>OZ010584.1:29823750-30031250 GCA_963932145.1 Acanthosepion lycidas | reverse complement strand
CTGAAACGTTGTGATAAATATAGCAACAAAGATGAGGATGATAGTCCGAACAAGGTAAATAGTGTTCACAGTTTTTGTTTCTTATGTGGTTTATAGTCATACCGTTTTCTTTTTTTGAAATAAATAAGGCTAGGATTTTTTTTATCATTGTTTGTCTATCTTCTTACATGTTTGTCCATGATGCATTGGTTATAAGCAACAATGATAAGAGCTTATATTTCTAGTTTTAGGTGTCCTTTGCCTGACCATACCCATGGTTATCGGTCTGTGATAGTTTCTATTGGCTTTTTGAAATTCTTCCGTTTTTTTTTCCTTGTCTTTCCTGTGCTTATCTTCAGTTTTATCTGAGGCTTCAGTTACTAAACGCCATTTTTATATTTCCATTAATTTTGGTAGTGTAATTTGTAAATCTTGCTTTGTCTGCCAGTTATGATGAGATTTCTTCCTGTTCTTTTTTTTTAAATATTTAGTCTATGTCACCTATGAAGTGGTGAGTCTTTATTATAAGCTTATATCTACCTGCCGTCAGTTTAAACTGGCGCATTATTATTTTCATATATCTAAACTATAATTTTAGAAAGGGATAATTTTATCGAAATATGATGAAACATTTTCCTGTTTTTTTTTTTTTTTTTTTTTTTTTTTAAATAAAAAAAATTGCAAAAATTAAGCAAAATTGTCACAATATATGGAAAAAAGTTAGCAGTTTAAATTGACTCGAAGGGAATATGGGTTAAAATAATGCCATTTGCAAAGCATTCTTATAGTAAAATCTAATTACAATCCATTCTTCAGTTAATCTTTATGATAAAAATCATTGGAAATGTCCGTAATGCAATCCTATAAAAACACATTCGCATTTTTTGTTTGTGATATAATGGAATATGCGTATACCTGTGTTCCCCCTCCCTGGAATATGATTGGCTGGTATCAGTCATAAATACCGACGGACGTGTAGGAGAGTCAAGGAGCCTTAGTCTGAGAGCTAAGTCTATAACGACGCCCATTGGACTACGCCATTGATCTACACTTCTTACCTGCGACTACGACGCGTACCAGTCGATTACTGCTACCGCATTCTACTTGGTTATAGTAGCCAAAACCACTTAGCTACTTCGTTCAAATGCATCCCTTTCCGGGACATATCAGTTTGTGACATTTTTCATATATTGCACAGATACTGCACTCTTATCACAGGAAGATATACCAGGGATTTTAGGTATAGTGCTGATCCATACGTAAATAATTGCGTCGTTTTTTATGGGTACTGTGCTAATAATAATATGTTTTGCAGGGTGTCTTGGAGGAACCTGACATTGTTGTGATTATGCAGGTTGTAGCACTGCTTGGAACAGTTCATGGGCTGCGAGAAGTGCTGTCTTTAAGCTACGGGTAGGGGTTAGGGTGTGATCATTATCACCCTGCCGAAAGATTTGGAGAGGATATCAAAGATATTTGCAACATCAACTTTGGTGAATAAAATTAATATTAATATTTGAACATATGAACTGAGATAAACCCAAATTTATATTGTTATTTTATATATGGCTGTGTGTTATCCTTTCAACAAGCGCATATATTATTTGTTTGTTTTCCTTCCGTGCTCATAATAAATTAGTATATATTTTTTATACTTGTCAAGTTGAGCCATTCGTATTATAAGTGCGAGAATCTTGCAATGCCAATGCTTCTTTTTTAGCTTGTTGTCATAATTTTTTGTAAAGTATAATACAAGCCACTTTGCACAGTTCACGGTGGATCATTGCTCCTGGCCAATCATATCTAAAGTGAATTTAGAACATACCCCAATGTCACAATTTTTTTTATATTTCTCTCTCCTTCACCCTCTTTCTTTCTTTCTTTCTTTCCTTCTTTCTCTCGTTATAACAAATTTAGTATAGAAGATAGGGATAACTGAACAACTGGGTACTTTTGTCCAACACTACAAAATGCTATAAAACCAAAAGACTGAGAAACTGATAACTCGAATAATGTTCTTTAATAGTTTCATTTATTTCATTGTTTAACGGCATATCAACACCTTATGGGTCATTTAATACCGAAATTTAATTTTCTTCGAAGCTTTGGTAATAGTTTTTTTTTTTTTTTTTTTTTTTTTTTACTATTGCTCGTATTTTTACTATAAAAATATATTTTTATATTTTCATATATTTTTGGCACCAGTTTGGGGCTTCACTATTTACCCATAGCTGCGACCTTAACAGGTGCTACCACTCCGGGTCAGAGTGAACCCGGGAATAACAACAGTTAAGAGGTGATTCCATGCTCCTCAAAACTTTCCAATCTTGCTGTCGGATGTAGTTTATCGTCATACCCAGGACGGTTAATAACCATGTCAAATGTAAACTCCTGTATGGGTGTCATGCATGAAATCCAGCTTGTTCAGAAATGTCAAAAATCTCATCTATATACAAACGCTTTCTTTGAACAATAATTAAAAATTGTTTCAAACGAATGGATCCTCTATGTTTTAAAGACGACAATACTTTAACAAAATTTATAGACTGTGGCTACACAATCACAAAGAACTTTATCAAATAAAAGTCATATTACTTAAAAATTCCAACAACAGCAAAAACTAAGGTGAATACAATCAAAATGATGATCTTCAACACTACCTTAAACAAAAGGTTAGGAAGGAAACTTCCATCGATACTAGAAACAGCGATAAAAGTAGACTTAAGAAGGCTATTTTTCAGAAAAAACTGTTTTAAGAGATGTTGAATGTTTCTCTCACCATTACCATCTCAGCATGTTTATATCTATCTATCTATCTATCTATCTATCTATCTATCCCTGTTCATATTTACCTAAAGCCTATTCATATCTATCTAAACCTGTCCATATCTATCTATCTATCTATCTATCTATTCAGAATTAAAAATAACTTCTTTTTAATTTATCGATTTATTTATTTATAAACATCAAAGTTGATTGGACATTTGCCAAATAAATCTTACCTGTATTTTCTTTATCTCTTTTAAAAAAAAGTTCTTTTCATAAATGTTTCACTGAAGGAAAAAAATGCATCCCTGAATTTATATGATCATTTCCTCTATGGTGGACTCCAGCATCGCTATTTACTGTTCTACCTCCGCGCACCTTTTTTTTTTTTGTTTTTAATCTTACCGAACGTACTCATTCGGCGATATTATCGCTCTACAAGCTTATCTCTGTATCTCAGTCATCTCCACGTGTGTATACAAACATTCATCTTCGTATGAACGGCTTACTGGAGTTTCGTACTTATTTTCTCCCCAAGCTAAAATTTAGTTATGTGCGCTGAGTGGAACTTAAAGCCCGCAGATGGAGTTAGCGGGCCGCAGAGAGAGAGAGAGAAAGAGAGAGAGAGAGAGAGAGAGAGAGAGAGAGAGAGAGAGGGGGGTTGGTTTGGTTTTAGGGAGAAGAGCAAGCAATAAAAAATATTCTTAGGTAAATATAAATAAATAAATTAATAAACAAAATAATAAAATTAAAAAAAATAAAAATAAAATAAAATAAAACAGACGTGTAACTTCTTTTTACACCGGTGGTAAAAAAATAAAAATCAAATCCGTTGCACCGACAGTCGACAAAACTTTTGTATACAAACAATAGAAAAGGATAAAAAATTATAAGAAGTTTTATGTATCGGCTGTTGGAAAAGTAATATTTGTTTTGGCTGTTGCTCAATTGTTTCATATTTTGTCTGTTCAGGAAGCAAATATGTTGACGCGTCATAATTGCCTTTTTTAATAAGTTTTAAATTGGATCTTCACGTTCTTTTTTTATCTACTAACATTCGTCCAATATAAGGCTATCTTAGGTAGAAGGTTGCTTTTAAATTGGTAATGAAAAATTAAGTGCGTGATTGAATTAAAGAGGTGTTAGGAGGTGAAGATTATGAGAATAAGGAGACCAGATAACGACTGATCGTTGAATTGAAGAGGTTAAGACTGCAGTGTTGAGGGAAGTATCCACGCGGGAATCTATTTCACAAAGTGGCTGTTCTCTAAGTTATCTTAGTGTAACTTTCAGCTTATATTTGGAGCACGGACAAGACAAAGGTGATTCATCTTTGTGGGTATAACATGGCGTGTCCTAGCGGTAAATCTCTGAACTGCTGGGGAAGAGAATTCTTAATAAGACAGTTAATGGTATAGTTTTTTATTTTTATTTTTTGTAATAGAACACTTATGGTGTAGAAGCCTAAAACTAACCAGCTTCCTCGTCATTTCTCTTAGGGTCGCTTCAGACATTAGGAATAAAATATAATTCTGTCTCGTTCATTGTAATAAGGAAATGATTCTTGGGGGGTGACAACACCACCAAACTTGGAGTTAAGATCTTAGTCTTAAATTAAACTCGGCCAATGATAACCTGGCTTCTGACAACTAGCTAAGGAATAGTATATTTCTAATTATATGATCGGAGAGGTGTTAATAGTGAATTATGTATCGATACATAATATTAGATTTTATCAAACAAGTCGTTATCATGATAAAATCAATATTAACCAATCGATGTTAGTAATGGTTTCTGCGTATATTTATAAGATCAATGTATCATGTGATTTTCATCTTATGTCTATTCTTAGAAATATGTCGATTATAACTTTTGTGGAGTGTCGGATTTTATTATGACAACAAATTAAGTGAAAAATAAAATTTTATTTATAAAAAATTCAAATAAAATAAGCTACAAAAATATATAATTGATCAATGCATTATCGAATATTACAGAATATATTTTTTATTATTTTATCTTAATATGAACTCTTTGATATCCTATGGCGTCATTAACAGTTCTAGCGTTTTGACTTTGACATTTCTTGCAGCAATTCTTAGTGCGTTCCAGAGATTACATTTTTTTTATTAAAAGTTCATCCAGTACAATGCGCAAATAGTGGTGGTCTTACATTTTGGGGCTCTGAATCTTGGACAGATATGGCAACCCCTTCGCAACTAGCAACAATGGATTCGAGGATCCAGCTGACAAAATCTAGATGAACAGACTCTGCTGTGTTCAACGAACCCATACTAGGGGTTCGGCAGCTGAAACAACAACAAAAGCGGACCCATAAACTAGTGAAGTACCCGACAGAAATAAACCTTTCTTGTACGTATAAGTGTATGTATTGAATATTATTATTAATGTCTAAATTTTACATTAAAATTTGAATTAAAACTTCATGAATTTGTTTCTTTTTTATAATGAGATTTTTTTTAATGAGACTGGGGTTTTGTCCACTTTTAGGATATGAGGCTGGGATTTTGGCCGCTGCGTTTTTGTCATGGATTCTTGTAAACATTCAAGAAAAAAATAACCATAGCGATTTCATTGTAATATTTTCCTATCAGAGAGTTTGACCAGCGATTGCGGGAATCATTTCCATTATTATTATTATTATTATTATTATTATTTCGAGTATGGAAAAGTATATGATGAAAAATGTTCATGCACTGTACAGCGATACATTCAATATAAAGAAACATTGCCAGACTGAAAAGCCAGACAGATAGAGAAAAGGAGAGACAGACTGCTGTACCCTCAAAGGAACCCAAGTGGAAGAGTTCAAATGCTTAGCATCATTTTCGTCTCAGCAGGTCATTAAGTACCACACATTTCAAGCCGTAGGTAAACACGTAAATAAAACGTCTCCGACTGGTGATGCATTTGCCGCCATCGCTGTCGGTTGCTTCTGCCCTTTTCGTTCCCGCTTTCTTTTCCCGCCTTTCTCTACTGGCGTCTCTTCCTTCCCGATTTTTGTATTTCTTTCTCGCTTCTTATCTACTTGCATTTTACTCGGCCTTACTTTAACTTATCTTATCTCTGCTTATCTTATCTCTACTCTTGATGGAGAACTACTTAATTTTTTTTTTCACGGTTTATTTTTCTTTCATTATTTATTTTCGGTTTCGTCTTTTTTTATATATTTTTTTCGCCCTCATTGTTTCTTATATTTGCTTTTCGCAAAAACAAAAAGTTCGCACTGTTAATGGCCTTTAGTATAAGGACGTCTACTGCTTTTCCGTCAGTCTCCCACTATCAAGAATATTTCATTTTCCTGTTCAATCACTTCTGAATTTTTGACGTCAATGCTGAATACTTGTCTCTGTTATCTTATCCAGGATCCTCCGCTCAAGCTAAATGCCTCTTCTTCTTGCAATTAGACACCGACATAGAAATTTGAACTTGTTTGACAAAGTTTTGGCTGATATTGCACTGACATTTTAGAATTTGTAGCAGCTATAGTTAACAGCTTTTTATCTCGTTCGTAACGACTAAAAAAACATGATGTTTAAAAATACAAATTTTACACTTTATTTAATGAAAACGCATAGACATAATCGCACGAAAATAGAGACAAAATTAAAAACAAACACAGCTTCTGGCTGTTCACACTTTAGTGGATTGAATGATACACGCAAAATTATTAAAAAATGAATACACTGGATGGCAATGAAGATGACCGTGGACAGCGACAGCGAAGATGAATGCATCTACAACAGTGATGGATTTTTCATCACGTCTATGACACAGACAAAAAGCAACGTAGATTAAAATTTACTTTATATATATATATATATATTTGAATAGAATAAAAAAGAAAAGAAAAAAGAACAGATAAAGTTTGTTTAGCGGCATATCAACTACTTATGGATCATTTAATGCCGAAATTTAATTTTCTTGGCTGCATTAGTAATTTCTTTACAAAAAAATATATTCCTGGTAATTTCTTTACAAAAAAATATATTCCTGGTAATTTTTTTCAAAAATGTATTGCCGGTAATTTTTTTAACTATGAAAATGTATTGCTGGTATTTTTCACTATAAAAATGTATTTTTACACTTTCATAGTGTTTTGACCCCAGTTTTGGGAGTTAACTATTTGCCCATAGCTGGGACCCTAACAGGTGCTACCACCTGGGAACTACCACAATTAAGAGGTGGTGTCACGCTCCTCAAAACCTCCTGATCTAAGGCCTTGCTACCGAATGTAGTTTATCGTCATACCCAGGACGACAGATGCAGTGTTTGGTTAGTAATTTGTAACGTTATTTACTTTGGGTCAGAGATATATACTACTTTCGGTTATACTGTCTTGAATACGACCGGAAAGAAAAGTAAACATTTAGGTCTTGTATATAATACGCATGCTTAAATTTTAGGTTTAAAAGTTTGGTGAGAAGTGCGTATTATACTTCTAGCAATAATAATTGACAATGCTTCATCTAATAAAATACCGTCCTGAATACGACCGAGAAGAAAATTTAGCATCTAGTTCTTTTATGCAATACGCACCTTTAACCTTTAGGCTTAAAAGTTTGGTGTGAAGTGCGTATTATACCTTTGGCAATAATAATTGAGGGTATTTCATCTCATAAAAATTCAAGATGATATTACTACTAATTCAACTAAATAAATAAAGGATAAACAGAATAATAATATTCGATAATCGGCAGTTTTCATTGTTCAAGCTGCAGCAAAGTTCTTGTCGTAATACTGGTTTCTAGAAAGAAAAAGTGTTGAGAGTTCGAATACTGATAAAAGTCTATTTTCCGAGGACAATATTTACTAACGATCGTAGAGTGACAGTCTGAGTAGAGGCGATAAAAACCATCTGAAATGAAAGAAATGTGACACCGAAATCCGAAGGCATATTGGAACAACGAAAGATGCATTCCGAGACGTTAAACAAAGTATTAAGAAACAAGAAAATTTCGTTAGAAACAAAGAAATGTATACAGAGATGCTATGTAATATCAATCTTGCTATATGGCGGTGAATACTGGACAAGTTCCACCCATATGAACAGGAGATGTGGTTCTACAGCAGGATGCTGAGAATATCATGGACGGAAAACGAGGATATGTTAAGTAAAATATAGACTAAAAGGAAACTTATACTTAGAATCATAGAGAGTTGAAATGTCTAAGGCACATAATGAAAGACGGCTTGGAGAATTTGATACTCACATGTCATACTGAAAGCAGGAGAGACGGAGGAAAATAACTAGTAACCTACCTAGCGAATGGTAGAATATGGACTGGGAACGATGGTAAGAGTATAAATATTGCTTAGAGCTACGAAGAATAAGACGCCGTGGAGAGCAATGAAATGCCAGGTCATGAAGGGACAAAAAAAACACAACAACAACAATAATAATAATAATAATAATAATAGTTGTTGTTGTTGTGGAGTGATTTCACAGTGGAGGCTTGTATTTGTACTAAGTCGGTCCTAAAATAGGTTAGACGTACAAAACGTTAGGAACTTGATATAATAGGTATAACGCAGAGTAATCTAATTGTGGTCGCTGATACTTTAATATTTGACTAACTGTCGTCCGACACCGACTGACTCGTTACTCTTACTACTCCTACTTATTATAGTTGGGAGAGTCTATTAACTATAGAATAGGTGTGTTCCACCATAACAGTAATTGAATAATCTCGTCATCTACCAATGAAAATGTTTGGAACGCATAATGAGAAAAGAGGTCTTGGGGAATTTGACACTCACAGGACATATAGGAAGGTAGGAGATGCCTACCTCTTGAAACAAGGAGCAATCCAAATAATGTGCTTGTGTAAATGGATGACATAATATGAACTGGGGCGGATAGTAAGAGGATAAACATTGCTAAGAGTTACTTTTTCTGTGTTGTGCTTCTTCAGGTCGTTGGTGTTCATGACCCTCCACAATTCCCTGTTCTTAATAAATGTGGTCTTTTTGTTATCTTTCCTAAACCTTGCTCCGCAATCTGTTTACTTGAGCTCACTAGGTAGGTTATGTGTTGTTTGCGTCTGTTCCTCGTGCCTTTAATCTGTCCCGTGAGTATCAACTTTTCCAAGGCCTCTTTCCTCATTATGTGTTCGAGAAATTTCAACTGTCTCTGTCTGATGTTATCAATAACTTTCCTTTTTGTTTCCACTTCCTCTAAAATTTCCTCCTTGCTCATATGTTCGGTTCATTGTATTCTCAGCATCCTTCTATAGAACCATATTTCTGTTCTTCATCCGCGTGGAGATTGCCCTGCCATATAGGAGGACTGATTTTACGTAATAGTTTAGTACTCTTTTCTCTGTTTCTAACGAAATTTTTCTGTTTCTTAATACCTTGTTAGCTTTTGAAAGGCATCTTTCGCTATCCCAATGCGCCTTCGGATTTCAGTGTCGTATTTTCCCTCCTCTGTTAAAACACTTCCTAGATTTTTAAATTGTTGTGCTCGTTTGATTTTGGTATTTCCAATTTGTAATTTGCATGTTGAGCTGTTCCTTTTGCTAACAGCCATACATTCTGTCTCCTTGGAATTGATGTTTAGTCCTTTCTTCTCGCTTTCCTTTAATATCTTCTGTAGGAGTTTTTGTAGTTTCCTTTCTGCGTCTGCTATCAACATTATCTTCTGCATATCATATGTTGTTAAGATTGTGGCCGCCAATAATGGATACTGGTAGGACTTCTACTTCTCTCTCGCCTTACTGCATAGATTGAATAAGTCCGGTGAGAAGTTATTAAGGATAGGAAATCGTGGAGCGCTACGATCGCCACGGGGTACGGCACATAAAAGATTATTATTATTATTATTATTATTATTATTGTCATTAAATTCATTTCCTTCTCAGTGATCAACTTGTCTGCAGTGCTAGATTTAATCAGATTCTGTGCCCAAGAGGGTTTTTATTGCGGAAGGGAAAAATGAAATTTAATAGGCCATGCTTTTCAAGAATCAGCTTTATAAAGAGTAGCGAATGATGTTCTGATTTCAAAGGTATAGAGTAATTTATTTACTGAATTTTCTGACCGAGATTAACATCTGGAAACTGAAAAAAAAAAACCCATAAAACTCAAAGATCGTTTACTAATTATAGATTTGTTTGTTTGTTTTTTCACATCAAAATCTGACATTTCATTCGTTGAGACTGTCTTTGCCATTAACATATATATATATATATATATACGTAGGGGCATAGGTAGCAGAAATTGCTAAAAAGTCCTCATCCTGACTAAGAAGGAATGTCAAAAAAAAAAAAAATATCTGATGTTTGGTCATTTTGATTTTAGGAAATGTGTCAAGCCGGGCATATTTCATACATAATGGGTATTTGCTAGGGCGGCTAGCCAATCCCTATCACAGACACCTGCTCAGGCACGCAGCTCAGCTGTTGCTTATACTGCAATTATACTGAGCGGACCTTAGGCACAGTTTCTGGGAGAAAGAGCATAATCTGTCATGATCAACAGTTTGAACAACGCCAATAAGTTCAAACCCTCGGTCACAATGACTTGTGACTTCGTGTTTGCAGAACCATTGACGGCTTTCGAGTAGTTTTGTCTATTTGGTTTCAATCACAAGGCCAGGGTCAATCCGTGGTATGGTTTTTCAGCACTTTGAAAATGTACCGCACGCTGGGAACGCCTTCCCAAACTGAAAATATCAATAAGTCTCCTTCCTGACAAATCGATCATTATCGATCATTCTGATATAACAAGCAATGAATCAACTAATTATATATATATATATATATATATATATATATATATATATATATATATAAATTCAGCAAAATATACTCACCCATAAAAATAACGAAGGCAACTTGACTTTTTGTGAAATAAAGCGTATGTCTTCGTCGATTTATTTGAGAAAGATATACGAGTAATCCAGACTAAACCGCCTGCATACAGAGGGAAAATGATTTTTTTTTACGGTTTATCAACACTTTTCAGGTTATTTAAAGCCAGAAAATATTTTTAGATTGTAACAGTTTGGGGGAGATTTACTGAAACATGTCCTAATAATCAACCTATAGTTGGGGGTGGGGGCTAGTGGAGAAGCGAAGTCATACCTTTCCCAAGGGTATTTGCGCGTAAGTGAATATAACGAACCCTACTGGATGGCCGGATCCTAATGGATAACGGCTCTTCGATTTCCAATTCCGAGCCGTTATCCATTACTTCACTCGCACATCGAAGCTTACAGCACGTGTTATTAACAAACGGTCACCCGTATAGGTATTGATCAAGCATGATTTTGTTTAACTTCGGTGGTCGTATGAGAACCATTGTTTCATGGGATATGGCCTAGAAAATGAATTGAGTAAGTAAACAAAAATAGAAAACTTCGTAAGATAAGGATACATCGTCTCACCGGATTTGTTCAACCTATAAAGCGAGGCGATCCTAAGAGAATTATAGTTACTATATCAGGTGGACACAATATTAATGTAAGATAGACATATTATACCGTATTGATGGTAGACACAGAAAGAAAACTGAAGAAAATCCTCGACAAGGTAGTCAAAAAATGCGAGAAGAAAGTGCTATCAGTTGTAAGAAGACATAATGCATGCTCGTTAGCCAGATGAATAGCCCACGATGTGAGCTACGAATTTGAGATGTCAAAATCAAGCGAGTGCAGAAATTTAACTATCGGGTGGATGTGTTAACAGATGACGGAAAATGTGGCAGTGAAATCCGAAGACACATTAAAATAGAGAAAGATGCCTTTCAAAAGCTAAACAAAACATTAAAGGACAGGGAAATTTCGGTAGAAACAAAAAGAAGAGTACTGTTATGTAATATGTATTCTCTTTTACGGTAGTGAATATTGAACAGTTTCGTCACAGTTGAATAAGAAACTTGAGGTCAAAGATATATGGTTCTACAGAAATATGCTGAAAATATCATGTAAATAACAAGGACGTTCTAAGGAAAATAGGAACAAGAAGGACGTTTGTATTTAAATCAGAAAGTGCCGGCTGAAATCTTTTGAACACTTAAAGAGAAAAGAGGACTTGAACAATTCAGGAAATTCTGAAGACAATACACATAGAGAGAAACAAGGAATATCGTACCTAACGGGCTTGTGTAAATGAACGGCTGCACAGGAACTGTAAGGTAAAGGAAAGAGAAGAGTTTATAGCGAAAAAAGAAGAGAGAGGAGTTTGCACACACCCTCTGAAGGAACATGGCACAAAAAAGAAAAAGAAATAGTGAACTAGTCCGTCAAATTCGTCTACGTCGTACTAACAGGGTTCAGTGACTTGTTTTATTCAGTGTCACAAACAAAACTTTATTTTTTATTCGTAGCTACTTTTAGGATAATTTGTCTGAACCCCCCCCCCCCGCCAAAAAAAAAAAAAAACGCACACACACACAAAAAAAAAAAGCAACAACAAAAAACAAAACATTTACATGCTAACGTCTGATTGGCTAACGTCGACCAGATCCGCTTATCTGTCGTTTTTTTTTTCTTCTTTCAGATTATCCCAACTGTGTTTAAAGTATAAATCAGGCATCATACGAAAAGAGAATTTAAAGATCGTCTGATATCTAAGCAATTTATAAAATTCTCTTAGAATTTTACTCACTGAATTTTAACGTGTCCCTCTGAAGCAAAACGTATTCGATAGGCTTTGACTGATAAAAAAAGCAAACAGAAATCAGATACTATTCAAACAGAGACACCTCCTGATAGGCATTCGATATAAGCAGTACGTTAATTGAAATCTGTGGTGCTCAGTTATGGTTACTTGAAATCTTCGTTTGAGCAACGTCGCCGATAAGGCTGAGTTTTCTCCACTCACAAAGAACGGTTGAACTCCCAACCGTGTCTCTCTGCTTTAAACGTACGTTTTGTCTCAAATTCATTCCAGACCGGAAGTCAATTTTTGAGTTGCTAGGACACGCTATGCTACTTCCACTGAGTCGAATCACTCTCATTTCTTCCGTATTCCACTTTTAAAGTCAAAATTCCACTCAGACAACTTTTTACCCAAACTACTACTTTGCAGAACAGACTCCCGCGTGGATGCTTCCCTGAAAACTACAATTTTATTCTCTTCAACACAACATTTTTTATCTATTCCCCATATCCTCATAATCTTCATTTTCTATCACTTCTTCTTACTTTCATTTCATACACATCATTCAATACCCCCTACCTCTCGAGCCTTGTATTAGGTGAACATTAGTATAAAAAGCCCCAAAGTCTTATGGTCATATCATATTGAAATACCAATTCTCGTTCGATCACCGAAGTTAAGCAATGTCAAGCCTGGTCAGTAACTAGATGGGTAAATACCAGGGGCTGTAAGCTTGGATGTGCGGATTTTGAAATGGATGACGGCTTGGGATGAGAAATCGGCGAGTCGAATTCAAATTCCAGCCGGGTTCGTTATATTCACTTACGCGCAAACACTCTTGGACGACCATGAATCGAAAATAGACATGATCACCTAGTCGCCTCACACCGCCACTACCAACACACATTGGGTCAACGCGTTAGGGTTATGGTCCATATCACCAATGAATCTGCGGAAAGCCTGCGTCCAAGAAAGGACATTTACAGGCTGGGAAGAAGTATAAACAAAAACTCCTAGTGTGAAACAAACTGACTTTGCGAAACTAGTATTTAAACCGCACGGCAGCCATTTTTGGCGTTGTTTACATCAGTGCGTGCGCAATAATCGAGACAAGTGAATGTCTATCCGCAGCAAATATATGCAAATATCGCCAGTTATGGTTGCCACGACGTGAATGAGTCCGAACTTTTATTGTCGATAATTCCAAGAAGGTAGATTTTATCAAAATTTCTTTATTTTCAAAATTAAGCATGTAAATTTACACGTAAATATAACTATTCGGGAAATTTATTCCCGGGAATTCCCGATTGTGACCCCTAATTACTACATGTTATTTATATTTGTTTATTTATGAGAGATTCTTGATGTATACTGTTGAAGAGTCAAATTGAACATGATCAACCAGAGAAAAGTACTCAAGTGATATTATACTCAAGTGATATTATATTGCGAATAAAATAATGCTATATTGTGGAGGTAGCATGCATTTATATCCAGTAACCATTCCAATAAATCCAAGAACATAAAATACGCAGATGGCAGTTTATTGATGGCAAATACAGAAAAAGAGCCGCAGATACTTCTGGACAACGTATGCAAGGAGAAAAAAAATAACCACCAATTGTAAGAATACAAAATGCATGATCATTAGGAAGAGGAAAAGACAAAGATGTGAGCTGCTATTTGGAGACGTGCAAGTAGAGAAATTTAGCTATCTAGGAAGTAATATAACAGATGATGAAAAATGTGATCCGTAAGCGCATTGGAATAGCAGAAAGTTGCATTCTAAAAGTTAAATAAAATACTAAGAAACGAGAAAATTTCGTTGGAAACAAAGGTAAGAGATCCCAACTGTTATGTGAGCTCAGTCCTTCTATATGGAAGTGAAGGCTGAAAAGCTTCCTCACAGATGAACAAGAGATTTGAAGCAACAGATATGTGGTTCTACAGAACAAAGCCGAGAACACCATAGACTGAAAATGGAAAGGAATATAAAACTCTAGCTTCGGATCAGAAAGTGACAACTGAAATTTATACGACACGTAAGGGCTTGGAGAAATTGACACTCAAGGGACAAACAGAAGGCAAGAGAGGCCGTGGGAAACGGCAAATAGGTGGCAGAATATGAAAGGAGATATATAGCAAGGGGATAACTATTGGTTAGCACTAAGATAGGACATAATTTAGAGCCATGATCTCCTATGTCCTGAAGAGTCAAGGCAAAAGAAAAGAATAATAGTAAATATTAATAAGTAGGTCAGTTAATCGAAAAGAATTTAGAATTTCTTCTCGTGAAGTAAGATAGGAAATACCTCCCTGATAAAATGAGAACATATATATATATATATATATATATATATATATATATATATATATATATACTTTTCAGTGAGTGCGTTTACTACAGCCATGGATAAGACTTTGTATATAAAACGATGCGTGCGTTAAGATTTTAAGTGTTGATATAAAGGAGGATGATCCGTCTGTTTACATTTTTTTTAAAACTCCGCCAGGCTTGTTTAATCTGACAAATTATCAATGTCCCACATGTTTTTAATTAGAGCTGTCTTGCCTATCTTGTGTTACGTTGCTTTGGTCCGGCAAAAATGCGTCCGCATTCGCATATATATATATATATATATATATATATATATGTGTGTGTGTATCAAAGTAAGATTATAAAAGTGTGCGTTAGGAGATGTACGAAAGACAGAAAACTTAAATGGGAAATGAAAAGAAATCAAGAATAGATACGAGTGAAAAGAAAGAAAAGAAAAATGTGAACCAGTAAATGAAAAGAAGTCAAGAATAGAGAGAAAGTATGGAAAGAAAGAAAGAAAGAAAGAACATAAAAAGCAAATAAAGAGAACTCGAGAATATAGAGAAAGAGTGGGAAGAAAGAAGAAAGAAGAAAGAAAGAAAGAAAGAAAGAAAAATGAACGGTCAGTGAAAATATATAAAGAACAGAATTAACATGTAGAAAGAAAAAAGGAAGACAGAAAGAAAGAAAAAGAAAGAAAGAAAAATAGAAAAGTAAAAAATTTAGCAAATGAAATGATGTCAAGAATAGAGTGAACGTGTGGAAAGAAAGAAAAAAGAAAGAAAGAACATAAAAGGAAAATTAAAAGAACTTAATAGAGAGAAAGTGTGGAAAAAAGAAAAGAAGAAAAGAAGAAAAATTAACTGTTAATAAAAGGATATGAAGAATAGAGATAACATGTAAAGAGAAAGAAAGAGAGAGAAAGAAAGAAAGAAAAAAGAAAAAAAAAGAAAAAAGAAAGAAAAAGAAAAAAGAAAGAAAAAAGAAACAGAAAGTTAGAATGAAAGAAAGAACAAAGAAAGAAAAGATGATAAACAAAAAAAGAAAGAAAAAAGAGAAAGAAAGCGAGAAATGAAGGAAAGATGGTTCGGGAGAGACAGACGTATGAAATCAAGAGAAGATGATTATGATGCAAGGAACTTGCCCAGAAGGGAACATTAACGAAGTAACGTTAAATCAAGTGGCTTCTTGCAGGGTATAGAGTAGACAGAATGGCTACACATATACAGGACAGAAAGTATTTGTTTATAAACACAGTCGGTGTCTCACTTTCTTTCTCTTCCTATAACCACGCCACACACATATACATCCAGTTATACATACATAAATATATACATAAACACATCGGCAAAAATCAAATCAGTAGAGAAATACTCTAACAATTGCACTTATACAATTGCTCACGCATGACGCACTTGTGTAGTAATGAATTCGGAGAGTAGTTTGATTTATCTATGTGTATTCGTTTGATGCCAGTCAGTCTGTGTTTATAAGAAATGTCTATTGGTATGCTTTCATAGATGTGTCTCAGCGTGAATTCTATCTGATTTTTTTTTGTCTTTCTATTAGTCAAAACATATCGAACGTGTTGGTTTCAGAAGTACCCGTGACATTTATTTCACCATTACAAAAAAAAAAAAAAAAAAAAATCAGGATTATGGTGACGAAAATTGTCACTGATAACGAATGCCATTCTTACAGTATTTGATATTTAAGGTTCGTTTCCAGGGGTGGCCAGGATGTCACGCAATTAACACAGAATACACACGCACGGACGCACATTAATCTGCTGTGTAGCTCTTTCTTAGATAATGTATTGTAAAGAAATCATATATTAAATGCGATAATAAATTCTGCCTGAACATTATTTTGACTTCTTCAACTCATCACCGTAAAATCCGTTATTAATAAAAACATAAATAAATAAAAGTTCGGTATTAACTATAACAATAAAAATAAAAATAAAATTCCGTATTATTTATAGATTTCTAAAAAAATCTGATATTGGTTATAAAAATAAAGTAGATATAATTCGTCTGTTGTCCGGATCACCCTCCTCCCCGGTCTTTTGAATAGGCGGATGGGTTTATCCATTGATTCCTGTTTAATATTGGGCTTCTGGTTCCTTCTAAAGTCTATTTCAACTCCATACTTCTAACATCTCCTCCTATACTCTGAAACTTTATTTACTATTTACAGAAGATCCTCGGGTTACATCGGACCCGACGTACGGCGTTTCGTGGTTACGACGCCAACTTCCATAATATAGTTACTATATTATCGTCGCGTGATGTCGTACTATATTATAGTACGACATCACGCGACGCTACACAGGAAGACGGAGTTGTTTCTTCATCGGTTGTACGCCATATTGGATTGTGCTTCGTTCGTTATCTCTCGTTTGTGTCGCTTTTTGGGAACTTTTTGCCCTTCATTATGGCTCCCAAGTGCAAGGCAGACTCGTTGGTGCTTATGTAGGTGACTTCTAACTTATGTCGAAAATCAGGTTATGTCGCGCCGTAGGAACGGATCTCCGACATAAATCGAGAACACTTTGTATTTATTTATTTTATTATTCCTTAATATGAGTAGATAGGTTCGTATATCGCCCGGTTAACACTCCTTCCTGGACTTGTTTTCTGTTTAGGATTGGACTTCCGGTTTTCCTTTCATACCCAGTAGTCCCTTGGTGGCATTATCGCCTTGCTTGGGATGAATTGATTAAAAAAAGAAACAACTCCGGTATTAATTATAAGTTAAAAAAATAAAAATAAAACGTTATAATTATAAGTTCATAAAAATTGAATTTTCTCATGAATCTTAATTGTTAAGTTACTAATAGAATAAACTCATGACAAGTTCTACAACAATAGAATATCCGTAGAAATTCCCCTATCGCATCCTTAAATTTTTTACCTTTACAGTTTTAACTTTCAATAAAGATCTGAAATGGACAGCTTTTTCCATTTCATTGAAACAGCTCTGTTAAACACTTCTTTCTTTCTTTCCTTCTTTCATTCTCTCACTGAAATTAAGTAATTTATTTTCCTCTCTTTCTACGTGATCTAAACAGAATAGTGCATTAATTATGAGGAATTGGCAGGACGTAACGGTCGTGCGAACTAACGAAGAGAGGGACAAGCACAATTATAATGGCATTATAGGTTAACAAACCTTGGTATTAATTACTGGTTTTTATCCAATGCTCACAGTCCTTGAAATTGGAAGCTGAGCAGAAATAAACTGAACAGGAGCCAGCTACACATTTTTCTCCCTTTGTATATACTGACCTTTTTAAGAATATAGAAAGTTAATTAGCGTGTGTGTTAAAGTCATCTAAGTTAAAAAAAAAAAAAAAAAAAAAAAAAAATGAAGAAAAGGAGTTAGTTTTAACCGCGTATTTCTAATACCTAACCACTGGTAATGACAATTAATTTTTAAAGCAATATTACTAACCGTCGGTGATTTTATCATCAAGCAGGTAACAATCGCTGTAGTGAATATAACTCGAGGAGAATTTATAAAATGCTTAGACAATCTGTAAGTTCTGCTTTCATTTAATGTCGGATGTATCTTTTTTTAAAAAGAGTCTCAGTTCGTGAAATTCTGAAAGATATTCATTGCGTATGCGCAGATATGACCTGTGTCAGCTAATCAAACAGCGTGCACATATTCATGATGTTGTAAAACTTACTCTGGCATTTAGAAATTAATTTTTTTCATTTAATTTTTTTCTCAGAATTTACATTAACATTTAAAATTACTGATAAGAAAATTCACAGCAGAACAAGAAAAAAAATCAAAAACAACAACAAAAAAATAAACAAACAAAAAAAAAAACAAATGAAAAAAACATGAAATTTATTTAAAATTTAAAATTTAATCAATCAGATATTCCCGCACAAAGAACAAACTGCCGACATTCTATCGCCATAAAACTACCTTTACATTTCGTGTTTCGTTGGTTGATATTGTGTTTTCAGCAACATGAACCATTAAATAACTTGCTACATATTCAATTCGTTTATAAATTAATCATGAACGTGTTCAAAAAGTATCAAGTATTTGCAGATGTTCTGGTCAGATTCAGATGTCATAATATTGTAATCGTAAAACACGATTGGAACCTTTATCTACACAGTTTTATTTCCATGTTTTTAGTATAAATTTAATTATACCTTATTAATAAAGAGGTATCTTATGTGGTTCTCGCAAGTCGATTTCATAGAAACCTATTTGCTATAGAAACCACAGTAACAATAAATAGTGTGGTAAACCTGTGGCACGAAACTCAATTGGGGAAGCTACATGACCTATTTGCATGCTTGCTTTTTAAATACGACGGTGACTTTTAGAACAACGTTTATTCTACAATAAATTGATTTCAATTTTTTGTTATGTATCTTGAATTGAATTAAAGTATTTTTTATGAACATTTTTATTTTTGTAAATGTCTGCAAAGATTGCAAGGAAAAAAGCTAACAAATAATTCTCCAAACAAAACACAAAACAAAATAAACAAATAACCCCCTGAAAAAAACAAAACAAAAAACCCCCAAAAAACAAACAAAAGTAAAAATAAAAAACAAAACGTCAAAAAAATCACAAAAAATAAAGAAAAACATAAGATTTGATGAGGTAACAAAAGAAACAATAAAAAATAATGTTTTCTTTTCGGTGTAAAAAAACAAAAAAAACAATACAAACAAACAAAACAAAACAAAAAAAAAAACAGAAATATAACGTAAGAAAATAAAGCATTTTCATTTTCGTGCAGTTACGCTTGTCATTATCGTAGGTAGAGGAACAGAAGTAAGGCGATTTCAAACATTAGCTAAGAGTAGACAAATTGCAATAAAATTTCAATGGACTGATTGCAAAGGTCTCTAGCATTTTTGATAAAAACTTTGTCTCAATAAAAACCAACATTTTTTGTGGTTAGATGTTTCATTCGTTAGATTATAACGATATTGACAACCGTGCCCGATTTTTCCCCGGAAAGATGGATTTGGCAGGTGGCAAGGATATTAACACGATCTTAATCTCGCCAATAATCTTGAAGCCCCCACGAAGAAGCTTGCTGAAGCATTCCTCTTGGACTTATCCTATCGACAGCAGATTTCCCGACAGCAACCGACGGGGTGTGATTTAGGAAGCTGTAGCGGAATTTAAAAGCAAAGAACAAATATACAGAAACATTCTTCGTTCGTTTAAATTTAGATTGGATTTCGTAAAGACTTCTAGGAATTCAATACAAAAAATTTGATAATATTTCAGTATTTGTTGTTGCCTGTAAAAAAAAAAAAAAAAAAAAAAAATCGGTTTTATCCTGAAACCCTATTCCGCATCATTATTCAGTAATCAAAGATTTTTTTTCTTTGCTTTCTATGATCGTAGGCCATCTTTTAATTAAACATTTATTTGCATTATAATGGGTCAATCTTGCGCAAAAATACTGTCCGTACGTGGTTCGTAAAACTACCAGTGTGGCCTGCAAGAGCTTTTCAAAAGAGTAAATTCTTCATCAAAATAAATTTAGCGACCGATCGTGTATAAAAGACTTAGTTTTATGCAAGCTTGATTTTATTCACTCAACATTTCACTGTCTTTATATTCTATTATAATTGTACTCATCTCTCCCGTCGCTAGTTCGCATGCAATCAGCTCATGAATAATGGACTATTCCATATTTATAACGGAGGAAAAAAAAAAAAAAAAAGGGAGAAAAGACACTACTTGGATTCAGTAAGAAAATGAAATAAGAAAAGAAAGTTAGAAAGAAGGGAAGAAAGAAGTGTTTAGCGGCTGTTTCTGTAAAATGAAAAACAAATTGTCAATTTCAGGGTTTTTTTTTCTTCCATTTGCATCCCGGTTTAAGATAACGACCAGTATTCATTTTTATGGTTGTTAATACTTGGTTTAATTTGTTAAGCTCACATATTTAACGATGTCTTTTGGGAATTTCTAAGGATATTTTAGTGTCGTAGAACTCACCACGAATTTACTCTGTTACTATCTGAGGAATTGACATTCATCAGAATATTAAAATAGGAAAAACGTCTTTTAACTCTCCGTCTAAAAAGAAAAAGACAATTTTCTCGTCAAACCTCTCTCTCTATATATATATATATATGTTCCTAACTCACTCAGGGTCAATAGCGTTCCCAAAGTAGGGGCACACACCTCGCAGGGGGAAATTTGATTTTTAAGTGGGGACAATTCGAAAATGTGTTATTAACAGTGAATAGTTTCCTAATGCGTCTGTGTGAGTATGAGTGGGTGTGCGAGTTAATACATACGCTGCATAAGCAGTATGCATTGTGTGTATGTATGTACTGTGTAACTGAATTACGTATTTTGTACTGTATAAAATTATATATATATATATATATATATATATATATATGGAAGGGACGATACCAGTGTGTGGCACATTTGGAAAATGCCTG
This sequence comes from Acanthosepion lycidas, assembly GCA_963932145.1. Classification (NCBI taxonomy): domain Eukaryota; kingdom Metazoa; phylum Mollusca; class Cephalopoda; order Sepiida; family Sepiidae; genus Acanthosepion; species Acanthosepion lycidas. The sequence continues at coordinate 30,010,110 of OZ010584.1, read as the reverse complement.
GAAAACATAGAACGGGTTGACACAAGCCTGTAAGTGAAATTGGGTAGACGGAACCCTTGTAGGCCCTTGATAACTGTGCTAGCTCGGTCACACGTTATTGTGGGTTACCGAGGGCTTGAGCGTGCTGGCCTTGTTCAAATTGTTGATCACGCTAGATAACACGTACTTTCCCAGAAATTGCAACAAGGTCTGTTCAGCATAGTTGCAGAATGAACCCCAGGTTGACTATGTGAGTGTTAAACAAATACAAATGAGCCTAAATATATATATATATATATGTATGTATATATATTAGTAACACAATATTTTTATAAATATTGTGTTACCGCATCCAGTCAAGGTGGGCCTACAAAACGCACCCAGTGCCATAAAAATCTAATGATTATAAAATTTATTCTTAAAATTTATGGATGAATAAAATGAGAGAGGAGGGAATGAATCCCAAAACAAACTAAACATGAACACAAAGTAAACTAAACATAACTGATGTCAGTAGGGCCCGTCTAACCTTCAAAAAGGAGAGGCTGCTGTATTCTGCCCATTGGACAAAATCAAGAGGCTCTCTCGCTAAGGGAGTTGGAAAGGATAAAAAATATACGGACATTGGAAAATAAAAAGCTGAACCAGTCGAGATTAAAAAGGGGCCAAAACAAACTGTGGGGATGGGAATCTCAACTTGCATCATAACCAAAAATGCAGCCGGGAGCAGGCCAGGAACAACACTTACATTAACTAGGTACACAAAAGCTTGTCTAAACCATGTGATGTAGGTTGACCTAAAAGAGAAAAATCAAGGCTAGTCCCGCACCGACTGTCTTATTAACGTAAATTTTCAATAATCAAGTTACTTATTTACGCTGCACTTTTTTCTCATGTAAATTATCAAGAGTAAAAAGGGTTTAATTTTGCATTTTCATTTATAAAAATCAATTTCGTTTAATTAGGGTGAACATCGACTCGTCCATCCGCTATGAGTAGAACGTCTGTTCATAAGAACGGTTGTCGCAAGGTTTAGCGTTTGAGTCGTACGCTTTGCTGCATTGAAGTACGGTATTCTCTATGACTATTATTAATCATATGATTAAACTTGTTCTTCACTCAATCTTTTATTTCGGCGTTTCCTTACAGTATTATTAACTAGATCTACCAGCGTCATACGAACTTTATAGCAGGATGTATAATCAGTGGTAGTAGCTTTGCAGCGAAACGGTTGACCCTACTTTTATTCAGGTGAATTGGGATGTCTACATCTAATTTCTCACACATGTCTCCAAGAAGTGGCATGAGCACTTCGACGGTCACACCCTGATCAATGGCATCGACTTGCCGGCCAAAATGTAGTTGGAAATGTTTCTTGCGCAGGTAGGTTTCTCCACAACCTACCTGTACAAAAGCAGCCATCAAGTCAATCGCCAGCCTGGGCGTAGGAGCTGTACCTCAGAGCAATGATAGCAAGAGAAACAAACAAATATGTAAATCAAATTCATGACAACCCTAAAATATGTGAATTGCAAAAACACATACTCATGGGTGCTTCTAACATCTTGCTTGCATTTCTCTGCATGGAATGACCACAATTACATTTTTTTTCTGTTTGCATGCCATCTTATGTGTCTGTAACTTCTGATGCAAAAATATCGTTGCCTCTTGAAGTCTTTGACACTTGGGGTCAACTTGTACTACACAAAGTAATAATAATAATAATAATAATAATAATAATAATAAAGGACCACAAGAACAGAATGTGCTTTCTTATTGACAAGATTGCAGATTGTAATGTATCTTTGGAAATTTTCAAAAATCTATAGAAGGATCTTGAAATGGAAATGTTAGAAATGAGGTACATGAAGACAGCCATAATTCCAGTTGTAGTTGGGAAATGGTTGGAAAAAATTGTCCTACAGAGTGATTGAAAAGATTCCTGATAGCCCATGCTGTAAAGAAAAAAAAAATGTATTCACAAGTACACCTCCCATATTACGTAGAGCTTTATCTATGTAAATTTTTTTTTTTTTTTTACAAAAAAGAAATGAACAGCGGAAGATGTCATGAAGTCATTGCTGACCTTAGGTCTCTGGTTGGGACCCGAAGGCAATATGTATACAACAGAAACCCAAGGAAATAATAATAATAGTAATAATAATAATAATAATGATCTTTATTTCACTATTCAATCTGGAAATTAGAATTTAGTAAAAGGCTCGTTTTTAGGAAGAAACGAAGAGAAAGATTCCATCGAAATGACAGGCGGTAAACGTGAGAAGACATTGAAATTTGATCATTTAGTCTTGCCAACTTCATAGCTGACATATTTTCAAAAGCCGATATTAATAAAGGCCACATTTTCGTGTTCATAACATAAGTTCCTTTCTTTTCGAAAAACCAGAACAAAGTCTCTTTTATAGTGAAATGTCATTGATTAAGATCAGTTAAATAGTTCTGTTGTAAATTTAATTATATATTTAAAAGAAAGATTGTTCTTTCATAACAAAATAGCTCCATTCTTCGAAGATTTGCTGTCATTTATCCATGAGAAAGCGATGGAAAGGGAAGTTTGCTTCGGTTATGTCGTGTTTTTGAAATGTTTCACTTTCTTTTCAGCTTATCTTCGTAAGTGCCATTTAATCCTATCAAATTTTTTCATTCGTTGTTATTCTGATCATTGGAATTTCTTTTTAGTATTTCTATTTTTATTTTTCACGTATTCTTTCCTTCTTTCTCAATTACCGTTTCCTTAATCTTATTTCTTTCTTACCAGCATTTGCTACGTTCTTTGTTTGTTTCTTCTATTCCAGATTTCATTTCATTTCATTTGTTTGTTTCTTTCTTTCTTTCTTTCTTTCTTTCTGTTTATTCCAGTTTTGATTTGTTTCTCGCTTTTTCTTTTCTTTCTTTCTTTCTTTCTTTCTTTCTTTCTTTCTTTCTTTCTTTCTTTCTTTCTTTCTGTTTATTCCAGTTTTGATTTGTTTCTCGCTTTTTCTTTTCTTTCTTTCTTTCTTTCTTTCTTTCTTTCTTTCTTTCTTTCTTTCTGTTTATTCCAGTTTTGATTTGTTTCTCGCTTTTTCTTTTCTTTCTTTCTTTCTTTCTTTCTTTCTTTCTGTTTATTCCAGTTTTGATTTGTTTCTCGCTTTTTCTTTTCTTTTCTTTCTTTCTTTCTTTCTTTCTTTCTTTCTTTCTTTCTGTTTATTCCAGTTTTGATTTGTTTCTCGCTTTTTCTTCTTTCTTTCTTTCTTTCTTTCTTTCTTTTTTTCTTTCATCTATTTCTGTTTCATTTGCATCCTTCTTTCTTTTTTCTTTTTGTTTATTCTGTTCACGATTTCATGTGCTTTTCTCTTTCTTTTTTTTATTTATTTCATTTGCTTCCTTCTTTCTTTCTTTCTTTCTTTCTTTCTTTTTTTCTTTCTTTCTTTCTTTCTTTCTTTCTAAAACGTATATAAGTTTTAATGAGCTGTGTGATATCCAAAACTGATACTTTACATATAACCAAAGATGGATCAATAAATCTGTAGCCTCATGAGAATCTTTATGCAAAATTTTAACTGCATAATATTCGCTCCATTTTATTAATATTTACTATTGATTCAAGTACATTACGAAGACACCATGTTGAAAAATAAATATTTATTGTGTAAAATAAATACATTTCATCATAAGTTTATAGATTTATATTGATTTAATCAGGTCATTTTTTTCTCTGGTACATTTGTTTAATGTTCTGAACAGAGGGAATTTATAATTTATCATTAATCGTTTCATTTAATTTCACATTTCAATCCGTGCCTTTTTTACTCTTCATGTTTTTTGTTTCGTGGGAAGGATTTTCAGTATATATGTCATTCATTAAAACAGCGGGAGGAGGAAACATTTTTTTTCAAAGAAATTAGATTGGAACATTTACTTGAGGATAAAGTTTTCTAAAGTTACATTATCGGCCTGGAAAAATGATTTTACTACTTGTATTTTTTTTTTAATTATATGCGTGCGTGTGGGTTTGTTAGTTTGTGTATGTACAACACATGCGGATACACATATAATGCCCACATATATATATATACAAATAATCATACATAAGTTCCCATAATCATATATAAGAGCAAAAGTTCATCCCTATACGAGGGGGTGCTGAAAAGTTTTCAGCCTGACTCACTTTTTAAAATCAGATCAAATGACCAAATATTAGAATTTTAAAATCCCCTTTTTGGTCGGTCCAATAACTTTTCAGAGACCTGAAGTAAGCTATGAAATCTTTTTGCCCAGCTGTGAACTAGCAAGAGAAGTTGTATTCTCTCTTCATATCTCTCTTTCTCTATGTACGTACGTACAGCGAATAGACAGCTGGTGTCTGCGTGTATATACTGGGTGCAATGGATAAATTGTCGTCTAAATTACACAAAAATGAAAATAACATTGACATATCATTTTAACAGATATATTTACCAAAATTACATAAAAATATCTTTAAATACTAAAGAGTAGATTTATTCAATAAAATCGCCATTGATTTCAACCAAGAACTCCAAACGACTTCAGAATCTCCTGTAACTCATCTGGACGGTCTCCTTGTTTAAGTTGATGAATGCTGCCATAATCCTTACCTTCGTCTTTGGTGTTACAACGACTTTTGTTGGCTTCTTGTTCAACTGCGCCCCACACATAATAATCAAAGTAGTTGCAGTCTGGAGATGTAAGGGATGATGCCGTCGCAGAAATTGTCTGAAAGCTATGACGGGGTACTCCTGTTTGTGTGGCATGGTGCAGAGTCTTTCTGCAGCAACCCATTTGGCCCAGGACAATACTACCTCCTCAAGGCACTTGATGTAGGCTTCCGTATCTGAAAGAGTGAATTGCGTCATGGTGCTCTTTTTCTCACAGACAATGCTTGACTCTACTGTACTGTGGAGTCGACAAACTCAAATTCAAGCAACGCGCATGCGCAAAATGAAAACTATAAAATGACAATTTATCCATCGCATATATATATATACGTGCGTGTGTGTATGTGTGTTTGCATGTGTGTATGTGTGTGTGTATGTGTGTGTGTGTGTATATATATATATATATATAAGAGAGAGAGAGAGAGAGAGAGATAACAGTGCTCAATTTAAAATACTTTTCGGTGGACGAAATAAAGTTTTCAGTTCGAAATTCAATCACCCGAAGAAAGCCGGAGCATACAACGGCCGAAACGTCGTGAACATGACGATAAAGATGAAGGCAAGAGTCCGAACAATTTAAATAATGTAAATAATTACAATAACTCATCTCAGAAATATAGACAAATAATTTTAAAAGTGGTTTTAATACACATAAAAATATTTTTTTATATATATATATTTCCCCATTAGTAGTTTCTTTTACGCTTAGCGATTTTTTTAAATGGGTGCCAGTTTATTTTGAGCGTTATCGAGGTCGGTTGTTCTTTTCAATTTTTTCAAAAAGAGAGAAAAGGTAAAAACCAATGAGGAATGAGTGTAAAGTGCAAACAAACAAACAAACAAACAAACAAAAAAACAAACAAACAAACAAAAAAACAACGAAAAGAACAAATAACCACAACATTCTACACGTATGCACTTAAGTACAGACGGCTACATACACTCACGCACACATACTTTATGCAGAATAAAACTAGCACCAATGAAATGTGCATATAAAAAACAAAAATCCAGAAGTATAAACAGTCAATTGCTGATAGTCCCTGACGAGTGGACGAAGTAACTGCCGGAGGTTCCGTCTACTAAACTCTGATGATGTTGGGATGCTGAAGGTAACATGAATCAGCTAATAGACAAAACTTTTACTTCTATTAATTCTCTCTCTCTCTCTCTCTCTCTCTCTCTATCTATCTATCTATCTATCTATCTATATCTATATCTATATATATATATATATATAGGAAAGAGGTTGTAGTTATTCCAACAAGAGAAAAGTGTATATTTTAAAAAGAAAAGAGAAACCGGAAACGTTTTTGGTTGTAATGTGGATTTTTTAAAAATATATATATTATGCTTTATTTTCCATAATTTTGCAACACGTGTTTTGGGTCTCGCTACCCACCGTCAGTCCAAGAAAGACATTTGTGTCACTACCATACAAAAAAAGAATGTTATTTAACATCAGAAAACATAAGGAAAATTAATTCATTTTAATAATATGTGGAAATATACACTTTTTGCGTGTTGCAAAATTATGGAAAATATAGCATAATATATATATTTAAAAAAATCCACATTACAACCAAAAACGTTTGCGGCTTCTCTCTTCTTTTTAAAACAAACAAACAAACAAACACACACGCACTTATTAATTGGAGTTAGGTGCTAAAGACAGAAAAAAAAATTCCTTGTCTCATTTTCTCAGCCAAGGGAGAATACTGCAATATTTTCTCCTTGGAACTGATTTTAAACTATGATCAGAAAAGCAAACTTTTTATGCAGTCAGTCTCGAGCTGCAATATCCTTTCTGGTATAAATAACGTTTATTATTTACAGAAGTCCAACCAATGCAATTCACGTAGTTAACAAATTCATCTTTACGACTTTCCTCAAATAACATTACTGACAACATTGACAACCACAGATTCTTTAGTCTGAGTTGGGGCATTAATCATTCCCTGAAAATATATATCTTCTTCCATTCCACAAATGGAAGTCATACAAATTATCACACCTGTGTGCTTGATACCCTTTTCCTCAGCATTTATTTTCCTTTCTGTCTTCCATATTCCTCTCTTTTCTCGCTCTCATTACGCCTTTATTAAAGAGACACAAGCATAGATAAAAAAATTATACTTAGGCTAGGAGTGCTGAAAAGTTCTCGACCTGACCAAGAAACTATACAAAAGAAATTTCCGTTTGTTCATTTCATCATTTTGTTAAGTGGGTCAGGATAAAAACATTTCAGCAAAGCATCTGATTTATTGCGAAATATCTGATTTGTCAGGATCTCGCTCTCTCTCTCTCTGTGAGAGAAAAAGAATTAAAATTTGCAAAAATGACGATTATAGTTACCAGAGCAACAGGACTCTCGCTGAACATTTTCCTGGTCCAATGTCGGATACTGGATACATGATACATTCAAGCTAGGGTTGAGTTTAGAGAAGTTCAAGTTCATGAATTTTTCTAAAGATATAAAAAAAACCCCATTAGCTCTGTTGGCAGAACTTAGAATAACAAACTGCCTACCCTGAGCAGTGGTAAGCCCCCCACCCCCTTCATAACCAATAGGACGAACTTCCGGTGGATGTTTGCAAATTGAAGCATAAACCTAACCTAACTAACGTTTGCCTAACGAATCAAGCCTAACTATTTTTTAGTACAGATTCAAACATAATCCCGACAGATATTTACATATAGAATAATGCATAAATTCGAACAACGTATGAGTAGACTCGGGTTATAGACCAGACTAATGTTTGCGCATAGAATCAATCGTTAACTCAACCAATGTCAAACTCAAGTGTATACCCGACCAATGTTTGTGTATAAACGCAGGCATAAACTCGACCAAAGTCTGCGTAGAGACGAAAGCATGAAATCAACCATCTTTTATTTTACGTTAAATGATACAGTAAGCGTTATATCAAACCTTAAATTAAAATGATCAACTTTTTTTAACCAATTTACCCCAGGGAAAGCAATAATGCTACTAAGATGCAAGGGGGCTATTGCGAGTGAAAGATAATAAAACCCAATTCTAAACAGACAACAACAGATAAACCTCTACTCGTTCAAAGACGTAGGTGGAGCGTGAACCGGACGATAATGCGAATTTAATTTTTTTTTAAATCTAGGATACAAGTCACTTGGAAGCGAGATTTGAAATCCCTAAGACGATTTTCATTTCTTTTCCACACTGTTCACCAGCTTCTTCAAACATTTTTCCTTGTGGATCCCTTGAAAAAAGTTTTCATGTCTCAAGGAAACCCTGCATAAAAAAATTTATTATATAACATTATTGACATCTGACACTTTTATATTTTATTATAATAACCAAGGATTACGAATATAAAATTAAACAGAATTTACTTTAAAATGCATCAGCCTATTTATCACTGTTTCGCCAGGAACCCCCACCGCCTTGTGCGGAACCATAGAGTTCTGGGGAACACCGCATGAGAGACACTGGTCTAGAGGAACACCTAGCGACCTCTTGGAAAGCGCTAATGTTCCGGGGACCATATTTTAAATAATCTGAAAACTATTTGTGTGCGTATATTGAAAGTAGCGTCTCTCAACCTTTTTACGCTTGTCGAACCCTTGAAAAAGTTTTCATGTCTGAAGGAAACCCTGCATAAAAAAATTATTATATACCATTATTGGCATTTGTCATTTTTATATTTTATTATAATAACCAAGGATTTTCCAACAATATGCCGAACGTGTATAGAAAAAATTACAAATATAAAATTAAACAAAAATTACTCAAAAATGCTTTAGCCTATTTATCATTGTTTCTTGCGGAACTCCCAGCAATCTCTTGTGGAACCTAGAGTTCCGGGGAACACCGGTTGGAAAGACTGATTGAGACATTTGTGTTAATGTGACTGACTGGTGTAACTGAACATATGTTATTAAAAAACATAATTAAAAGTTAACAAATAAATGTCTGGTCTAATGATCGCTTACTTCTCCGTTCGGGTTATTAAATAAAAACAAAAGATAAATGTAGAACAAGCTTTTCAATTAACTTAATAAAAATGCTCACCAAGTAAACAGTTGTTGCGATAAAATCAAAAGTGATCTTTTTTAATCATTTCACCGTAAGCAAGGCTATAAAGCCATTAAGACGCAAGGGGTTAGTGGGTGCTAGAGAATATGAGAAAAATCTCTATTAAGGAGACAGAACAATAAAAGAAAAGAATTAGGAAAACAGAAATAACGATTGACATTGCATTTAAATTTTTGAAGATCAATGTTGACTTGAAAGTCGGAAAACGGTTCTACAAGCGAGAAGTGCGAGAAGAGAAACTGTTAGCATAGAACTTTCAACTGTAAAATGATGAGACCTTGCCGCTAATCTAGTACTGCGCTTAAATTCATAAAATCTAGGTACCACAAGGAAAGTTCATCTGAACAATTACCATGAAAGTATTTATAGGAAAGGTACAGGGAAGCTACGTTATGGCGGTGGGAAAAGGACTGAAGCCGAGATGCCAGGTCAGGATAAATAACATTGCATATTCTTCTTTAGATTTTATCAAGAATCTCTAAATATATAGCAGGAACACCAGATCTGATTTATAAAAATATTCAAAGCAAGAACGAATGATAGACTTATAAATATGTAAGATTGATTCTGGCGAGAAAAATTGTCTAGCACGATACATGAACCAAATTTCTTAGCAGCTGACCTAACAATTGATTCAGTATAATCTTTCTACTTCATGTCAGATGAAGGCGCAATGAGTCCTTTTCCTGGAGGTTAGCATCGGCCATAATGATGGAAAGTAAAAAAAAAAGTTTCTCCCAGATGATTAAAACAGAGCAGTTTCATTTTGGAGTTGTTAAAATTAATAAACCACTCCTTGCTCCAGCTAACAACAGATTTTAGGTTATTGTTTTAGATCAGCTGCCAATTTGTCCTTATCGAACCGATCAGACTTGCTATTAAGACAAGAGTAAATAGTTGGGTCATCAGCGTAGATAGAAAATTTTCTGAATGAAGTTGGTTGAAGGTAAGTATTCGTTATGCAATATAACAGAACATAGAGAATTATCTTTTTGGCTAATCCAATGTGATCCAAATGAAACTCAAGAGGAATCGTGAAATATCGTAACGGATGAAAATTGAACTAAAGAAAGAATCGAGTAGTAAACGGATATAGGCTCGAAAATCGTCAAGCCGAGTTCAATTCCGGGATTGTCTGATGCGGTCAATTTCGCACCAAATATCTTTCAGAAAGGCATGTAACTGTTTCCTCACCTCCAAACTTTGGGTTAAATAGCAGGATTCTATAGCTTTGGGTAGCAATTAATATATGTAGGGAAAAGGTAATGGAGAAGCTACTTCCCTCTCTTTCCAAAGAATATATGAAAGATAATAAATGGAAATCAACGGAGAGACAGGATCGTCTACATCCTGAAATGACGTTATTTAAAAGAGGTTTTATCTACGATTATCAAAAAACAAACAAAAAACAAAAACAAAAAAACAAAAACAAAAAAAAACGTAAATTATGGATAGTAGGTAATTAATATTTGATAAATAGCAGATAGAATTTGTGAACAATGAAAATGATGTAGCTGATCGGTTATAACTTAAATATAAGTGATTTAAAAAAAAAATCATTTCACCCCAAGCAAGGCGGGAATACCACTAGTACGCAGGGGGTTACAGAGAGAGGTTATAGGGGGTATTAAGCAAAGGATAAAAGATGAACGGGATTCAAGAAGACAGAAGGTGGCGATTGATGTTCTGTTTAAATTTTTGAAGACTGTTTTCAGGGAAGCAAGTAAACAGAAGGGAGTTCCACTGTCAAGAAGTTTGAGAAAAGAAACTGTTGGAGTAGAAGTGGCGGTTACATTTAACTATTTCAACAGTAAAAGGGTGGGACCTCGATGCTAATCTAGTAGCACGCCTAAATTCACGTAGTCGGGGCAAGAGGGAAAAATGGTTGTCAGAACAGTTGTCAAGTAAATATTTGTAGAAAAGACAGAGGGAAGCCATGTCAGGTCGGTGAGAGAGTGACTGAAGTCAATATGTCAAGCCAGGATAGATTACACTGCAGATACTGTTTTGGATTTTGTCAAGAACCTCGAGATGAGTAGCAGGAGCACCTGGCCAGATATGGCAACAGTACTGAATGCACATTTTCACTCATTGCTGGACAATCACCTCACAGGCGAAGAGAAAACTGTGAGCAACAGAAGCTTCTTCCTACAGGACGGAACGAGTAAGCAACTAAGAAGTTTTGAGGAAAATGGAAAATAATGGACACTTATACTTAGAACCAGAAAGAGATAGCTGACATTTCTAAGACAAATAATAAGGAGAGAGGGCTTGGAGAATTTGACACTCACAGGACATATTGAAGGCAGAAGGGATAGAGGAAAACAACAGGCCACTACCTAACCAGGTTGTGTGAATAAATGGCGGAACGGGAATGGACGGTATGGTATAAAGGATAACCGTTGCTAAGATCCACAAGAGATAGGGTGTTGTGGAGAGCCATGATCACTCACGTTCTTAAGGGATGCATCACATAGAAGAAGAATAATTAAATATTGAACATCTACGTCCATTAGCTAAATGTGTAAATATAACTTAAATTTATTTGTTTTTCTGTTTTAGCTTTTAAATTGATTTTAAAAATCACTGAAGCTCTAATAATGCATCGTAAAAATAAAATAAATAATAATAATAAAAAGTTCAGTAAATAAATAAAATACAGAAAATGTAATAAAGAAAAAAGTTCAGCAAATTCCTGTCACAGACTTTATCCGAGTTTATCAGCTTGGTAGCCATGAAAACAAGCAGAGGTCACGTGTTTCAAAAAACAACAGTGAATATTATGATTATGAGTTCTAAAAAAATGAAAGGACTACAAGATACATTTGTTTTAACGAGAAAATTAATTAGAGGAAATTAGTTCCGTCTAATTGATTATCCAACAGCATGCAAAAATAAATAAAAATAGGGACACTTATTCGAAGAAAGGCAACAAAAAAAAAATTAAATTAAATTACAGATAAGATTGTTTTTCGGAGTTACTTTCGACATTAAAACAGTTATTTAGTATCGGTACCGTTAGAAAGAGGTGTGTGTGTGGAAAAGACATTTACTTGACATGATCAAGGATAAAACTTGAAGTTCAGATCAAACGTTACGTAGACATTCAGTTAATATCTTGTCAGTTTGATGATTGATGTGTTGACGATTTATATGAAACCTTCGCTAGTTCAAATGAGTGTTTTATGATCTAAAGGATCATACAAAATATATTATTATTGTACATACATATGTACATATATATTTTACCTATTATTATATCTTTATAAAACTATATATATGTCGGGTTGCGTGTCGAGTAAGTATTAAGAACGCTAAAAAAATGAGATAGTCAAGTAATTGTGACCGTTGTGTTCACATTCCACTTTGTGAAAAACATAGATTCATTTTTTTTCTCTCCTCAGTCATGAGATAAATAACAAGGAAGAGTTGGTTCTTTAGCCTTGATTGGAAACTAGATTAGGAGAAAGAAAACTTATGAATTTTAAGCAAAGGGAAATTACTATCTTTGCCAAGAATAATCATGGTAAAAGTTTAGATACAAAAAATGTTCTTGGCGTTGGAAATGACAAACCAATACAGTTTCGAACCGGAAAAGGAAATGACAAACCAATACAGTTTCGAACCGGAAAAGGAAATGACAAACCAATACAGTTTCGAATCCGGAAAAGGAAATGACAAACCGATACAGTTTCGAACAGACGCTACTGGATGTGTTGCTGGAAGGTGACGCAGAATAACACCAATCTTTCGGAATCCCAATCAAAATTTTGTTTTGAGTATACTTCTTAAACTTTTTGTCACTTGAAGGTACCCACAAGGTAAGGGTGTGGCAAGTCAGAGTTTTCCTTCTCCTAAACTTGTGGCCACCTAAGGCAAAAAGTGCACACTCTACCCTGCGATTTAATCAAGAGCTGGACGCAAAAGAAAACATCTGAATATTTTGTCTTAGTCTTCGAAACTCATTTTTAGCATATCTAAGGTGTTATCGGAGAAAATACAAACGATCTGCGGTCCATATAAAATCAGGACCCAAAGAGTGTGAGTTCAATACCTGGTTAAGGCGGTGGAGAATTTGGAGAGTGGAATTAACAGCAGATAACTAATAACTGACATCCATTAAACGTTACGTGGAACTAGAACAGTCTACCCCAGCGAGCAAAATAAAGGGTTCAGTTCGACATTCCAACCACCTGAAGAAGGCCGGAGCGTACAACACCCGAAACGTTGTGATAAATACAGCAACAAAGATGGGGATGATTGTCCGGACAATGTAAATATTGTGAATATATTTTGAATCAACCGTTTTCTTTTAATTTGAAAAAAAATTATGGTCATATATGTTGGTTTGGGATAGAAGTACATCTTTTAGGAAAGGAAATATTTGAAAGAACCCGGGGCACAAATATACTCGGAAATACCTTAGAATTATTTAAAACAGTAACTAGACTTTATGTCTTTTCTCCTTTTCTTCAAATGAATGGAATATCGAGTCCCATGTATTCCAGACTCGAATCAAAATTCCCATTAGACATTAACTGTTGACATGCTAAGGGGACCGAAACGTAACGGTAACGTTTGATTTGATTTTAATTTATTTATTAATGACAAAGAATGCAGAAAGAAACGATGGTAAAAATGGAAGTACGTTTTTGCCGCGATTTTGTTCATGTGAAGATAATTTCCTCCCGTCGGGATGACCGATTAATTATATTAGAAAGCACTAAGCGTTTCGTACCTTCCCTGTTATCAGCAACGATTTAATCAGCGTTAGATTACACACTCCAAAGAGTAGCACGCATGCGCACAGTATTAAAAAAAAGGATACTTTATTGAATATATAATCTGTAAAAAAGTATTTTTAAAAAAAAATATTCCTGGTTATATTTGGGGTTTTTAATTACACAAAGTTTACCAAGAAAAATTACCACCCCTATGCTTTAGAAAAAAGGTTTTCACCCTACATTGTCTTATGCAAGTTTTGAGTTGCATATAAATCCTTCAAATACTTCGAATACAAAAAAGTTTATACACTTAGCCAAGGCGGATACATTGCTTTGAACGACTGGCTAACAAGCTATCTTATTTACTGGAGTAAATTTCAATAGATAATTCATCAGTGAGAACCTTGTATTATAATAAGCTTAGTAAATATCAACATTGCTCAAACCTCGATTTACGGTCATATTACGTTGAAATAGCGGTTCCCGTGCGATTACCGAATTAAGCAACGTCGAGCCTAAATGGGTGACTGCCTGGGAATACCAGGTGATGAAATATATAATAGCTCGGAATTGTTAATCGAAGAGCCAAGTTCCAATTCCCATTTAGTTTGTTATATTTACATACACGCAAACACTTTCCTCGGCTAATGTTTTATTAGTAAGTATTATCTCCTAACAATCTATTAGATATTTCTCAGGTATTTGCACGTAAGTAAATATAACGAACCCAACTGGATTTGGAACTCGGCTCTCGGATTAAGAATTTCGAGACATTATCCATTACACCAACCGCACATCAAAGCTTACAGTACCCGATATTACCAAGCGGTCAGTCATATCGGTACTGACCAAGCTTAACGTTGCTTAACATGTTGGCTCCAAACGACATACGGGAGGGTCGTGGTGGTATATCCGCAAGGCTTATACGACACTCCGGTGGTCGTTTTCCAATTTTTTTAAATGAGGATTATGGAAGTGGTATGCTATTATTGATTATTTACGAGATCATGGTTTACCGGAACCACGTTTTTTCCCCAAAATATTTGAATACTTTTGAATATAGAAAATGAGTGTTAGTGTCAATCTAATATTTGTATATTGGGAATTTTCCAACGACCCACGGGTGTGTCATGTGGGAAACTGCGTTGTAAAATGGACTCATGTACCAAACGGCACAACGGTAGGACAGGGGTAATAAATACTTACTAAGATACCCTTACTTTATATATGAAACAATGTTAAAACATAAAGTCACTTGTACCAAAATTAATATGTAGTGTTAGGACCCTGGGACAACAAGGGAAATGAGGCTTGCGAATTAACTTCGGTGATCATGTATATGTGTGTGTATGTCTAGTATGCATTATTTATGTTTGCAGGCTGTCCGCACCGCATGTTGGCTTGGAAATGTTTTTTTTTTATGTCAACACCAGTCGTGGTAGTTAAATATATGCTACATTCTTTGGTTTTATTAAAAATTGGTGATTTAATATAGCGCTTTTTGCAGTTTTTCATCAGAACTCGTTCGAGGTATTTTCGGCGTAAAGAATTATCTCCTTTTTTTTTTTTTTAAATAGGGTCGCATTTCTGGCTGATTCCGATCCATATTTGATCTGCATTTGATCCCAGTTCTCTCTCTCTCTCTCTCTCACACACACACATATAACTCTTATGTAGCGTGTTGGAATCATATTTTTAAATAAATAATATATATATATATATATATATATATATATATATATATATATATATATATATGTATATATATATATATATATGTATATATATATATATATATATATATATATAGCACATGTGTGTGTATGTATATTATTATCAATACTATATCAACTGTATCTTTTTTCTAATGTTATAAAAGCGGATACTCGTATTGATATTACGGCAATTTTAATGCATTATTTTGAAATCGGTCTCAGAGCTGCTCACAGAATTCAGAAGTGGAGGAAAATGAAACAGTGCTTGAACAATGGTAAATGCCTAAATTGATTTAAGCGTTTTTAGAGTGGCAACTTCTTCTTTGAAATAAGGCCGAGGAACGAAGGGCTTTCAGTTATCGATTATGATGATTTAATACGTAATGTAGAGAAGACACCGATCAAAACTTTAAAACAGCTTTTAACAGTGAGCTGAGTTTAATAAATAAAATAAATATATTTCTTAAACTCTTTGAAACGTATTTCCTACTTAACACCTCGTTAACATTAACACTTGCATTCTTAAGGACAGGTCAATCAGCTAACGTCATTTCTGAATCCAAATACTTGGATAAGTGAAACAAAGGATGAAGATCCTCTACTAAATCAAAGTACAATCCTACACGCACTCACAGCACTCCCTGTCCACTTAGTGACTTCAATATAAACCCAGGAAAAGAGAGATTCAAGGTCAGTTTTCTCTACGCTTTCGCCAGAAAGCGGGACAGACTGGTCTACTCAATGAATACCAAGAAGGATACAAGAATAAACCTCCCTAAATAACGTTCCCTCAACGTTCATTCATTTTGAATGTAAAAAAAAATATTCTACGTCAGCCTCCACAAGCTCGAATCATCGAAGTATACTATATATAGAACATACACATATGATGTAGATCATATATAACTTAAAAATTGCTGATTAAGAATGGAAATTATTTTGAGACATACAATACGATGGAATTGATTTCAATAAAAGCTGTTCATTTTCCACCGCTGATTATCTTTTATTTTGGGAAACTTTTTTTTTTTTTCATTGGTTTATGTTTTACGGCTTATCAACCATTTTTGTTAATGAATGTACAATTTTGAGTGTCTTGTAACTTAAAATTTGAACATTGAAAAATCTTGAATTTTTACTTTGACGAAATCAATAATAATGAAAGATAAACTAAACATCAATTCAAATACTAACTGTATTTTTAAAACCCTAAATAGTTTCTTTGGGACAAAGTACAATCATTTATTCAACTAAATTATGAATCTCAAAGTGTGTGTGTGTGTGTGTGTGTGTGTGTGTGTATTGGATTTCCCGCCCCCCACCAATATATAAAAGTGATAGTCTCTTCGTGCGTGACTGAAAACTATGTAAAACTGTTACATCAAATAAAAGCTGGTATGACATGGTATTTTTATTCTATCGCTCATTCAAGCAGAATTTGGGAGAAGGCCAGATTTAATGCCGGAATCCCGCATCTTCATGGGACTGGTGACAAAAATTGCCCACTTTCCTTGGCACTTCTCACTTGGGGCGCCTCAGACATCAGCTCTTGACTATGGCCCTTGCCACTCTTAACGTAATGGAAAAAGTGCTATATGGGGGTATGTCTCCCTTGTTCAGAGCATAATAGGG
Organism: Acanthosepion lycidas; assembly: GCA_963932145.1. Lineage (NCBI taxonomy): Eukaryota > Metazoa > Mollusca > Cephalopoda > Sepiida > Sepiidae > Acanthosepion > Acanthosepion lycidas. The sequence continues at coordinate 29,993,309 of OZ010584.1, read as the reverse complement.
TAAGCAGTCTAGGAGAAGGAAAAGCCTGAATTTACACCACCTACTAACATATCGTGGCCCAGCTGCATGCCTTTCTTTTTTCTTTCTTCTTTAACATTCTACATCTTTTAAGACAGTAATATATTAGGTTGGTGCAAAAATAATGACGTAATAATGTCGTTTTTCGATGTATTTTTTAACGTCAAAAAACGACATTATTGCGTCATTATTTTTGCACCAACCTAATAGATCAGAAATAGTAGCCCTAGTGAGATTTGAACTCACATTTCCTTGTTTTTTCTTAGAGTACTTTTTATCGCACTTCTAAGATCGTTTTACATTCTACGACCGGTAAAAACCAGCATGCATCGGAAATAATTTTTTTTAAAAAAGCAGTTCTTGACAAGATTTTATAGGAACCTACTTGACTTGAACAGCGATATACTAATTAGAGATGCATAGCAGCAGGTGAAAATAAAATTTAGTAATAAAGCTACATTTTTCTTTATTCGATATTCTCCACGTAATCCTTTTTCCAACCCATTCTAATAGTCTATGAATTTCCTGAATGAAGCATTGACTTTATTAATTTTGTTTAGATTTTCTTTCATCTTTTTTCTTTTTATCGCAACTCATGTTATTTTTTTAGACTACAATCGTTAAGTAAGCACTATAGTATCTCCCCAAGCCGTATTCCCGGAACTTCTAGTGAGAAATGAACTTATTAACCGCAGATTGCGAAACTAGTTTGTTAAGCATCACTTCATGAACGATGCTTATTCAGAGATAAAACTGTGGCTTAAGTCTGACGTCAAAATATTCATGCGATCGCTTGGTCATTTTACAATATTTAAGATTGGATTGGATTAAATATAAAAACGGAGATCAAATCTAAATACAAGACCGTTAAGAAGACAACAAGAACCACACTATCTTTCTAAAGAACAAATATGACAGTGCATAGTTTAGTTAGTGTTATTAAAAAAAGAAAAGGAAACTGTGAAAAGCCATGTCCCCAAGGAATATGGCACTTATGAAGAGGAGAGATAACCAAAATATTCCTTTCTATTTGCCATTAATAAATAAAGCCTCTGCTGTCTCTCTTTCATTCCTCCATAAGCAGTGAATTGAAGAACGCGCACTTAGTATCACGTGTTTTACTTTCGTTTTCTGTGAAGCAAGCACGACCCCCATGGCTACATACCCTTTCCCAGAAAACTTGCTTTCAGTTAAAAACAACTATCAAGCCTTGAATGTTGATTTCACTTTTCCCTATCACCCATACCCTAGGGGGCTTCAGATGGTCCCCACCCCCGCTGTCAATAAACAAAAAAAATATCTCTTCTACTAAGAAAAAAATTTACGACATACTCCAACCGCGGCCGCGTCTAATATTGCCTGGTCTTTATTAAAACCAGTATGAACTCGTAAATTCCTCTGAGAATTACGAATAAGCGTCAACGTATATATATATATGTATATATTTTTATTACCATAGTTTAGAAGGGGATACGATTCCATCGTTATAATTAATGTCTCTACTCTAATGTGTGCACATGTAGTGCAAGGAATAAAGGTGATTCAGAAGAGTATGCTTATAGGTAAGACCTATTTAATTAAAATACACGAATATTTATATTTTTATACCACTCCCGAGAAATGTATCGCAACTATCATCATCGTCATTATCATCATCAGCAGCAGTAGCAGCATCAGCATCAGCATCATCGTCCTCATCACTCTCACAAACTGACTTCTTACAAAAAGCCTTTACGTAATCAGAATTACTTTTAACCGAGCGAAGGAGGTTTATAAGCTGTTGTTATTCTATTTTTAACTCCAAGAAAAATTCGTGCCAAGTGCTGCTGTATAGTAAGTGTATTGCTACTGTTTGAACAAATTCAAGAAAATATTTTCATCACGGTTCTTAATGATAGCGCTAAGAGTCGCACAGTGATTGAAGCCAGGCGAATTTCCCGTTTACGTAACAAATCCATCTTCTTGAACGCTTTTAAAACTGTTGCACGGCTCCAAACGCGTCACCCATGTGTCATTTCTTCACCCATGCTCCATTCATAAAACAGCGTGAAAATACACAAAAATAGGTAACAATTAATTCTATTGAAAGCATTAGAAAAAAACAAGGAGAACACCTGCATTATTGAGAGGCATCGTTTATTCATAAGCATTGATTTATAAGATAAATCGAACGTGTGTGAATTTAGATTAGCATTTAAAATTTATATACTAATAAGAAAGTTTTCGTTCACTTTATAAATGATTTTAAATATCCATCGCTTGGGGGAACAAGTGTCCTAACGGTTTACGACAAGGGGACAGAAAATAGGTGAACCGAGTTCAAAATCAAACTGGAATAGTTTGCATTCATTTTGTATTGAGGTTCTTGAGAAAGACATGAATCAACTTCTCTTATTCGCTTGTGTACAGATAATACGAGAGCAGTTGACACGCTTTAGGCCAATCCATTTTGGGCATCGGTCTTTGTACTCTGGGCTTAGTAAGATAGTCATTTGCATTTGGAAGAGCAGAAATGTCATTTGATTGTGGTTATTTACTTCACATTTACTTCACTTCTATCTATCTATCTATCTATCTATCTATCTATCTATCTATCTATCTATCTATCCCAGTCTATTTATTTCTTTTGTCTCTAAGTCTCTTCCGCTCTTTCAATCTCTCTCAACTCTCTCAATCAATTTATCACAGTTCGTTACTATTTATGACACTAATGAAATCTATCTATCTATCTATCTATCTATCTATCTATCTATCTATCTATCTATCTATGCTAATCTCCGCTTTCATGATCTCATTCGATTCATATCTATCTATCTATCTATCTATCTATCTATCTATCTATCTATCTATCTATCTATCTATCTAATTCTTACATTTTCCTCTGTCTAAGTCTCTTTGTCTCTTTCACTCTCTCTTCACTCTCTCACTAAATTTATCCCAGTCCGTTACTAGCCATGGCTCCAATGAAATCTATCTATCTATCTATCTATCTATCTATCTATCTATCTATCTATCTATCTATCTATCTATCTATCTAAATTGATTACTATCCCCTATCTCCTCCACTTCTCTCCCATCCATCTATCTCATGTATAGCTCTGTATATTTAACGTATCTTTTAATGCTTTTTTCTTTTCTTTTTTCCGGCCACCAAGAGTCACTATCAAGTGAGATCATATATTAAGCTGCTAGAAATTATACGCGTGAAAGATTGATGTCGCCTAAAGCCATGATAGATACACAAAAATAATCCAGGTATTGGTTCCGTTGTTAGAGCAACGGAGTAATGTCTGAAAGATCTATTTTTTACCCGATACGCTTTCACCGTGATAAATGAGAAATAATAACACTTTTGGTTTAATGGATAAAATGTTGATAGTGCCTATCGAGTCATAGGGATGTACTGAATTTATTCCACAAATGCACACTGGTATCATCGAAAAGATGAAAGTTGCGATTTCAGTAATTTCCAAGAAGACAAGTTAGAGCAGGAGTTCTCAAGAGGGGTGAAATTCACGCCAGGGGGTGAATTTTGGATTTTCAGGGGTGAATTGTGACCACAGTAAGTTTGGGGTGGGGAGAAAAGCAGTTATAGAATTTGGCCTATCTGGCCTGTCAGCTTGAAAAGAGGTGGGGAATAGCAATCTGACAAATGATGAAAGGGGTGCAAGGGGCAAGCAAAGTTGAGAACCCCTGAGTTAAGGGATGGGAATATTATAATAGAACACACACACACACACACACACACACACACACACACACACATATATATATATATATATATATATATATATATATATATATATATATATATATATATATATATATATATATATATATTGTAGTTTACTGCTACCAGAAAGCAGAAATATTTCTTCTCCCGATGATGGCCATTTTGGCCGGAACTAGTCGAGGAATCTAAATGAAATAGTAATAAAAAAAAAAAAAACGAAAGAATATTAATCTACAACCCAGTGTGTCTGAAGATTTTAATTTTTTAATATTTTTTTTATTGTTCAATATATATATATATATATATATATATATATATATATATATATATATATATATATATATATATATATCCAGAGTCGGTGCATGATACGGATTTCCTACTCGACTACAGCTCAATTTTCATTGTAGTGTTAATATAAAATGCAAACTTTATCGTAACCTAATTATGTACAATAATGGATCATATGCAATATAGGTGAACAATATAAATCGAAAAAGTGAAAATAAATACAATGTATGTAAATATAAATTAGAGACCTGTCATAATAGATCATTCCATTTTAAACAGATCAGTAATGTTTTGCGGCAGTTTTTAACACCAACTTGAGATTTTTCAATAATTTCAAAAAGTTCAATAATTTAACCCATTCAACATTGTGGATAAAAAATAGTGAATTTTATATCATGTTTTACGAGACTTAGCATGTGCAAAACAAATTTACAGATTTTTAGACGAGAAAAAAAATGTTACCCTTTAATAGTCAGTTGTGCTTAATTTCATTTGTAACGTATATAGACGTAGGGAGAAAAAAAAAACAGATGTTAATAGCGAGGACCACAAAGCACTACCCAGGCCCCAAATCAGGCTTTCCCCCGATTCGGGGGTAGTAGGAGTCGGTCCGACACACACACACACACAGACACACACACACCTATATATATATATATATATATATATATATATATATATAAATATGGGTACCTTTGTTTAGTTTATTATTTTAGTTTATTATATTGGGTTGTGAGATGAATTAGCTTATTTTTCAATTTATTTTAATTTCCTCAACAACTTTAACAAATCAAGCGAAGGTAACGGGCGACAGTATCATGAGAGCATTTCCTATGTTGGTCCGATTCCCTAGTGGGCTGACGCACGGCCTCATGGATGAGTTCGTTCAATTGGCCCTAACTGAACTGCATAGGTCGCTCGGAATGCGTATAGTCTGTGAGGTCGAAGTTCCTCCTATTGAAGCGTTAAAATCACTTTTGTGCAGATCTTCTCGGTAAACGGCACAAATGTCTCGAGCAACTTCGCTAGCTTTGGAACGTGATTGAAAATGAAGAGAAGCAGGTGTCGAAAATGTTCACTTTTGTGTACGGTAGAGATGTAAATAAAATTCAAAAAAAAAAAAAAAAAAAAAATCAGAAATGATAAACGAAAGTTGTAAAGGAAGAATAGAGCTACAGAAATCATCTGATAACTCAATATTTTTCTTGTATTCGTACAAGTATTTACTTTTTTTTGTGGTTGGTAAAAATTATGAAGTAAAAATTATCTAAAGTTTGTAAATTATGAGAAGTTTCGGTTAAACTCGGTACGAATACAAGAAAACAAAATATAATAAAAAAAGTAAAGGGGTCAGTCTTGTTTAACGAAGCATGTATTTAACAGGAATTGCTTTCCAAATACGGAACTACATATATAGTTTTTATTCAAAATTTATAACATAAATATGTTATGACATCAGTAAAAAAATAGCCATTTTGTTTCAACACTTCTGGTGTCTTATCAAGTGATGGTGTTAATCAACATACACCCCCCCCCCACACACACACATATATATATATATATATATATAATTGAATATTGAGGTAATTGTCTGTTTTATGTTTAAACGCAATCTTCATGCAGTGCACAAGCTCTATTTTACATACGCTCTATTTCTCATATTGAGCACCTGAACACATAAATATACTATACCTGAATTGTATATTTCTATCTCGTACACACACGCACATGCACACACACACATGCACGCACACACACACACACACATATTGTTATATCACGCATCAGCACCGTAACCCATAAATATGGTATACCGTAAAACTATATTTTTATATACTATTTCTATTCGGACTGTTGTCCTCATCTTTGTTGTTGTCCTAACGTTTCGGTGGTTATGTTCTCCAGTCTTTCTTGGGTGTATATCAATCAGATCGATATACACCTGAAGAAGGCAGGAAGGCACAACGGCCGAAACGTTGTGATAACAACAACATAAATGAAGACAATAGTCCGAATATAAATAATGTAAATAACGACTTTTCATCTCCAAAATTTAGACAGAATATATATATATATATATATATATATATATATATATATATATATATATATATATATGTATGCCAATGCAACATGCAGAGCACCAAATAAACTCTAAGTTATATCATGTACCCGTCATTACGAGTAGCTGGTCATTATACTAATGGCTAGCTATTTGTTTCCGGGCACAGCCGTCTGTTAAGTGGGTTAGCCCTGTTTGCAGACGCCTGTTCGGAGTACATTTGTTTTTTTGTTTTTTTTTCAATACACAGAGAGTCCACCTGTGGTTTGTACGGCATCTATCTTAGTTTCTGGGTCTTATATAGGTCTTATAATCTGGTGTGATCAACAAGGACAGTACACTCAAACTCTCACCCGCGATTAATGTGGGTTCGTGCTAGCGCAACCATTAACGACTTTCTGACCAATTTCCCTCACAAAGCTTGGACCAACCCGTGGTATGGTCCAAAGGTATAGCACGCACCTTCCTGACAAATCGAGTGAAATTCGAGCCCGGATACCATTCTCGGAACGTTCTAACCACTCGTCCGCGCATATAGAAGGATATAACTGCACATATTCAGATAGCTGTTTGAAATTTTCTGGCACTTTTACACGCATGTATATTTTAATGTTAAAAGTTATTTCCTATTAACAACGGGAATGATATCCAGAAGAAAGGCCAAGCCATGCAGTCCCGACAGCTATCGAAAAGGATAGCGCTTAAATGAATATCCTAAACCATTCTTAATGAGACATAAGCAGGAAGGTAGATAAACTATATATAAGGCAGGAATCATTGGCAATAGTTGAACTCTGGATAAGTGTTGAGGGTATCAAAATGAACTTTTGTTTACGCCGACTTAATGAATATTGAGGTAATTGTCTGTTTTATGTTTAAACGCAAGGTATAACACGGGCCAACATAGGAAATGCTCTCATGATACTGTCGCCCGTTACCTTCGCTCGATTTGTTAAAGTTGTTGAGGAAATTAAAATACAAATTTTCAAACATGGCTCAAAGAAAAGGCACCGGTTATGATATTTATTTTTAAATCTTAAAAAAATTTAAAATCATTTCACCCTATGCAAGGCACTAAAGCCATTAAGTCACAAGGAGTTACTGAATGTAAAAGAATAAGAAAAAATATTAATGGGCGAGAGCAATAAAGGAAGAGGAACCATGAGATTACATTTAATTTTTTAAAGATCAAAGTTGACTGGAAAGGAAGAAGCCGGAAGTGAGTTCCACAAACGGGAAGTGCGAGAAAAGAAACTGTTAGCATAGAACTTAGGATACATCTAGTCAAATCAACTGTAAATTGATGAGACTTTGTTCTTTTTATTACCGGACTGATAGCTTTAGCTAACTCTGATTCTAGAGATGCTTCTTTTTCTTAGAACATTCATTAAACAAATCACTGAATTAATTGGTAAATGTCGGTCAATTAAGTGCCACACGTGATACACGTTTGGGCGATCATGTCTCTTTAGATCCATGACTGACTTGGCAGAAGATTTTCCCGCAGTAGGTTACCGTTTCTTTATGCGGTAAGACTGGTTGTCAGCCAAGGCTATACAACCCAGTCTGTCCTACTATTCAATCCATAGCTGGGAGGACCTTTTCCAAAGGTATTCGTGCGTAAGTGAATGTAACAAACCCGACTGGAATTCGAACTCGGATCTTGGATTTCTCATTCCGAGCCGATATCCATTACACACCACAACGCACATATGGAGTGGCCTTCGTATTCGCCGAATTTGAACTCCATCGAAAATCTTTGGAGGATTGTCAAAAGACGCATCCATGCGAACGGCAAGCAATTTTCATCCAAGAATGAATTTGTGAAGCAATATCATCTGCGTATGAATCCATAATCCCTGAATAAATTCTGAATTTAACTTCTATGGACAGTCGGCTGCTTGAAGTCATGAGGAAAAATGGGAATTATTTCAGCAAATAACATTGCTTTTCTACTGTGCTATTCGACCAAATTTGTTATGCTTTTCATTGTATATTATTTCTTTAAATAAATCGTTTTTACCTTATTTATACTTTTTTCAGTTATTTATCCTATCACTTCAAAGTGATTCCTTTGAAATGGATGCATATAAATTGGAACGCTTTAAAATAATCATATTTTATCTATTCCAGCATAAATGATGTTCGATAATAAAATAAATTCTTCTATGTACCGTGTCCCTTCAGAACATAGACGATAATGGCTCTTCACAACTTCCTATTATTCGTAACCTCCTAATCTATATTCTGCCAACGGTTCATACAAGCTCGGTATATAGGTAATGCGGTGCCTTCCTCATACCCTTTCGCCTTAAACATGCCCTATGAGTGTCAAATTTTCCAAGCCCTCTTTTCTAATTATGAGCCCTAGAAATGTTAACTGTCTCTTTCCCATGCTCTTTCTAAGTGTCCGTTTTGTTTCCTTTTTCTCCAAAACTCCGTCGATCGTAGCATGTTCCACCTATGGTATTCTCAACATCATTCTGTTGGATCACATTTCTGTTGCTTCAAGTAGCTTTTCCATGTGTGAGGAGATTGTTAAACATTCACTACCTATATTACACAACAACAGTCCAGTACACTTTTTTCGCTTTTAATGAAATTTTCTGGGATCTTAATTTGCTTAGCTTTTGTAGTGCATCTTTCGCTATGTTACAAAAGTTACTGCATATTTAAATTTTTACACTCGTTTATTTTTGGCGTCTCCAATTTGTAATTCCCATGTTGGGTTGTTTTGTTGACAATCATACATTCTCTCTTCTTACAGTTGGTGTTTAATCCTTTCTTCTTTCTTTCCTTTACTGCCTTCTGTACGAGTTCCTCTACTTTCTTCTATAAAATAAATGCGAAAATCAATGTGTCACATTTTTTTCAATTAAAGAGACACAACTCTTTAACTTTTAAATATCTCATCTTCTAAAAATTAAATGTGAATGTCAGTGTGTCACGTTTTTTCAATTAAAGAGACATAACTCTCTAACTTTTAAATATCTCATCTTCTATATATTAAATATGAATGTCAGTGTGTCAGTTTGTAACACTTTTTTCATTTAAAGTCTCAGTAGTTCATCGCCTTTGTTGAACTTTTAAAATATAAACAAATATGAATGGAATGCTGAAATGCAACGATCAATTTTGAGTTCCTATGTACTTTATTGTTGCCTAACGCATCTACTCCACCCTACCTACTGCGATGAAGGCCCAATCAAGAGACACCCTCCCCCGCAGGAGTTAGCTTAAATGCCGCCTGATACGGCGGCTTTTAGGGTAGTTTCCAATAAAATCTTTGTAAATTTTGTTATATTTCTTATAAACATCAGGCGTATATCTGATAGGTAACGTCATGGACTTTCTAAAAAAAAAAACTCGAAAAGCAGATGTGTTTTTACTTAAATTTCGGTTCTGTTTAAAAGATAATGGTCTAAAGCTAATTTGAATTAAAAGAAGAATTAATTTCCGTAAATAAATAAACTTTTTAGGTATTTTTTAAACATTAGTAACTTTTTCGTTACTTGTCGATTCATTGTATACGAAAAATATAACAATAAATTTAAAATTCTCTTTAAAATCCAATACTTGCACTAAAGATGTGTTTCAAAGTCTGTTAGTAAATTTAAGGATTAATTAACTAGATTTTCTAAAAGTAATGCTTACCTTATACTTAAAACGGAATGAAAATAATGTTTTTATTTACGCACGCTCACCTGTGAGGTCAAAGGTCTATATAAAAATTCAGTCTTTCTCCTACTGTCCGAAAAAAACTGGTAAAAATTAAAAAAAAAAACAAAACAAAAAAAAAAACAAAACAAAAAAAAAACAAAACAAACAAAAAAAAAACAAAGCTAAAGAAGTACGGAAGACCAGCAGTGCGATCATCAAGAATTTATTATTTATGTTTAAAACTAAATTTTCTTTAACCATAAGGTTAACCAACAGTAAAAAAATATAATTTTTTATTCTATACACTTTTATCAAACTTAATATAATAAACAATTTTTTTATACTGACTGAATGGGGAGATATGAAATTAGATTAATATCATAATACTCCTCCGATATTGAATAGTAGTCAGTCAACGCGAGCTATCAAAATTATTTCCTTTTTGTACATCCATACCAAAAATAATCTAACCGTTTCTAAAAGAAAAAAGAAAAGAAATTTTTTTTAAAAACGATTCACAATTGAAAATGACATAAAATTTTACATTTTTTAGTCTTCAAACATGTCTTTATTTAATATAATAAATTACTGAGATGAATTAATTTTAAAATTGCACTGAAAAATTACAAATAATCTTTTTAAAAATAAACATTAAGTTCAGATTTTTTTCTGTCTTAATCTGAAAGAAAATAGCCTTTTTGATTAAATTATGCAGTCATAAATTCTCAAAAAATATTTCTTGACTTTTATAGAATTATTTTGGCATGACACGTGCCAAATTTTTTGTATGTCCACTCTCGATATTGCAGAAATTTTTACTTTAATAATATCTTCAATGATTTCTTTTCATATAATTATCAAAACACACAGACGAACCTCCCCAAAATCAAAAGTATACACGAGATATCGAAAACGGAATGTAAAACATACCTCAAAAATATTTCCCTAAAGTGTTTTAATAAAATAAAATAAAATAAAATATTAATCCATTAATGAAAAGTTTTGAAATTTTCGTTTGAATTGGATAATTCCCTGATTTTTGGAAAATATTTTATATCGATTTGTTACCTTCATTGCAGAATAAAGGATCCATTTTCGTGGTACAGAGACTATTTGAGTTAAATTTAATGAATCGAAAACGATTAGTTTTATAATTATAATCATTTTATAGATTTGCATATGATAGTGGAACGTATTGTCGCTTGCTAACTATTGGTTTACAGTGAGATGTTTGACTGTTTATTACTATGTAACATAGTTTTTTGTGATATTTCATATAAAATAGATCGTGATTGATCGAAATTTAATGAATGTTTGGCCATTAGTTTTATAATTATTATCAATTTATTGATTTGCATATAATGCTGGAACATAGGTTGTTAATAATTGCTTTATGGTGAGATGTTTGGCTGTTTATTCTATTTTACATTTGATAATGTTCCGTATTAAAATGAGTTGAAATTTATTGACTCTATTATATATTAATACGCTTGCTCGAGAGAGAAAACAGAAAGAGAGAGGAACATAGAGAGTAAAACAGAAATAAAGAGAAGGATGAAGAGAGACAAAAAATACAGTGTGACACAGGGAATGATCAGATGAGGTCATCTTAGATAAAGGCAGGTGTTTGTGATGATGTTGTTAAATCGTGCTTCGTGATCTAACGATCTGTTGATGACGAGCTTGTCACTGGATTTCAAGTGACCTTTTGAAACTAAAATTAGAGAGACGTATGGGAGGGGGCATCTTAGATAAAGTCAGTGTTGTTTGTAGTGAGGGGTTAGATCATATTTCGTGACCTAACGATCTGTTGAGGGCATTTCAGTATTTTTAAGAAAGACTATGTCTCTTTTATTAATTTTCTGAGAATAATCTTAGGTTGAAAAGTACAGAATGCAGCATTAAAAAATATTAGTAAATACGTGTAATTTACACAAGTCCCGTTGCTATAATTGTTATCATTTTATAAACTTGAATATAATGATGGAACCGACTAAAAATTTGCATAGGGCAGCACAATATACTTACAGTCCTTGTTGTCCCTCGTGAACACCCATTTCAGTCTCGATTCTGTTTAATTTCGATAAAACAGACGAAAACTGGTGCATTGAGCGTGACTTGGCTGTAAGCATGTATAGACTGAGTCTATTCACATCAACCTACGCATATTGATGTTGGGTGGAAATATTTAAAAAAAAAAAAACGAGGAGAGAATAGGAAAGAGAAAGAGAGAGAGAGTGTGTCAAGAGAGAATGAAAGAGATAGAGAGAGGACTTAGATGAATGGTCACCGATGACATCGATAAAAAATAAGTAAAAGAATTAAAAAAAAAATGGGTAAATGATGATAGGTCAAGATAGGGAGCTTGAAAGTGTGGAGATGAAAGAAATCATGAGCGACGTAGAAAGTCGAAGGCATTGGAAATTGTAGCAGAGAAAACAGGGTGGCTGATAAAAGAGAGAAAGGCGAGGAAGAAGTCAGGTAAAAATGAAAGCCTTCGAACGATAAGATAAAGTAAAGATCAATCGCACCCAACCACGTTAATGTGCGGGATGTGAAGTCACGATAAAATATAATTGAACAAGTAAAAGAAGTTAGAAGTTAGACAGTGAAGACGTCCTACGTGTGTTCACTCGTATAAGCACAGACTTAGAAGATTAAAAATAAAAAGAGGTTTTCCGATTGAACATTTACCAACGCGAATTCATACACATTTATTTACTTCAAATAAATAAAGCTGATATTGAAAACCAAAAGACCGAATGGATTTGTTCAGGTGAAAATCGTTTGTGCTAGTTTCTTTATAGACAGAAACGTAACAATACAAAATAGAGACTGAATTTGCGCAAGGGAGTATTTGAAAAGTTTCGGCCCCATTAAGAAGCCCTTCCACACAACAAAAAACAAATAAACAAACAAAAAACTGTGTGTGTGTGTGTGGTCATTTAAAAGAGAGTTTATAAAAGTTTTGGTTGTTTAGTTGTTTTTATTTGGCGACATATAAACACCTCTATGGGTTATTTAATTTCGAAATCTAAATATGTTTTACTCAGTTTTATGCCTTCAATTACTGTTATTTTGTACATAATTTTGTACTTTCAAGGTAAATGTATGTTTTATAGATATATAGTTTATAGATGGTCTATTGTAGGTGTTGTATGTTTTGGTATAGACCTATTTCTTTAAGGTACAACACATTATATTAGTGGTTTCAGGTAGCTTTCTTGTGTTGTTTTCCTAAAAGTTTTGAAAATTTAGTTCCTTAGCCTCCTCACAGCTAAGAACCCACACATTGTAGCTAACCACCCTCATTCTCTTCGTATTCCACTGGTAAGATGAAAGTTCCACTCGAGCATCTTCTTCCTACGAACGGCTGCTTTGTGGAACTAACTTCCAAAAATATACTTTCCTGACCACTACAATCTTAACCTGCTCAAGTCTAGGATCAACCGTTATTCTTCGCCACATATCCCCATAAACTATGCCTCTTACTCTGTAATCCTTTACTTCGAGTGGCCCTTGGGCCTTGTACAGAGTAAACATCATTGTAAAAAAAATAAAGAATTGGTAAATGTCGTTTTTGCAAAGGATCATTCGCAATTTGGAGAGGGAGATAGGCACAAAATGTCCATATACTTTAAGATATATATATATATATATATATATATATATATATATATATATATATATATATATATATATATATATATATATATGTATGTGTGTGTGTGTGTGTGTGGCTGCAAAAATAGGTATACAGTAAATATTATAGTTATTGTGTTTTACTATTGATATGTATGTATAATCAATACCGTTGTGTATACACTTTTCTACTATATTTATAAAAGTGCTCAATAATCTAGAGTAGAAATTTCCAGCGCGCAAAACTATGAAGAATAGAGCGGGAATCCAACCCAAGAAAGTTTCAGGCTATCAAGTGCTCCTCAGATTGTTCAGAGAATGACTTTTCGTTATATGAATCGGCTGAGGTTCGTTTCACACACACACATACATATATATATGAACAATATTATAAAATATAAATACCTTAGATAAATATTTATATTTCATAATTTTATATTCATGTTTCTTTAAGCTTTACAGAGTATTACGAACTTTTACTTAACGTTTTTGTTAATATTAGTTAGCATTGTCTCACTATAATTGTTTGTTTTTGAAATCAATGCATATACACTGGCGTGGTAAACATTTGGGACACTGGTAAATTAATTTCATTCCGTTAATTTACTCCCCAAATCAAGAGTAATTTTTTTCTCAGTACATTTTATGATCTTTGGCGAGCAGAAAACAATTTACTGCATTTTCAAAAATATTGTATAGTAATGCTAAAAATATCGTATAGTAATATAATGTTGTGTAGTAACACTGAAAATATTGTATAGTAATACAATATTGTATAGTAATACTGAAAATATTGTATAGTAATACAATATTGTATAGTAATGCTGAAAATATTGTATAGTAATACAATATTGTATAGTAATACTGAAAAAGGGCCATACAAAAATAATGGGCAACGAGCAACAAACGAAAAATTCGCCTTTCAGTTCTTTTCTGAAGTAAAAAAGGAATTTGGTTTTTACAAAAAAACAAGAGTCAACTGTTGTCAAAATCAATGAATCAATGCGAACGATCCTTTCCTTAATTGCACAGTATTTGGCAAATGTGGTCTTTATTATTATAGCATGTGCAAAACTTCAAAGTAAGGAGATACTAATTTGTGTTGGTGCCAGTGACTCGAATAATTGTCAAAGTTCGATATGGCATTGAATGGAAGAAGGTCCAGATTTTCTCACTGGGATTTTCCTATTCTTTTTGGCAGCAATCCAAAAGCTCTTGAAGATGGCGAATTTTCGTTGGAGCACTTGTTTCTTCAATTCCCACCACAATGGTTCAATTATATCAGAACTTTGATCTGGCCAGCCTTCCAAAAGTTGAACATAATCATTCATAAGAAACCTATTTTACATATGATGTGTGGTAAAGAGCACTGTCATGCTGAAAAATTTCTCCATCTTCAGACAGAAGATGAGACCGTTGTAGTCTAATATAGATTTATCTATTTAGGTTCACAATATTTTTTACCAATTTTCTATTATCATCTTTTTTTATGCAACCCGACATGTCAACCACCAAATTTGACTGTCTTTGTGGTGCCGTCTTGAATTGTTTCTTTCTCCCACTGGGTCTTCTTACATATTGCCTTGCATTAGAATCCTACTCTATTTAGCATTCATCATTAAAACTTACTTTTACCACTTTCAGCATTCTATGGTAGATGTTCTTTTGACAACTTCATTCTTCTGTTCATATGATTTTTGGTTAATTATAGCTTTTGCTGCTATACGCCCCTTCGATTTTTTTTCATGATGGTCTGCGTACTGTATTAACTGAAACCTCAAGGTTAAGACTGAATTTACTCTTCAATTGTCTGGCTGTTAATTTTGGATTGCCTACCGTGATTCTCACAATCTTTCTTTTATCTCTGTTGTCTAGCTTTTGTACTTTTCCGGTTTTCTTTGCACTTTCATTCGTAATAAACGGCTTTTGGATGGTTTGATCACTGATTCTGGATATTCCCAAGCGCCTGGCTATCTCACGTTGAGTCATCTTCCCCTTCAAAGTCATAACTCTCATCTTTGTTTAAGCAGACATTTTAGTCATGATTTTAGTGTAAAAAGCAAGCTAATATTCTCCTACAATGACATGTCCAGACAACTTACACTCATGTTAATAATCTGGAACGCCCACTACTTAGAGATTTGCATATTATCATGACTTTATTATCTCAGATCTTTCATTTGCCCAATAGTTTTGCAAGACTTTTTTTAATCTTCAAGCTACTTAAATTGGCGTATTGTATTTTACGCGACACCTACGAAAACGCAACAACTTATTTTCCATTGCTCAAGGTCAAGAGACATTACTGATAGAAGTATACTTCTAAACAATCTAAGCTTCTTAATAATATAAAGGTGTATAATCATTTTATGCAGTTCGCCTAAAACATTTGTACGTCATTATATATATATATATATATATATATATATATATATATATATATATATATATATATAAATTAATGAATCATTCATACAAAAAACAAATACAGAGGTTAATGATTTAATTGGCGAGAATCCATCGTCGCAAACAATTCAAATAAGATACATAAACGAGGATCATATCATTCATGTACAGGTTCGGGATTTATGTATCATTTGAATTGTTTGCGACGATGGATTCTCGCCAATTAAATTATTAACCTCTGTATTGGTTTTTTGTATGAATGATTCATGAATTTATAAATTAATTGCACCTTTATTGAAATATATATATATATATATATATATATATATATATATATATATATATATATATATATATATATATATATACTGGTACTTGTTTTAATAGAAGTGAAGTAAGGTTTAATTACCAGGTCATTCTGTTGGAAAAGAAGGGAAAAGAAGAATTTTAATACATTTCAGGTATTTATTGAAAATTGTTTCAGTTGTTTTTTTAGGGAGCAGCATCTGCGCATACAGTAAATTAATAATACCTGCGAAGAAATCTACTGGTATCAGTGAACACTGATACAAATGGTAATAGGCAAAAAACAGAATTATGGTACTTATTGGTAAATAAAATCCCATGCCATACATGCAGAAAATCAAATTCCGATTCCTATATATCAACAGAAACACACAGAAAGCAAACAGCAATATACGAGTCAAAGATATATATATATATATATATATATATATATATATATATATATATATATATATATATTCTGTAAAATTTGTCTTTTTAAAAAACAAGCAGCAAAATATTGTGCAATTCCATAACACACAGACACACGCGCACCCCCACCACACACAAACAAACAATATACGAATCAAAGGAAATATTTATTTAAAATTTAGTATTTCTACAAAAAAAACAGCAATATATTGTGCAATTTCATAACACACACACACAAATACACACACACACAAATACACACACACAAACAAACAAGCCGCAATATACGAATAAATAAATATTTCTTTAAAATTTTGTATTTCTACAAAAAAGCAGTAATATATAGTGCAATTTAATAGCACGCACACACAAATACACACACACACACACACACACGCTCAAACAAACAAACAAGACGCAATATACGAGTCAAAGTAAATATTTCTTTAAAATCTGGTAAAACAAAATATACAAAACAAGCAGCAAAATATGTGATATTCCATAAATTTTTCCTGGGTGAATTTTCGGGGATATTTTTATTAACATTATGTTTGTTGACTTCCGGGAGTCCTAGTTTCAGATCTAAGCTCTATGCGTACACTGATTCCGTGGTCTTCATGTTCCTCTTATACATGATACTGTTGTATTGGACGCAGAGTAATTTTCTGGTGCATTGTTTTGGAAAAAATTCGCGTCTAATAGGCTAGCAAATACGTTATATATATATATATATATATATATATATATATATATATATATATATATATGTGTGTGTGTGTGTGTGTGTGCGCGCGTGTGTGTGTATATACGTATGTGTGTGTGTCTGTGTGCGTCTGTGTGTATATACGTATGTGTGTGTGCGTCTGTGTGTATATACGTATGTGTGTGTGCGCGCGTGCGTGTGCATGTATCTTTTTCCATTTATACAGATTTGGTTAAAGTCCAGAGAAAGTTAATTTATTTTTCTATATTTGGAACCAACTTGCTGGTTTCTGGTGAAAGTTAAAATATGAATTTAAGCGCAGTACTAGATTGGCGGCAAGGTCTAACCAATTCACAGTCGAACTGGCTAGATATAACCGTAAGTTCTATGCTAATAGTTTCTTTTCTCGCACTTCTCACTTGTCGGAATTTCTTCCGGCTTCATGCTTTCCAGTCTATTTTGATCTTCAAAAATTTAAATGCAATGTCGATCGTTATCATTAGATTGATTTTTGAGGCATTGAATGTGATCAACTCGCTTTCCCCCCTACTGAGCTGTTAAAGCTAAGTCAGAGGAGAGATCAGCTTTCTAGTTCTGGTAAGCTAGACTGATTGATTCGTTTTCTACAGCTTATCAACCATTTTCAGGCTATTTAAAGCCAGGAAATATTTTTAGATTGGAGATTATTTTTGGAGCGAGATAATAATGGTTTAATGATACAAGTCTTACTAATTAACCCATAGCTGGGGGTAGAGAAGCGCTGGATTCATACCTTTCCCAAAGGTATTTGCGGGTAAGTGAATATGAGGAACCTAAATGGAATTGGAACTCGGCGCTCCGATAAACAATTTTACATCACCCGCACATCCAAGCATACAACACCTGTTATTTCCAAATGACCACCCATATAGACACTAACTAGGCCCGACGTTGCTTGCTTAACCGGTATATCAACGTGATGTAGCCGTAAGTACTCTGATCATCTATAGTTTTGTAGGTGAACCCATAAACCGTTGTATCATCAGCATAGATATTCACAAGTGAATCACTTAAGCAGATCATTTATGTGGAGTAGAAAGATAATTGAAACGTCGTTTGCTTTTAATCTCGAAACGAAACACATATTCAGTTTGGTGTGTTGTAATTTTATTTTCTGTTTGCCTATAAAGACGAGACGAAAGAGAAATATCGTTTTCTACAAATGGATTTAAGTGTTTCGATAAGGAATTCTGTAGAACTAGAAAATATATAGTTACGTAGTATTTGTTACGAACAAGGTAAGAAAATCGGAACCACTCCTAACCAGAGTTGGTGCGTCTTACCCCTGAAATCCCCGATTGGGTTGGCGGAGTCTCCGTTGTGGGCTCTGCCATATTTTTCAGCACTGTTTTATGACCATCCGCCATTTTTTTTTTAATTATTTTAAACTGACGTTATATTGTCAGTCCCCAACTAATAGTATATATCGTGTACCTGTATAGCTGGGGCGTTTCGTATTACGCATGAACCGCCGACGAGGTTGGAGCCCTAAAAACCCCTAATCGACCTTAATTTTTCCGTCAAACGATCGGTAAAACAGTAAATGCATCAAGTCTTGTCATGCATTAGCACCGTTTTTTTTTTTTTTTTTTTTTTTTTTAAGAAAATTCAGTTTGTCGGGGATGTTTTTTCATGTATTGTGTTGGAATCTTTGTAAAAATTTTCTTCAGCGTCGTGAATATGGCAATAATGATGAACACAAGAGTTCGGACGGTTTAAATAGTTTAAACAGTTACAATACATCATCTCAGAAGTATTGACAGCTATTGTTATACGAATATTCAAGTAATCTTTTTGGAAGTTTGTCTTCTAATGATAATAATTTAGATTTTGTTTTACTGCCGAAGTTAGAAGTGTTATAGTTAGAAAGTAGTTTGTTTAATAATTATATTTGTATTGCAGATTTTTCTACGCTATTTGGGAGAATTTTCTACGTTTCTTCTTCACACAAGGAAAAAAAATCCCCTTCCCCGCACAACAAATATCCAGTTGTGTACGTTTCGGCGCAGCCATTTGAACGTTGGCGTTCTGACGCGACCGTTTCGGCGCCAGATTTGTGGATGCTAGGAAAAAATGTTAATTGTTTCATTATCATTCAAAGGTAAAACTTTAAAAAGTTTTAAAACGCCAGCAAACAAACGACTGCGCCCAAATCGTCCCCTTCCGCCAAATATCTCATATTAGGTTGAGTCATAAGTAATTTCCGTTTTTGCGAACCAATTATAATGACGAATGCATCACCCTAACAGTGGCAGTTTTAAATAAATTTAGAGTACACTAATAGACGACTTTATTGAATGCCGAAGACAGTGGATTGACAAAGATAACTCTCCAAAACCGGCCCTAAAAGCTGAGCTCCATATAGGAAAGGTAACGTTGTGCGTGCTGTGGGATCGTCAGGTTTAGAGTTTTTAAAATGTAATACAACACTAAATGCACATTTATTCATCCAGCAGCTGCAATGAGTCCATAAATATTTTAGCCAAAATGTCCTGCACTCGTCAATAGAAAAAGGTTTTTTCTCAATGAGATCGCTAGACCACATTCAGCAAAACATAGGAAAACAATTTTGAACTTGGTTGGTCTGTTCTGCTCTAGTCACCATATTCACGTGGCCTTACACCAATTGATTATTACCTATATTGATCGCTGCAAAACGCTTTGATGACAAAAATAATCGAATGAAAACCAGACTCAAGCATTCCTCGAAAAGTTTTTCACATTAAAGCAGAATTTTATTAAAAAGATAACGAAAAACTGTACGATAAGTGTCAACAAGCCATTTATATAAATAAATCGCAATGTACGTGTGTCTGTCCGTTTTTTTTTTTTTTTATCTCGGCGAATCATAAACAAGAAGTAACTGGTAATATCTACAATAGGTACACGCGATTAAAAATTAAATAAATAACTCATTTAAAGTTAAATTTGAATATCGAACAGAGTGAAAAGTTTTAAAAACAATTCTTTATTAAGTGTTCAATTTTAATTTCGCTTTTCGTAGCAATTGCAAGTGATATCGTCTAATTAAACCGTAATTAAAACTTAAGCAGGTCACGGTACGTTGCTCATATATTTTTCTTTTTCTAGCACGCTTACTGTGACGTATTCAAAATATTACATAGTTCGTGTTCACTGTCTATAAGAGTGGCTTTATGTGAAGGGATAATAAGGAATGATGATTTTAAAAGAAAATAAAAATTGCGCGCAAAATAAATGTAAACTATGGAGATCTGTTGCGTATACGAAGAAAGATTTAACCGAATTAAGGTGCCGAATTAAGGTGCCGAATAAAGATAAACTAATTTTATTATTTCTAAATTCTTATAACTTTTACGTAGATGAGATGTTGAAAGTAAAAGGATGAAGGCCCAAAATCTCTCCACAGGTGGTAGCTTAAAGTCAGCCCGAAAGGTCGGGTTCTAGGTTAGTTGAAAATAATGGTGGACATATGAAATCTAACTGTACATAATTTTTTGAAGAATAAACTTGATAAAGAAAAAAGGAAATTATTTATGACTCAAACTAATATTACAAAGCCGAGCTGTCTTATTTTATGTGTCATGTCCTTTCAGGGTGTGGCCGATTATAGTTCTCCACAACTTCATTTTTTGTTGCTCTAAATAACATTTCACCATTTATCATTCCACTTTGCCCTTACTCTCCGATACTATTTCTGTTTTAAGTATAAGTTTTCTTGAAGTTCTTATTTTCCTTGATAAGTTTTATCTGAATTGATGGCATTACAATGAGAAAAGGGGGTGATAAAAAGTGAAAAGTCATTTCGAGTTAAAAAATTAACGGAAGTTATGGAGAGCCATGATCACTCATAAAAAGAGAAGAGAGTATAGTTCAAGAAAGCAGGAGCGTACAGCAACCGAAGCATCACGATATTAAGAACAAAGATGAAAAGAAAAACGTAAAAAAAAAAAGAAACTATATGGTTCACTAATTTATTTATTCGTATAGGTTCGTATTTTCAATTTCTCGATATGATTCCAGTTCAAAACAACTCCTAAAGAAACGATATTATAAATGTGAACACTTCAAATAAATGTGTCTGTTTATCTCAATTGACATCTGACGTATCTTGGTGAGATATTGGATGGGAATTCTAATAACTTCCAGTTTGTTTGGTTACCTGCTGTAGGTGAGTTCTCGTTCTTTAATTTACACAGATACATCCCCCTTCTATCTATTCACACACACAAAAAAGGTTCCAATCTATGGTTATCTATGCCAGGGGAATTTTGTTCATCTGGGGGAAACCACAGGGTTGAAAGATAGGATAAGAGAATTTCAGGAAAAGGTAGAGATTAGAATGGGCGGAGAAGAAGTTCAGAGCATGCTAAAGGGGGAAATAATAATAAAAAAATAAAACCAGGAAGAGAATTCCTACCAGATACATGGCTGGGGTTGTGGAGGGTTAATGACGAGTTTTGTCTTTCGCGGTAATTTATAAAAGAATGAAGACAAAAAAAAAAAAGAAAAAAAGAAGAGAATATGGTTAAAAGATATAAAATAAAAACATGTGGAGGAGGGGAGCATTAAATGAGAAAATTAATATGACGAAAAAGGAAGGATAAAAATGAAATTTAGTAAAGTAAAAAAGAAGAAGTAAAAAGAAAGAAAGACCACTTGAGAAAGGGAGAAGTAAAAATGAGAAGGTCGAAGTAAATGTGTAAAAAGGGGTGGTGGTGGCATGAAATAAAAAAGAAAGAAAGAACGCACACACATTAAACAGAAAGAGGATGGAGTGAAGAAAAATATACAGAAAAGAGAGAAAATTAAAAAGAAAAAAAGAAAGAAAGAACTACAAAGATTAAGAAGAAAAAGAGGATGAGGTGAAGAAGAAAAATCAATATGTAGGAAAAAGAAAGAAAAATCAAAAGGAAAAACAGAAAGAGGGGCGGAGAAAAAATGTAAAGCAAAAAGGAAGTATTATTAAGATATAAAGAAAGAAAGAATGAGAATTAAACATATAGAGGAAGTGACGAAGAAGAAATATCTAGAAAAAAAGAGAAAGAAAGAAAGGGATATACATGAGAGTTAGAGGAAGAGACAAGAATTAAGTGAAAAGAGAGCGAGAGAAACAATTTAAGAAAAGAAATGAAGAAAGAAAGCGATCAGAAAGAAATTGAGAGAAATGAATAAAAAGGGGAGAAGTCGAGATATACAGGCTGTCCATAAAGTCTGAACACATAGGTAATCTCATTAACTATATTTTTTTACCTTCACAGATTAAACATGGTTTTGTCGAAATAAGAAAGTATTGACTTCTTTTTCTGGACCATGCTAAACAGAGAAGGCGCACACAATGAAAATCACAGATGCACCACACTTAATTGAACGCATAAAGAGTGACTGTGCTAAAATTGAGGGCAAAGTGAGGTTATTGCATCGAATTCACATGAATCTTGCAAAGCGCATCAACCTTTGCATCACAAATGATGGAAAATTATATTGAAGATATTATTTGCTAATATTCGAATTCAATAAAAATGCTTTTGAAAATTTAATTTCTTGCAAATATGCATTTTTGTCTGTGTCCAAACTTTAGGGACAGCCTGTATACTTTCTTTTTTACTACTCCTGTAAAAGGAGTAGTAAAAAAGAAAGAGAGGAAGAGAAAATTTATGAATAGATATGGAGAAATATAATAAAGGTATATACAGTGCAATGAGCAAATTGTCGCCATTATACATTTTTTAATTTCACGCAGGCGCGTTGTTTATTTTTGATTTTATCGACTGCATAGCATAGTAGGACCAGTTACGAACATTTCAGAGTGTTTCGGTGTCAATCTGAGGACAGTGCAGAGGATTCGAAAAGAGTTGAATGAGTCTAATGGTGATTATAAATGTGCTTGGATTGATCACTAGTGATGGCGACGTTATGCCTTCATTCATCTTTCCACAGGGCCCCAGACTCAACACGGAGGCCTACATCAATTGCCTTTAGGAGGTAGTGCTGCCCTGGGTCAAAAGGGTGTCTGCTAGAAGACCCTATGTCTGGCAACAGGACTCTGTGCCATGCTACTCAAGCAGGAGAAACCAGTCATGGCTGTCAAACAATTTCTGTGGCCGCATCACCCTTACATCTGGCCACCTAACTCCCCAGACTGAAACGCACTTGATTATTATGTGTGGAGTGCAGTTGAGCGCGTCACCCACAAAACACAAAACAAAGATTAACTGATGGCAAGGTTTATGGCAGCATTCAGCAACTTAAAGGAGATCGCCCAGAAGAATTGTAAGAAATTCTGAAGTCGTCTGGAGTACGTGGTTGAAACCAATGGCGATTTTATTGAATAAATCTACTCTTTAGTATTTCAAGATATTCTTGAGTAATTTTGGTAAATTTATCTGTTAAAATGAGATGTCAGTGTTATTTACATTTTTGCGTAATTTACACGACAATTTATCCCTTGCACCCTGAAAATATGAAAAAAAGAAAAATAAAATAAAATATAAGTGTTGGAGGAAGAGGAGTAGGAAGAGATAAAGAGAATGACGTGAGAGAAAGAAATATAGAAAAAAGAAATATTAAAAAAAATTCTTCGAATGATTTACAAATATTTACCGTTTTTGTTTATGAAAATTATCTTTCAAAGAATTAAATACAATTACATTTTAGATATCTACCATTATTTGCAATGAGTTGTTGCCACTTATAAGGCAGCTTTTCTATATCTTTTGAGTAAATTGTAGTTTTCCTTATCATAGCATTTTGCAGCGATCGTAAATCGGTTGGTGCAAAGTCAGGTGAATATGGCGGGTGTAATAGAAAAGACGAACTGAGTTCCCGAAATGTTTTCTTGTCTTATTCTTGCTGAATGCGACCCTTGCATTGTCATGGAGGAGAAAAACATTTTCCTGTTGAAGGATACTTTTCGATCAAATATTTATGGACACATTGCAGCTTCTGGACAAATAAATGGACATTTAGTGCTTCACTGGATTTTAAGAACTCTAAATGAATAATATCTCGATGATCCCACCACATGCATAATGTTAACTTTCTTTAATGAAACTCAGCTTTTGGTATCGATTTTGGAGATTTATTCTTGCCAGTTCACTGCCTTTGCCTTTTTGTGTTGAATACTGTCGTATGTAAGCTGTGTTTTCATTACTTGTCATAATGTATTTAAGGAACGGTTAGTTATGGTGATACATTTGTCATCAAAACTGGGTCTCCAAAAACGGAAATTACTTATGATTCAATCTAAGAGATAGAGGAAACTATGAAAAAAGTATAAAAGAAGAGATAGATAGATAGAGAGAGAGAAAGAAAGAAAGAAAGAAAGAAAAAAAGAGAGAGAGAGAAAGTGTGTATGTATGTATGTGTCTCTCTGCGTGTGTATTGTGATGTTTTTAAGAGCATTCAGTGATATTCACAAATCCCTGAATGCCTTTACTAATATAACAAGTCACGATGGAGTAATGGACAGCGGTTGAGATTGAGAAATCAGTGTTCAAATTCCAGACAAGTTCATTACATTCACTTACGTGTTTGGAAATCAGGTATGAATCCATATCTTTTACCGCCAGTTATGAGTAAATAGCAGGACAGACTGAATATTGCTATCACATATGGTCCGGTGCTACTGCTGTATACTTAGAGATTCTTGATAAAATTCAAAGAATAAACTGCAGTGTTATTAATCATGACCTGGCATCTCGTCTTCAATCACTTTCCCACCGCCGTAATGTAGCTTGTCTCTGCCTTTTATGCCTTTTCTATAAATACTTTCATGGTAATTGTTCTGATGAATTTTCCTCCATGGTACCTAGACTTTATGAATTTAAGCGCAGTACTAGATTGGCGGTAAATTCTCATCGTTTTACAGTTAAAATAGCTAGATGCAACCGTAAGCTCTATGCTAACAGTTACTTTTATCGCACTTCTCACTTGTGGAACTCTCTTCCAGCTTCTTGCTTCTTTGATTTTCAAAAATTTAAATGCGATGTCAATCTTTATCTACTGTCTTCCTAATTATTAATAGTGTTTTTTTCCCTCATATTATCTCACGCTCAGTATTCCCTTGCGTCTCAGTTGCTTTGTTGCCTTGCTTGGAGTGAAGGGATCAAAAAATATAGATGGTGTAATAGAGTTTTAGGAAGAGAAATCGGCGTGTAAAGTTCGAATTCCGGTCGAGTTCATTTCGCAAAAATACCATCGAGAAAGGTATGAATCCATCTCTACTCCCTCCTCCTGGATATACTGAAATATCTAGCTGTAGTTGACAATAAGTAGAGAAGGACAACTGTGAATCCAAAAACCGTACGTCGTTCTGATGTGACACATACTTGAACTGTAATAACTAATGTCCGTTCAACATGGTTGCAGTATAAACCACAGGTTGTCTCTATGGGTGTTGATGAAACACAAATAGGCCTTAGCAGATGGGCATACTCGATAATGAGCAGTCATCTCGAAGATGAGATATCCCACTGATTTTCTATGTACTTTCAAGTTGAAACAACTCTGATAATGATTTGTTTTGTAAAAAAAAAAAAAAATGAAAATAAGCAGTATGCATGTTTTTTGATTTTTAATTAGCACTCAGTCTTAACATGGGGTTTATATGTCAGCATCTGCAAAAGCATAACTAAGAACTCTAGGGAACATTCTGATCTCTTGAATTATCGTCCTCTTCATCTTTTACCACATTTTAGCAATGTACAAGAGGTTTTAATCAATACCAAATTGGTTAAGCATCTCACTTCACACGGCCTTCTTTCAGATAAACAATATGGCTTTCGTTTCTCTAGGTCAACCGTCGATGATCTTTTAACCGTTTCACCCCGAGCAAGACGTTAATGCTACTAAGACAAACGCAAGGGGCTACTGTGAGTAAAAGAGTATGAGAAGACTTTCGGAGAAGGAACTGGAAACCCAATACTAAACAGGAAACGAGTGATAAACCTTTACTCCTGTTCCGAAGACGGGGAAGGTGTGTGAATCGTGTAATTTACTGAAGTTGTCTCTCAGCGTTAGATAAGAACAGTGAGGCTTCAGTTGTGTCAGGGTTTGGCATGCTGGCTTTTTCACAAGCTCAAGTATTATTGTGTCTATGGCTGAATATTTGGCTTAATCTAATCATTCAAATAAATCGTATAGGTCGTGTTGAATAGCCTCGATTCCGGATCATTAGAGTGGGGGCCCTCATGACTCTATCATTGGACCTACATTGTTTTTTATGTCCTTCAATAGTCATCTTCATATTTCTGATGATATCAATTTCAAATTAAGTATATGCTGATGACACAGTTATTTTTCTACCTAAATAGTAAATATGATAAAGTAGAACTAGCAGCTGGTGTCGAAAATATCCCCCAATCACTTAGCTGGGGGGAGAAATGGCTTATAAATCCTAACAGCACCAGAATAAAAGTGCTATTTTTTGGTACTATTTTGTCTTCCATCAGATTGTCTGATGGTAACCCCCCAGGAGAGCAACTCATTGCGCCTTCTTGGTCTCACGTTTTCCACTGACATGAAGTGGAATGATTATATTGAATCAATTGCTAAGTCTCATGCTAGGAAGGTTAGTTCGTCGTTCTCGCGAGAATCCATCTTGCACGGTTATAAATCTCCCATTCGTCCGTCTATTGGATATTGCTGACATATCTATTAAGTTGGTGCTCCTGCTATATATTTCGAGATTCTCGACAAAATCCAAAGATCTGCAATGTTATCGGTCCTGGCCTGGTATCTCAACTTCAGTCACGTTCCCACCGCCGTGACATGCTTTACTTGTGTTTATTTTCTATAAATATTTTCAAATGTTACTCTAATAAGCTTTTCTTCTTGGTACCTTAACCACCTGAGTTTAAGTGTACTTCCAAATTGGCAACTAAGTTTCATCGGTTACATAAATAAATAGCCAAAATAAATAGCTACATGTAACCTTGATTTCTATTCTAATATTTTTTATAAACTGTTGAACTCTCTTCCGTTTTATCGTTTCCCTATAACGTACGATCTTTGTTATATAGGAATAAAGTGTCGCTGTCGACACTTGAGTTTGAACATAGAGCGCCAGTGAGTAAACACAGGCGATCCCATCATTAAATTAAGCAGACCACGTGACCATAGAAGAAACGCATAAGTAGGAAGCCGCGTGACGTCTTACTGATCGCATTTCTATTCTATCCGCCGTACTCTACAGATCATCATTTCTACTCTATTCTCTACTACTATACAGACCGATATTTTCTATTCAATTCACTATATTATTTCTCTTTTTGGAACACTATATGGATTACTATTCGAGTGAGTATTATCGAGCAGTACTATTAGCGCGAATGCTATTCGAAGGCGCCTGACACCAGTATTGTTCAACGGCGTACTATAGTTGTAACTGCGATTACAGAGTCTCTACTACAACGAGCAATACGAAAGTGGCAACGAGTATTCGTTGACATCACAAAAATTTTGAAAAATTTAAATGCAACGTTAATCACCATCTTCCTGAAACCTGTTCTTTCATTGTCCTTCTCCTTCTTTTCCTCTTTTTCTTTCCCTCTATGTAACCCTGGGCGTCTTAGTGACATTATCGCCTTGTATTGGGTAAGATGAAAAAAATCCATGTTTCTGATTTTTAATAATTATTTTTCAATCACAACATATTACAGTTAATATATCAGTAACAACAAAAGCACAGTTTTAAAATTAATAATTTAACACGTCGGTACGTTATACTGTGTGGACATAGAGGTGTCTGGATAGATGTAGTATCTTTGATGCGTGGCACGCTACACCATCGAGTGGACGTGCATCACTAGTCCTCAACCAGCTCCTAAATCTCTCACGTGATAGTTCAAAGTTGCCATGCCCCGTAAACCGTTTAGCGGGCTAAACTCACGTGAGGGTGGTGGTATTAACACGGTACCACTGGTCGAATGATCTCCTCGACGTAGGTGACCGGACAGGGCGGAAGCGTTCCTCAGATGAAGTACAAGGGCCACGTATTAGCGACCAAAGGCGAGCCACCTAGTTGGTGGACATCGTCTGTGGTCTAACCTGGAGAGAGATGGGCCCCGCCAGGTTAAAACGCCCAAGACAGGCCACAGGATGAACACACCAAGAAACCATTCGAGGAGACCCAGGCTCTGGCACACGACCACGACAGGTGGAAGGGGAATGATGGACAACTCAACACGTCGCCGCCCCAATAACAACTTCCGTGGTTAAGGGCGATTAAGGGCGAAAAAAAGAAAAAGATATTAGCTGAAAAGTAATAGAATACTTTCATACTTTCTTCTGTTCTTCTGCACCACGGATCAATGTAGAGTACCTGCCAGATCTCCTTCCCCTCCCTCCCCACTTTCTAAGCAGGAATCAGTTTATGCTTTCTGAGCGAGAAACCTGCATAATGATAATAAAGTGAAAAAAGCGGGGAAATAGAGTGTGAATGAGGGAAAGTAGGAGGCAAGAATGCGTGAGAAAAACTATATACAGAGAGAGAAAGAGAGGGAGAGAGATAGAGAGAGAGAGAGAGAGAGAGAGGGGTGGGCAGGGGTGGAGACGAAAGAAAGAAAAAAGAAGAATAACTTGTTAATTGATATTAAAAGACTCTGAGCAAACGATGGGATGACAGGTAGCGATGAAAAGGCGTCTTGCGATACATTTAAAATTCTTTATGGGGAAATAGTGCAAGAGAAAGATTCAGAAGAAAATATTTATGTTTTCTTTATTTCATTTCCATATATGAAACTAATCCATGTTTGTACAACATTTAGATAAAATCGTGGATGCGCAAAGAAGATAGGAAAAAACAAGGGAGAGAATGAGAAAAGAGAAGAGACATGAGATAAAAGATCGTCTTAGTTTTCAACATCTGTGGAATTTCAGCGATTAAAGAATTAATGACATGATATCTGTGAATGTTTCTGTCATATTTGTAGGATAATTCTTTTCGTTTGTTTATACAAAATTGCATACGAAGTTATCAGCGGATAGTGAAAGATACCTTTCAAAACGTAAGCAAAATAGTAAGAAACAGAAAAATTTCGTTAGAAACAAAGAAATTGGTACCAAAACATCATGTAAGATCTGTCTTTCTATATGGCAGTGGTTGCTGTACAATCTCCTCACAGATGAAGAAGAGACTTGAATCTGGTTCTACAGCGAACATGTGAACAACAGCGACATTTTAAAGAAAATGCCAGGTGTTGAAAATTGGATGTGCGTATGATGTAATGGATAATGGCCCGAATTCGCAATCGGAAAGGCGAGTTCCAGTTCTAGTTGGGTTCGTTATATTCACTCACGAGCAAATAACCATGGGAAAGGTATGAATCCATCTCTTCTCCTCACATCTATGGGTTAATTAGTAAGATTTGTATCAGTAAATCATTATTATCTTCAAAAATCTCTTACAATATTTTCAGGCTTTAAATAACCTAAAAAAGATTGATAAGAAAAAAAAACGAGAAAGTGGAAACAAGAAGTACTCTTACACTTAACATCAGGTTGTGCAGGTTGTATTTTAGGAGATTTTGTCAGTAACACAACATTTGCATTTGCAGGAAATAGTGGAAGGTCGTTAACCCCAATCGACGTAAAGTTGTTTCCCTGTGCCTTTTCTATAAATACTCTAATGGCGAGTAGCGTTTATCATTTCTCGTTTGCGTCTCTGTTTTCGGGGAGAGTGCGACTCAGTTGTGGCTCTGTCCGCGGACAGAGGCGAAGTTAAGGAAAATAAATACTCTAAGGTGGCTGGTCCCGGGGAACAGCAGCCCGTGGCTGCACCCCCGTCATTACACTAGAGAGGGAGATTCAATAATCATACCGATGCCAGCGCAACCAACAGTTGCGGGGTCTCAGCAATTTTTCTCCCTGGCCCGAGTGTACGCGGCAGGTTTCCCAACATTAAACACGACCTCGTGTCATATCTCGTCTCAGTGGGGAGACAAAGTTAAATACCTATTTTCATGGTAATTGTTCGGATTATCTCTTCGCTATGGTACCTAGATTTTATGAATTTAAGGTTTCTAGACTGACAAGAAAATCTCGGGTTTCTAGACTGGCAAGAAAATCTCGAGTTTCTAGATTAGCAACAAAATCTCGGGTTTCTAGATTGGGAAAAAAATCTCATCAATTTACAGTTGAACTGTCTAGATGGAACCATAAGTTCTATGTTTATAGCTTCTTTTCTTGCACTTCTCGTTTGCGGAACTCCCTTCCGGCTTCATGCTTTCCAGCCAAATTTGATCTTCAAAAATTTAAATGCAATGTCAATCGCTATCTACTGTCTTCCTGATGACTCTTCTATTATTCTCGCCCCATAGTAATGTTTCTGTTTACTAATTCTTTCACACCCAGTAACCACTTGTGTCTTAATGGTTTTACTGCCTAGCTTGGGGTAAATCCTATTAAAAAAAACTCGAAACTTGTTCACAGCCTTTCACGCAGTAAACTATGCACTATCCAGCTGGAAGCTTTAAGCCACGGTTTACGTTTTGTGACACTGTAACCGTCTGTAAATAAGAACATAGTAAATACTATATATACATATTTATTTATTTGAATTGAGAAAATTGGTATCAGTGAGATCATCTGTGCACAGTTATTTTTCGGCAACATGTTGATATTGACAAAATGTAGCAGATGTGGATGAAGAAAATCCTCTCAAAAATTTAACCATAATGAATGATCCCAAAAGGTGCTTGATCTGGTTACGGATCTTATCGCAAATGATATTTTAATTTATCAAGTAAAGTTTTCTAATTATTTACGCATACTAATATATATATATATATATATATATATATATATATATATATATATCAAATAGAACTGAAATTTAAGTTAAAAAGGCCATTTAAAATCTGCTTTTCGAGTTGTTTTAGAAAGTTAATGGCGTTACCAATCAAATATACACCTGACGTTTATACGAAATATAACAAAATCAATGATTTTATTAGAAACTGGCTTAAAAGTCTAGCATTTAAGCTAGCTCCTACGGAGGACTTTTGGTTGCGCCTTCATCACACTAAGTAGGGAGGAGTAGATGCGATAGGCAACAATAAACTGCAGAAAAAGTAAAACTTGATCGCCGCTTTTAAGTGTTGCATTAACATTTAAGCTTACCTTTTAAAAGTTCAACGATAATTCTTCTGTCGCCAATTAATTTAAAGATAACTTGATGTACTTAGGTCCTTAGTTTCAATACAATCAATTATTTTCATATCATGGGTGACTTTCTCTGGAATTCTTAATTAATTTTGACTATTCCCAAATTTAGGTCCTTAGTTTCCATACAATCAATTATTTTCATATCATAGGTGACTTTCTCTGGAATTCTTAATTAATTTTGACTATTCCCAAATTTATTTCCAAGTTTTAAAAATTGTTATCGTACAAACAAAAAAATCACATAAAAAATTGCAGTAATGAAAACTTGGGAATTCAAAATTTCAGGATTGCGGATCCAAATCCGGTCCGGAATGTTTTTAATTTGCTCACAGAGTCAGCCTGATTCCAAAATGGTATGATATGCTGCGCTATGACCTCTAGGAGTAAAGTTGAAAAATTGAAAATTTTATTTTGAAACACCTTGAGAACAGTAATTTTTCATACAACAAGGCGATGATCGCTTCCGCAGTCGGCTTTTGAGTAGGTTTTGCAGTGAACCATTGCATTCTTGAATCTTTTTTGATAGTTATGTATTCAATTTGGCTTTTAGTTTCTCCTCCTGGGCTCTTCCATGTTCATAATCGTCTCGGGTGTTCTTGGAACCATGTGTTGGCTATTACCTGGTCATTGGTCGTGCACCATTGGATCCATTTTTCTCCACGTTCGTTTCGGGTTCCTAGTCCAAATCTTTCGGCTATGTCCCCATACCCTTTCCTTGCATGCTTTGGCGTTCAGGTCGCCCATAATAATTATGACTTTTTGCGATCTGCAATTAGCTTTGGCATTGTCTAGCGTGGAGTAGAAAGATTCGATTTCTTTTTCCTTACTTTGTGCTGTTGGTGCATACACTATTATGATAGCTACGTTGAAAAGCTTTCCTTTCAGCTTGACTACCAGAATTATTTCGGATTATTGGTATTATCCCGGAACACATTTCTTGAATTCTTGATCTAGTATCTATCCTACTCTTTTATCGTTTTTCTCCCCGACTGCGTAAATAATCCCGTGATTGTTACTGAGAAAATCTCCGTTGTTTGGCCATCTAATTTCACATACACTTAAGATGTTGATTTTTAAACTACTCATCTCTTGTTTTACATTTTTCTAACTGGCCACATGTCCATGTCCCGGGAGTTATTTTTTGTTTGATGCGAGCAGTGGAAAAATAACGGTCCGTTGACACCTGTCGCTCATGTCGTTCCTTTCCGGGTGAGGAATAGGTTCCGAAGAGTTTTATCCCCTTTACGCCGTTTGTGATACAATGGAAATGGAAACTCGAAATGAGACGCACTAAGAGAAGCTTTAGTGACATCAGCAAACGATATCATTCCAAAGGAGAATGGACGAAGAAGAAAAAACGAATGGATGACTGATGAGATTCTCGACATGATGCAAAAGAGACAGAAAACTCTGACAAGATACGGAACGGAATACAGAAAGCTACACAACGAAACCATTGCCAAATGCAGACAGGCTAAAGAAGAGTGGCTAAACAAAAAAATGTGCAGAAAATAGAGAGATTGAGTACCACAGACAAAGGAGATACGCATAAACATATACGCTACTTAACAAGACAGAAGACATGCTCATCAGCAGGCTGCATATAATCCAAGGATGGAATTCTCATATTAGAGAAGGAAAAATTCTCTGGATCGAATATATTGGAGAACCCTCCCATAGCGAAAGTTAAAAACCAGCAATACACAGAACTACCGATGGGCCTGAAATTCTAAAAACCAAAGTAGAAGATGCATCATCGAAATTGAACAGAAACAAGGCGGCAGGGCCAGACCTAATTGTAACAGAAATGCTGACAGCCTTAGATGGTTTTGGCATAGACAAGATTACAGAAATAATAAATGAAATCTACAACAGTGGTGATATACTGGAAGATCTAAGCAGATCTATTTTCATAGCAATGCCTAAGAAACCAGACACAAACGAATGTGAACTCCACGGAAAAATCAGCCTAATGATCCACATAACAAAACTCATCATCCGTATTCAGATGAATAGAGAGCGCAGCGGAATCAGGCCAGAGATAGGATAAGAACAGTGCGGGTTCGTTAAAGACACCGGAACAAGGAACGCGATATTCATGCTCAGAATGTTTTCAGATAGAGCAAAACACATGCAGAAGGATGTGCACCTATGTTTTATAGACAATGAAAGTGCCTCCGACAACGTACACTACAAAGATCTATTGGAACTGTTCAGCATCCTTGATATATTTGGAAAAGATATTAGAATAATCAAGAATCTACACTGGCAGAAAACGGCCTGCATACTGATAGAAAATGAGTTCAGCAGATATACAAAAAATAAAAAGGGGCGTAAAGCCGGACTTATTCAACCTGTACAGCGAGGTAATTCTGAGAGAACTGAAAGTTCAACCAGGATTCATCATTGGCAGCCACAATCTTAACAACATAAGATACGCAGATGACAAGGTGCTGATAGAAGACACTGAAGGGAAATTACAGAACCTCATGCAGAAGGTAACGGAGGAGAGCGAGAAGAAGGGACTAAGCATAAACTACAAGAAGACAAAATGCAAGGTCATCAGTAAAAAGATGAGCTCGAAATGCGATTTACATGTCGGGGACACTAAAATCAAACAGATGCGAAATTTCGGAGATCTGAAGACGTATTGGGATGGCCAAAGACGCATGCCAAAAACTGGACAGAGTATTACGAGACAGGCGGATTTCGTTGGCAACAAAGAAAAGCGTTCCTTATACCAAGACAAGGTAATATGTCCATATAAACATTTACAAAAGGCCATCGTTGTACCTCAGCACAGTAACTGATAGCAAATGTTCAAAATGCCCTATGGACCAGTCAGGTCATTGACTGTCGGATCCCTTCAAATACTCCCACACGGTGTCGAATGATTTCGCAGGCCTCCATGTGGCGTTGATGAAACGCCTCAGCATTATTAATGTCTGCTGCATAAAGCAATTGTTTTAGATGGCTCCACAGATAAAAATTCCAAGAATTGAGACCGGGGGAATGTGCAGACAATGGAACAGATCCTCCCCTGCCTATCCATCTTTCATGGTTGATGTGACTAAATGAGTTGGAGCCTCATTATGCATGAACCATATGCGTTTTCGTATTAGCAGGGGTACATCCTCTAGAAGGCCTGGAAGTGTGTTTGAAATAGTCCCTGTAGACATCTCCTGTAAGACGTACTGGGAGAACATATGAACCTACCAGACAGTCACCTACCATACAAGTCTACACATTAATCGTAAACTGATGCTAGTGTCTAACTTGTGTTGTACTATGGAGATTCCAAGCCGCCTACAAATGTTGCTTGTGTAAATTTGTTATTCTATCAGTAAACAAGACTGAAGAGACAAACAACGGATCAGTATTTTGTGCAATAAACCATCGGCAAAGGTTCTCCTATGTTGAGTGATCAGAGGGCGAATGATCCTGAACACGTTGCAAATGATACAAATATAGTAGCTGTTCTTGAAGTACTCCACATTCGATACCATAAGAATGTGTTCTTCGTGTTCAGGTGTACGCGTGAATCTCCGTCTTCTGCAATGCACAGTTTGTGGTGCCGCGGATCTTGTCCCAGCAATGCGACGATAAACAGCAGCAAAGGTTGGATGACTCGGTTGCTTTCTGTCTGGAAACACAATCTGATACAGCCGTGCAGCCTTGCATCCATTACCATTCACGTGGCCGTATGTAAAACTATCTGTTTGCTTACGATATGGATATCCTAACATTGTGAAACGGAACACTTCTCAGTTAACTCACTAGTACGCACTTTAAATCTTGAAGACAGACTAGCTAAAAATGTACACAAATGAAAAATATAACCTAGTCTATATGGCAAAACATCTACCGTAAACCTTCTTTAAACTTGAGTAAAAAACGAAGTGTTGCGGACATATATATATATATATATATATATATATATATATATATATATATATATATATACATATACTATTTACATTACTCGGACTATTGTACTCATCTTTGATGCTATATTTATCACAACGTTTCGGCCGTTTTACGCCCCGGCGTTCTTGTATATACAAGGTGTCCCAAAAAATGTATACACACTTTACATAATTATAAAGTCAGCGTTTAATAAAATATATTTAATTTTCAAAATTTAATAGAATCTATAGACATTATTTTGTCAACGGCTGTTTTCAAAATGGCGTCCATTCTTATGCAGGCACTGCTGACAACGCGAAGCAATGGAATCGAAAATATCACCAAACATTTCGTTTGATATTTTTATGTATTCTCATTCAGTGGCTGCTCTCAATTCAGCGACTGTTGCAGGTTTCATATCGTAGAATTTGTCTTTTCAGTATCCACATAAAAACGTCTAGTGGTATGAGGTCTGGTGAACGCGAGGGGGTATTCTACGAAACCACTTCGTCCAATCCACCTGTTTGCTAAGATCTCAAGGTAGGATCTAATGCCAATCTTCGGTCTGAATCATACTCATTAATAGCATGGAATTATCTTAGAATGTAACTTTACCATTGACATCGCTTCAAAATGCGTTCTGCAGACGATTTTGAAATACCTACTTCACGACTCGCTTGCCGCACAGATTTTTTTTAGACTTCGGTAATATTAAGTTGGTGCAAAAATAATGACGTAATAATGTCGTCTTTTGACGTAACGTCAAAAAACGACATTATTACGTCATTATTTTTGCACCAACCTAATACTTTTTAGGCAGTCTTTCTTGCTTTGTGGGGCTTGTCGATGTCCGTGGTCTTCCGGAACGCTTCTTGTAGACAGATTCATCAGCTTCAAACTTATCCCTATTTCGGGTGATGGTATGTCACATTGTTGGATCTGTTTGAAACTCCCTCCTAAACTGTCTTTACGCTTTAACTGCGTTTTCACACTTCCAGCGGCATTTAAGAATGAATTTCCTTTGTTCAAAGCTTAGTTTGACTGCCATCATTAATTCTAATGGGTTTCACCTGGAAAGAAAAAAAATCAGTTAAGCTTGTTTATTTATTTATTTATTTATTTAATTATAATTTATTTGTTTTTCATTTTAATTTTGTATTATTTATTCTCTTCGGTTTTTGATATTTTATTAATGTAATAATAAATAATACAAAATTAAAATGAAAAACAAATAAATTAATCCAAACAAACAAACAAACAAACAAACAAACAAACAAATAAATAAATAAACAAGCCACTCCCGCTTTCTTTAATAACCGCCAGAATAGATTACCCACAATGCACCATTGACCCATATATATAAATAGTCGAGGAAAAAAACCAACATTCGCAGGCTGACGATTGCGCCGAGCATGAAACAGCCTGTCGCCTCTGTTGACTTCTATTTTCATATTTATATTTACATAGGCTTTATCTCTGCACTTTATCCCATAAATATAGCACACCTTGAAACTATATTTCTTCATATATATATATATATATATATATATAAGGTTGGTGCAAAAATAATGTCGTTTTTGACGTTCAACTTCAAAAGAAAACCGACATTATTTTTGCACCAACCTAATATATATATATATATATATATATATATATTTGAGACACCCTGTATATATATATAAGTTTCTGGAAATTTATGAGAAAGTGAAAAAAGTTTTTTGTGTGATGGGCTTCGTATTTTAGCATTTCGAACTGTTTTTTTTTTTTACTTAGTCATAGATTTATCTAAAATTGTTCTTGATATATAAAAATTTATATATCGTTTACTCATATATATCAGTTGATATAGTATGAGCTCCAGTTTGATTTTTCACAGTTCGTGCGTATCAGAAATGACGTTGTCAAAGAAAGATTCTCCAAAATAAATTCTTCCAAACAACTGGAATTCCTTATCTCGTTCATCTATTGGGTCTCGAATGCCGAGTGATCGTAAGAGCGGTACTGTCTACGATTGGAAACTGCCTGCAGGCATTTATACTCTTCCACACCTGCCCCTAAATTCCCGTCTCAGTGAAATATTTTCACTACCCACACAGTTTCTATTTTTTGGGGGCGGGGGGGGGGGGGTTAGAGGCGCTTAAGAGTTGATGGGGGAAATGACAGGGGTCGAGGAACAAAAGGTCAAAAAGTCTGAGGCGTTGAGAAAATATTTCGGATCCTGTTAGGCCGTTTGGCACCAGTTTTTTCATTATCACACATGTCTTGGGCAGTCGAAAAAAAAAATTCTGTTCACACACAAATACACACACGCACACACACAAACGCATACACACATATTACACATTAAATATAGGTATAACTTGCTACATATATGTATGTGTGTGTGTGTGTGTGTATGTGTGTGTATTGTATGGAAGAGGTAAAAATATAAACATTCGTGTTCGTTGTAAAAAAATTACGCACACACACAGACATACATACATACATACATATATATATATATATATATATATATATATATATATATATATATTAATAACTATGCATAATACCTACATCAGTTGTACGACTCAGAGGTCCATGTGTGTACTATCGTCAGATACTAATACTAATGTTTTCAATAGATTGTCTTCAAAGATTCTGGATCCCATTGGAACAACGCTATATTGTATGAGTGAACATTTAAAATTATTATTATTATAGTTTAATATTGGGGTATAAATGTTCTATTAAACTATATTGAGCACTGTTTTGATTACATCAAAAAATTAAATAAATATTTGTTTGCAAATCTGTATATGAACTTAATCGCACACATATATGATTGCTCATATCTCTTTATTTAATTCATATATATATATATATATATATATTACAATTATTTAAAAAAATACTATTTCTTCGCTACATAAGAGTTCTCATGTTTCAAAAACGAGAGCCGAAAACCTCAATATAATTTTAAAAATTAAATTGAGTTAAAGTATCAAGCCCTGTTTCATCCTAAAGCGAAAATATAGGAATAACCTATCTTGAAATTTACGCATCTTTATAAGCATGTTCATTCGCAAAATTAATTACTATGGAAACGGCTGGGGTGACCATTTTGGTAAGGGGTCTAAGAGATAATTTTTATCCATATATCAGTCACTTTCGGAAAGAGGTCAAGCTAAGGTGGGATGGGGGCATCCATTTCAAAGCGAATGGTGGCATTCATGTGCGTACATCGTCTGGTCAGTCACAGCGAAAGATTACTTTTGACACCATAATATGTTGTTAAGAGAATTTTGTTTTATTTTATTTATTTATTTATCCTTTTATTTATTAACTAATTTATTTATTTTTTCTTCTAAAGAGCTGTTTCGTACTTAAACGCGTCGCAGTGAACTACAATTTGTTTTTTGACGAATTCATAAAGGGTTTTTCTATCTTGTGATTGGGTTAAGCTCTTAAATCTTTTATTAAACTATGAAATTTTTTTTTCCATGCTAATTATTTAATGTGAAAATTTGTTGATGTCGGCAGAAAACCGTTAAATCATGTCTATAGTTTAATAAATTTTAATTATTTAGAAACTTAATAATGTGTAGTTTTTCATGTAGGCATAAAGGGCATGGGTCATCCCAGGTTTTACAAGTTCTTGTTCTATTTGTTATTTTCCATTTTACTTTTGGTGTTTTATTCATTTCTTTTAAATGCCAAAAATATTTGGATGGAGATGTCTGATTTCTATTTCTAATATTATTGAAGGAGCTTTTGTATTGTCTCCATATAATTTTAAATTCATTCTTCGTTGAACCAATGTATATCCTACCAGTGTTAGTACTCTCAATGGATGAGATAATGCATTGGCATACCACAGATTTTGTGGATTATTACCAGTCAATATCAAGAGATCTCTTCACGACTGCCCTGGAGTTTGCTATTGTATATTCTGACTTAACCAAGGAAGAAATGAACATAATTCTTAGTGCAAAAAAAAAAAAAAAAAAAATCTGTCCTCAGCCATAATGGGGACCAATGGATTAAATACACTAATGACAATTTTGACATCAATATGGGATCTTTAGACTCTGTAGAGTCTTCTGACCTTGTCGGTCTATTTATACTATACAATCTAACCGCACACCATGAATTAGACATTAAAGACATTGGGCTTTACCGAGATGACGGGCTCATGGTAGTAAGGAGCTCCATAAATTTTAAAATAGATAAAATTAGAAAGATAATATATAGTGAATTCAGAAAACTAAACTTAAAAACTACAGTCAGTACTAAATTAAAAAGGGTAAACTTCCTCTACGTAACTCTAAATTAACGACGGAGGAAGTTTTCGCATAGTCTGGCTTGATCGTCTATGGAGATTTATTTATTTTTTAATTTTATTCTTTTATTAAAGTTTAAGTCTAGAGTTACGTAGAGGAAGTTTTTAAATAAATAATTATATATATATATATATATATATATATATATATATATATATATATATATATATATTGATACTTTTGCCTTGTCCCTTGTTCTTATATCAGTTTGGGTTCCTGAACAAAATTAAATAAATGTGGTGAGAGGCCTAGACACGCTACATCTCATTGATAACTCCGACGTTCGTTTGGAATTCCGCCACATTTTTATTGGTGACCCCGACGTGATCTTAGGAAGGGCCAGATTTTTATTGGTGGCCTCCGACGTGATCTTAGGAAGGGCCACATTTTTATTGGTGACCTCCGACGTCCACTTGGAACCCCGCCGTTTAGGAAAGACTGATGTGATTTGCATGCGCTATGTCCCGTTTATCAAAGTCCACACAAAGACTAGTTGGCTTGTCTTTGTCCTGCAAGCTC
This sequence comes from Acanthosepion lycidas, assembly GCA_963932145.1. NCBI lineage: Eukaryota > Metazoa > Mollusca > Cephalopoda > Sepiida > Sepiidae > Acanthosepion > Acanthosepion lycidas. The sequence goes on along the minus strand of OZ010584.1, from coordinate 29,953,146 downwards.
GCCGTGAACATGTCTAACCACACCCTAATCGACCAGACGACGCAACTAACACTTACAACTTACAAGTATGATTTCCACATATACGTCCGCTAAGACCTGCACCACACTCCCAGAAAACAATTCGCTACAGCACGTCTTAGATAAATTCCCGGCGCTGACAACACCTTTTACTTATACAGAGTCCATCAAGCACAGCACTGTACATAGGATTTAAACTTCAGGACCTCCTGTTTTTCCATCTCCTCGCAGATTAAGCCCGGATAATTACAAATTAACGAAGGCTGAATTTCAACACATGTTAGACCTCGGCATCGTACGACCGTCATCCAGCCCCTTCGCTTTCCCACTCCATATGGTACCTAAGACACAATCAGGGACGTGGAGACCCTGTGGAGATTTTCGACGTCTTAATGCACTCTGCCGGATAAATATCCTGTACCAAACCTAGTAGATTTTGCAGTAACGCTTCAAGGTGCTCAGATATTTACGAAGCTGGATCTACGGAAGGCATTTTACCAAATTGCGGTGGCTACGGAAGACATTCATAAAACTGCAATAACAACACCTTTCAGTTTATAAGAGTTTTTGCGAATGCCGTTCGGACTACGGAACGCCGCACAATCTTTCCAGCAGCTAATGGATGAAGTCCTTCGCGGATTACCACATTCGTTTGCCTACATCGACGACCTGCTCATATCTAACAAAGACATGAACGAATACATAGATCATGTAACTCAAGTTTTCGAGCGAATCAACCACTTTGATCTGAAGATTAACCTTGATAAATGTGTATTCGCAGTACCCAGGCTAGTTTTTCTCTGACACAAGATAGACGGTACTAGCATTACACCCGTCGCCGATGAAGTAAAAGCAGTACAGGATTTTCCACTGCCGACATCACTTCGACAGCTTCGCGGATTTTTAAGATTAATCAATTATTATCGTCAGTTCATCCCTAAATGTTCACACATACTGGCACCCCTGACAAATCAACTCCGTGACCAAGGGAAACGTAACGTCAAAATTACACTCAACGGTGAATCACTCACTGCATTCAATCAAGCTAAGGACGCTTTAGCAAACTTTACTAAACTTACCTTCAAGAAGACGATAACCCACATTTATGTCTTACTACTGACGTTTCTTCAGAAGCAATTGGAGCTGTATTACATTAACATACAGGCGAGGTAATTAAGCCACTTTCATTTTTCTCTGTAAAACTTACTCCTGCCCACAAAAAATACAGCACTTTTTCACGTGAGCTACTAGCTATTTATACAGCTATTAAACACATTCGTTATCTTTTGGAAGGGCGCAATTTTACCGTTTTTACGGACCACAAACCTCTATGAAAGTAACTCTATACTGATACAAATTATTAACACCCCACCCCTGCCTATTCTAAACAACGCGCCCTTGATGTTACCATGGAAATTTTGATTTCAATTCTGAATATACTATTAAAACTCGTAAATTTCAGAAATAAGTTATTCCCAAAAAAATTTCGCTTGAAGATGGAACAGAGCCTACTTTAAATATTATTTTGAAGTTTTCGGCTCTTGTTTTGAAACATGAGACCTCTTATGTAGCGAGTTGGAATCATATTTTTAAATAAATAATTATATTTATGTTCTACTTTCGTATCGAGCACTATTTTTTTAAAATAATAACAAAAATACTAAGGAACTTTGGATTATTTACCAAACCAGTTTCTTTCCTATCTTCTATAATATTTTCACACACACACACACACACACACACACACACACACACATATATATATATATATATATATATATATATATATATATATATATATATATATATATATATATATATATTGTTATGGGGTCCTCCCCTTTTTCATATAAGTGGACTCGACTTGGACTGCTGCCGTTAAATACCCAGAGTCAGTCAGAATATACGGAAAGATATTGGGAGAGAGTGAGCAGAGATTGTGATTGAGTTGGACGTAGAGTAATAGTTTGGGGTAAACGCTTGTAAATGTCAGTTACAAGCACGTAGACTCTAAGGAAGTCCTACTTCGAGACTGTATATATATATATTATTATTGCCACTAACCGCGTTCCTGGATTTACTAACAGTATTACCCATTGTATTATTGTGTAAATACATTTAATTCCTTATATTTAATTCTTGCGTTTGTCATTCATTGGAGACCGAATTTCATCTCGGAATCCACAATATATATATATATATATATATATATATATATATATATATATATATATATATATATAGTATTCAACAAAGCGTACAATAAAGAATATATACGAAAAAGAAGCATGCAATGAGTCAGACGAGAGTAGTCTCTCTTTGACTATAAAAGTTTATCAATGTTCTCTGAAAAGGAAATGAAAGAGTTATTAGTCTGTTATAAATGTTTTTAGACGGTTCTGTCATGCAAGAGGAAAATTATTTAAGTGTGATAGAATATGTAACTTGAGAGTGAGTGAGAAGATGGGCGCATGTCTTCGACTGATGTGGATTCCAGTAGCAGTCGAGGTCTCACTGGTTTTGGTTCTCTTTTGTTCTGTTTATATAGGTAGTCATCGAATTAGGAATCTGCGCGGGAATAATCATTCTCCACATGCAGAGAATCTGATTGGTTGATACTGACAAATCAGTGCCTGAGTTTTGGGGAGACTTCTGGGAGCCAATTCTCCCAAAAGTGCACAAAATTTGCTATATGAAAATATAGCGATTTTAAAATCGCGCTTCAGATAGCAGCGTTGCTTTCTGTCCAATGAATGAATGCTGTTAAAGATTTGAATTTGTAAGGGTGTATGTGTGTGTGCGATGATGATGATCGCTATAATATATATTTCCAAGAGGATAAAATCCAGGTACAAGATAGAGCAAGAATATAATATAAAAGGCTCAAACACTAATATTCCATGGTTATATTGGAACTTTAATCACGATCCAATTCATCAGACCTACAAACTCAAAAAGAAATCAGAAAATATAACTCCGGGTATAAAAAAAAATAAATTTCAGTGAGAGTGTATGAGTGGGAGTGAGAAACATGGGTGAGAGGGAAATGTATGAAAGCTCTAGAGAGAGGTGTAACGGAAGAAAGAACAGGAAAGGTCTTAAAGTGAGGGTGGGGAATAAAATTTAAAAGAGTTTTAAAGAGAGAAGTTAAATAACGGTTTAAATGAGTGAGATACAGAGACGTGAGTTATTATCAAATGGAAAAATCACTACAGATTCGTTGACCTAAAAAGTAAAAAAAACAGACACCGAAAAGTGTGGATTCATTTGAAGTGACATTAGACACAATAAATGATTGTACGATCCAAATTTAAAATCTAGCCAATTTACACTGCCAGTGTCGGCAAATTTTCATGTATTCATCGGCAGGGATCAAGTCTTGATGGAAATATTCTATATGTTCCTTCCTTTTTGATGTTTCCAAGATTCTTGGAGAATTGAAAATTGGGATGAATTTCCTAGCCAGTGACCTCATCCAGTGGTTAAAATTTGAAAAAAAAACAAAAACTAAAAAAATATTTGGCCACCTTAGCCTGACATTCAAACATTTCTTAACAAGTGGGTTATCAGATGCCATTAAAAGGGGTTTTCAATACCATTAGGCCTCATAAAGAATAGGATGCATACTACTTTAGGAATAGAATTTCTAACTATAAAAGATGTTCGCCTATCGTCCGGTTCACGCTCTTCTCCGATCTTTTGTACAGAAGTAGAGTTTTATCACGTGTTTCCTGCTTATGATTGGGTTTCCGGTTACTTCTAGAGTCTGCTTCAGCTCTATACTCCCAACATTTGTTTTTTTCTTACGCTGATATAACTCCATGTGCCATGGGCCATGTTTTGGGTGAACTATATATATATATATATATATATATATATATATATATATATATATTATATAATTCATTTAATTTTACACACACACATACACATGCACACATATATATATATTATTTATATATTATATAAGCGCGGCGCTTATTGAAAAGCGCTCAATATCAGTGATAACTCTAACATATTTAGTTATAGTGATGTGATTTTGTTACCATGGGTTTCACGCCCTTGCAATCGTTGTCTGACGATCACAATGGCGTGAAATCCAGTGTCACAAACTATATATATATATATATATATATATATATATATATATATATATATATATATATATATATATATACAAAAAATTATTTTTAACGCCACTTTTTAGTGTTTTAACATTTGCATTAATAAAAAATACCGGATCGAAAATAAATCCATTAATCCTTTAGAAATTTGTTTGTTTGTTTCAGATATAAAACTGAGCAGATATAAATCTTTCGAGGAAATAACCTGGGGGGGTGGTGGAAGAGAATACGCTTTCCTTAAAAAGGGAAAATAGATCCATGCTTGCGGTGACGCTCTTTGTAGCCAAGCTGTAAAGCATGCTGGTTCGGACTTATAATTTCTTCATTACATAAGTGGGATGCAGGTTCGATCCTTTCTTTACTAAAATTTCTCGAATGAGCAGACCGGTAGATGTAATACACACTGTTTCATAATATATATATATTACTTGATCTTTTTTCAATACACACATCGAGTTTCATGGATGTTTCGTCTAATCAGGTGCATAATTTTTATAAGGTGAATTTATTTCTAATATTTACTTTCCTTTTAAAAATTTGTTCAGTTATAATTATTTAATCATTTATTGGATAAACACACACACTTATACATATATACACGGTGTCTCAAAAGGCACTATACATTTTCTTTTTTTTTTTTTGTTCGTTTTAGATATCATTCGGAGAGACGTGAGGCTATCACAATTTGACAGCTCAGGCTTTGCAGTTTTTATAAGTGTATCGTTCCATTGCCCATCTCACAAATTTACGTTGGAGCAGCGCTGCAAAATTGCTGGTCCCCGACTGCAGTTCAGCACGAATTTGAGAAGCTTTATGGCCAGCATGCTGCTCCAACGCGTAGCACAATTTATGCTATATAATGACTTTTAGGAAAGACATTATATATATATCTGTCGGTAAGAAGAGATTAGCTTTTGATTTTACAAGACGTTTCTTTCAGTAGATTTAAGCATTTATAAACTGTTATGTCCATATATAAGGTTTTAATATATAAGCTGGCCATAAATTTTGCAGGAAGAAAAATTGTTCCTCTTACCGTGGGTGCCTTCGTAGGGCTAGTACAAGGATCTCGTGCTCCCACCTCGAATCTATGATATGCCCCCACCGAATCTATGATACAGGGACCACCACTCGGTTTTCCATAAGGTAGTATTCATATAAAATACAAATTTTATTGTAATCTAATTGTGTACAATTATGGATACTATGCAATATAGAAAAATTGAAAATAAATACACTGTATCTAAATACAAATTAGAGAGTCGTCATAGTAGATGTTTTTCCTCCATAATGTTGAATGTATTAAATTATTCAGCTTTTTAACAAGAAAAATATGAAGTTGATATTAAAAATTGCCACAAAATATTGTTAATCTATTTAAGATGTTAAATAAATCAACAATGTTTTGTGGCAGCTTTTAACATCAACTTGGTATTTTTCTTGTTAAAAAGCTGAATAATTTGATACATTCAACATTATGGAGGAAAAATAATAAATTTTACATAGTGTTTTTTCAAGACTTAGCATGAGCAAAACAAATTCACGGATTTGGATGAAAAAAAGACACTAGAATGACGTCAAAATCGGCAAAAAATTGTCATCCTTTAATAGTCAGATGTGCTTAGTTTAATTTGTAGCGTATATAAATGTAGATTAAAAAAAGCAATGCTGATAAGATAGCGAAGGTTACAAAGCACTGCCCGGGGCTCCCAATCAGGTTTGCTCCCCGCCCCCGTTCAGTAGCACTGTCAGGTTTACTGATAATTTTCCGGATAATGTTCACAGACATGTGCATTATACTCCGCGCTGGAGGACACTTTTGGCGCACAAAACAAGAACTTGCGAATGATCTACTGCTCTTGACACTTAGCCAGGGCGCAAGACGGGCTAGCCGCCCAGCGACTACCTAAATTGACCAGCTATGTCATGGCTAAGAATAGCACCCTAATAACCTTCCAACTTTGATGCAGGACTGTGATAGTTGGTGTGATATACTTATGAATGTCCGAGCTAGCTCGACCTAATATATATATATATATATATATATATATATATATATATATATATATCTTAAAAATATAATTTTAAGGTATGCTGTATTTATGGGTTAAAGTGTTCAATATCAGGGATAGAGCGTATGTAAATATAAAAGTGGATATTGATGTCAACAGCCAGCGGCAAAAGTTAAGTTTCATAGACAACTTGATTTCATAAATTCAACAATTCTTCTCGCAAGAATATAAATTTCTCATAAGTCTGCTATTCACGGGCACCTCGACGTGGCGTAATGGATAGCAAGCTTGTTTTGTGAGTTCAATTACGACTGAGTGGTAAATTCGTTTCTCACTCGGTGTTCTCGGCTTTGTGTACCAAGTCTAAGCTATACTTAGCAAATCGCTAACATTTATTTGCGTATCAAACATTGCTGTCTGGTCATTCTGCCCGTATCTAGACGTTCTTGCCAGTATCCAAAGAAGGATTTGCGACGTTATCGATCCTGACCTGACATCTCGGCCTCAGTTCTTTTTTTTTTTTTCCACCGCTGGAACTTAGCTTCCCTGTGCCTTTCCTATAAATATTTTCACAGTAATTTTTCTGTTGAAATTGTTCTCTTTGGTAGCTTGACTTCAGGAATTTAAGCACAGTACTAGATTGGCAGCTAAGTTTCATAATTTCACTATTGAAATTGTTAGATGCAACCGTAAGTTCTAAGCTAATAGTTTCTTCTCCCGCACTTCTCGTTTGTGAACTCTCTTCCGGTTTCCTGATTTTGAGTCAAGTTCGATCTTCAAAGTTTTGAATGCAGTGTCAATCATCTTCTTTTACCTCCTTGAAACCTGTTCTTTTATTGCCTTCTGAGTTTGTTTCCTTCACATTAACTCCTTGTATCCTAGTAGTTTTTATCACCTTGCTTGGGGTGAAATGATTTAAAAATATATATATAACGATATATCAAACACTTCTTATTAATTTCTGTCTGTAGATATGAACACACACATACATAAAAGCTGGACGTATCTGCGTGTATACAAGATTGAATTTCGCCCACTCAAGGATCGACGCGGATAATTCTGGAAGATAACATTACTTTAAGTAAATGTTTGTTATAAAGCTCGATATCAGGTGATAGAGAAGTATTAATAAATGTGTTCACTTATATTATGTCTGATCAAGACTTTGAAAAAAGCCAGTACACTAAAAGCCTCGCTATCGATGACTTTTAACTTTTGACAACCATCGGCAACTTCTGAATCGTTCCGTTTACACAATTGTTCTCACAAAGCTTGAGTCAACCAATGCTACAGTTTTCCCCTACTTTCCAACAGTTACGTACGTTAGGAACGCCTACCTGGGCCGATAACATCAAGACGTCACCTTCCTGACAAACTGACCATAGTGAGATTCAAATCGGCTTCAAATATATATATATATATATATATATATATATATATATATATATGAAGAAATATATATATATATATATATATATATATATGAAGAAATATAGTTTTAATGTGTGCTATATACACACACACACACACACACACATATATATATATATATATATATATATATGTAAATAAAAGCAAAATGAAAACTTATCATTCATTTCGTTCTCTGAGGGACTTTATCAAGGTAAATGCTCAGGACGAAACGCCTCGGTTAAGAAAAGTTTTCCTTTTGTCTTTGTTCACATTGTCTTTTTACAAATATATCCTATCTGAAATTTTACACACACACACACACACACACACACACACACACACACACACACACATATATATATATATATATATATATATATATATATATATATATATATATATATATATACTAGCAGCATGGCCCGGCGTTGCCCGTGCTTGATTCAAAAATCGTACGACTCATACAGCAATCGATATCACTTGACTTAAAATATTTTTGCCCTTCCTTGCCTTTAAAGGAGTTCCCTTTGCCGTGCTGATGTTGCTACATGCCTTACTTCTTGCCTATCTCACGCTGCGAATTTTTTCTAAGCTCTATACTAAACATTAAATCTGTTACGAAAAAAGAACTAAACAAAATGAACACAAAACGATCAGGGTTAAAATAGGACTCGTAACTGGAAAAACTGAATGAAAAAAGAATGTTAACAACAAATACTTTTTCACACCCAACCCAGTTCTGCGGAATCAGAATCAACGTTGAGTTTAAGCAAGCGAATGAGCCAATTGGAGTAAAGTGCCATGCAGATATAAATTTTTCCCACTTGTGATGAATGCAGCTATCGATTTTTTTTGCATGCTAGCATGCTAGTAAACATTCGTGTTAGTCAGCTGTTGGCACTCACGCTGGCCAATAGAATCTTCCTGCCTATTCGTGGCAGCCAGCTATAGGCTCTCACTCTGGCCAGTACAAAATGGCCGCAAACTCCATGTAAACTGCCGTAGAGGCATATAAAAATCGATTATTTCTATTATCGATGGGAGTTGGGAAATGCAAAGTGGGTCTTGCCTTTCCGTTAACTTGGAGCATGTGCATGTAAATTTTGGTGCAAATCCGTCGAAAATTGTGGCAGTGCATTCGTTACACACACGCACATCCTGCCTTTATATATATATATATATATATATATATATATATATATATATATATATATGTATGTGTGTGTGTGTGTGTGTGTGTATATATGTGTGTGTGTGATTTGTCTGAAGATAGCTTAGCACCTGACAGTAAAGATGTCTTTTCGGACATAGATTGATGTAGAGATTTAAGTTTTCTCTTTTGTAATTTCTGACCTGGGCTTTTGAGAAATGTCTGTTTTTGTTAAGTTTAAGCTTCCAAGATAATTTTTTTCTTCTGGCACATCACACCTCGTGGGGATGCTGTTAAATACTAAGCCCCTTTACTCGGCCTTGAACCTGGAATCAAAGTGTAGTATCTGTTCTTTCTTAAAGTTATGAAGGAAATCTGGTACTGGGGATTTCAACAGTACAGCAGCACCTTTCTAACTGCACTAAAGATGGAGGGTTGATGGATACCGGCGCTAGCGCAACAAAGCTGTTTTTGCCATTGCAGACTTATGGGAACTCCTCATTAAATCAATCTTGGGTTTCATCCTGCCATCTCCTAGTAAATACTATATTAGAGTGTCACTTCCCAGCATTTCTCACTTGGATATGAGTGTAGTATCTGTGGGATCCGTAAAAAGTGTCACACACACACACACACACACACACACACACACACACACACACACACACACACACACAAACAAACAAAAAAAAGGCAACACACGCAGAGTACATATATTCAATAGGAGTAGGTAAGCTTTCCTATCGCCCGATTCATAACCATCCCCTTTCTCTTGAACAGGAGTAGAGGTTCATCCCTTGTTCATGTTTAGGAAGAGGTCCCTGGTTCATTTCCTTTTCTCAGGCCTTAATAGTAGTGCTGTCATGAATTATTAGGTTGGTGCAAAAATAATGTCGTTTTCTCACATGTGAGAAAACAACATTATTTTTGCACCAACCTAATATTTGTAATATGTGTGGATGGTGTCAACGTCTCTTCATTTTGAGTGTACTGGGTTCGCAGTTTTCTGGTTGCTGCTCCCGAGTGGTTAGGAGCCCGAAATCTTGCATTGCGATTAAGGCGGCTGCTCTGATCAACAGTCGCATAATATCGGGGTTCTTGAAGTGCTATGTTACGCATGGAAGGGCGTATTTGTAAGCACCTTCGTTGGGTATCTAGCTATCTGCGAAATTAATCTTAACTCTTCAATCCCCTCCTCTGATTTCTCGATTGCTAGTTATCTTCCTCTTTTTAGGAAGGACTCTAATATCCACATGCATAGCCTAGGTGTTTATGTCCGCGAACATCTCCCACTGGCTAGGGAGCTCTCTCTTAAATCTCTAGACCATTCTTACATGTGTTCCCGTCTCTCTCCACTAAACTCAGTCAGCTATCACTTCTTTCTCTACCATTCCCCTTTCTCTCATGACTTTTATGTGCGACATAGTATTTATGATAATAAAGACAAGCCTATTTCCCTACACCCGTCTGCAAATATATTTGTGTTTGGTGAGTTTAATGCCCACCATGTCAGGTGGCTTAAGCACTCTATCACTGAACTCGATGACATCAAAACCCTGAACTTCTCAATTACTCAATCTCTCATGTAAGTGGTAGACTTCTGTATACGTTTCCCAATAAACCTGATGGACACACTTCTCTTATAGATCTTTTTTATTTTTACCTCTATCCCTGATTTATGTCGTGCCACGCAGCTCTGTCCTCTTGGCAACTCTGATCTTGCGGTAGTGTCTGCAATCATCTCTTTCCGATCCCCCATCAACAAAGAACCTCCTACCAACAAAATATTTTTGTTATCAACAAGCGAAATGGGACTCGTTCCGTCATTTCCTTCGTGACGTCCTTTGGAATGAAGTTTTTAAACTTCCTATTCAAAATTGCGCATCTGAGGTTTCCTCTTTCGGTGAAGGCCAATATCGATGCTTTCATTCCAGTAAGGGAACACCAAGTTAAATCGCGTTTATCTCCTTGGTTCTCACATGCATGCTCACAGGATATCAGTTCTTCACGACTGATTGCAACAGGGGCCTCTTTGTCTCTGCTCATAACGAGTGCAAGCGTGTTCTCAATGAAGTGAAATTACTGTTTGCTGATAGAATGAAAAAACGTATGGCATCTCAAAAGTTCGGTTTTAGTGAATATTGGCGGCTCTGCAAGAGTGTGCTGAACAGTAGCAAATCCTCAATCCATCCTCTATTCAATCAATTCAAAGTCTTGACATCTACTGCAGATAAGTTTCAATGTTTTGCTTGGAAATTCTCTTCCAAATCAATACTCGACTCATTTGGAGTACCCACACCTGATTTCCCCAATAGGTCAGAGATTCTACTGGGTGATATGTGCATTGGTCTCAGATACCATTTCTAAATTAAACTTCCATAAGGCAAGCGGAGGTGACGGGATCCCAGACATCGTCCTAAAGAAATGTTCTCCCGAGCTGGTTTCATTTCTCTCCAAATTCTATAACTATTGCCTAGCTTCTTCATGCTCTGCAGCTTGTTTTAAGTTCCCCGTAGTTCCTGTTTTTAAGAACTCTGGAGAACCTTCTGACCCCTCTATCACCATATTAATATCCTACCACTTTCCGGCAAAGTATTCGAGACTTTAATGCTGAAATGGTTACGCATCTTACCTCTCACGACCTACGCTCTGACAAACAACATGGTTTCCGTTTTTGCTACGTCTACCGCTGATGTGCTAACGGTCATCACTGAATATGTATATTGAACTCCTGATTATAACGGTGAACCTTTAGCTGTGGCTTTAAATATCTCGAAGGCTTTTTGCAGGGTTTGGCACGCTGGTCTTCTACATAAGTTCCAGGGCACGGTATTAGTGGACGATTGTTTGATTTAATCCAGTCATTCCTTTCAAATCGTGAAATGAAGATAGTTTTGAACGAACTCACTTCCAGATCTTTTCACGCGAACACTGGTGTTCCCCAAGGCTCTATCCTGGGTTCTACGCTGTTTCTGATTTTCATCAATGATTTTCCTGATGTCATCAATTCCCAAGTAGGCATTTACGCTGATGACACTACCATTTACTCTTGTTTCAATAGCAAATCCGTCAGAGCTGATAACTGGGAAGGAAATGGCTTGTAAATTTTAATGCCTCCAAAGCAAAATTGCTCTCATTTAACCACGAGAGAATCTTTCCTGCCCGACCTCAGCATGTCTGATGCTAGACGCATGGAGACGCAACACAATGTGCATTCTTGGCCTCACGTTTTCTACTGACTTGAAGTGGAATGACTATGCCGAATCAATAGCTGCATCTACTGCAAGGAAAGTTGAGTCACTGTGTCATGCCAGAAAGTTTTTCTCGTCAGTGTCCATCTGGCACATTTACAAATCTACCATGCGTCCGTACATTGAATATTGTTGCCATATCTGGTCTGTTGCTCCTGCTACTCATCCCTAGGTTATTGACAAAATTCAAAGTAGGATCTGAATTGTAATCGATCCTGACTTGGCATCTCGACCTTACTGTCTTTTCTACAAATATTTTCATGGCAACTGCTGTGACAAGTTTTTTCCCCCTCGTGCCAGGACTACGTGAGTTTAAGCGTGCTACTCGATTGGCATTTAGGTACCACCTTTTTACTGTTGAAATAGTTAAATGTAACAGCCACTTCTTCTCCAGCAGTTTCTTTTCACGTACTTCCTGTCTTTGGAACTACCTTCCGTTTTATTGTTTCCCTGATAACTACAATCTTCAAAAATTTAAATGCAACGACAGTCGCCATCTTCTATCGTCTAGAATCCCGATCAGCTTTTATCCTTGCCTCGGTCCCACTATACCCAATCTTTTCTCTCACCTTCACTCTTTGTAACCTCCTGCGTACCAGTGGCATGATATATAATTATATATCCACCTATTTTTATTATTAATCAAACGTTATTTTTAGTGAATACCTATATTTGGGTAGACGCTCCGTTTATTTTAAACTATTGCTTCTACCGATCTGCATATACAAGAAAACTTAATAAAGAGGTACCTTCCCACAGGATTCGGAACTTCGTCACCCTTTGCAGGAGAAACCACCGTCTGATCCGGTATGCAATGTTCTGTTTTGCAGTTGAAGCACAGTTCTTCGTTTAGTTCAGCTCAGTTTCGTATCCGAAAGGTGAACAAAGAAAAAAAAAATATGTCGGATTAAAAAATATATGTCGAATTAAAAAAATCTATGAATTCTTTAGAAATTGCTTCGCTCACGTTTTTTAAAGTTATTTTTTTTTTATTAATATTCACCCAATACAATGCCCAAGAGACACTCATGGTAGAGGGTTACTGTGTGAAGTTATATTAGCTTAGGAAAGGATAAGTGTTAGGAGTATATAGCTAAAGTAGACTTTAAAAAGAACCAGAAACCCAACTCTAAACAGGAAACAAGGGATAAACTTCTACTCCTGTTCAAAAGACCGGGGAGGAGTGTAAACTGGACAATAGACGAACCTATCTGATCCTTGCAATTTTTAATTAATAATCTGTGTTTACTTTGAACCGTATAACACAAAGTAAAAGTTCTGGGCTACATCAAACGATAAAAAGTGGAGATGCTACATCAGATATTAAGTTTTAAAGATTCTATATCTTTCATCCGATCCTATCATAAAATGGTAATATTTTAGTTCTATTATCCTATTGTAAACATTTGTTGTTTTTATTTTAAATACAATCTTTTTTCTATTTTTCGCCTTTTTTCTAGAATGAGATATTTAAACTTATATAAAAATTTTAGAAGCTAATGTTTTCGGAAATTTTTTTTTTATTTTCAATGTTTTTTTACAAAACAGTGAATGCTGACAATATACCCATGGTTGAGGAGAAAACGTGAGGCGACAGAAATGTAGTCCTACAGAAGGATACTGAGAATTCCATGGACAGAGCGAGTAAGTAACGAGGAAGACTTAAAGAAAATGTCAACAGAAAGAACACTTCTACACAGAACCAGAAAGAGACATCAGAAATTCCTTGGGCACATAATGAGAAAGAAGGGCTTGGATAACTCAACCCTGACAGGGCATATCGTGAGCAAAAAAGATAGGCGAAAGCAGTGGACCACCTACCTAACGAGCTAATGTGAAAGTATAGCAGAACGGGGTAGGAAGGTTTTGCAAAGCGCCACAAGAAATATGAAGTTGTGGAGAGCCATTATCGCCCACGTCCTGAAGAGTCACGGCACATAGAAGAAGAATGGTAAAAAGGATTTTAGAAAAAAAAAAAATGGTACAGCTCAGCAAAATAGCTTTGTCATAGATTGAAGCCAAGAGGACAAATTTAGCCTTTTGTTTAATTTCGGCAAAAAGTGTGTGTGTGTCCTGAAGCCAGTCCTCTACCCATTTCTTTAAGTAGCTCAAGTTTAATTTCCCTAAAAAGGGCCCTTGCATGGAGTATTGCTGCCATATATGGTCTGGTACCCCTTCTGTTTGCCTCGGGGTTCTTGATAGGCTCCAGCGGCGGATATGCAATGTAGTTGGCCCTTCTCTGTCGTCTCGTCTACAGTCACTTTCTCACAGACGCGCCGTCGCCTCCCTCTGTCTGTTCTACAAATACTTCCATGGAAATTGCTCCGAGGAGCTGATTCGCTGGTTCCCAGACGTCATGAGTTCAAGCGCCATACGAGGCTGGCATCCCGCTCTCACCCCTTCACTGTCGAAACTCCTAAATGTAGCCGTCTCTTCTACTCCAATAGCTTCATGTCTCGCACCTCTCGCCTGTGGAACTCCCTTCCCTATTCCTGTTTCCCTGTGAGCTATAATCTCCAGCTATTCAAGTGTAATGTCAATTGACATCTCCAGTTGCCTTGATCTATCCACTACCCTCATCCTTTCTTCTATCACTCCTATCTGATCTTGCTCTAAATGTTCTGTAACCCCTTGCGTCCTAGTGGCTCCCGCCTTGCTTGGGGTGAAATGCTTAAAAAAAAAAAAGTGTGTGTGACGGCGTGGTGTATGAATCCCGCTGTCCAGCCGACTACAGCGCCATGGATGAACGGCTGAAACAGAAAATGAACTGAGTTCAAATTCTCGTTGAGTTAGTTCATTTTGAACTACTTATCTTGGGAACATCCCCTGCCCATCAATTTCAGTAGTTCAGGTCAGAGATTCCTCCCTGTTGTTGATGCCATGTAACCCAATATCACCTGACGCATGTCATTTGGAGAAAAGATGGGCGCAATCAAGAAACTCCATTTATTTCCTGAATAAAAACCGTGAAGTATTCAGCATGGGGCCCGCAAGATTTACTAGGTCACGGGGTGGTTTTATTTATATATTTATTGAGTAGGATATGTATACTCGCCATATTTGGGTTGACTCAAATAGACCTCATTTAAAAAAAAAAAGAAGAAAAAGTTCTCTGTTTGCTGATGAAAAAATTGTCTTGGAATATTTCGTGTAATTCGACGCGGCCCGCACTGGATACTGTTTTGCAGGTGTTTACCGAAACTGAAGAAGAGAAAGGGTGAATAAGTGAACATCAAGGGTCTAACATCATCTTGGCATTTTTATTTATTTATTTATTTTTTTTTTTACAAAAAAAGAAAAAAAAAAAGAAGGAATAAAAAAAAACCTTTACGAATTTCGTGTATTTGTGAAGCGAAAAGAGATAAAATCGACCTATCCACTATACAAAAAAAGAAAAAAAGAGAGAGATAGGATCAAAGAGTTGATGTATCGAATATTCGATAGAGGATACCTTTTCCGGAGAAATTAATTTCAAAGCCTATTTATAATACTGCTTCATAAACATAGCACAGAAAAAAGCTGCCATTGTCAGTATGAGAAAGAGTATCTATCGGAGTACGATAAAAAAAATCTTCATACCTTTGATATTGTCGTTTTAATGAAACACTTTTATAGTTTGCCTTGTAAAAAGTTGACAAGATTTTGATTTTTTTGTTTTTATCTACCAGATTCTATCTTTTTTCTTTTCTGACGTATTCTTTTAATGTTATTCTTGTTATAAAATAAATTTCTTTCTTTCATTCTATCTTATTTTCTTAAGTTCTTCTCATTTACCGTTTAAGTTTACTTCTCTCCTTTCTTTCTCCAATTCATTCTTTCTTTCTTTCTAAAGTTCTTATTTGCCGTTTAGGTTTAATTAGATCCTTTCTTCCATCATTTCTTTCCTTCTTTCTTTCTTTCTTTCTTTCTTTCTTTCTTTCTTTCTTTCTTTCTAAAGTTCTTATTTGCCGTTTAGGTTTAATTAGATCCTTTCTTCCATCATTTCTTTCTTTCTTTCTTTCTTTCTTTCTTTCTTTCTTTCTTTCTAAAGTTCTTATTTGCCGTTTAGGTTTAATTAGATCCTTTCTTCCATCATTTCTTTCTTTCTTTCTTTCTTTCTAAAGTTCTTATTTGCCGTTTAGGTTTAATTAGATCCTTTCTTCCATCATTTCTTTCTTTCTTTCTTTCTTTCTTTCTTTCTAAAGTTCTTATTTGCCGTTTAGGTTTAATTAGATCCTTTCTTCCATCATTTCTTTCCTTCTTTCTTTCTTTCTTTCTTTCTTTTTAAATTCTTAACATATACCGTTTAGGCTTACATCAATCCTTTCTCCATTTATTTCTTTATCTCTACTTTCTTAATTTTTTTTCATTTACTGTTTAGGTTTAATCCTTCCTTTCGGGATCCATTTCCTTGTATTTTCTTTCTTTATATTTTTCTTAAGTTCTTTAGTTTTAGGTTTACTTCCGCGCTTTCTTCCTCCATTTCTTTCCTTCTTTCTTTCTTTCTTTCTTTCTTTCTTTCTTTCTTTATTTATTTATTTATTTATTTATTTGTACTTTCTTAAAATCTTATCATTTACAGTTTAGTTTTACTTCCCTCTTCCTTCCTCCATTTCTTTCTTTACATTTTCTTAAGTTCTTTTCATTTACCATTTAGATGTATTTCCTTCCTTTATTCATCCATTTCTTTCTTTCTTTCTATCGAATTTCTTAATTTCTTTTCGTTTACTGTTTAGATTTACTTCCTTCCTACTTCCGTCCTTCCTTCCTCCATTTCTTTCTTTCTTTCTTTCTTTTTTTCTTAAGTTATTTTCATTTAGAGTTTAGGTTTACTTCCTTCCTTTCTTGCTCCATTACATTCTTTCTTTGTGTCTTTCTTTCTTTTCACAGTCTCAAATTCTTTTCATTTACTGTTTAGGTTTTCCACCTTCTTTTCTTCCTTCTTTACTTTAGCCTTTCGTTTTACTTCCTTCCTTTCTTCCTCCACTTTTTTCTTTTTTTTTCTTTCCACTTTATTAAATTCTTTTTTTTATATTCTTTAGGTTTACTTACTTTCTTCCTTCCCTTCATTTCTTTGTTTCTTTCTTTCTACGTTCTTTTCATTTACCGTTTGGGTTTACTTTTCTCTTTTCTTCCTCCATTTCTAACTGTGTTTGTTTTTGTCTCTCTTTCCACTTTCTGAAGTTCATTTCGTTTACCGTTTAGGTTTACTTCCTTTCTTCCTCCATTTTTCTTTCTTTTTTCTTTCTTTCCCCTTTCTTATGTTCTTTTTATTTACCGTGTAGTTTTATCACCCTCTTTTCTTGCTACATATCTTTCTTTCTTTACATTTTCTTACGTTCTTTACCCTTAGTTTTAATTCCCCACTTTCTTCATTCATTCATTCATTCATTCATTTCTTTCTTTCTTTCTTTCTTTCTTTCTTTCTATTCACAATTTCTTTTCATTTATCATTTAAATTTTCTTTCTTTCAATATCTTTGCATCTTCTTCATTGGATTCTGTTAAGTATCTCTAGATTTATAGAAGTACCAGACCAGATGTAGCCGCCCATATTCGATGCACCGACAAATGGACAGGTATACTTATAAATGTGCAAGATGATTTATCATGTGCATTCAGCATTTTTTCATCGTGTTTTTTTATGAGAAATCTTTACAATATCTAATTTCTTCGTGTGAAATTTTATTAAGCAACTCAATGGTTGTTTATCATATTGTAAGTAACATACAAGAATAAAATTATTGTTATTTATCTTTTAATTTCAGATATATGAAGATTGTCATGGATCATAAGAAAGATATAACGTTAAAAAAAACAAAACAAGATATTGTAAGAATGATGGGAAAACGACACAGAAAAGTGTAAAAGGGTAAAAAAAGATCAAAGAACAATAAAAAAGGAAGTTGACATCATTGGTAAAATAAGAATTAAAAAACCTCAGTTTAACAATATCACAAATAGAGATTTGAAAAAAACCAAAAGGCCAATAAACAAGAAAATATTGGTACAACATGGCCGCTCCTAAATTGGCGGCGGTATTATGTGTCGCTTCTGCTGTCTCTCGGAAAGACACATTCATACACGATTTCAGTTTTAGTATTATATATATATATATATATATATATATATATATATATATATATATATATATATATATATATATATATATATAGAGAGAGAGAGAGAGAGAGAGAGAGAAAGAAAGAAAGAAATAGGTTATAGTTGTACCAACAAGAGAAAAATGTATATTTTAAAAAAGAGAGAAACCGCAAACGTTTTTGGTTATAATGTGGATTTGTTTTACTTTTAGTATATATATTATATTTTATTCTTCATATTTCTGGGCGTCCTGTAAACTAGATCCAACAGTAAGGCCTCTGATCAAGAGATTAATTGCTGTTGTTCCCAGGTTCGCCCTGACCCGGGGTGGTAGCACCTGTTAGGGCCCCGGTTATGGGTAAATAAGTAACCCCTAAATTAGGGTCAAAATACTATGAAAGTGTAAAAATAAGTTTTAATACCAGCAATACTTTTTTGTAAGAAAATTACCAGCAATAAATTTAGGTAACTCCATGAGATCGCTTTAAAAAGAGCATAACATGATGAAAAAGACGCCAAACTTGACAAAAAAAAAACAAACTTTATCGTCTAAATGTTAATTGTTATTGTTAAGAGGAAAGATCAAAGTATTTTGGGGGTATTTTTTTACAGATTTTAATCGTTCCTAGCGCGTCCAAAATTTTCGTTAAAAATCTTTTTTTTTTTTTTTTTTGAGTCAGAAAAATTGACAGATAATCAAGCATGTCAACCATTTTTTGAAATTCTTTTAAAAATCAATTACAATTTTTTCAAAACTTATTTTAATAAAATCAGAAATTATAATGTTTATTTAAAATATTTCGACAAGCTTAACTTAGCTTCTGCACCGAAAAGATGTAGTTTGAAAATAAAACAAAGCAGGTCATAACCTTCCGCGTCACTTGGCAGGTGACGAAAGACATTTTCATGGCGTACTGATAGCTTACGTGAGGATAATTTATTCTACGGAAGAAGAGAAGTGAAATTATTTAGATTTAAGTGAACAAATAATTTACCGCGTTATTTTTAAAGAAAACTTTCAGCGCTCTATTTTTTTTTTTGTACTTAGTTTTCACCTTTACGTTTAAAATGCTTTATGGAATATATATTATAAAGAAATTAAAATAAGACTGTTGAGAGTGAGATTAAATTTCATAAAATTGAAATTTGAAATAAGACAATTCACTGAAACTGTAAAACAATTTCACAAAATTGAAATTGCAATGAAATATACAAATGAAATAAATAGTACTTTTAAAAATGTAGTAATGTTGCTGCTGAAAATGGCTTAGGATGGTGTTCAAATTTTTTTAATTAGTAAAAACACTAAAATTTAAAATACTGAACATGTGTTTCGCAGGAAGAATTTGCAGTAATGAGATAGACGTTCAGCGGAGAACGCTTACACTCAAGTCACGTGACGTTTTATTGCTTGTGACCTTCCGTACTTTTTAATTACAGTCATTTTGACGATTTCTTATGAACACAAAATTACATTTCTTAATTGCTGCGGGTCCTCTGATTAGTAGAAATTAAACAATTAACGATGCGCTAAAAATGTTCTATCTCATAAGGACACTTACGAATTGAATGAGGCTTTCAATTAATTTTATAATAATCTAACATCTTAAATGTAAAAATCTAAAATAATTAAAGAAATTACAAACAATTGTATTAAAAATTCATTTTTCATCGAAAAAATTCTTTGCTTTTAGAACATATTGTCCATATCCATAAAAACAACTAAAAACAAATAAAAGCATTTGAAATTAAATATCTTTGTTTTATTGAGTTTTGCATGTTACAGTTCAGAGCTGATTTTTTACCAATTAAAACAAAACATGATTTGCATTCCTCAAAGCCTTGTGCTTTTAACTATTGTAATCACTAAACTGTATTCGATCGAATTTCTAGAGTTTTCATAAAATTAGTTATGGGGGTGGGTAAAACATATTTCTGCCATGACTTTAATAAAAAGAAACATATTTACAATAATTTCCATCATCTGCGAATAGTTTCTGAAAGTTTCATTAACATCCGACAATTATTTTTTATTTTTGCAAGATTTTCCAAATTAATGTCTGTCATACAAAAAAAAAAGTCCTAAAAATTGTATATATTATTTTATTAGTTCGGGTGATACAAAGAGAAACGAGGTTTTTTTTAATCAAAATTTAGAATGTTCTAAAAAGAAGGAAAAATTAAAAAAATAATTAAAAAAAAATTGGTCTTCCCTCTTAATAATAACATAAGCATTTAGACGATAAAATTTTGTTTTCGACAAGTTTGGCGTCTTTTTCATCATGCTCTTTTATTTTTAGCGATCACATGGAATTACCTAAATAAATTTTTGAAGAAAAAATTATTACTTGCAATACATATTTAAAAAAAAAAATATTACCAGCAATACATATTTGAAGATAAAAATATTATCAACAATAAAAATCTTGTCAGCATTAAATGACCCATAGATCCGTAAAACAAAACAAACCAACCAAACAAACCATATTTCTGCTACACGGATTTCAGGTTTCGTGATATTCTTCAGGCAAATAAAAGGAATAAATTTGCCTTATGTTCTTTTAATGTTTCATTGTTCGTTTTTTTTTTTTTTTTTTTTTTTTTTTGCAAAATTCAAATAACTTAATTTAATGAAACTTTCCGGACTTATTCACAGATGAATAAAATTATTTTAGAATTTTTTTTTAGAAAATTTAGTTAAAATATATTTTGTTTTACATCGGTTACCACCTCCACTTTCTTAATATTATGAAATTTCGATAAATTAAATTTCACACCCTTCCTATTTATATTAGTTAAAAGCAGAAATTCTTGGAGGATTTAAATCATCATTTGTTTTGTAAAACAGAAACTTCACTTAGCGAAAATCTGCTCTGAATCGTAAAATAAAAAATGCAATAAAACTAAGATTAGAAATTAGAAAAGCTTTTAATTGCTTTTATAAGATTTATTAAGGAAACTACTGTCTGAAGAAATTTTATTGATGAATAATTAATTAATTTTATTGATGAATAATTAATTATTATAAAAACTGTTTTCACTTTTTAAAAATTTTAATTAGAATAATTTATAAAGTTTGAAAATCTTATAAAATTTTGTATTAATTTAATCCTTTTAGATGATATCATTATGAAGTAAAAACTATATTTACTAATCATAAATGGAAAAGCTTAGCACACATCGTCAAACGTCAATATTTTTAGAAAGATTTTGAATTTTTCTTTTGTATGTGTACAAATGTGCTGACTTTTGTAGATAAGATTGTTCATACACGACATTATCAGAAAATATGAACGATCCCTTTAGTAAATTTAAAGCCAAAGTATCTACAGTTAAATAAAGCACTACGGAGAATATTTTCCTAAATTTTTGAGATTATTGAGTACTTACAAATTATATAAAAAGGGCTAAAGAGCTCGGATATGCAGAACCTTTCGACAGTTTTTACACACTTTGTGTCCAGAAAAGAAAACACTTGTACGAACAAAAGAAGAATTAAATAAAAAGCTTAATCGCAATAACTTGTCAGTCGTCTTTAACAAAACGTGTATAAAAGAGAGATTTCAGCCGAAATACACTATATATATATATATATATATATATATATATATATATATATATATATATATATATATATATATATATTCGATGCAATGAGAATGAAAATAATATATACATTCTAATGTTCACAGCATTAATTCAGAAGAGTGCTCGATACCGATAGTAGAGCAATAATTATTTATTATATGTTTGAGAACAAAATATACATAAAACAAAAAGGTGACGGAGTGAAACAACCTTTTTGCTTTATGTATGTTTTCTTCTCAAAGAAATGGAAAAAAAAGGAAGTGACGTTAAACCTGTGGCTTGCTTACAAACAGAATTGTTCATAACCATTTTGGTTCTCGACAGTCGAAGTGCAATTGAAATGCACTGAAACGAAGTTGCATCTTTGTAATGAGTAAACTGTTTTTGTCTATATGGAAAAATTATAATAAATAACACACACACACACACACATATATATATATATATATATATATATATATATATATATATATATATATATATAAAAACAATTAAATTTGTTTTCTAAATTCTCAGCGTCTTTTGTTCGTGCGTATGTATAGTAGCATGGACATAAACAAACCTCGTCCGATTTACTTCTAAGGGACGAAATGTGCCTTATGAAAACATTTTTTATTTTGTAATACATCTTTCCTACAAAACTGTTCTTGATATGTAAACAATAAACATTTATATATCGCTATCCCATATATATATATTAGTACATCCTACAAATTTAACGAACATTTTTAACTTTATACCAATTTTATTGTGAAAACTAACTTTTGTAATAAAATCTGACATGGTCTATATTTTAAGCTCCCCTCTTTGCTAACAATCTCATCGGCCGATTTAGAATGAATCTAAAATTAAACTCTGCTTCAGTTTGATAAAGTCTAATCATTGCTTGATTTTAAAACTGAACTGAATCATTGAGACACAGTTACATACAAACACACACACTACAAAATAATCAGTTGTTGATCTCCGCAGATGATTCGCGTTATGATGATAATACGTCGGCAATGTGTGCTTTCTAGCTTTCTAGCTGTCAAGTAATATTCAAGTTGAAGAACAACACCTGCGCTGATATCTCGACCGGAGAATTAAAGGAGTAAGTTATCCTATCGACTTTCAAGAGAAATACTTAAGTAAAATTGGATCAGCTGAGTTAGAGACGGATAGAAAAGAACGAGTGTTTTGATGATAACCGTTTTAAAAAGATAATAAACAAACGAGCTCCCAACATTTTTCTTCATAAAATTAAGAAACAACTTTTTTTTTCTTTTTTTTTAAATTTATTCCTTTACTTACCGGGTGCTTGCAGGTTCTCCTTGACTGGCAACATTGGTTTTCCATACGGCGCCTCGTCAGGGTGTAAACTAGTCTCAAAGAGCATTACTGCTGAGTGGTGAGCGGTACCAAAATTAAGCTCCGCTTAAGCTTCATAAATAACATTAATGTGTGCCTAGCTTGGCGGTTATCAGCGCGTAAAGTGAGAGTGTCGTGTCGTGTCGTGTCGAGTTCAAATTCCAGCCGGGGCCGATGTGCTCGTTTTCAAACAAATCAGATCAGAACCAAAAAGATGGAGTATTGCTGCTATAAATTTAGCATATATAAATTCTCGCTTTCTTTGGTAGAGTTCATAGCGTCTACGCGCCCTTATGGATAAGGAATTATTTCCCACCCTACAGTCCATTTCCTGCAGACGAAGCGTCGATAGACTCTTGATATTTTCACGGCAAATTTTCTGACGCAATACATTCTTTAGTTCCGCCAATCCACACTTTTACAGCTAAGACCCGCCATGTCATGTATACTGAGTCGAATCATCATAATGCCATTCGTGTTCCATTAGTAAGGAGGAAGTTTCATTTGGGTAGCTTCTTCCAAGGACCCACAGTTTTGTGGAACAAAATCTCCAGATGATACTTCCTTGACCACTACAATTTTAACCTGTTCAATTCTAAGGTTAACCGTTATACATATCCTCATAATATGAACTTATGTTACTTGTTACGTCCATAAAACAACCTAATTTAGTAAAGCTATACAGTGAGAGGCTTTTGAGTTTTTCATTGTGTGAAAAATAGTAAAAAAAATCTCTTCTTCTCTCAGTTAAAGGCCAAATCCAGGGCTCTCTATTTTTCGGTTGGCAACTATTGTAGAAGTTTTTCAAAACCGGTTAGGAATGGTATTAGCAACTTAACCTCATGAAGACCCCTACAATGCTATAGAAATCGCTGCAGTAGTATATAACGACGAGAGGGGTACGGTGGAGTACTCGATAGCGTCTCAGATTCCAGTCGAATCCATTACATTCATTTACGTGCTAATACCCTTGGGAAAAAGGTATGAATCATCTTTTCCCTATGGGTAAATAGTAGGACAGAGCTGGTTCTATAGCTTTCTGGTCTACCTCAGGAAGAAATGGCAACCTACTTCGGGAAAAAAATCTGCCTCGTCAGTCATGTATCGAAAGATATATGATCACCTAAGCGTGTATCACGCATGGCACATAACTGACTGGGTATATAACGTGGTAAGAGCGTGGCTCTACATGCTAGAGGGAGGTCTGTAGCAGTGTTTCACGACCTTTTCTTCCTGGTGGCCCATTTTTTATGTCAAAAAAATTCAGGCCTTCATAATCATAAATAGATATGCCATGTAACAGGAAATATTTACAAAAGCAAAATGTAGTAGAAAATATATATCCTGACTAATGACTACACTGTTACTGATGTCTACCTATCAGCTTGTCAAGTTGAATTTCCAAACCTTGGTTCATCTTCAGGTTCCTCTCTTTTCAATCTGCATCTCCAGGCTCATTTTTAAAATTTCCCAGGCCCCCACGTTGACAATTACTGA
This sequence comes from Acanthosepion lycidas, assembly GCA_963932145.1. Classification (NCBI taxonomy): domain Eukaryota; kingdom Metazoa; phylum Mollusca; class Cephalopoda; order Sepiida; family Sepiidae; genus Acanthosepion; species Acanthosepion lycidas. The sequence goes on along the minus strand of OZ010584.1, from coordinate 29,928,663 downwards.
TCTGAATTAGTGATAACATACATACATTTATAAATAACAATATCCCCACTTCCACTGTAGTTTATTCATCTCTTCTGTTAGAATTTCTGGGATGAGAAGTTATCATCATTTATATGCGGACTATTGTCTTCATCTTTGGCGTTATTACCACAACATTGCATTCCCTTGTTTTCATCTGGTGATTTTCTATCTGGTAACATTCGGGGAATTTCTAAACTGAACCCTTTATTTAATCAATAGCGATACATTGTTCTCGTTCTGCTGACAATGTCTACGGATATATCGTCTTGTTCTTATTTAATACTCCACATTTATTACTCGCCCCGCTTTTTGCTTAGTTCAAGTACACACTGTCCAGGCCAGAGATTGAACTCATATTGATATTCATGATAGAGGATAGTTGTAATAATACAGCAAAGTATCGCGAAATACGAGAGTGGATCGCTAAGTCCGTAGCCTGATACAGTTATTAACGGAATTTAGATCTGAAATGTTCATTGTATAATGTTCGACCTATGTAACACGAGAGGAGCTTTGAGTTAAGCGCATTAACAAGGAAGGGGATTATGTTGAAAAATGAAGATGTGCTGCTAAATTGTGTTTATAAATTTTTGTTTTTTCTAAAGAATTAATGGATTTCTTTATATCCGACATTTTTATTACCCCACACTTTATTTTTAGTGGATATCCGTATTTGTGTGCACACCCGTTGTTTTTTAAACACTGCTTATGACGTCGAACTCGATCACGATCACCAGTCCCCTATCCCCCGAGGGTCGTAGGGGCACCATATGTGCTGCAGCTGCAGTAGTAGAGGTGTTTTCTGGGCAAGAGAACCTGACGGAGCGCAATCCTCTCTAGGCTGGTTTTGAATTTAGAGTTTTTCCTTTTCATAGACCGGTTGCTATCCATGGCTATAAAACCCAGTCTGTCCTTCTATTTGCCCATAACTGGCGTGGTGGGGTGGGTGAAGAAGAGATGATTTCATACCTTTCCCAACGTATGAAACCATCTTTTCAACCATCTTTTCAAATCTTCGTTATTTCAAGGGTATTAACACGTAAATGGATGTAAGGAATTTGACTAGAATTCGATCTCGCCTCCCCATTTCCTCAATTCGAGCCTCTATCCATTACTCCACTGTGTCTCCAAAACTCAAGAAGAAGTAATAAGGAAAATATGCCTTCCGACAGGGATAAAAATGCGACACCCCCATTGTAGGAGAAATCACCACCTGATCTGGCGTGCTTTAGACCGCTCGCCAACGGAGAGTGTTACAGCCTAGCAAGCTTCTTGTACGCCCAACATGAAAATTACAAATTGGAGATACCAAAATCAAACAAGTACAACAATTTAAATATCTGGGAAGTGTTTTACCAGAGGACGGAAAGTACGACATTAAGGTCCGAAGACGCATCCGCACGTTCCTTAAAAGGGCAAATAGAACGGATGTCCTGTTCCTGCGTAAAAGTCTTTGTTTATTTTTTTAGCAATTTAATATTAGTAAGCTAAGAATATATAACTTCACATAATCTAAAGTTTTTTTAGCCCCTGAAGGATGCGCTTCATTTTCTTTTTGATTGGTTAATTTGTTTTGTTTTTTACGGCTTATCAACCTTTTGCAATTTATTTAAAGCCGGGAAATATTTTTATATCGTAAGAAAATTTTGGAGAGAATAATGATTTACTGATACTAATTAACCCATAGCTGGAGGGAGAAGAGGTAGATTCATATATTTCCCAACGGTATTTCCGCGTAAGTAAATATAACGAGCCCGACTGGATTTGGAACTAGGCTCTTCGAATTCCAATTCCGAGGCGTTATCCAATACACCATACACACATCCAAGCTTACAGAACCTGGTATTCCCAAACGGTCACTCATCTAGATACTGACCAGGTTTGAGGTTGCTTAACTTCGGTGATCGTGCGAGAACTGGCTTTTCAACTGCAGTACTGGTTCACAGTGAAGTGTTTTTATGTTGGGGAACAGATGGTAGTCAAACCAGAAGGGTGATCAACCCGCCCAAAGCCACAGTCACGCAGAGCAACCATTGAAAGACTTGCGTGCTGGAGCATTGTTTTGATGAAACAAGACCCCTTTCATCAATTTTACTGGGCGTTTGGTCTTGATAGTCTTTCATAACGTCCTCAGAAAAGTGACATAGTACTCTCCATTGATGGTGGGAACCTTTTGAAGATAGTCAATAAGCATAATGCCTTTTGCATTCCCCAAAATAAGGCCATCAAATGAAACGACATTGGATTGTCTCCGACTCAAATTGATGAACGCAACACTCATCCTATGTTAAGAAATACTCAAGGAAACCAGCGGGATCTGGCTCAGAGAAGGTCAGATTTATCCGTAATATGATCAACCTGTTGCGCTTTTGATCAGGTGTCAGAAGACGTGGCACTCATCAAACGGAACTCTTCATCATCCCAAGTTCATTGTGTCGAATATTCTAAAATCTCTCACGGGATATGCTAATAGAATTGGTTATTTGATTTATAATTAACCGCCTGACATCCATTGCCATGTGTTGAACACGATCAATGTTTTCCTCGGTGGTGGCAGCTGCAGGACATCCAGACTCTGTGTCATTTCAAGACTCTCACTTCTATTTCTTAAATTCTGCTGCCCACTTTTGATAAACTTGGAGCGTCATCCTCTAATGTAGCAACGAGGTTAGCATGAATGTCCTTTCGGCAAGTACTTGAAAACACCACGATGTAAAATTTTGTCCATTTTCAAGATAAGATGCTACTAGTTACTATTGAAGTCTTTGAACATTAAATGTCAGTTTACCTTGAAATAAACAACGCAGCTATTAATAAGAGCTGAAATTAATGCACGCAAGGTTTTACAACTTTAGCATCACTCCTTCATAGTCGGCTTATGAACTTTGCCGCCTACCATCGTACAAAGGATAGAAATTTATAGAGAGCCATAATCAACTACTTCTTAAGAGATATGGCACACAGAAGATAGAGAATGCAACTCTATATCGGGTATCAGGGTAAATGTTTTGTATAGCTTTACGCGGTGCACTTAGCTTATCTTGGGAAGTGCCAGTGTACGAGGTCACCCTGTAGGTTGGGGTTGTGGAAGGTTGAAGAGGGGGGGTGAAAAATTTAACCTTGTAAAAATATTTGACTCGTCCAAAAAGAAAAAGGCAAGCAAAAGAAAGCCGATAAAATGTAAATTCAAGATTTTTATATTTCAGAAATTCTCTGGATGTTTATAAAAATTCTTTTCCCTTTTTTTTTATAGTTTAGTTTCTTATGAAAACAGTTTTCCTACAGGAGACACAAGAAGATTTATTACTGACCTTGACTCCGAGTCGGATTATAACATCCGATTGCTACTCACATTATCACGCGGACTCTCCTTGGACTTTGGCTGACTACTTGATACGGTGTCCTTTTATTTATATTTCATGCGCGGACGTCACAGTAGACCCAAAATGCGCGCAAATATTTAACAGACATATGCTCGGTTCAGTTACGAAGTGTTATACTCGAAGAGTATAACATATTTGACAACTTAATAGCTATATATGTTTAAAAGCTGAAACTTTTCAGTTTAATAATTTGATATATATTTTTAATGTTGTGTATTCTTATCTTTCTCTATAAATTATATATTGATTAAATTTTATTTAATGATAGTATCCACTCAGTAGGAATATCGTATCTTAATAATTTTCAATAAAAGACGTTTTTAGTTTGTTTGAAATTGATTAACTGAGAATGTTTTAATAATGGGTCCGCTGAAATTTGAATCCGTATAACTTTTATTTTACCAAATTTTAATTTATACAGATTTTTATTTTTTCACTACAAATACAACAGTATCAAGAATACGCTGACTACATATCTGTCTAGAGTGTTAAACCTCCTCCAAAAAGGGGCTACATGTTTATTATATCTATGTCTACCTTTTTGTCTCTCGCGCAAACCGAACTTATGTCTAGTTCTAGTGCTGACAAAGGATTTCGTGATAGAAAAAACAACAACTAGAAGAACACAAACAGTCAAAACAACGAACCTCAACCTTCGATATCGAGAAAGACAGGATTTTTTAGTCTAGGAACGCTCTAAATTTTCCACCATATAAATTAATAGTAATTACTTTTTCGTTTTACGCCATTTCGAATAACGAGGAATGCCGATACTCATTTTAGGGTTTTTTTAGGAATAAAGTGGCATAAAATAAAATTCTGAAAAGCGAGAGATACATTAATTTGTTTATTTTTTTTTTTAATTATTAATTTTAACTTTTTAAAAAGCGTTTGACAGCGTACGCCATAAAGAACTATTGCTACTGATGGGTAACCGCGACATATTTGAGAAGGATATTGGAATAATCTAGAACCTATACTGGCAGCAGACCACCTGTGTATGGATGGAAAATAAATTCAGTAAATATACAGAAATTGGTATAAGACAAGGTTTTAACCTCTCACCGGACTTAGTCAACCTATAGAGAGAATTAGAAGTTCTACGAGGATTAATTATTGGCTGCTCAATCTTAACAACATGCAAATATACAGTGTTGATGTCAGACACAGAAACGAAGCTACAAGAACTCCTACAGAAAGTAGTGAAAGGAAAGGGAGAAGAAAGCACTAAACATCAATTGCAAGAAAACAGAATATATGGCTGTTAACAAAAGGGTCAGCCCAACATGAAAATTACAAATTGCGGATAGCAAAATCAAACAAGTACAACAATTTAAATATCTGGGAAGTGTTTTACCAGAGGACGGAAAGTACGACATTAAAGACCGAAGACGCATTGGGATAGTGAAAGGTGCCTTTCAAAAGCTAAGCAAAGTATTAAGAAACAGAAAATTTCGTGAAAAACAACGAAAATAGTACTGAACTCTTATATAATATCAGTATGGCAGTGAATGCTGGACAATCTCATCACAGATGAAGAAGCAACAGAAATGTGGTTCTACAGAAGGATGCTGAGAGTAAGGCTCAACTAAGAAGGACACTTATACTTAACATCAAGAAGAGAAAATTGAAATTTCTAGGACGCATCATGAAGTAAGAGGTTTTGAAAGGACAATTTGAATGTGATAGAGGAAAACAAGTCATGACTTACCGAGTGAGCTTGAGTAAATAAGTGGCGGAACAAGGGTTAGGAGCAGGGCCAGTGCTTTTTACTCCCGAACCTACTGACCGAGGAGAGCAATCCTGATTGGGGGCCACGGGCAGTGCTTTGTGATCCTCGCTATTTTATCAACATGTATATGTATCAAATATAGGTATAAAAAAATTCTACCTATATTTATATATATTACCAATTAAACTAAACCCAACTATTAAAGGATGAAAAACTTTGGTAAATTTTGACGTCATTCTAGGGTCTTTTTTTTTCCGTGAATTTGTTTTCTTTATGTTAAATCTCGAAAACACACTATATAAAATTCGCTATTTTTAAAAAAAATCTATGATGTTGAATGTTAAAATTCTTCAACATTTTAACGGAAAACTTTAAGTTGATTGCCGCAAAATATTTATTTAAGATGGAATCATCTGTTATGACATGACTCTAGTAATTTGTATTTAGATACATTGTATTTATTTTTGATTTTTCTAACTGAACTGTTCACCTATACTGCATATGATCCATTATTATACATAATTAGCTTATAATAAATTTTGTATTTTTATTTGAATACCATCTTATGAAAATTGAGATGTAGTAGTGGTGGTGGGGGCAGAGTATCATAGATTCGGGTGGGGGTACAAGCCTCTTGCAGCGGCCCCGCCATTGAGTAGTGAATTTGTTGTTCATTGGATTCTCTGCACTAAGCTAAGCATAGGAAAAAGAAATCATTATCCTTCGACCTCCCTATGATTGGTCGGAACTCCATTGACAATCCTTTTCCACACTGTTCAGTCCTGCATTGCTGTCCGCAGATCCCCAATGTCCAACCCCGAGTCCTGAGCTTACTTAGTACATAGATGGGTGATCGCTTCGGAATAGCAGGTGCTGTAATCTTGAATGTGCGGATGGTATAATAGGTAATGGCTGATAATTAATGATTTATTTAAGATGAAATGACATGTCTCTAATTTGTATTTAGATACATTGTATTTATTTTCAATTTTTCTAATTGAATTGGTCACCTATATTGCATATGATCCATTATTGCACATAATTAGGTTAAAATAACATTTTATATGAATACTACCTGACTACTAAATTGAGCTGTAGTGGAATGGGAGACTCTGTATCATAGATTCGGTTGGGTGCATGAGTCCCTTGCACCGATCTTGATTAGAAGAGATAACAAATTAATAAAATTTATTAAAAGCTACAAAGAACAGGAAATTGTGGAGAGCGATGATCGCCAACATCCTGAAAGGAAACGACAAATAGAAGAAATTTACATATTGCTCTGTATCAGGATATGCTCAACCAAGACAAAACACTTTCGACAAGAAGATAAATTCAGCGCCAATATTAACTCTCAATTGTATTCACCTTTAGGCATACATCACAATCCCGCCAAGTGGGTCCGTTAAAGAGCCTCTACTTGTGTTCCTCTACGAAACAGGCCACGACATTCTCACAAAAAATGGCCTGTCTAGCTGGAGGTCATTTAAACCTCAAAAGCAGTGTCTGCGTGTTGATGGATTGGACGTTAGAAGCAGACCAGGCTTTCCAGTACGACTGGATGATTTATGACAGAATTTGCTGGGAAATTTTTAAAGAGAATTATAAGATTATATACATGAGAATATATATATATATATATATATATATATATATATATATTTCATAAGAGGAAAAAAGTTTTATTGACTTGATTACGCGTTCTGCCAATGTTAGATAGGCTTCCTAAGATCAGAATTAAATATGTGTGCGTGTGCATCAGTATTAAATTGGGTAGTGATTTATATTAAATTTAATGCGTAGGAGCTGGGAGAAGACAATTAAAAAGAAAACTACATAAATTAAGATAATGGATTTTATACCAAAGTCACACAATTTTGATCTTTCATCCCGACCGAGGGACGCCACCTTAGCAGAAAATATTAATGATTTAATATTGAAGCATTTACACACGCAAACATACATTGTTTTTCGTTCTGGCCTGAGGAAGCCTATCTAACGATGGCGAAACGCGTATTCAAGTCAGTAATACAATTTTCCACTGTCAAATTTATCAAACTTTGTCTGGATTCAATATCCTATTTACACACGCGGGTACGCGCACGCACACACACACACACATAGCCATTATTCAATAATTCAATCGGATTTACTACACACAGACACGCGTGCGCGCGCACACACACGCGTGTGTGCTTGTGTGTAGATTAAATACGACTGAATCGATTAATGAACAAGAAGGAAGATCATTATAATTTTAACATGTTTCGAGATTTATTAAGCTTCATCAAAAATCTTGGAAATGGAATAATGTAGAGTTATGTTGACGTCCGCACAACCAATGAGAACAAAAGATACATACAATTTAAAATTTTATAAATACACAGATGCTAACACCGTTAGGTTGGTTGGTTGGCTGGTTGGGTTTTATGGCATATCAACCACTGTGGGTCATTTAAGGCCAAATTAAGGTATATATATATATATATATATATATATATATATATATATATATATATATATATATATATACATATACCTATACATATATTAAATATACAGTACTATTAAACACATAGCTGGCAACATTATTCTTTCCAAAAAACGTAGAGCTAGCAACATTATTTTTTCAAAAAGGCATACCTGGCAACATTATTTTTTACAAAAAACGTATAGCTGGCAACATTATTGTTTCAAAAACGTAAAGCTGGCAACATTATTTTTCCGAAAACATTATCTGAAGCCTTGTTGTTGGACGTAGTTTATCGTCATACCCAGGACGCAAAACGTATAGCTGGCAACATTATTTTTTCCAAAAAACGTATAGCTGGCAACATTATTGTTTCAAAAACGCATACCTGGCAACATTGTTTCAAAAACATATATCTGGCAACATTATTTTTTCAAAAAAAACGTATAGCTGGTAACATTATTTTTCCGAAAACATTATCTGAAGCCTTGTTGGATGTAGTTTATCGTCATACCCAGGACTCGGATGTAGTTTATCGTCATACACAGGACGCAACACCGTTAAGGACCGAGTGGTTAGAACATAAGTTTTCCGATTATCAAACCGGTGTTCGAATCTCAACGTGGTTGATTTTTCACGAAACTAACCTGTTGATGAAAACCATTTTGGCCTGAAAACCACAAAACGAGTTGACCCAAGCCCTGTGACTTAAATTGGGTAGACGGAATTATTCAGAAACTGTCTATGGTGGGCCTAGCACAAAGTCACAAGTCATCATGAATGAGAGTTTGAACGCAATGGTCATATTCAAACTGGTGATTGATCTATATTTGCTAGCTCCAGTTTCATACACCAAATGTAAACAACAGTCAATTTTGAATGAGTTTCGTTTATCCGACATTATTTCTTTATTACTATGAAAGTTATTTTAGTGAGTTCGCATATTTGAGTCACTATCCATGTTTTTTATTCTTGAAACAGTTATATGGATTCGTAGATGTGCCAATAAGAAAAATTGCCTTCCTTAAATAGGTAATTTAAACCTTGTTCTCAGTGGCGATTCTACGGAGGGACCAGAAGGGGTTAATGACCCCCACCGAATTTTGGCTGGCCCTTCGGTTTCTGACCGCCGCCACTTTTCTAAGTTTTGTAGAGAAAAAAAGTCAAAGCAAACAAATTACAGTGTTCTGATAATATTGACGTTAGTATTAACCCTTTGATTTTGTTTTGAAGTTAACCTCTCTTGTGGTCCAACAGCTTGAGAGTGGAAAAGAGGGCAAGAATAGATTAGAAATCCACAACTCTGAATGAAAAGTTATTCCGTATAATTTAGTGAAGTAACATACTTGTACTAAAACTCATTCCTAAGTTGCGTATAGAATAGTGTTGTAGTATGAAAATAAAGACGCTGCTTGAATTTACCCCCTCTTCCGCAGAAAAATCTCGACCCCCAAATGCCCACCTCCACTTTCAGAGTTCCAGAATCGCCACTGCTTGTTCTATCAACGCGGTTTTCGTAGCCGAATTAGTAAAGGAATTTTTCGGCTATAGAATCTGTTTCCCTGATGGAAAATGGGATACAGATTCGATTTCTGTCGGAGGCACAACCTTTCTTTAGCATGACTTCACAATCTAGGATGGTACTGTTTAAAGAAAAAAATAACAAAAAAAAAAACAAACAAAAAACAACAGGGATAAAAATTCAAATACATTTACCCACTAAAAATAAACTTTACAGTAATAAAGAAATTTGCAACTTTTAAATGTTAATAAGCTTTTTTTTAAAACAGGAAATAAAAATTTAGTTTGGGAGTTATGAAAATATTAGCATATAGTGGCAGATGCTAAAATCCACCATTTTGAATTTGGACAAATTACTAAAACACTTGTAGCCCAGGCCAGTCAAAAGTCCACCACAAAATTTTGTACATATCTTACCATATGGCAGACAAATTTGTTGTCATTTTAAAAAAAAATTAACGATATTTTTGAGAAATTAAAAATCAAAGGTTATGGTCAGCGTCAAATTATTTGATTTGATTTCTAAACAAAACAAAAAATAAATAGATCAAATTTTAGATCTATTCAAGTACTTCAAAATGGTATATAATTTAGGTTTTTAGATGAAAAAAAAAACAACTGAAATATTCATATTTAAACTTTGTAACTATTTTCAAAATTCACATTTTTGGCAATGGTGAAAGGGTAATATCTCCGTAACCCTTTGTCCTAGAGATGTAAAATAGGCACATTCAATTTGTATCATGAAGGTATATAAGTTTACCAAATTAAAAAAAAAAAAATCTATGTCGGTGATAGTCAGATTCTTGCTGATTTGACATGGAATGACTTAGATATATCTAGTGTGTAGTTAAGAGCGAAATAACTAACCAAACACAGGTTCAAAACATAACATAAATTATTCAAATACTGGTTCAAAGCATAATATAAATTGTACACTTTTTAATTTTAGCCGATGCAAACCAGATAAAAAGTTGATCAAATTTAGGTTAAATTTAGCTGTTTCAAATTCTTAAATGCTAGTGCGTATTATACACGACAGTGGTTTCCCATAATTCCATAGCCCATCGTTTGGGGTGCATGTTGCAATACAAATAATTATATGAGTGGTATTCCATAAGTCCGTAGCTTAATACAAATATGAACTGAAATTTGATCTGAAATTTTCGTTGCATAATGTTCGATCTATGTGATTAATATTTATGAATGAATTAAGAGCATTAGCAGCGAAGAAGATAATATTGAAAATATGCATCTAAAAGAAATTGCTTTTTTCATCATTAGGCTGTGTATGCATTGTCAAACTATTAATATTATATAAATGCAACAATATATGTGTGCATATTATGTATACGTGTTTATGTATGGTATCTATCTATCTATCTATCTATCTATCTATCTATTTGGTGACTTAAACAGTGACAAGTATGCCTTTGGTATTAGTACTACTAATATTTATTGATGAAATGGAACATTAAATTTGACAAAAGACCTAAAATGATGAAAGGGATGTTATCTCTGTCATATTGTTTAACTTAGCTAATCACAATCACTGACTCAATCATTCGATTCTCCTGTCAACAAAACATCACAATTTTCTTCTCTCAATCGCTCAACAGTCACCACAATAACACAAATTTTCTGTGTGGTTGTAATCAGTCCGCATAAACAACTTTTTCTGGGCTGATAATAATAATATTGATAATGATGTATTCATTTCGTTTTATTTCATTTTCTGAAATCTATACTTCAACGTAAATATAACTCAATATAAATATCCAACTAATTTTAATTTAAATCTATGTGACTATAAATCATGATTTATTTAAATTCTTACTATTGAAAAAAAAGAAAAACCTATATTGAAAGCAATTATATTTAAAAAGAATTATTTGATGTATATGTATATACATATTAATTTGCTCATTACTGCAAATTATAATTTAAATTAATGATATTTTAATTTTAAAGACATGTCTAAAGTTATTATACCATTCAAAAGTGATCGATGGTTTTTTGTTATCATTGTTATTGATATTGCTGTTGGCATCATTGCTATTATTATTGATCTGCATATTAAATAATTTATATTTACTGGCATAATTGCATTGTTATTATCTAGATTTGTTTGATTATTGCTTTCTGTTTCGGGACTATTTTTTTTTTTTTTTTGTAATCTGTTTCTCTTAATGGCGTCTTTGTTTGAATTGCAAAAGCGTCTCCTAGTAGCTGAAAGTTACAAAACAGATACTGCTGACAGGAAGAAGAAATGAAGGACAATCGTACCGATTAGTTTTATTAACTTTTGACGCAAATCTTATTTTTGTCTTTACCTGATTCGGGAAGAGCATTAAACAGTTATTAGACTCTTATTACTCATAATAATAGTAATAATAATAATAATAATAATAATAATAATAATAATAATAATAATAATAAGAAGAAGAAGAAGAAGAAGAAGAAGAAGAATACTAATAATAAGAATAATAAGAAAGAGAAAAAAAGAAGAATGAAATAATAGTAATAATAATAATGGTGGTAGTGATGATGATGGTAATTATGATAGTGATTACGGTGGTAATTATGATAGTGATTTATCAGTTACTTTTTAATGATCTTTTTTTGTTATTTATTTATTAGTAATTTATATACAAGTTTTATTTTATAAACCATGCAATACAAAAATTGTAGCTGTGTCGGAGTCTTGTGGAGCATGTCGTGTCTCCTTGGGATCCAAACACTTATAAATTAAAATTTTAACGTTGTTGTTAATAATAGCGATATAAAAAAAAAATTAGCAGGAGGAGGCCTGTTCCCATGAACGTGATGGCCCACTATGATATGGATATGCTCTGGCGTCCACGAACCGGCCCTCAGTTATGGGTAAATATGAACTAACTATAATGCTGACACAACGAAAAATATTGCTAAAACGCGACAAGGACCGCGATCTCAAGTGAGGAAAAAGGATAAAAAAAGTCTGCAACTGGAACAAACTCTATCCAACGGGAACTAGAGGAAAACCACGCCAAGGACAGTCCTCACAGTGGCCATTTATATTCATTAAAAGAAAATCCCATAAAAATGAACAATAAACAAATGGTCTAGGGAAGAGTATATTGAAGTAATGATAGCATTTTACACTGCTACAATAAATCCAACAACGACAACGACGACTAAATCCGTTTTTAATATTTAGCGAGAAAAACATCCCTCTGACTAAACATCGATGCCAACAAACTAGCCAATGTCAGGCGCCACATCATCAGGAAAAAAAAAAAGAATACCTGACAGAACACGAAAGCATCCAGTAAATATCAAAAATAAATTAAACGTTAACATCGAGGGGCTAAATGCCAATAATCCAGAGGAGATACATGCAGAGGAAGAAATAGAAACCAGTTGTAATAATCCCGCCGAGGTACACAAGCAAATAGACGATCATGACGAATATGAGAGATGAACAGAGATGAAAAAAACATCCGATATAAATGAGAGAATATAAAAGAATATCTTTTGAAGAAAGGCCAACAATTCCAAAAGTAAGAAAGAACCGTCAAGTGAAGGAAACCATTAACATCGTTAACCATGCAATTAGGAAAATAAGGGATGAAATGGAAATACCGATGAACCTGACAGAAATTAATTATCTTATATACATGGCCTCGGTCGGCAACGATCGCAGAATCAAGAGGTGAAAAAGTAAAAACACAACGTAAACGAAAAAGAAAAATGCCAGCCCGGAAAGAAAAAATAGAAACTGAAATAAATAAACTACGGGGACAATTGTCACTTCTAAGTGAAGTCGACAAGGACTCTAAAATGAAAGAAAGACACAATAGAAACGAAGCCTTGATAAAAAGAATAAGACTGACGTGCCAAACGTTAACGAGAAGCTGAATCAACAAATTCAAGCGAAGGTAGAGAGAATCAGGCGTTATGGAAAAAGAAAGAGATTCTTCTGGCAAAACAAGATCTTCAAAGAAGATGTCAAGAAACTATATCGATTACTGGGGAAAATAAAATAGAGATAAATGACCCACCTAATATCCAGGAAGTCGAGAGTAGGATGTGGGAAAACCTCAACATGCACAATGAAAGAGCTACATGGATCAAGCAACAACACGGACAACACGCACATATAGAGTGCCAAAAATGGACGGATATAAATATTACTGAAACAATCGCTGCCATCTGCAAAAAGCAAAAACTGGAAAGCACCGGGAATAGACCGAATAGCAAATTTTTGGATAAGAGCTTATCTAGCACCCATCAAGACCTCGCACGGGCATAGAATGATATAATCATAAACCCAGATAAACCCAGAAAAATGACCCAAGCGGCTCACGTGGGGAGAAACTTAACTAATCCAAAAAAAAGAAAAAAAAAGAGAAGAGACACAGAACCCGAAGAACTATAGGCCCATCACCTGCCTACCAATAATGTACAAGATCCTCACTTCTATCATAACCGAGAAGGAGATAAACTTTCTTGAGAAAAACAATTTACTCCCAGCAGAACATAAGGGATGTAAAAGAAGTTACGGGTGCAAGGACCAACTAATTATTAATAAAACAATTATGGAAGAGGTGAAAACAAGGAAATGAAACTTATCGATAGCATGGATCGACTACAGAAAGGCGTTCGACATTGTAACACACTGATGGATAGAGAAGAGCCTAAAAATATACAAAGTATGCCCCACAAAGGTCAAATTCATAAAGAAGAGCATGAAAAACTGGAAGACGACACTAAACCTAAACCATACAAACGGGTTATTGCCATCGAGACCAATCGCCATAAGGAAGCGGGATCTTCGAAAGAGATTCATTGTCACCATTACTCGTCTGCTTTGCATTAACGTCACTTAGCTGCCTTCTGAACAACAGTAGTTATGGATACAAGTCACAGAATAGCAAACTGAATTACCCAATCTAATAGGTTGTTGCAAAAATAATGTCGTTTTCTCACATAAAGTTGAACGTCAAAAAACGACATTATTTTTGCACCAACCTAATATATTGATGAACTTAAAACATTTGCTAAGGATGACAACCTGCAGAAAAAAACTACTCAGTATTGTCAAAATCTTCAGCGAAGACATTAGGATGGAGTTCGGAATTGACAAATATGACAAAGGCACCTTCAAAGGCGATAAACTAACGCAAATTAAAGATTTAGACCATGATATCAACGACAAGATTAAGGAACTAGACCAAGATGGTACATACAAATACTTAGGAATAAAGGAGACGGAATACAACATACAATTATGAAAAAAGTATCCGAAAAGAATATTATAGGAGAGTGCGTTTCATACTAGAAATCGAAATTCATATGGCGAATAAAATGAATGCTATCAACACTTTAGCTATAGCCGTAGTAATATACAACGTATATACATTATTAATGTAAGTTGAATGGCATTAAAGATTGGACGCTAAGACCAGAAAATGCTTACCTAAATGAGGATGCATCACCAAAAATCATATGTTGATAGGCTATACGTACCAAGAACTTCAGGAGGCCGAAGTATAATCCAAATTGAATTAACTCTAAAAACTACAACTATTGGATTGGAAGCATACTTCGCAAAACCAATGACCCTCTCCTACAAACAGTAAAACACCAAGTCCACTCCACCAAGAAAGAAGCTGCACTCAAGATACAGCTTAATATACTTGAAAACCAGCAAAAAACGAAGCAAATACCATATATGCCAAATGATTAAAAGAGAAAGTAAAACAATTTAGTCAAATGAAATTACACACACACACACACACACACACACACACAAAAAAAAAAAATAATAATAAAAATGGGAGGACAATGCATTGTATGGCAAATACCTAGAAAGAACGAAAGAAGCAGGTGTAGAATAACAGAAAACACATCAGTGGCTGAGGAGCACCTGGCTGAAAACTGAGACAGAAGGCCAAATTATTGCAGCTCAGAACTTGCAACCAGATCTTATCACTGTTACATAATCAAGGATGGAACGAATCTGAAATGCAGGATCTGCGGAAAATATGATGAAACTGTCGACTATATTATCTCAGGATGTCTGAAACTAACAAAAAATGAATATACACACAAACATAACAAGGTAGCGACATATGTGCACTGGAAGATATACAAAAAGCATAAAATCGATTTCACTGAGATATGGTATGAGCGCCAAACAGACACAGTTACACAAAATAACGATGTAGCTATCCTCTGGGACATGCCAATTCAATATGACAGGGAAATAAAAGCCAATATATCTGATATTATGATAAAAAAAAAGAAATTCAGGAAGTGTATGCTTATTGACATAGCAGTAACATCTGAGAGAAACGCCTGCATGAAAATTATCGAGAAATTGTCGAAATAAAAGGACCTGGAGATCGAGACTAACACGATATGGGGAATGAAGACTGAGACTGTACCAATGGTAATCGGTGCTCTGGGCCTCGCGAGAAAAGGAATGGGAAATTTTACTAACAATATCTCAGGTAACTTCAACATACAAGTTGCCCGGAAGATTTCTCTACTAGGAACATCCTATATACTAAGAAAAGTGCTATCAATTAAATTACAATTCTCCTATAGGACCATAATTTGGACCTGACTCTACATGATACAAAGCGAGAAACACAACATACAGAAATAATAATAATAATAATAATAATAATAATAATAATAATAATAATAATAACAACAACAAAATACAAGGATCTTGAAGTGGAAATCTGACTGTAGTTGGAGCTCTCGGGTTGATTGGAAGAGGTTCCCATAGATTAATTGAAGGGATTCTTGGTAGCCCACGCCTTAAAGAAATACAAAAAAAAGTATTTACAAGTACAGTTCACACATTACACAGAGTTTTATCTATGTAAAATATGTGTGATGTTGGGTGGGGGTACAAAGATCAGTAGAAATTTGTCATGAAGCCATTTCTGACCTTAGATCTCTGGTTGGGACCAGGAAGAAAATGAATATACAGCAGAAATCCAAGGAACTAAAAAAAAAAATTAATAATGATAAGGATAACATTTAAAATTTAAACTCAGTATTTACAATGAGCAAAAATTGTTTACAAGAAACCAAGGAACAAGCTGTTAATATCAGAAATCACCCTAGTTGTCGCAGAAGCAACGATTAACGATTTAGCCAAAAATATGTATAAGTGAATAGTAAGTGAATCACTTACTCTAACGAATACTTGCACAATTAGGGCCTCATTCAAGCCCAATATCAAATAAGAAAAATACTTGATATTTAAAATGTATTCTACCCATACTAGAGAACAGAAATCTCTGTCATCGAAAGGAGATGGGGATGGGGAGTTAAACTAAAGAAAAAGGGGACAAACATAGACTTGCCGATGAGGAGACCTGCTTTAGGCAAGTTAAAATAATGGATTAAAAGAAAAATAATTTGTTCTGACCTATTACGAACTTGACTACCTTAAATCGATTCAGAGGATCAAGACCTTCATGCCTAATTGATGTCCAAATACTACGGCAAGTTGGCACCATTCGTACGACACAAACGCGGAACATTGACCCATCTTTCACCAGTTTTCGATGAAGAAGTCCGCTTATTTCTGGTCCTAATCTTGACTTTGAGCTGATTATTTGGGAAGAGGAAAGCTCAAATCCATGAAATTCTTTTTGTCACGTTGTCCATATCACGACTCTCGTAACGGTGAGTGTTCATTCTTTTTCAGTGACGGCACCACATTGCTACTGGCTTCGAGGTCAAAGAACTTTGCGCCCAGCATGCTATTTAACCTTCATGACATCAGTACTAATAATCTAGGCTTAGAGAAAGGATTAGATTTCAAGGCAAAGATTCAATCAACATTTGAGTCTCGTATTACATCTTCCGGTGCATTTCCGTTAATACCCTGTCACTAAAGACATTTTCGAGTTTTCATAAAATTGCCTGCTGTGAATATAAAAATTAATAAGTTGCGACATGTTATGGATCTGTCATTGGAGGACAAGTGATAAACAAAAAAGTTTATGCGAAAAAGTAAGTATAAATTTATCTTTACAGTTTTTGGTGCTCGAAAATATAACCAGACGACTACATTTACATGTTTTATTTATGTGACCAATCAGCTTATTTATATAAGTCAAAGTTTCAAGAATTCCTCACACATGTTTTTACTTCATGTACGTGAACGAAATCGGAAAAATGAAATATCCCATTATGAAACTGTTATATCCCAGATTGTTGTGATGAACAAGAACGAATGAAAATAAAAGACAAGTGTATTTTAACATAATAAAACAACTTTTGTTCATTTGCTGCCTGAGGGCAACAAGGATTAATTTGGATTTAGCCATGAATTCCACGTGGCTGTCAGTTTATCATCATGTTGAATTCAGAACGACCGCGAATCCACGAGCGGACAAGGGTAGTAAGTCAATTGTATTTTGTGTTATCTTTATCTATAGGGGGAGTAAGTTAGCATCCCCTAACAGAAACATTATGAATGAATTAGTTTAGTAGTATCTTTTACACACATACACATACACACACACACACACACACACAAAACAAAATTGGGGAACCACATACACATACAGTGAGGCGATTGATTCGTTTTCTACGGCTTATAAATCCTTTGCAGGTTATTTAAAGTCAGCAAATATTTTTAGATTGTAAGTATTTTTTGAAGATAATAATGATATACTGATACAAGTCTTACTAATTAACCCATAACATAGGGGATAAGAAGTGGATTCTTATCTTTCCCCGAGGGTATTTGGGCGTAAGTGAATATAACGAAACCAACTGAAATTGGAACAATTTCAAGCTGTTCATTCAAGCTTACTGCACCTGGTATTTCAATTCGGTCACCCGTCTAAGTACTGATTAGCTTCGAAGTTACTTAACCTCAGTAATCGTACAATGAGGCAATTCTGAGAGAATCAGAAATCTTACCAAGATTCATTATTGATGGCCACAATTTTGACAACACAAAATATGCAGATGACACACTGTTGATTGTAGAGTAGAAAGAAAACTGCAAGAACTCCTACAGAAGGTAGTGAAATAGAGCGAGTAGAAAGGACTAAACACCGATTGCAAGAAGACAATGCATGGTTGATTGTTAGCAAAAGGTACAGCCCAGTATACAAATTATAAATTGGAGATACCAAAATCAAACAAGTACAACAATTTAAATATCTGGGAAGGACGTGCGAAACTGAAATGCGAATACGCATTGGGATAGCGTATTAGTCTAGCAAAAGATGCATTCCAAAAACTAACCAAAGTACTAATAAACAAAAAAAAATCGTTACAAACAGTGAAAACAGTATTGAACTCATATGTGATATCAGTCCTCCTATATGGTAGTGAATGGTGAACAATCTCCTCAAAGATGAAGAAGAGACTTAAAACAACAGAAATAATGTTGAGTATAGAAGGATGTTGAGTATACCATGGACCGAACATGTGAACAATGATGAAGTTTTAGAGAAAATGAAAAAAAAAAAACGACATTTATACTTAACATCTGAAAGAAACAGTTGAAATTTTTAGGGTACATAATAAGGAAAGAGGGCTCGGTAAATTTGATACTCGCAAGACAGACTGAAAGCAAGAGGGACAGAGGAAAACAATGCATAACCCGACTAACGAGCTAGAATAAATGAATGGCGAAGCAAGGTTTAGAAGGGATAACAAAGTGAGAAAATTTATCAAGAGCTAAAAAAAGCAGGAAATTGTGGAGAGCCATGATTACCAACGTTATGAAGGGACACGGCGTATGGAAGAAGAGGCGATCAGATATAGTAATAGAGAAAATTATTCAGTAATATAATAAAAAAAAATGTGATTATATGGAGGAAATAATATTGAAATATTCTTTGTGGCGTGGAATTCAGGGTAAAGCAGTCATTTCCTGCTTCATAACATACTTTGAAGATATCCGTTACACAAGCAATATAAATAATCCATATTTATTTATATCAGCGCAGATATATGATGCTCGTTTGAAATCATTCTCGGCCTTTCCTGCTTTCAAAACAAACAAACAAAAATATGATTCGAAAATAAATGTATTTGGAATCAGCCGTGAGTATTGCGTGAGCGTTTGTGCATGGATGACTTCTTAAAAGTTTACATTTGTTTCGTTAGAGATGATATATTCTGTGTAGTCTTGCAATTATGAGCGGTCAAATTCCGCTTTCAGATGGTACGGGACATAAATTTATTATGTGCGCAAATTTAAACTTCTTAACATCTGTTTATCTGTCGAGATAAGTAGTTTATTACGGGAATTTAACCCGACGAGGGAAGGGAAGAGATTTAGTTGCTCATCTGGTAGTGACATCTCCTTAACAATTCAGAAAGGAGGAAAATAATTCTGAATTCACTTTTGGTTAGCAAAAGATTTAATAAAATACATGAAGCAGTTAAAAAAAAAAACTTCCGATGAAAATTGAAGTTATGTCGGAGTCTAGTGAAGCACGTCGTGTTTCACTGGGATCCAAACGCTTATAAATGAAAATTTTACCGTTGTTTTTTTTTTAGGTCTAGGGAAAAGTCTTCTTAGGTTGGTGCAAAAATAATGTCTGTTTTTGACGTATTTTTTAACGTCAAAAACCGACATTATTTTTGCACCAACCTAATATATTGAAGTAATGGCAGCCTTTTACACCGCTACGATAAATCCAACGACGACAACAACGACCAAAGTCGTCTATATCTGGTGAGAAAAACATCTCTCGAACGGACTAAACACAGATGTCAGCAAACTAGTGGCTGAATGATTAACAGCACAGCAGGCTATATGACGTTTTCCGTATGGGATATAGGTTCCATTTTTGTCGGGAGAACGCATATTTTGTGAGAAATTTCTCGAACATTCAGGCCAGTAAATGTAATTAATATTGTTTAATTAAAAACAGGGCATTTACTCAAATAAGTTGTATCCATAAAAATAACGTATAAACAGAAAATATATTAATATAATATATAAACTTTACATATCAGACTAATGATAAACAATTGAATGACAAAATCGAAAAAATCCTATGTGATGCGTCTCGTTCTTCGAAAGGACTTATTTTGACTAAAAATGTTTTTAGTGATTAACTTATATATATGCAGAAGAAGGGAACAAAACGTCGAGAGAAACGCTCAAGATGCAGGAATACTTTACATTTTTAAATTACTAGCGTCCGCTATGTCTAAATCATTGGTTCCCAAACGTTCCTGGCTTGTTACCTACTTACGTAGCAAAGCACAATCTTAACGCCCCCCCCCTCCGTCTTCAATGTATAGTCAACCTTTGATTGTATTTTCTGGGTGTTGGTATAGCACGTAAAATGAGTATCTTATGGGATACACTGTAAAGTGGAGGCAAAATACATTTCAGGTATAATATGTCTGTGTAATGAATGTTTATGCTGACACATTCATGCTGACACTCACTAGCTGTCCACTTTTTTCTCATCGACACGGTGGATCTTTAAACCGGCTCAGTGGGTGGTACCGTCCACTTTGAGAATCAATGGTCTCGATGTACAACCGAGCCGACCTCATTCGGCTTCTTTCCACTTTTCTTTTTGTTGTTGTATTTAAATATTCCACATTGTAATAATATAAAATTTCCTGCCTGCTGGAAGTCATCATCTGTTGTTCCAGTTTTTAAGAACTCTGGTGGGCCGTCCGACCCTTCCAACTATTGGCCTATTAGCCTTCTACATCTTTTGGGGAAATTCCTAGAGGCCCTAATTAATTCTGAATTAGCTAACCATCTCTCATCGCAGGGCCGTTTCTTAAACAAACAATATGGCTTTCGTTTCTCCAGGCCAATTGCTGATGTACTGACGATATTTGCGGGAAGAGATTATGGTGCACTAGATAAAGACGGTGAAGCCCGGAATTTTGCACTGGACATCTTAAAAAACCTTTGACAGAGCCTGACATCCAGATTTTTTCCACAAGCTGAAAAGTGTCTCCAGACACTTTTTTGAACTGATCCAGTCTTTGCTATCAAATCGTGAAATGACAGTTATCTTGAACAGCCATCGTCTAGATCCTTTTGAACTAACGCGGGTGTTCCTCAGGGCACCATCCTTGGTCCTAATCTATTTTTAATTTTTATTAATGACTTTATTGATGGCATCAGCTCTCAACTTGGTATCTACGCTGAGAACACAACAATTTACTCCTCCCTTGATAGTAAGGTTTATCAGTCTGACTAGGACAAAATGGCAGCCGATGTCCAAAACGGCATCAATTCCGTAGTTAACTGAGGCAAAAGATGTCTTGTTAATTTTAACGCCTCCAAAACTAAACTTCTCTCCATTAATCATCTGCCTTCTATCAGTATGGCTGATGCTATCCTCCAGGAAAGTGACTCATTGCGCCTTCTCGGGCTTACGTTCCTCTTCTGATATGAATTGGAAAGACGATATTGAATCTATTGCTAGGTCAGCTGCTAAGAAAGTCGGTTCACTATGTCAGGCAAGGTAATTTTTCTCTCCAGAATATATCCTACATAGCTATAAGTCTACCATTCGTCTGTTCTTAGAATATTGCTGCTACATATGGTCCAGTGCCGCTGCTATTTATTTTGAGCTCCTTGTTGAGATCCAAAGAATCTGCAATATTATCAGCTCAGTCTCAGCTCCAGTCATATTCCCACCGCCGTAAGGTTGCCTCTCTATGTCTTTTCTATAAATACTTTCATGGTAATTTTTCGATTGAGCTCTTCGCTATGGTACCTAGATTTTTTTTTTAAGCGCAGCAATAGACAGGCGTCAAAATCTCATCAATTTATCGTTGAGCTGGATAGATGCAGCCGTAACCTCTATGCTAACAGTTTCTTCTCTCGCACTTCTCGCTTGCGGAACTCCCTTTCGGCTCCTTGCTTTCCAGCCAACTCTAATCTGTAAAATTTTAAATGCAATGTCAATCGCTGTCTACTGTCCATCTGATTACTCTCTTCTCTTTCTGCTCATCAATAATGTTTTTGTTCCTAATTCTTCCATATCTTGTAACCCATTGAGTTTTAGGGGCTTTATTGCCTTGCTTGGGATGATTCCGATTTAAAAAAAAAATAGCAGTAGTTGTGTGATATTCTGTATGATCCTAGTCGTAAATTTACCGTGGAAGACTCATGAATTAGTTCATTTTTCATTTTCGCCTTAATAAAACGATTTCTCTTTTAATTAAAACTGCATTACTCAAAGTCGAAATTATGGTCAGACATATCACGAGTGTGCAGTGAGTGCGTTGTTTCGTAAAAGATCATTTTGTGCTCATATATTTTTTTAATTTAAATTCTTAGATGTTTCAACTTTGTATTGTTATGTATCATCATTTATTTAAATCTATACAAGTGTTTCTCGGCGTGGGCCCTGAGACCCACACGTAGGCCTGAGAAATTTTAAAATGGGCTTGGAGTTGCTCACCACTAGCGTAAAATTATGAAGACACAAACTGCTTTACTTTATTTTTAAAGGTAAATAAGTCAGAAATTATTTAAATAAAAGTTTCGATGCTTACTTCTTATAATAAATTATATTTTCAAATTGATTTGAAACATTTTTTGTTTTATTGCGTGGTATTAGAAAGACTTTGTGTTCATTTAATTTATTTTTCATTTGAGACAAGAATTCTTTATGTATTTAATGTGAATTATTGCGTTACAATCACAGAATGAATTAACAAAAAAAAATGTTATTTAAGGTTTTAAAAGCATTACTTTATCTGTATTATATAAGCACCTTTAATCCACATTTCCACCGTTAGATAGTTATATGTGGGCCTGATTTTTTTTTGTTACTCCAAAAACGGGCTACAAGAAAGAAAATGTTGGTCTATAGTCTATATTGTAGATTCCTGCTTTAGGTTTTAGGTTATATTAATTAAGTCTCTTATTGTTTTTGAAGTAGTTACCAAATGCCATATTAACTTGGTTAATTGATTGATTGGTTTGTTTTTTACGACTTACCAACCTTTTGTATGTTATTTAAAGCTGAACAATTTTTGGGTTGTAAGAATATGTTTCTTTTGCGAGTAAATATTGTATTAACAATGTTTTGGAGATAATAATTTTCAGATACAAGTTCTACTATTTGACACATAGATGCGAGGGCGGGTATAAGTGGTGTACTCATACCTTTCCCAATGGTATTTGCTCATAAGTGAATGTAACGAATCCGACCTGAAATCGAACTTGGCTCTCGTTATTCATTACACCACCTGTGTATACAAGCACCTAGCATTCCCGAGCGGTTATTTATCTTGGTACTTGCCAGGCTCAACGTATTAAGTTTGGTTAAGGTCTTTTCAATTGTAGCCGTAAGTGAGTTGGTAGGTCGTATTATGTGTTTAGTTTTATCAAGATATTTTATATTTATTCATCTATTTCCTGAATCCCATGAGCTTCACCACGAACATTATATATGAAATTATAAAGACATTGGCTTAAAAAGTACTTTGAATATATTTCTTTTTATCATGTGAATATTTAAGGCTAGAAATTCTAAGTAATCTTAAATAGAAGCCGACGGATTTTATTTTGCTGTTATGTTTTTTAATCATTTTAATCCAAGCAATGCAATAAAGCTACTAAGACGCAAAAGGTTACTAACTATAAAAGAATAAGAGAGAAAAAAAAAACATTATTGGGGCGAAAGAACAATAAAAGAACATGAATCAAGAAAACTAAAAATAACGATTGACATTGCATTTCAATTTTTGAAAGAGCGTTCCACACGAGAGAAGCACGACAGAAGAAATTGTTGACATAGAAATTACTTACTCCTTCCCTACTTTGGCACTCAGATCTTTGCCTTGTCCAGTGTGCAGTAAAACTTTTCTTCAATTTCTTCTTCCGTACTTAGTGTCGTTGGTGCATACACGACTACAATGGATGTGTAAAAAGGAGTTTTGTTTGTTTAATGTCATATGAACTCCTAATGTCTAAATTTAATTATCTTGGAAGCTTTGAAGTAATAAAAATATATGTTATTCTGCTTTCACAATTGAATATATAATTGAAGATACTCAGCTTTTGTGTATATACATGTTTGTGTGGACATAATTACTAGAAGTGATTATATATGTATGTTTTGTGTTGTAGTTTTATTGAAGTTATATTTTGAAATACAGTTTGATATTTTAAAGAAATTGTAGGATATTATATGGATCAATATCCTAAAAGAGATCTTTCGTGTTTGTTGTTTGCTTGAATTCTGTTTAACCACACTTCAACCTCTGTGAGTTATTTAATGCCAAAATATAAATAATTTGAACAAAATTTTATGGGATCAACTAAATTTATATTGAACGCAACTGTATGTCTTTCAACAGTAGATAAAGTGTATTGTTTGTCATTTTTCTATAAAAATGGTTTGGTGGTGATTTTAATGAAAATTGTATTGTATTGTCCATCCATATTTTATATAAAAATGTATTGTTGGTATTTTTACTATAAAAATGTATTTTTATACTTTCATAGTATTTTGTTTGGGGTTCACTATTTGCCTGTAGTTGAGACCCTAACAGGAGCTACCACACCGGGTTAGGTTGGACCTTGGAACAATATCAATTATTGAGGTAGTTCCTCGCTCCTCTAAACTTCCCGATCAAAAGCCTTGCTGTCGGATGTAGTCTATCGTCATACCTAGGACTTGTTAAAAGGAGGCACTCCCTATAGTAATGATTAGTGCCAAATCCTTACCACGTCAAATTCTTACGAATTAAATCTCTTTTATATTTAAACCAATAACATAGACTTAAGTGGTGTACTATTATGAAAAAATATAACATCTTTTTCCTGACAGCATTATGACAACTTAATATTAAACGCGTCTCCGTAGATTAATGTCTAGCGAAGTGAATTTCAAGGAAATTAATATATTTTGTTATTAAGGAATGGGTGTGGATGTATACGAAAAGAATAATACGTTTAATATCGATAATTGAATTGACACAAAAGTCGTACACATTCTACAGTTTCTTCATACAATTCAGGTAGTTATTCAGGACGTTGGCGGTCATGGCTCTCCACAATTTCTTTTCTTTTGTAGCTCTTAATAAATGTTGTCTATTAGTTATCTACTCTAAACCTTGTTCAGCTATCTATTTACCCAAGTTCCTTAGGTAGGGTATGCGTTTTTTTCTCTGTCTCTTTTGTTTTCAATCTGACTTGTGAATATGCAATTTGCCAAGCCCTCTTTCTTCATTACGTTCCATAGAAATTTCAATTATCTTTTCATGATGTTAAGTATAATTGTCCTCTTTGCTTCCATTTTCTATAGAACTTCATCGTTGCTCACGTGTTTGGTTCATAGTATTCGCAGCATCCTTCTGTAGAACTACATTTCTGTTACTTCAAGTCTCTTCTACATCTATGAGGAAATTATCTAGTATTTACTGCCATATAGGAAGATTGATATTACATAGTTCAGTACCCTTCTCTTTGTTTCTAATGGTTATTTCATTTTCTTAATATTAGGTTGGTGCAAAAATAATATCGTTTTTTGACGTTAAAAATACGTCAAAAACGATATTATTTTTGCACCAACCTAATACTTTGCTTAGCTTTTGGAAGGCATCTTTCGCTATCCCAATATGTCTTCAGATTTCAGTTTCGTCCTCTGTTAGAACAGTTCCTTTTGCTAACAACCATCCCTTTAATTTACGAATGTTAAAAGAAGACAAGTCTTGCTTATGCCAAGAAACGTAAGCTTCATATGAAAAGTGCCTTTCCAGTCTTTGCGCTAAAAATCTTGTTCATATCTGTCAATCCTGTTCTCTGGTTGATATACTTGTGTGCATGACTTCGACACCAGTTCGAACCCAGGTTTAAGACAAGTTTTCAAATCTTAATCCCTCTAAATTTTATTTTTCTATCCGGGCGCTGTAATCCTTGATTAACATCTACAAGTGTACCAATAGTTTTTTCCCGTCCTGGGTGTGACGATAAACTACATCCGGTAGCAAGGCGTCTGATCGGGAGGTTTTGAGGAGCATGGAATCACCTCTTAATTGCTGTTATTCCCAGGTCAACTCTGACCCTTGTTAGGGTCCCATCTATGGACAAATAATTAACCACCAGACTGATGTCAAAACACTATGAAAATATAAACATTTTTATAGTAAAAATACCAACAATATATTTTCATAGTAAAAAAATTAACATCAATACATTTTTATAAAGCATAAAAATTACCAGCAATGCATTTTTTGAAAAAAATTACCAGCAATATATTTTTGTAAAAGAAATTGCTGATGCTTTCAAGAAAATTAAATTTTGGCATTAAATGATCCATAAGCATTTGATAGGCCGCTAAAGAAAAAAACAAATAAACAAACCAATACTTTTTGTATTAATCTTTAAAGATAAGAAATCAATATTATATGCTTTGCTGTTCTATCTAACATGCCCATCTTGGTAGTTATACTCAAAGTTGAATCATCCGGCCTTCTTCAGTTCTATGCCTTCGTTCTTGGTAACCTGTGAATTTCAGACTGAACTCTTTATTCAATCAACGAAGATGGATTGTTCTCATTCTGTTTTTTTCCTGTTTAAGGGAGATAACTTGTATCGGTTCATACTCGCCAGTCTTTTCCTCTCTGTATTGTTGTCCGTTTTTACCGTTGAATAAAGAGATATATGATCTAGAAAAGATTTAAGCCTTTATTAAAAGATACCGGTTTACCTGGCAGTTGTGCGTTCAATCCCATTGTCTGGTATAGCTGAAAGGTCATATATTCCATTTTTTATACTAAATTTAAACCTGTTTTAACTGAGATAAAAAAATTCTTTATATAAATATGAAATAAAAATACAAGGAATGTGATTTTTTTTTACTAATGTTCACTCTATACAAGGCCCAAGGACCACTCAGGGTAGAGGGTTACTGAAAGCGGTTGTTGTGTGAAATTTAAAAGTAAAGGGCGTATATTATGCGTATGTGTGGGAAAGATAATGGTTAACCCATTACGATTGTAGTGGTCGGGAAGGCATCCTCCTAGGGATTCTGTTCCACAAAGCAATAGTTCTTGGGAAGAAGCTGCCCGAATTAGATTTGCCCCTTAAGCTCGGAATATACATTTATAACCCCTATTTACGCATCGATAACATGATGGGAAAATTTTCGATATACAAATCTATGACAGTAAATGCTGCCAGAAAAGTTGGAATATACACCCCGTTAATTAAAAGACCTAATATACACCCCGTTGACTAAAAGTTGAAATATACACCCCGTTAATTAAAAGACCTAATATACACCCCGTTGACTAAAAGTTGGAATATACACCCCGTTAATTAAAATACCTAATATACACACCGTTGACTAAAAGTTGAAATATACACCCCGTTAATTAAAAGACCTAATATACACCCCGTTGACTAAAAGTTGGAATATACACCCCGTTAATTAAAAGACTTAATATACACACCGTTGACTAAAAGTTGAAATATACACCCCGTTAATTAAAAGACCTAATATACACACCGTTGACTAAAAGTTGAAATATACACCTGATTAAATAAAATATTAAAAAATATTGGAATATACACTTCATTAAACAAAAGTTGGAATATACACCCTATTAAATAAGTCATACATTCCATCAAATAAACGTCAGAATATACAACTCGTTAATGATAATATTTGATTATACACACCATTAAATAAAGGTTTGAATATACACCACATTAAATAAAAGTTGGAATATACCCGGGACATTCTGTTGGATTCGTGATATAAGAAACTGTCAATATATATTTTTTTAATCTTTTCCTACTATTTAACTGTATATAAATGTTAATCACTAGACAATTTCGGCAGAGTACTCTCCGGCCCTTTTAATACGCCATTTTTTTTTTTTTTTTTACAAATAGAGCATATTTTGTGCTAATTTGTCTCTGATGCAGTGTATATGCATTTCACTACCAATCCTACGGATTGAACTCGTGGCACTAGGTAAGTGCAACACTTTTTAATCAATACTTGAATCGATTACACTACTGTCCCGAAGGTCATATGGTGATATATTTTTGTAGTTTTTGGAATTCAATTTTGACATTTAGTTATCACCAACTGTTCGTACTGTTTTTTTTTTTTTAAAAGACTTCACAGATAGAGTTCGTAAGCGTCTACGCGGTCTTGTGGGTGATGAACTATTTTCATCCCTGCAACGCCTTTACCACAAACGAAACGCTATCGCTATTTCCATGGCAAATTTTCTGACGAGCTATATTCGTTGGTTCCACCAGTCCTGGCCTTTGCAGCAAGGTCCCGCCTTGCCATGAATCATCCTCATCCGCTTCTTGTCCAATTAATAAGAAGTAAGTTCCACTCGGGCAGCTTCTTCCCATGAATTGCTGCATTGGGGAACAGATTCCTGACAGGATATTTTCCTGGTCAGTACAATCTTGACCTCATCAAATCTAGGTTTAACCATTATTTTTCCTATATAACCACATGAAGTGCACTTTTTTCTTACGATCCTATGGTATTACACAGTAACATTCTACCTTGAGCAGATCCTGTGCCTTTCATTGGGTGAACGTTTGCTATAAAAGACGATGAATTATCAGTTTAAATTGTTTTAACGCCGACAACTCTGAGAATTCAGTCCAGGATATTAGTGGATTGGTTGGTCCGTGAAATGAATTTGCTATCAACCTCTGACATGCACTTAACTATAGTTTACCTGGACCAAATTAGCTTAATACGGCACAAAGTTACACAAGTTGAGAACTAACTGATAATCTATTTGGCATCATATCAATTTGACATTATATCATACTCAACTAGGCTTAGTTTATTTTGTTATATATGTGGATTTTAACACAGGGTTAGGGCAAGGTGTTGAGCCTAAAGAAGATCAAACATTTTAGTTCGGCTGTCGCATTATGCTGAAAGTTTTTCATGGTTTCTGGGATTTCTTTGCGAATCGAAAGTCCTTTTGTGGCTTTTAGGTAAAAGCACGATCACCTCACCAAAAATAAACAAACAATAAAAGACTGCATACACTCACCCATGCAGCGAAACACACACACGTTCACCTCCTCACCGCACGCCCAAAAATATTAATATCTACCCAAACACAAGATAACCAACAAGAAATATCCGTCCAACGAATTCATTTTGAGTGCTATTTTTTTCTACTATATTTTTTTAGGATGTGGGCGATTTGGGATCCCCGCCCCCTCGCACAGCTTCCCGTCTTTTATTACTTCTGACACTTTATCATCCCACTTTGTCTGTTTTGCCATTCGTTCATTCATTCACCTAAACTCGCTAAATA
This sequence comes from Acanthosepion lycidas, assembly GCA_963932145.1. NCBI lineage: Eukaryota > Metazoa > Mollusca > Cephalopoda > Sepiida > Sepiidae > Acanthosepion > Acanthosepion lycidas. The sequence goes on along the minus strand of OZ010584.1, from coordinate 29,899,247 downwards.
GATTATTGGGTTTTTTACTTACTTGCCTTCAATACATCCTGTGAGTGTTATATTTTCCTTATTGTCTTCCAGAAATGTAAACTATATCTTTCTGATTGTAAGTATTATTTTCTTTAAAAGTTCCGAAAAATCCTCAACAGTCTATTCTCAAACTGACAGTCTTCTTTTTTGGGCCGCTCCCTTCAAGACGTTGGCGATTATGGCTCTCCATAATTTTCTATCCTTTGTAGCTCTTAATAACTTTTTCCTTTTTACTATTTCTTCCAAATCCTACTCAGCGGTTATCCGCTCAAGCTCCCAGATAGGCCATGCATTGCATTCCTCTAGCCCTCTTACCATCAATCTGTACTGTGAGTATAAAATTTTCCAAACCTTTTTTCCTCATTGTGCGTCCCAGAAATTTCAACTGTCTCTTTCTGATGTGAAGTATAAGTGTCTTTTTGTTGTCAGTGTCTCTAGAACTTCGTCGTTGCTCATATGTCCGGTTCATGGTATTCTCAGCATCCTTCTGTAGAACCAGATTTCTGATTAATTAATGCGCTCTTCAAAGTTCAGTATTATAAGAATAAAATCCAGTATTAATTATAAATTTATAAAATTCCGACAATAATTATAGGTTTATACCAATAAATCGTTAATGTCAATTGTACCATATTTGGGGACAGTGTGTCTTAATGGGTTAATGTTGCTTATCACCAAGGATCATTACTTGAACTAAATTCATCAGTTGTAAGGCTAAAGAGTTTGGATTTACATTGCTTAGAAAACTCGAATCTTCGTATTCTATAAGTAAGTATAATCAGGATAGAATAAGGATAATCTAATCGGTTAAGCTACAAATGTAAGTAACCCTGTGAGGATCGAACTCTCTATGGCCGTATCAGTCAGCGATATTTGTTTGCTAATCACTACCTCAAGTCGAGAAACCCGAATTTCGGCTCTGAATATATATTTCTCGATTTCTTGCATCGCTTGAAAAGATACCACAGTCACATGATTAACTTAGGTTATTCGTCAGAGTAAAGAGATCTTATTTCGGGTGGAGGCAAAATTATCAACCATGTGATTTTTTTCTTTCTATTAGATAAATGTTAAGCGGATTTGTTTGGTTGTTATAAATATTAATGAGAATACATTTTGGAGTTGTAAGATTACAAATTTCGTTTTTTTTTTTTTTTTCTTCTTCGCTTTCTTGTAGAGTTGTGCACCATCTCGAGTTTTGTGCGATTCAACCGCGTGTGGTAAACATTAATCTTGCGACCACACGCTGAGCTTAACTTTAAGAAACACTTATCTGTTAATCTTCCAAGATAAACATTGGTTATTGTAATCGCCTGTCTTAACTGGGTGAGGAAGTTTAATTTGAATCCGGGGGTGCGAGACGATGGTTTTGGTACGGTAGAGAAACTGAAGGATTTATGGTTGTCAGCAAAAGAGACAGGCCAAGCTGTGAGATACGTACGGGGCAGGACATCAAAATCAGCTAGGTAGAGAAATTTAACTATCTGGACAATATAGCATGCTAACCAATCATCCTATATAGCAGTTAATGCTGGACAATTTCCTTACAGATTAAAAGAAGACGTGATGCAACAGAGTTGTGGTTCTACAGGAGGATACTGAGAATACCATGAATTGAATATATAAGTAACAGGGAAGTTTTAAGGAAAATGGAAATAAAAAGAAAGCTCACTTGTACTTTGAAGCAAATCAAGTATTAAGAAACAGGAAAATTTTCTTAGAAACAAAGAATACTGCTGAATAGTTATGTAATATTAATTCTCCTATATGATCGTGAACGCTGGACAATTTCCTTACCGATAAAAAGAAGACTTGAGACAATAGAGATATGACTCTACAGAAGGGTGCTGAGAATAAGATAGAAGGGACATGTGAGTAACGAGGAAGTTGTAATGAAGACAGAATCAAAAAGATTTGGGATTACGATTAGAAAATGACAGTCGAAATTCCAAGAACATAAAATGAGGAAAGAGTGCTTGGCGAATCCGACATTCACATGACTTATTCAAAGCAAAAGGGACGGAGAGAAATAGCAAGTAACATACCGAACAAGCTTGTGCAAATGGATGACAGATGAGTGATTTGGAGGGATAGTGATTTTCTTTCGTGATCTGAAGGATAGGATGTTGTGGAGAGCTATGATCATCCATGTTCTGAAGGGTCACGGGAAGTAGAAGAAATATGCTAGACAATTTCCTTTTTTTTTTTTTACTAATTTTCACTCAATACAAGGCGCAAGGGACATTCAAGGTAGAGGGTCTACTGTGTGGGCTTGTAATAACGTAAAAAAGAGCAAGATAACAGGAAATTTAGTCAGCTAATTCTAGACTTGAAGAGGTCAAGATTTAATTAGCGAATAAAATTTCAGAGTTCAGGTGGAGACGTTTGGAGTATAGAGTTGAAGGAGACTTTAGAAGGGACGGGAAACCCAATCCTCAACAGGAAACAAGGGATGAACCTCTACACCTGTTCAAAAGACTGAAAGAAAAGACGTGATATTTTGCTGACGGATGCCTGTGATATCATCGATGAAAGATGTAAGAAACGAGTAACAAAAATGGGAATTAAAATACATTTGTACTTAAAGAACCAGTAGAAATTTTCTGCGACGTATAATGAGAACAGAAATTTATGCAATGGAGCACATAGGGAATGGGCAAGAAACCTACCTAATAAATTTATGTGAATTGGAAGGCAGAGCGGGAATGTAAAAGAGTCAGACGATGCTTAGCGCTAAAAGGGATAGAACGTTGTGGATAGCCTTGATCGAGCACCTAATGAAAGGGATACGATACATAAAAGAAGTATCAGACAACATTAAATATTAATATTGTTGTACAGAAATCGGAAAACGTATAGAAATAGGGAAATGTGCCTTCTAAAATCTCAGCAATGTATCATGAAATCGGAAAATTTCGTTTGGAACAAAGAAAAGCGTGATAAACTGCTCTACAATATCTAATCTGTTATATGGTCAGTGTGTCATATCTCTCAGGGCAAGGAGTGGTTATGAAAACATTTAAAAAAATCGTCTGAATCCTTCTTAAGCATTTATAAATCTACCATTCGTCCGTGCATTGGATACTGCTACCACATCTGGTCCAGTGCTCCTACTCGATATCTCGAGATATAGTCTGTAATCGATCCTGAATCTGGCATTTCGACTTCAGTCACTTTCTCACCGTCGTGACGTAGCTTCCCTCTGTCCTTTCTACAAATATTTTTATGACAATTGTTTGTGATGTGCTGTTCTCCTTAGTGCTTCGACTGCATGAATTTAAGCGTGCTACTAAATTGTCAGCTAGGTCTTTCCGTTTTACTGTTGAACTATCTTAGAAGCAACCCTCAATTCTATTCTAATAGTATCTTTTCTCGTATATCACGCGTGTGTATTTCTTGCTTCCTACAATCTTAAAATTTAATTATCTTCTGTATTCCTGAAACCTGTTCCTTTATTGACTTTTCTCCTCACTAAAGACTTCTCATTCTCTTCCACTCCCAGCAACCTCCAGCGTCCTAGTTATTAACCTACTTGGGGGTGAAAGGATTATATATATATATATATATATATATATATATATATATATATATATATATATATATATATATATATATATATAGATGTTTGTAAATATACTCACAGTAAGTGTCCATTCAAACAAACTTTGTTAAATTCAACCAATAATGTCTGCTTAATTTTTTTTTTATTGCATTTTAACAATTTTCGATTAAGATGTACATCGGAATCAAAATTATAGATAAATTGTCTGAAGTTAATATTTTGTTTTATTTTTCTCCAAGTATTTTCAAACGTCTCAGTCATTATTAAGAACTAGGTGTTGTCAGTGTGGTAGACAAGATTTTGTTAACTACATCCTGTAAAACTTTGGTATCCTTTGGTTATTTTTATTAATGCGTTTAATTTTTCTAATAACAGCTTTTAGAATTTTTTTTGTAGTGAATGTTATATAATATTTTAGTATTAAATTAGTATAATATTTGTCTTATGTTGATAGTTTTAATTTAGTTTCCTGTGATGTGATTATCGATATATGTACGACCTGCATTAAATTTTCACAAGCGACAATTCAACCTTTCGAGAAAGGATAGTGGGGATACGAAAATTGTAAAAATACAATAAAAAATGAAACAGTCATTGTCGATCGAATTATATATTAGGTTGGTGCAAAAAATAACGACGTAATAATGTCGTTTTTTGACGTTAAAAAATACGTCAAAAAACGACATTATCACGTCATTATTTTTGCACCAACCTAATATATATGCGCTCACGCACACATAAAATGGCTCACGGCATAACACATCGAAACACTAGTTCCCGTACGGTCACCGAAGTTAGACATCGTCGAACACGGTCAGTACCTAGATGAGTGACCGCTTGGGAATATTAGGTGCAGCTAATTTTGATTGCGGGTTATGTAATGAATAATGATTCAGAGTTGTTAATCAGAGGTCCGGGTTTCAATTCTCCTTGTATTCATTATATTCACTTACGTGCAAATACCCTTGGCAAAGGTATGCATCTACCTCTTCCCCACTCTCAGCTATGTGTTAACTGGTAAGACTTTCGTCACTAAATCATTATTATCTGTAAAAGAAATCTTACAATCTAAAATATTTTCTGGCTTTAAATAACCTGCAAAGAGTTGACAGCCGTAGAAAACGAATCAGTCAATGAAACACACACATCAGCGCGTATTTATATATGAGAGAACGAGAGAGGAGAGAGAGGGAGAGGATGAAGTGTTGGTTACGAAAAAAAACAAACATAGAGACTCAGTCTTGATGGCTAGATATAAAGAGATATAAAGAGATTATGAGTGTAATCTTGAAAGGCGAGTAAATCTGGAAAAAAAGTCAACAATTGCATTAAAATGCACTATGGAAAAACAGAATTTTAAAAGAATGACAAAATAGACTACGCATGAGAAGATATATGTACATTCCTCATTTTATTTTCGCATATGACATTAATCTATGTTGGTATAACATTTAGATAAAAGCACAGACAAGGCAGAAACTTGGAAGGGGTAAGTGAGGGAATGAAAAGATAGCGACAAAGTTTGGGACCGGCATAAGATAATGGATAATCATAGATGTCAACACACGTGCAATTACCACGAGTTCAGCTAGTATATTTAATTCATTTTTAGTTATAATCTTAACGGTAACCCAATCAACTTACATTATATTTATATATATATATATATATATATATATATATATATATATATATATATATATATATATATATATATATAAATATAATAGGAACCTCCACAGATTTACTAAAAAAATTAGCATTCCATGATGAAAATATGCCCCCAAACTTAATAAAAACAAAATTTTATCGTCAAAATCTTTGTCATTATAAAAAGGATTCGGGAGACCATACACGACATTATTAGAAAATAAGAGCGATAACTATAGTAAATTTAAACCCAAAATTCAATAAAATATTAGATTACGGAGAATATTTTCCTAAATTTTTAAGATTACTGAATACTTACAATTATATAAAAATATTCCTCACTTTATATTCTACAATTATTTTTTACAGATATATCAACTACAGGAAAGCATTAGATAAAATTCCATCTGTCACTGAAGTTGTCAACATGCTGACACCTTAAAAAATAGCTACACGCTTGTTAAAAAATGCATTCCTGTGATATTTTAAACATAAAGTAAGTAATATTTGTTTCAAATAAAATGAATTAAACTTAATTTCAGCTAATGTTCCTCAAATACATTTTTAGAAAAGTATATTTTCATTTTGTAAGATTTTTTTAATAAAGTGATTTAGTTTCTGAAGAAAGATGGCTACAGATGGCGCTAAAATCAACAATTTCAGAAATTCCAAAACAAAACCTCCTTCTAGTCAATTTGAATAAATTTTGGAATGCAGCAAAGTATTTTGTTTTTGAAAATATTAGATTTGATCTATTAGCTCGAAATTAAAACTAAAATAAACGCTTTAAGAAAGATTTTTCATTTTTTAAAATTCATTTTAAACTGATATGATTTTTTTTAGGTATCATGAATCTGTGGATATATCTAATATATATATATATTATAGTGTTACATTAAAACATGCTCATACCGACTACAGAATCGTACATCTTCTTTCAAAATTTAATATGTTTTTAAGGTTTCTGTAGGTGAGAAATCACTATGCTACAATTTGAAATCTTACATTTGGATATATATATATATATATATATATATATATATATATATATATATATATATATATATATATATTGTGTATATTTAGGCAGCGATATTTCATTGATGCATTTTTCATTAAATAATATATACATGTTTTGTATATTTATTCTAAGTTCCTTCCTTTCATATTGTCGTGTATACGCGTGGTCATGTGTGACGTCTCATGCTGCGACGTGATTTTCGCTTCCGCGTCTCGTATACACGAGTTAGTCGTTGCTTTGAAATTTTTCATGCAACAAAAACAGATTATCATTATTGTTTCGTCGGTGTATTGGTTGATATATTGAAAAGTAATTGTCATCTTTGATAATGGCTTATGTAAGCCGAAAGCTTAGATCGGATTTAAACATGTATCAATATGGTGATTTCCTTCGTCTTTCAATGATAATGTTATTAAGCTTATCAGACAATATGAAAGGAACTTACTTAAAATAATGAGACAAAACTTGTCTATATTATTTAATGAAACATGCATCAATATATATATATATATATATATATATATATATATATATATATATATTATATATATGTCATATATATATGACATATATATATAATATATATATGACATATATATAATATATATAATGACATATATAATATATATATGACATATATATATATAATGACATATATATATATATAATATATATATATATATATATATATATAATGACATATATATAATATATATATATATATATATATAATGACATATATATAATATAATATATATAATGACATATATATATATATAACTTTGTGTTATATATATATATATATATATATATATATATATATATATATATATATATATATATAAAGAAATATAGTCTTAAGGTGTGCTATATTTATGGAATAAAGTGCTCAATATCAGAGATAGAGCGTGTGTAAATATAAAAGTGAACATAGAAGTCAACACTTAGAGGCGACAGTCTGTTTCATGCTATATGCAATCGTCAGGCCACCATATTTATATATATATATATATATATATATATATGTGTGTGTGTGTGTGTGTGTGTGTTGTGGGGCTCTCCCTTTTTTATATAAGATGGACTCGTCCAAAGTATACTTATGCTGACAGAGAAAATACCTGCTGTTGAGATACCTTGAGATACATGGAGATACGTGGAGATACGTTGAGAGATACGGAGACAGACACAGGGTGTTCTCAGAGAGTTATACAAGAGTCCAGAGAGAGAGAGAGAGAGAGAGAGAGAGAGAGAGAGAGAGAGAGAGAGAGAGAGATTACTGCTTTACTTACAGAGACTTGTACATATACTTTCTACTAACCCGCATTCCTGGACTACTAATCTTCACTTCAAGTCTGTATACTTACGTTTAATACACTTATTTTTCTATCTCAATTACTGGCGTTGTTTATTTATTCGTGCAGGATTCCATTCACGGAATCCACAACAATATATATGACACAAACATTGTGTTTTGCAAAAAAAAAAAAAAATAGAGACTAAATAAAAACAAAACAGAAACAAACACAAAAAAATTCTACATCATTTACATTCTGAAAATGTTACCAACTTCGACCGACATCTGAAGAAGGCCGGAGTGTACAACGGTCGAAACATTGTGCCACGAACAACTACGCTGAGAACTAGAGTACGAACGAATCAGTAAATAATAATAATGATAATTACTCATTTAAAAAAATCATTAATACACACACACACACACACACACACACACACACACACACACACACACACACACACACACACACAAACACACACACAAAAACACATACATGCATGTGTGTTTGTGTATTTAGGCAGCAAGGATTCTTTCAAGCAAGTTTTATTGAATAGTACCGACAAGAACTATCTGTCAAACATTTTATTTAGGTTTTTACAACTTCCAACTAATATCAATTTTTAAAACGGTAAACTTTACCAAGTTCCTATTTGTGCATTCGAATACTTGCGAGAACTAGAGTACGAACAAATCAGTAAAAAATGACATTAAAAAAACACTAGCATGGTACTGCGGTTACTTTTCTTGTTGGTTGCCGGGTCATGTAAGTTAAAAGTAACTGCAGTACATTGTCAATCGTTTTTAATAAAACTTGTATAAAAGAGGGATTGCTGCCCAAATACACAATTATCAAATTACATAGCCCAGCAGTCAACAAGGAAAGTAACCGCAGTATATTGTCAGTCGTTTTTAATGAATCTTTTATATATATATATATATATATATATATATATATATATATATATATATATATATATATATATATATATATATATATATATATATATATATGTTTTTGTGTGTGTGAGTGTGGAAAGTAGTGTTTCTATGACGCAAGTTATTGAATATAACAGGCAATATATGATCCAGAATGATTGATCATACTTCTTACTTTATACATTAATTGTAAACAGATTCTCGAAGCTCTTACAACAAGAAAAACAGTAACAACTACTATTACAATAATAATAATAATAATAATAATAATAATAATAATAAAAACGAATAATGATCATTATAAAACTATTTAACATATCCTTTAGTTTAGGATATACAGCTTTTAATGTTTTCAACATTTTCATTAATTTCAACAAATTTCACAGAAGAATTTTCTCACACGGTGATCTTAAAGAGCGACTGACAGTGTAACTATGGCTATGCAAAAATAAGCCGTTCATAAAGAAAAAAGGGCCATATCCAACAATGTGTGCTACACGACAGATAACTCAATGTGTAGAATTTGTGGAGGGAAGCAAGAGAATGTTCTACATGTAATCAATGGCTGTAAAATGCTGGCACAGAGTGATCACAAAAGACGACATGACCGAGTTTACTTTATTTTGTACTGAACCTTGTCTAAAAATAATAGGGTTACATATCCGATAAATGGTACGATCACGTACTATTGAGAGTAATAAGTCTGACCAAGAATAGGCTAACCAACAATAGCCTAGGACCATGTACTTTCAAAGAGACCGAATTATTGAACACCGAAGACGTTCTCAACATAGCTGAAAATGAATGTCAAATACTTGATATGCCATACTGTCTGACAACAATATAACAGTAAAGCAAATACAAAAGATTAACAATTACTCAGAACTGAAGGTCGAAATTGCCAGACTGAATTTTTTTTCACGAATGTTCACCCTATACAAGGCACAAAAGCCACTCGAGATAGAACGTTACTGAAGGAGGTTGTTGTGTGAGCGATGAGAGTAAGCGGTAAGAGGCGCGATTTATGATGATATGTGGGTAAGATAACTGTTAATCCTAGATTTGTAGATGTTAAAATTGTAGTAGTCGAGAGAGCATTCTCTTGCGCGTTTGTTCTACAAAGTAGCGGTTCGTGTGATGTAGCTGTTCAAGTGGGACTTCTTGCTAATGGAAGACGAAAGGAGAGAGGGTGGTTTGTCTCAATGTAAGTTTGTGGGTCTTAGCTGTGAGGGTTAGTAATGGTGGAATTAAAGAATATAGCTCATCTGAACGTTTTCGATGGAAATAGAGATTAAAAAACGTTTCATCTGTAGGAAAAGGTTTGTAGGGTGAAAAATATTCCATCGCTCACGAGGCCCTCCTGGGCGCTATGGACTGCGTCAAAACTTTAAAGTGAAGATATGTAAGCAGTACTTGATCTAACTCTTGTAAAGGTAGGGCATAGCGGGAGGAGTCGGGCACTAACGTGGAACGGACCATTTTCTAGCGATGGATCGTATATACGAGTTCCACTTGATGTCTGGGGTCAGCTTAAGTCCCAATAGTCGTTCAAAGCAATGGGGCCTCCTTGAGAGAACACCATTTCATTGGGATAGACGATAATCCACTGTTTACTAGTTTGGTTTTTAAAGTATTGAATATGACTAGATTGTTTCCCTGACACATTGCTGTCAAGGGAAAGATCAAATTCCAGGCTCTGGTCATCTAGAGTTTTAGAGATGCACCCATATAAAGCATAGATATTCACAAAAAAATCGGAGTATAGTCTTAGGCAGATCATTAATACAAAGCAGATAATTAATATAATACAGATAGAAAATTGTTAAAGTCATCCTAGTAGTGATTGGGCTACATGGATCCATCCCCATTGACACTTAAAAAAATATATATACATTAATCCACATGGTATAAAATACATTTTGCGAACGTTACAAAAATCTGCCTTATTGGGTTAATTTATTCGTTAAGTCTCCCGTAGCCAAATTGGTAACGTCACAACTCGGCTATGGGAGTGATCTTCCTGATTGGGAAAATATGGTTATATGTGTGATTTCTATCGAGAGGATCATTTTTCTTTAGTAGGACCTCTCGATATAAGTAGGTTGTTATTAATTTTACTCTTTAAGAAGATAAAAAAAAAACAGGAATAGGAATCAAAACACATGTAACCACTAAAAAAACATAGAGTAATGCGAAATAATGACGAAGTCAAAAACCCATTAAAAAAATTAATATATTTATATATACATTTTTTTTTGTAATTTTTTGTCGGACTAGCGATCCTATGTGACAATGTCTTCGTTATAACAATGATATGCTGTTCCTACCTATTTAATTAACCTCGATTGACGATAAATTACATCCAGCAGCAAGTGCTTTTGATCGAGAGACTGGTGATTTTCATGAGCCTAGAACCACCTCTTAATTGCTGTCGTTTTCACGTCCACGCTGATCCGAGGGTGGTAACACCTCTTATGGTCCTAGTTATGGGAAAATATTGAACCCCGAAACAAAAATAAAACACTAGGAAATTATAAAAATACATTTTTATAGTAAAAATATCAGCATTATATTTTTATATAAGAAATGACCAACAATACATACTTATAGTAAAATAACCAACAATACAAATTTATAGTAGAATTCCCAACAATACATTTTATCTGTAGCTGAAAGCATGCGCTTGCTTTCAAAATATATTCAGTTGAAACCATAAAATGGCATACAAAATCTTTAGAGTTCGGCATTAAATAACCCATACAGGTGATGATATGCTGGCAAACATAATCAACCAACCAATTTAACCTGGATGGGAAAATAACTGACTCCGGGAAAGAGAAGAGTAAAACAATATTAGCTGGATAAATATATTTAAAGATTCACACGTGAAAATCTTGTAATAATAAGCATTTTATTACGTAGATAGGTCCTTCCCACTGGCGTAACATAATCTTTCTTCACTCTCATGCTGTATTATGATAAGTTTATTAAATATCAAATTTAGGAATAAATCTTAATTTGAGAAAAAATATTGCGCTCAAATATATTTCTCTTTTGAACATAAATTTCATTTTATATTCGTATACTTGTGCGAGTTTGTGTTTTATTGTGAATTCGTGTAAAGTTAAATTCTATGAAAAATGACAGATATTAAAATAATCGTGTGTGGTTGAGATTTTTCTTGGTAGAGGTAAAATATATCAGTTTAAAGTACATCCGATATTCAACACAAATAACGTCCTGGGTATGACGGTAAACTACATCCGCGTCCTGGGTATGATGATAAACTACATCCGCGTCCTGGGTACGGCGATAAACTGCATCCAACAGCAAGGTCTCAGATAATGTTTTCAGAAAAATAATGTTGCCAGCTCTAAGTTTTTGAAACAATAATGTTGCCAGCTATACGTTTTTTTGTAAAGAAGTAATGTTGCCAGCTATACGTTTTTTTGTAAAAGAAGTAATGTTGCCAGCTGTACGTTTTTTTTTTTTTTGAAACAATAATATTGCCAGCTATACATTTTTATTCCATACAAAATAGGCATTTAAAATTCATATAAACTGGATTTGGCATTAAATAACCCACAGTGGTTGATATGCCATAAAACTCAAACAAACAAATCAACACAAATATTTGACAGCCGTAGATAAACTGTGGCTTGATAGTCTCACCCACAAAGAATTTCAATAGGATTCCTTGTCTTGGTGTTTAACCCTCACACGAACACGAAGATCAAATTAAACGTTCTGGCAGTGGAATTTCCTGGGAACCGATGCTCGATTTTTCCTACAAATCCATTTCTCCATAAAAAAAAATACCGGATAATAGGTCAGAATAATCAGCTTCATGTAAGGGCACCCTTTGTCAAAAAAAAAAAAAAGTTACCAAAATATAATTTAGCATAGTAGAAGACTGAAATGGTGTATCTCTCAAAGAGGATCGGAGTCCCAACCTTACTACACGAGGGTATGGTCGGTCCGGCAAACATTGTTTTACTGTTGTATAAGTACAAAACCAGGCTTAGTCTGGCAGTGTGGACCTAATGAGAATCAGGTTAAACGCAATAATAGCAGTCTACGATTCGAACTCGCCAAACATTGCTTTAATGTAGGCAATAATATTTTTAATTTCAATAAAGGTGCAATTAATTTACAAATTCATGAATTATTCATACATAAAACAAATACAAAGGTTAATGATTAAATGGCGAGAAATCCATCTTCGCGAACAATTCAATAATATACAAAAACCCCGAATCTGTTTATGAATGAAAAGATCCTGTTTTATAAATTTCCGTTGCATTAGATCTTTTTATTTTACAAGCTTTCGTCTGTTCCTACAGATATCCTCAGGTATGAAATAGATTGTGTTCTTGTTTATACTCTCAGTAATAAGTGGACAAACGAAAACAAGGTTGTAATCCGAAAAATGCTATGAGAAATGTGTATTATTGTTTTGGAACGTGCAGTCGCAACACTGAGTTTGAATTTAAATTTTAAGGTTAAAGTTCTGCGTTTATAATATTTTTTCCTATTTTAAAGAAAGAAAAAGCATAAAAATATCTCAGACAGAAAAAATAATTTGATCTGAGTTTTGATCCTTACACTTCGGTAGGGGATATTTCATCACCGCCGACTCATCTCCGTCACAACTCATCACCAGCTTACTCAAAAGGAGGACAACTCATAGCTTCACTGGTGTTTAATTTCTAAACTTTTCATCACATAAAATTTATTAAAAGATGATATTTAATAAATTACTGTTATTCGGTTTTAAAAAGTTATATTTTAAAAATGATCCTTAATAAATTACTTTTATTTCTTTTTAAAAAGTCGTCGAAAAAATTTCATAGTTGTCCTCGCGCTGAGTTAGCTAATGGTGAGTTGTCCTGGAGTTGAGTTGTCGTAGAAATGAGTTGGCTGGTGTTGAGTCGAAGGTATTGAGTCGGCAGAGATGATTCGTCCTTAGTGTATTTAAGATTTTATGAGCCTGGGAATCTATTGCTGGTGATAGAAGAAGATGTAGCGCCACTTTTATGAATAAATATTCCATTTCTTTAAATCGTCAATATCATAACTACATTACTAGTTACTATATAAGAGTATTCAAATTTCTAAGATGAAGTGTTGTCAATTATTATTCATTTTTAGCTAGTATTTAATCGATGTTAGTATTAGCTGCTTTATATCACAACTTCCAAGTTTACAGTTTACGATCATGAAATAATCGGAAATACCATGTGAAAACCTTAGTTTTCTCCATAGTTTATGCAGGCCGGTTCAGTCGCTATAGCCCACAGGAATCTTTTTTTTCCGGCTGTACCAGCATGACAATTCTGATCACAACAAATGCCTATTCGTGGCTGCACGTAATAAATGTAAACGTGTCTTCGAAGGAGCCAAAACTTTGTTTGTTGATAGAATGAGACACTGTATCGCCTTAAACAATTTTAGCTCTCGTATCTCGTGGCTGTTCTGTAATAGTGTATGAAATACGGGTAAGTTTTCTATTCCTCCTCTCTTCACTCAATTCGAAGTTTTAGCATCTTCTGCTGATAAAGCAAAATGTTTTGCCAGTAAATTCTCTTCAAACTCTACTCTTGACTCACCTGGAGTATCCCTGCCTGACTTTCCACGTCGGACTGAGTCTCTTTTGAGGAATACATATAGCTACTTCTATAGTTTCTGCTATCATCTCTAATCCTCGGACCTGTTGATATCCTTGCAACAGTCCTTAAGAAATGTGCTCCTGAATTGACTCTGTTCTCTTTAAACTGTATAATAAATGTCTCGCTCCCTTTTGCTTTCCTGATTGTTGGAAATCCTCTTCCAATCTTTAAGAACTCAGGTGAACCATCTGACCCTTCGAACTATCTGACTATTAGCCTTCTAACTCTTTTTGGTAAACTACTAGAGGCCTTAATCAGCTCTGAATTGGTTAAGCATCTCACATTGTAGTGCTTTCTTTCAGACAAACATGACTTTTGCTTCTCTAAGTCAACTGCTGATGGACTTACGATTATTACTGAGAGTCTATCAACCTTTAAATAAAACTGGTGATATTCGGAATGTTGCTTTGGACATCCCGAAAATGCTTAACAAGGTTTGGCATACTGGTCTTCTTTACGAGTTGAAAGGTTATGGTATTTCAGGGCAAATCTTTGAACTGATTCAGTCTTTCTTATCAAATCGCGAAATGAAAGTTTTCCTGAACGGCTACTCTTCGAGATCATTTTGTACTAATGCAGGTGTCCCCAGGGCTCTATCCTTAAATCTACTTTGTTCTTAATTTTCATCAATGGACTTTATGGTGACATCAGTTACCAACTTGATATCTATACTAATGACATTTCATCGTGTCCCAATAGTAACTCTGATGAAATTGGCAGCTCATCTAAAAATGACATAATCTGTAGTTAACTGGTGCAACGAATGGTGCATTATCCCGCCGCCAAAAAGAAATTTCTCCCTATTAATCCCCTGAGAGTTCACTGTCTGCCTCCCATCAGCATGGCTGATGATAACCTCTAGGAGAGTGACGTGTTGCGCCTTCTCGGGCAAACATTCTCGGCTGACATGAAGTGAAAAGATTATATTGAATTCCTTGCTAGATATGGTAATAATAAAAGTTGGTTCACTGTGTCGTGCTAAACATTTTTTTTAACTAAAGAATCTATCTTACATATTTATAAGTCTACTATTAGTCCATGCTTTGAATATTGCTGCAACATATTGTCCAGTGCTCCTGTTGTACATTTAGAGATTCTTGATAAAATCTTGATAAAGAATCAGCGATATTCTTGATCCTGATCTAGCATCTCGGTTTCAGTCACTTCCCAACCGCCGTATTAAAGCTTCCATGCACTTTTTCTATAAATAATTTCAGAGTAATTGTTCGGATGAACTCTTCACTATGATACGTAGACTTTATGAATTTAAGCGCAGTACTAGATTGGCTGCAAGGGCCCATCAATTTACGGTTGAATTGGCTATATGTAACCGTAAGTTCTATGCTAACAGTTTCTTTACTCGCACTTATCACTTGCGAAACTCTTCCGGCTCCATATTTAACAGTTAAATTTGATATTCAAAAATTTAAATGCAATGTCAATCGGTATCTACTGTCTTATCTACTTGTATTATTCTTGCTCCTTAATGTCTCCATTTTTTTTATTCTTTCACGCTCGGTAAGCCCTAGTGTCTTAGTGGCTTTACTACCTTGTTTGGAGTGAAATTATTAAAAAAAAAAAACAACAAACAAATAAAATATATAAACAGTACGTATCGAAAATTACGCATCAATCTCCAGGCGAGACTTGGGTCTCCTATACTTTTCCGTGGCGGTTGCATTACCGGTTAGGCTATGTAGATCAACTTACAGCGGATGTTTAAATCCAGTTAGATAGCTTTATATTTTTTCCCGATCTGGAAGTTGTAATAAAAAGCAACTAAATTAAGATGAATCAAAGTTTAAGCATCTATCCAATAATATAAAACACAATGTGACTTTAGGCATTTATCGGTCACACAACCTGATATCTTCTTAATAATAGATTCCATTGTTTTTTAACAGTATTACTCATCGCCAATAAGTGAAGATATTTCGTCTTAGTAAAATCTATTACTTTTCATTTCTTTTGTTTCATCATGGCTTTCTTTGGAGATTTTTTGCTTTTAATGTTTTAAAAACACACTTCTTTCATACATGAGTTAATTATATTTTTAAGCTAAATTTTACCCAATAAAAACATCGAGAATAATTCAATGTAGAGAGTTACAGTCATAAAATGATAAGGATGAATGACGTTTTTCAACGTGATAGGGCCGTAAGTCAATAATATTAATAAACACCAAACCTGAATCTTATTATATATTATTTGATTGGAGATATTAACATGTACATGTTTTAACTTAGATTGGCTTTCAGAACCAGTTGGGCATATTCCAAAAAGACTGACGCATTATTCATCTCTGTTCATTAGCATTTCTAATGGGAGAACATCATAGCCGGGTGTTGAGAGGTGTTCTTTTTTAATTTAAAAGCTGACATGGATGTTACATGAAGATATTTAAGAAAACCCACAATTCGAAACCGTCTGATTGGGAGGCACGCTATCCATTGGAGTAATAGATAGTGGCTCGGATTGTGGAATCGGAGAGCCGAGTTCGAGTTCCAATCAAATCCATTACATTCACTTACGTGCTAATACCCTTGGGAAAGTTATGAATTCTCTTCTTCTCCCCCCAGCTATGGGTAAATAGCAGGACAGACCGAGTTCTATAGCCTTGAATGACAACTGGTCTACCGCAGAAAGAAATGGCAATTTAATGCGGGGAAAAATCTGCCTCGTCAGTCATGTATCGAAAGATACATGATCGTCTAAGTGTATATCATGCATGGAACATAACTAACAGATTGACTGAGTGGATTGGCTAACTCGAGCTGAAAATATTTCTAACTTGGCTCAACTTGCAAAGGTATATGCTGCTTTTATCAAAACCCATCGCCGTATCATGCACATTTGCCTGTGCTGCATGTGACTGGTATACTCTCACCAGACTGGATGTTATGATGGGTATATCCGACTAATTATATTTGTATTCCTAGCGTCACTTTGTTGTTCAGTCACTCAGTAGTACTAATGGGGCTAATATCTGCATTGGAAAATCTGCACTGGAAGATGTGCAACTTTTACGGAAAGGAAAAATCAAGAAACTGATATGAACACCACCCAGACCCGGTTACAGACATAGGAATTGTAACAATTATATGGGACTTTACAATAGACTCAAACAGAACAATCAAAGCTAATCGCCCAGATATCGTGATCAGAGACTACAAAAACAGAATCTGCTTTCTTATGGATATAGCAGTTCCTGCAGATTGTAATGTATCTTTGAAGATCTTCAAAAAACTACAAGTACAAAGATCTTGAAGTGGATATCTAAAATATAGGGCACATGAGGACATCGTTAATTCCAGTTGTAGTTGAATCCATCAATTTGATTGGAAAATGTTCTGATAGAATCACTGAAGAGGCTCCTGGTGGCCCGTGCCTTAAAGAAACATAAAAAAACAACACTCACAAGTACAGCTCACTCATTACGAAGGACTTTAGCTATGTAAAATGTATCTTGTTCTTTTTTAAAATGCTCAGTGGTCTCTTAGATTTATGGTTGGGACCTGGAAGGAAATGTTTATACAACAGGAATCAAAGGAAATAATAATAATAATAATAATAATAATAATAATCGTAATAATAATAATAATAATATGCACAGACTCACAAACATAAAAATCCTCTGGAGCTTAAACGGATCGCCCAATTCACCTGATCTGGTGGTAATAAGCAAGATGAATGCAATATGCCATGTAGTGAAATTGGTTTCCACAGCAGACCACTGAGTAGATCTGAAAGAAAGTTAAAATAAAGATAAGTACTTCGACTCGTTGCCAGGAAGCTGAGAAAGTTGTAGAACATGAAGGTGGCAGTAGTTTTCGCTGAAAAACAAAAACAAAAAAAACAAAAAACAAACAGCATAGCATGATGAAAAAAGGCCCCAAACTTAAAATATCAAAGTTTTATCGTCAAAATGTTTATGTTATTATTAAGAGGAAAAGCCAAAGTATTTTTTTCATTTTATTATTTTTTTTTTTATTCTTTCTAGCACGTTCAAAATATCGGTTAAAATTTTTTTTGCGTCAGCAGTCGACGTAATATTTACGATTAGTGTTTTTGCGCATTTCCCGGCGAAAAACATTGATTTGGAAATTCTTGAAAAAAATCAAATAATTGTCAGATTTTAATGAAACTTTTTTTTTTAACATATGTTACCTATCTTTTACTTAATTTCATGAAATTTCGAGGAATTAAATTTCAATCTCAATTTTTTTTATTAGTTAAAAGCAGAATTCCTTGGATAATGTAAATCATTTTTTAAACTACTACTCATTTCCCGAAAATCTGCTCCGAATCGTAAAATAAAATCAATAAAGCTATGACATTATTTAATTAATTAGAAAAGCTTTTATTTGCTTTTATAAATAAGATTTACTAAGGACGCTAATTATTTTTTTTCGATGAATAATGAATTTTTACAAGAATTGTTTTCATTTTCTTTATTTTAATAATAATAATATTATAAATCGTTTAAAATTCTACATTACTCAATCCGTTTTGCTGATATTGTTATTAAGTGAAAACTATATTTACGAATCAAAAATTGAGAAGGTCAATAAAAGTTGCACCAAGATTTTTCAAAAAAATTTTAATATTTTTTTAGTGTATAAACATTCCCATTTTTGTAAGTATTTTTGACATTGTCCTTAAAAGGTCATGTGTTTTAAGTCTTTTCACTGTTATACATAGTAGCATTTTTTTCTATATATTGTTTACGGCACTGGATTAAATTAATAAAAATGTAAACAATTAGATAATTAACAATAAAATTTAAAGTACTATAAAAAATTAATAAATAAAATAACTTAACATTTCATAACGATCATAATAACAATTAATAATAAAGATTAAAATGAAAAAATAAGTAAGATATTAAAAGATATAAATTAATAATAAATAAAATATCATAACATTTCATAAATTATTGAGTTACCTCTATCATGGTATTTCATTAATTTTTTATATTATCTCAATTATTAAATTTTAAATTAATTTAAGAAAATTTTGTAGTATTTAAAATGTTATCATTTTTTTTCAGAAAGCACCTTCAAACGTAAGGCTATAAAGCTAAACTAACTAAAATTTAGTAAAATATTAGATAATTGCTGAAAATATGTTAATTCTTAAAAATTACGAGGTAGTTAAAAACCTAAAAAAAAAGCGTTCACTTAGATTTCGTAAATTTATGTCAATTCTGGTCAACCATACTTAGATTTCAACACGTCAGGCTGTCAATAAATCAATCAGCATGTCAGAAAAACAAGACCCCGTGGTTAAGAAATACTTGCATACAATATTTTATGCTCTAAGTAATATTTGTTTCAAATCAGATTAACTTAACTTTAAATTTGCTAATTTTCTTCAAATGACATGTGTCGGAAATATATATATTATTTTTGGAAGATTTTTAAAACCGAGAATTAAATTTTGTTTATTTTGTTTAGAAATATGTCAAAATATGTCAAGATGGACGAATTTAAATGATGTTTTGGAAGCGACCATAAAGTTGAGATTCCATTCAATATAATTGCTGTTTGAATTGCACCAGGGTATTTTACTTACTGGAAATAGTAAATTTAATCGTTTAGCTTCCAATTAAAGCTAAAAAGAAAGCTTCAAGAAAGCTTTTTCATTTATAAAAAAATCATTTTAAAGCAAGGTATCGAAACTGTGTGGAGGTACCTACAGTGCCTGTCCTTATTGAAGAACGTAGGAAAAAGGCTTGAGAAACTAGAAATTAGCAAGGAAAAGGCAGTACAGTGTAACCCGGATATAAGAGAGTTGTCGGAACCGGAGAAGAAGTCTCTTATATATGGGTTTATCTTATATCCGGGTTTAGTCTATTTTGTTTAGGTAAGTATAGCTCTAATTTGGGACCAGATAAAATCTCTCTTATATCCGGGTTTCTCTTATATCAGGGTCACTTATATCCGGGTTACACTGTATTATAGAAGAAAAAAACAGAACAGACTGTCACTTGATTTCTAGTGTAAACCACCAGTTACTGCTGTTGTAAACACTCAATGGGTGAATACTACTACTACTACTACTACTACTACTACTAATAATAATAATAATAAATTTATTCACGAGAACTGACTGAAAAAAACAATATGCTATAAATCATTTTTTATCTCCGGTTTAATATTTATAATCTTGAAACAAAATAGCGACAGGATGTGGATTGATTAGAGAAGATTAGAAGTATAAACCCCTGGAGAGAGAGAGAGAGAGAGAGAGAGAGAGAGAGAGAGAGAGAGAGAGAGAGAGAGGGGACAGGAAAAAGAAACAAGAGAGACTGAGTAAGAACTCTAGCTTACCAGCGAATTGCACCAAAACGCCGGTTGACCTTTGACAATCGCCGAATAAATATAAGCAGTCATTGATTTCAGCAACAAAGCTTCTTGTGTTCTGGTTTCAGTGGTCTGGGTTGTAAGGGACGGGACAAAGCTAGCTTGCCTGGCGACCCGTAAATACGACGGCTACGTTGCTTAGCAACCATATTTACAAGTGGCAACCCAATATTGTCTACTTGAGCCCAGCCCGAAATTGCGAAACAAGTTCCCTGCGGTTTCAAATCTCGTAAAGTATACCTTGTGATTACATTTATTTTTTAAAATATCCTTCTTTCGATCTCTAATTTCATTAGCCACATTCTTTGCGAAAATTTAACTACGTCCTGTTTTTTTTTTTTTTTTGAAAAAGCCCAGATTACTTTTCTTTATTATCTGTTAATTGCCATGACTCCTTGGGGAGTGGTTTTTCGTTACCGTCTCTACAGTTTTATATTCCGAGTAGTCTTTCTCCTAGACTGGTAGCCACTCAAGGCTAGAAAACCCTTGTAGCTAGAAGGAGAACAAATGGAATTACGCTTTTCCAAAGAGTATTAATGTGAAGGTGAACGAAGTAGATTTGGGTGGAATTTGAACCGATCTCACAGATTTCGTTTCAATTCTACACACACACACAAACACACACACAAACAAACACACATTTTTACCTATGAGACTCGGATTCGAATTAGTCAGGAAGGTGACTTTTGAATTGGTCTGGGTGAACTTTGGAAAGTGCCTGAAAACCGTACCAAGGGTGGATTCGAGCCTTGTGAGTTAAATTCGGTAGACGGAAGTGATTGGGAGCCGTCGATGGCTGTGCTGACATGAAGTAACAAGTCATCGTCATCGAGCGTTTGAATATACTGGCGTTGTTCAAACTGCTGGTCTTGTGAGATTATGCGCTACCTCCCAGAAACTGAAACTAAGGTCCACTCTGCATCGTTGCAGAATAAAACACAGTCGGGCTCTGCGGAAATTAAACAAAATAAAATTCACAGTGTACCTGAGGAGGCGTCTGAAACAAGGATTTGCTAGCTGTCCTAGGAGACAGGTACTCTCGGAAAACAAGAGTAGTCGGCTATATATATATATATATATATATATTTACCGGGCGTAACAACAAACTTGTCCAAATAGTCCAACAGCATAAATATCGATTCCATAAAATGTTCAATATCTAAAAAAAAAAAAAAAAAACACTAAACTAATTAAGTTTCTTTTTTCCAGGTTTTCAGATAATACGTTTAGCCATCTTGACACCATTTGTCCTTTGATTTATTAAGCTAAAAAGAGAACAGATTAAAATCATTTTGTGTCAGACGCACTGTCTTCCTAACTGATGAATGGTGAGAGGAAAAAGATCATTCAAACCTTCATTAACGCTATCAATCTTCCAGAACCATCAAGAGAACGGTGAATAATTTTAAAAAAGAGAGAACATTAGAGAGGAAAACTGGATCATCAGGTCACAACAGGAAGAGGGATCATTTCAAGTTAAAAAATCAATTAGAAAAAGATCCAACCCCATTCATAAGACGTTTGGCATGTGAGAGAGGAGTTTCAGCTACGGCAGTCGAAGGAGCAGTGAAAAAAATGAAATCGTACGTGAAAGCACAGAGGCAACTTGTTACTCCAGGACAGAAAGTTAGAAGCTTAGAGAGGGCGAAGAACATCGTGAATAAGTTGAAAAATTTTTCTGGAATAATATATATATATATATATATATATATATATATATATATATGGACTTAAATCCTTCATGAGCTTCCGATCCTTAGCTATGATTAATTAATGATGAACATATCACTTTCGTTTATGATCGATTTCATCACGATTCTTCTGTTAAGTTTGGAGAGTAATTATACATTCTTATTGCTCAAAGCAGAGTCCAATAGTATTATAAAAGCCTCAGATAATTTCAGTAAGATGTATTTAATCCTTTCTAAGATAAAACAGCCTAGAGCTTAATCTAACAATTGGACAATTTTGCTGTTACACCCGATGCACATATATATATATATATATATAGGTGTATTTCGGCAGCGATAATTCTCTCAAATATGTTAAATAATATGAACAAGTTTTGTTTAACAATTTTTTTATTTACTTTTTCAAATTTTCGAATTAGGCGTTTGTGTTATTGGTAAATTTACCAAAGTTCATATATATTTTATACTATTTTCTTCCCGAGTACTTTCGAGTGTTGCCACATTTGCTTTCAAGGATTATTCTGTGTAAAAACATTTGCGTAAATATATATAGAGCATTGTCCCGTCGTCCTACGGGACAATGCGACAAGAATGTTGATGACTCACATGTGCTGCTGGGTTTTTGGTTTGTTTAGTCAATAGTTTAGTTTTACAAACTGAGATGTGATAAATCTCGTATTTTCATAAAAAGTTCAACAGGGTTAATACTTCTAATATTGTGACAAACTTTTACAAACAACTATAGAAAGATAATCGTATATCTCTGAATTTGAAAAATCTGTTTTTTTTTTTTACTTTCCTTTTCACCAGAAACAACCCACGGAAATTGTAAAAGTCAATGCCTTTTGATTTTCATTTTAGCTTTTCTTTTTAGCTTAGAAATTGATAACGACTTTCGCGTGTGAAAGCCAAAACCATTTTGCCTTTCAGAAAAACCAAACTTCTCAAGTAGCTACAAGGCGGCTCCAAACTGAATCTGAAATTCGATACTATGGAGTTATAACTTACTTTCCACGTTGGCTAAAATATCACAAAATGTATCCTTTTAAACCACGCCTGTTCGAAAACATTATTTTGGCGAGTTTTGTGCCTCTTTATTTATTTATTTTACAAATTTTTGAAAAACTAAATTTTAAACCGCCAGACTTCCTTTTCGTAATATTTTACGATATCAATTTGAGCCTCACATATACAAAATTTTACATATGAAATTTCATTCAAGCCATTATTTAATAACCGCCAGTCTTTATTATAGCATTTTTTTAATTTAAAAAAAAATACGTGTTAGTAACTTCCTTCTTTTAATAAATGTTTTGAAACACTCCCCTCAAATGAAAGTGTAATTAAGAAAATCCTAGCCTATTATATTATTATTATTTTTTAAATTTACCCTTTAATTATATAATTTTGGATTTCTTTTTTATCATATAAATTTTTATGATTTCGTAAGATGTGTGACACTCCCTGAAAGATGCAATAAATTCTGGATAGTTTGACAAATAAACAAGATTAAACTCTTTAAATTCAATGACATTTTTTGCAAACTTTCGTGTTTTATTATCGTAAGATAAATCATATTAAATCAAATTCTTGATGCTTACGGTCAAGTTACAATTAAGAGTATCGTTTCTCGCCTGACGACAGAAGAAATCTTGAACTTAATCCTTAATGAGACGATTGACTATTTAGAATATAGAATATTATAAGCAAACTATAGCTTTGTGTTAGGCAAAGTAGATAGACGAATCAATCAAAGTCTAGAAGAGCATTCGTTTAATTCAGTTGCTAAGTTAAATCAAGTTTAATCGAGAACCATGTTAAACAAAAATTTTCATAAAGTCTTTACTCTTGCAAGTTATTAGGTACGTCCAAAGATTCGCGAAAAATGAACATACCATGATGAAAAAATGCCACATAAAAAAATACTAAGTTTTAAAATTTTTATGTCATTATTAAAAGAAAAGACCAACGGTTTTTTTTTTATTATCAAATTATACTTTATTGATTCTTTTTCGAACGTTCGAAGTATCAGTTAAAAATCTTGTTTTTCTTGCGTCAGCGTGAGAGGTGTGTGTGTGGTGGGGAGGGACAAAGATTAGTATAGGAAATTTTAGCTTCCTAAAATACGGTGAAAAACATTGATTTGGAAATTCTTGCAGAAATCAAATAATTGTCGGATTTTAATGAAGCTTTCAGGACTTATTTAAGAATTGATTAAATGATTTTAGAAATGTTTTTAGAAAGTCTTGGAAAAAGTATGTTTTACACCTGTTAACCCCACTTACTAAATTTTATGTAATTTCAAGAAATTAAATTTTGACCTACTTAATGTTAAACATAGGAAAATTGAAATAATCAATTTCTTTTTAATGAACAGGGCCTCGAGTTACCGAATATCTGCTCTGAATCGTAAAATAAACATGCAATAAAACTAAGAGATTATTTAATTAGACAAGATTGTAATTGCATTTATTAATAAGATATAGTGTGGACATTATTGTCTTAAGAAATAGAATTTAGATGAATAATATAATTTTTTTGAAGAATATTTCTAATTTTTAAAAATTTTAATAAGAATACTTTTTAGTTTTCAGTCTGTTAAAATTTTGTCTTAATTTGTTCCGGTTAGGTGATATTGGTATTAAGTAAAACTATATTTACTCATCATAAATAAAAAAGCTTATTACAATTTAGCGACGATAAATATTTTAAGAGTTTTTACATGTTTATGGACATGCCGATTTTTAAAAAAGAATTTTTAATTTTTTACACAGTGTAACCCGGATATAAGAGACCTGGATATAAGAGAGACCCGGATATAAGAGATTTTCTCTGGTCCAAAATTAGAGCCTGCGTTAATGTATATATAATAGACCAAACCCGTATATAAGAGAAACCCGTATATAAGAGACTTCTTATCCGGTCCCGACAACTCTCTTATATCCGGGTTACACTGTATGTGCATAAATGTGCCGATTTTTTTCAGCAAATATGGACATCCATACACGATATTATCAGAACATAAGAGCGATAACTATAGTAAATTTAAAGCCAAATTACCTAAAATTCAATAAAACATTAGATTACGCACAATATTTTTCTAAATTTTTAAGATTACTGGGTAGTTAAAAATTAAATAAAAAGGCACTTACGTTATATTTCTCAACTACATTTTACACATATATGCAGCTTGGTATAAAATTGTTTAAATTACAGTCAAACTGTCTCAACTCCTTAAATAAACACCTACCGCTATGCTAAAAATGTGTTTCTGCGACCTCTGAAACTGAAAGTAAGAAATATTTGTTTCAGATTAGATTAATTAAACTTTAAAACAGTTAATATACTTCAAATAAAGTTTCAGAAAAGCACATTTTACATTTGAAACATTTTTTTAACATTATGATGACGTGTAACTAAAATGATGCGAATGCTTAGCGATTTAAAAACGAAATCTCTTTCTAGTCAATTTAAATCAGTTTTGAAATAGAGCAAAGTATTTTACTTATTGAAAATATTAAATTTAATCTATTAGATTGAAATTTAAGCTAAAATAAAAGCTTCAAGAAAAAAATAAAATCTTCAAGAAAAATTTTTCATTTTTAAATATTCATTTTAAACCTTAGGTATCGTGTTTCTGTGGAGGAACCAATATATAGACTTTAAAATAATCAGTGCATGTATATACGCTTACAGTGGTAAAAGACCAAGTGCTCAATAGCAGAGCCTACATAAACTTGCAAATCATTAAATAACCAGCGTTTTTACATAACAATTTCACTACTCTGATTTCTAGTTGACGATTGCTCGCAGCACGAAATTCAGCGTCTTGGAATTAGTATGTAGAAACGTCGACAATTTAAGGATTTGCTTGTGTATATATACATGATGACTTCAGAAGTTCGATATTTCTGGGTGCTATATATATATATATATATATATATATATATATATATATATATATATATATAAGAAGAAATATAGTCATAAGATGTGCTATATTTATAGGATAAAGTGCTCAATATCAGAGATAGAGCGTATGTAAATATAAAAGTGAACACAGAAGTCAACACTTAGAGGC
Source organism: Acanthosepion lycidas (assembly GCA_963932145.1). Taxonomy (NCBI): domain Eukaryota; kingdom Metazoa; phylum Mollusca; class Cephalopoda; order Sepiida; family Sepiidae; genus Acanthosepion; species Acanthosepion lycidas. The sequence continues at coordinate 29,872,954 of OZ010584.1, read as the reverse complement.
GACAGTCTATTTCATGCTATATGCAATCGTCAGGCCTGACGATTGCATCTAGCATGAAACAGACTGTCGCCTATATGTGTTGACTTCTATGTTCACTTTTATATATATATATATATATATATATATATATATATGTGTGTGTGTGTGTGTGTGTGTAAATTTTATCATATAGACAAAAACAGTTTACTCACTACAAAGATGCAACTTCGTTTCGGTGCATTTCAATTGCAACTCGACGGGTGAAAACCAAAAATAGTTATGAACAATTCTGTTTGTGGGCAAGCCGTATGTGAAAGCTCACTTCCTATTTTACATTTGTTTCAGAAAAAAATGTGTGTGTGTGTGTGTTGTGGCCTTGTTAGGGACAGAATTAAAAGACACAAGAGAAGAATTGAGTTAAATATATTAACAGAAAACAGTAATACAACATATACAAACGAGAGTGTTACAACAAGACAGTTCGGTCCGACTGTCAAAGCTGACTGCTGGAAACTTCACATTCCAAAAAGCAGTACCTGCTCCTATTTATAGCTGGGAAAGTCCATGCGTGCGTGGGTACATTGCCATAACATCCCCTCCCCTAGTATTAACTCCGCAGAAGTCTCAATACCTGGTTTTCTTTGGGTTAACGACAATTACGTCCGTCATTTTCCTTTTCCCCTTTAAACGGATTTGCTCCGGGGCCGCTCGAGGTATTGGAATGTTAAAAGTATCATAAATGTCATCCATGACTTTTCTTCAGGAGGACCTGCTGTCAGCATCGCCCAAACAGGCATTTCCTGATTTTGTTCGAATGTCTCTTGCGAGTAAAATGGGGACCTTTGATTATGTAGATCATATTTCATATTCTTTTCTCAATTGTACCCGTTTCCCAGAAAGATTTATTATCACGAAACATCCGAAAAAAAAAAAATTCTCTCCAGGTTGTAGTGTTTTTTTTTTGGGTACACTATTTGTTCGTCCGGGTTTAGTTTGTTTGTCGAACACAGACCTGATTTTACGCGTAAACATTACCTCGAATGGGGGTAATGAAGATAGTGTGTTGCCGTTAGGCGTAATTCTATGCACCCGAACTGTTGTAGAGCTTTTTCTATGGGTGTGTCCCTAACTTTCTTCAGGGATCTTTTCAGCGTATCAACTAAGTGCTCAGCCAATCCATTGGACCTTTGGTGATATGGGACGATCGTGATATGGATCTGGAAGGTCTCACAAAAAATCCTTAAAGTCGCCGGATGTAAACTGTGCCCCATTGTCTGACACTAGACAATCGATTACCCCAAATCTGGCGAACAGTTCGTGGAGGAAATTAATTGTAATTTGTGCAGTGGGTTTTCTACATCTAAGGACTTTGGGCCATTTTGAAAAACTATCTACTACTATGAGATAGTAGAATCCGTCTAGCGGGCCTGTAAAATCTATATGTACTCGGAACCATGGTCGGTCCGTTTTAGGCCAAAGACTATATTTGATTAGGGGTGCCTTAGCTGCTCAGGCACAGCCTTTACAGGATTTTACGATGTTTTCGATTTTCTTATCTATGCCCGGCCAGTACACATAACTGCGCTTCCCTTTTCATCCTTGTAATCCCTGAGTGGCCGGCATGGAAATCTTTCAGAATTCTTCTTTGTAGTGTTGCGGGAATGACGACTCGCTCATTATATGGCAGTACTTCGTCGCATAGGGAGAAAATATCTGAAGTCTGTTGGTCATTTTCACGAATTTTGATTTTGGTTTCCCTGATAAACTCATCGTTTAGAGCTTCTCGTTTGATTTCGTCGATTCGTCGAGAGTTACAGGGACTTTCCTTACAGTGTTGCATAATGTGGTTTGAATTTCTCCTTCTGTTCGAAGAGAAGCAATCACAGTATCTTCAAGAGATTCCCCATGTTTCGGGATTAATCTGGATAGTCCGTCGGCATGACAGAGTTTTTTTTAGATAGTAGGAACTCCATCTTGAAGTTATAATTTAAGCGGATTGTTCCCCATCTCTGTAGTCTATTTGCCGTATGCATAGGCAGACCTTTTTTAGAACGGAAAATGGTAAGTAATGGTTTATGGTCCGTCTGCAATGTAAAGTGTCTACCGTGAATGTACCGGTGAAACTTCGTTACTGCGAAAATAATCCCTAACGACTCCTCAATTTGGGAGCAGTTCTCTGCAGGAAGAAGTTTTCTCGACGCGTGTACAACTGGTTTGTGAGATCTATCTGGCATTTGCGCAGCGTACATGCTCCAATGCCATACGAGCTGGCGTTGCTGGCAACTATAATGTCCAGGCCTGGGTTATAGTAGGTGAGAAACAAGTCCGACGTCGAGACTTCTTTTATTTTGACGAATGCTTCCTGGCATTCAGGTGTCCACTCCCACTCCCATGTCTTTTTTCAAAAGTTCGTTTAGAGGAGCACGTAAGTTGTGCATATTAGGTAAAAACACTTGGTATTAGTTTACCAATCCTAAAAAAACTTTGTAATGAAAGAGATGTTTTCGGGAGCTGGCATGATCTGGATTGCGGTAGTCCGTTCTGGGTTTGGTCTTCTGCCATCTTTGTCGATAATGTGCCCCAAGTATTTAATTTTCTCCATAAAGAAGTCGCATTTTGATTCTTTCAATTTGAACCCGGACTCCTGAATTCTTGAGAAGACTTTATAAACCTGTTCCTTGTGTTGTTCTATATTTTGGCTGTTTATTAATATGTCGTTCAAATATGCAACCGTGAAGTCAAGACCGCTCAGCATCGTGTCCATTACTTGTCGGAAGTTGCAGGCGCGACCTTGATCCCGAAAGGTAGACGTTGAAACTTGTACAAACCACGAAGTATGTTGATACAGACCAACTTAGAACATTCTTCCTCTACCGGTATTTGAAGATATACTTCACTGAGGTCAATTTTTGAAAATAATTTTTCCTCCATTTAGTTTCGCGAAAATTTCTTCCGGGCTTGGTAAAGGCTAGTTATAGTCTTTGTTAAAAAGCATTAAGCCTATTCGAGAAATAGGCGCAGACAGGGATCTACTTTGACTTCTTTTTCACATAGAAGGTCGGTGAAGCCCTTTGACTGTACTCAATTTTCAACGAGAACCCGGTTCTTTCTAGTCTGTCAAGTTCTTTTTTTCTTATTTGTGATAAAGGGGGCGAAAAGCACATTTCTTTTTTTTTTCTTAAGCACTGGTTGAATGTCATCTTTTAACTCGAATTTTGCCGTCATCTTATTACACCGACCAAGGACCCCAGAAAAAAAAAACTTCCGGGAAAGTTTCTTTTAAATCTTTTATTAAATTTTGGCTTTGGTGGTCAGATTTTCGAGTTTTTCGCAAAATACATGTCCCACAACTTAAATTTCTCCATCCAGTCAGTGCCAAATAAATTTGTCTGTACTTTAATACGTACGTTTTTAGATTTAACGTCCTTCTACGAAAAGTTACATTTGTGATAAGTTCTCCCTCAAACTTGATTTTCTCCCCTGTCACGGACCTGGCCATTTTATTAGATATTAGCATGGTTGGTTTTCCCAACTTTTTCCAAGTGTGTAGATTTATGACTGTCAAATCTGACCTAGAATCCAACTGTAAGTTGATATTTTGATTTAGGTCTTTTACTTGTACGTATTTCCTAGTGTTTAACCGATCTTGTCCATCCTTTTTTTTACGGTAAAGGCAATCCTTATACCAATGTAGTGACCCATAACCGGTACACTGGCTAAGAGGCAAGTTGTCTTGTTTCTTTTTGAACTGGTTTGATTTAGAGTGAATTAAATTGTTTTTTTCTTTTGGCGTAACTTTCTTATGTGTGCTATGCCAGATTCCTCGATGATTTTCGTATCTTGGCGCACGCTTTCGAATCTCTGACAGTCTTCCGCTATTTGTTGGAGAATAAGGTTTGGTTTGTTTTCTAATTTGTTCAGAACACCACGTCTAATTTCAGTGTCTTTAGATTAAACGAGACCCTGAACAAATATCAGACATTTGAAATTATTCGAACCCAATTCTGACAGTTTAAAATCGTCGCAATGCTTGTTCACGACCGAGGTGAATGTAATGTAATCGTCACTATCCTTTCTGGTTAAATTCATACACTTCCATCTTTTATGAAAAAGTGAAGTTTTAGGACTAAAAAGTTCTGTAAGAAGTTTAACCGCTTTGGTAAATGTCAGTTCGCTTGTTTTACGGGGTAAAATGTAGTTCACAAATTTAGTATGCTTCATGGTGACTAGTTTTCGAAGTAGTAGACAAACCTTCTTAGAGTCTGCGTAGTTTGTGGCGTATAAATCCTCGTACCTTCTAAAATAAAAAGCGAAAGTTATATTATCATCTGGAGAATATGCAAAAGTGTCTATTGCGCCCCAGATCGTGTTTTGTGAGAGCGCATTTTCGTTTTCGCTGATTTGCTCTCTGTTAGTCAGTTCAAGCAAATTTCTTTGCTCTTGTTGAGACTGAAGAAGAATTTCTACAAGTTTTTGTTGTCTGGTTTCTGTTTGTTTTTGTTACGCGAGAAATTCTTCTTCAATTCGCTTTTGAAGTTCAAGCCTTTCCTTTTTCAATATCTGTCTATATTTCTGAGATGAGGTATTATGTACATTATTTACATTATTCGGACTATTGTTCTCATCTTTGTCGCCATATTTATTACAACGTCCCGGCCTTCTTCATGTGGTTGGAATGTCGAACTGGGGTAGTTAAATGTTGTTATTTGATATCTGTTATCTCCTGTTAATTTTCCCTCTGAAAGTTCTCCACTGCCTTAACCGGGTATTGAACTCACACTCTTTGGCTGACGACATATGAAGAGAGAAGAGAGATCACCGCCCTCTGTGAGATCAGGTTGAGATAACAGACAAGGAACACCATTGGAAAATTCGTAAACTTAAGGAATCAGCACATATGCTAGGCCACAAAAATCTCCTGAGCCAACCAGGGTCCTGTCACTGGATCTAACCAACGCCTTTATCCACTGTACCATGTGTACTTGGGGACATGAATTGTGTATGAATTTCTGGGTATTATAAACCTAATGTCCTCAGCAACCATTTTGCCAATGCTCATATTGGAATTTTGTTATTATCGCTTTTCTCTGGCACTCCTTATTACTGGTTCCCATGTATTTATTTCTATGCTTGGTTGGCTCAGGAGATTTTTGTGGCCTAGCATATGTGCTGATTCCTTAAGTTTACGAATTTTCCAATGGTATTCCTTACTTATTATCTCAACCTGATCCCACAGAGGGCGGTGATCTCTCTTCTCTCTCCATATGTGGTCAGCCACGCCTGATTTTTCCACTTCCTCTCGTGTTACAGATTTTTGGTGTTCTTGAAGCCTTACCTTGAGGGGGCGGCCTGTCTATCCTTTATATTTCTTTCCACAGCTGCACGGGATAGCGTACACACGGTCTTTAGTCATGTTCTCCTCATGTTATGGGGGATCTTACTCGGGAGAGATATCTGCGAAGTGTCGTCAAGCTTTTGAAGATTGTACTGATGTTATAGGGACCGCAGATCCTTTGTATTTTCTCTGATAACCTCTTCACATAAGGCAGGCAGGCTGTTTTCTGAGTGTTGTTGTCCTCCTCCTCTTGTACCCGCCTATCCCAGTTTTTGGGGGCTGTTGCCATGTACACAGGGTAGTTGTTACGTTGTAGAATAAGTAGTACCCTACGACGTAACAACTGACCACATATGGAGAGAGAAAGGAGATCACCGCCCTCTGTGGGATCAGGTTAAGATCATAGACAAAGAACACCATTGGAAAAATCGTAAACCTAAGGAATCAGCACATATGCTAGGCCACAAAAATCCCGTGAACTGACCAAGCATAGAAATAAATACAATATGGGAACCAGTAATAAGGAGTGCCAGAGAAAAGCAATGATAACAACAAAGTTGCAATATGAGCTCTGGTAAAAGAACATGCAATGATAACAGCAAAATTGTAATATGAACACTGGTAAAAATGGTTGCTGAAGACATTAGATTTATAATACTCAGAAATTCATACACAGATATACTCAAGGACACATGTCACAGTGGTTAAAGCCGTTGGTTAGTGACAGGACTCAAAGAGTGTAAGTTCCATACCCGGTTAAGACAGTGGAGAATTTTCAGAGGGAAGATTAACAGGAGATAACTGATAACTGACATCCATTGAACATAGCACGTGGAACTAGAATAATCTACCCTAGTGAGCGAAATAAAGGGTTTCTCTTTTCAGTTTGTTTTTGAATTTCAAGCCGTTCTTTTTGTATATCCAACTGCAGTTGTTCCATTCTTTTTTGCTGTTCAAGTTGTTTTTCTTGCCATTTTAGTTCCAGTTGATTTTGTTGTTCATATTGGAACTTAAGAAAATCGATCATAGCGTATTTGAACTCTTCCATGTTTGCCTGTTTTTTTTTTTTTATGATTAAACCGAAATAGAATTTAATTGAGGAGAAAAAAAATAAAGTAACTTTAATTTCTTACTTACACAGGGAAAGTATTTTTTTGTTTTTTTTTCTGAGAGACATGAATTCTCAGAAAGTTCAGTGTAAGTTAGTTACACTTTTTTCCGTTCGGTTTCCTTTTCTGGGTTGCCAAGTCCAGTTGCCAAGTCCAATATTAACAATTTCCACGTTGACCTTTTGTGGTCCTCAAGAGTCCTTAAGGGACCTCATCGCCAAGTTGTTGTGGCCTCGTTAGGTCCAGAATTAAAACATACAAGAGAGGAATTGAGTTGAACAAATATATTAACAGAAACAGTAATACAAACATATACAAACAAGAGTGTTACAGCAAGAATGTTTGGTTCGACTGTCAGAACTGACTGCTGGAAACTTCACTCTCTAAAATGCAGTACCTTCTCCTATTTAAGTCCATGCGTTACGTGTGTTACCATAACAATAAGTATCTTACCAGCTTACCTCCCTTTATCGTTAATCTTTAACGATATCTTGACTATGCAAAAACAGCGTCTTTAATTTTAAATTTGTATCCTTATGTTTTATTTTTTTGAAATTTTTCGACATTTTTCTCACCTGCATCGCATTTACTACACTTTTTGTCTAGTTTAATATTGGGGCTACGTAGCAGCGTTCCTCCCATAAACTATTTGTTATATATATATATATATACATATATATTACGAAATGGACAAAGTCCGACAATTTATTTATTAAAGACATTTTTTATGTTTAACGTTCTTTTTATAGATACAAATGCTCTGTTTATAATAAACAGTATTAAATAACATTTACCGGCCTGAATGTCCGAGAAATTTTCATAGAAAATATTCGTCCTTGGACAGGATTCGAACCTGCATCCTATACGGAACCGTCATTTACTCTGACGTGCCTAACCGATCGGCCACCAAGGATCGTTCGATAGACAAGGTCGAATTTACTGCTTATAAATTTCAATCTTACATGAATCTCGTACATTCATAACTGCTCATGTGTATCGAATGTAAACAAATGACGTCATATTTTCTATGAACATTTCTCGGACATTCAGTCCGGTAAATGTTATTTAATACTGTTTATTATAAACAGAGCATTTACTTAAATACTTGTATCTATAAAAAGAACGTTAAACATAAAAAATGTCTTTAATATATATATATATATATATATATATATATATATATACTAATGTTCACCCATTGCAAGGACCACCAACGATAGAGGGTTACAATAATCGAGAGCGCCGCCAACAAACATCCCGGATCTGAAAACCATATCTGAAGAAGAATGGATCAAAATACCATCTAAAATTTGCAAATCATTAATTAAGAACTACAAGATCATCGGTGCTTTAGAAGTGAATATTGGCTGTTATACAAGATTATCTGTTCTTTTTTTTGTATTGTATGAATACTTTTTTCATCCATTAAAATGAATAAATAGGATTTATTTCTATTAAATCAAAATTTGTTCTGTTTCCTATGCATATTTAGTTATGCGTTCGTGCACAGTTAATTATATGAAAAGTATGTTTATTCATTAGTTGGAAATAGAATAAATAAAGAATTTGGATGTGTACGAATATTTGTTTCTCCTCACTATATATATATATATATATATATATATATATATATATATATATATATATATATATATGTGTGTGTGTGTTTGTATATAGGAATATCTATTAAGAGTTAAATCACGTCTGAGAAACACGATGGAGTGACATACACGTTTGTTAGGGTCATGCCATGTTCTCACGAAACAAATATAAGTTGGTACCGATTCTGTCCCTGGGAACTTGACAGGCGCACTCTAAAGGGACAAGTCACTTATAAAAAGATCGAATGTCCTCACGCAGTAGCGGCAACCTTACAGAGTAATGCTCTTTTTATTCTAGATATATAAACGCGCACAGTTTTGCAAGTTGTTTTAATGATATTTAGAGGTATAACATGACTTGCCTGTGGGAAGGGACTGCATGCCGACTCGCCTAATAGTATGGTATATATAGAAATATACGAATTAAATTGTCACATCACGAAATAATTGCTAAATACCCATGCTTCTGTGGTCGCGAAGGAAAAGCTTGTATGGCGAAACTATAGTTTGATTTTGTGAACGGATGTCTATGATAATCTACATTTACTGAAAGTTCCCTGATTGCCAGCGAATCTACGTTGAAAGAGAAATAATACATATATAATTCTATCGTCCAAACAAACTGGGGACTTCACATGAATATATATAAAGCATTGTTTTGTTTAGTACGACACACAAATATTAAGTTGGAAATAATATCCTGTCTCATTTTGGCATGTAAAAGAATGCAAACCATATAACCATCTATAAACTTTAATGGTTGACATACGACCGCTCAGTGAAAGAAAACTTATCCAGTAGATTCTTCGAACGGATGCATTCCGGTGAAAGAAGCAGTCCTTTCACAAAAGACTTTTTTGTCAACCCAAAACACAAAAAAGACACATTCAGTTATTTGCAACACATCTTGAACTCCAATAAAATAAGAAGCTTCATCAAATACTGATTGGTAGGGAATAACTCTGAAATTTTATTCATTATTTATTTATTTTTTCCTCCACCCTCAGTAGGAATTGATAGGTTCGCTTATCATCCCCTTCTTACCGTAATAGAAGTTTATCCCTTGTTTCCTGTTTAGGATTGAGTTTTTGGTACCTTCTAAAGTCTACTTTCACACTATACTTCTAATACTGAACGTATGACTTAAATCTTGATATCTTCAAGTCTAGAGTTAATCTTTCCGTAGCCCCAAGAACTTCACTTCTTGCTCTTTCTTACGTTCACACAATACCACATAGTAACACTCTACCTTGAGTGGCTCTTGGGCCTCGTATTAGTAAATTACATTAATAAAAAAAAAGGACGTTTTCAATATTTACGGTAAAGTCTTTTAACAACCATTAAATTTTTTGTTCTAAGTTTTTAAATGTCTTTGCAGTTTAATTAAGATCATGGCGGGTAAATTTTAATATGGTTTTATCATTTTAAAAAGGTTACAGCCATATCACATTGAAACACTATTTGTTGTATGATCGCTGAAGTTAAGCAACGTCGAATCTGGTCGGAGAGTGAATCTATAGTATATATATATATATATATATATATATATATATATATATATATATATATATATATATATATATTACTGCAAATGAATATGTATGATGAAAAGAAAATGCCCAAAACTTGATAAAAACAACGTTTTATTGTCAAAATCTCCGTGTTAAAGTTTTTATTCCAAATACGAACGCCCATATAAGATATTAGCAGAAAATAAAAGCGATAACTAAAGTAAATTTAGAATTTATTGTTAACATTTCTTCAACAGGTGTTTTTGTAAGAAAAACTGTAATGCTAACGTACATAAAATTTAATAAAATATAATGTTTAAAATATTTTAATTTTTTAAGATTACTGGTTAGCCCTTGCATGGAGTATTACTGCCATATATGGTCTGGTGCCCCTTCTGTTTGCCTCGGGGTTCTTGATAGGCTCCAGAGGCGGATATGCAATGTAGTTGGCCCTGCCGTCTCATCTACAGTCACTTTCTCACAGACGTGCCGTCGCCTCCCTCTGTCTGTTCTACAAATACTTTCATGGAAATTGCTCCGAGGAGCTGCATTCGCTGGTTCCCAGACGTCATGAGTTCCAGCGCCATACGAGGCTGGCATCCCGCTCTCACCCCATTCACTGTCGAAACTCCTAAATGTAGCCGTCTCTTCTACTCTAATAGCTTCATGTCTCGCACCTCTCGCCTGTGGAACTCCCTTTTCCTGTTTCCCTGTGAGCTATAATCTCCAGCTATTCAAGTGTAATGTCAATTGACATGTCCAGTTGCCTTGATCTATCCACTACCCCCCTCCTCATCCTTTCTTCTATCACTCCTATCTGATCTTGCTCTAAATTTTCTGTAACCCCTTGCGTCCTAGTGGCTTCCCGCCTTGCTTGGGGTGAAATGCTTAAAAAAAAAAAGTTAAAAATTCTCTAAGAAAAAGCACTTTCCTTGTAAACATCAGGTTAGCATTAAATAACAAAACTTCATAAAACATATATCTCCATGTTAAAAAAAAGTTTTTCTCGAATATATAACTAAAAGTAAGTAATTGGTTTTAATTCAGATTAATTGAAATTTAAATCAGCTAATCTTCTTCAAATAAAGTTTCAGAAAAGTATATTTTTGTATATTTAATTTTTTATTAAGAGGAAAGTCCAAAGCATATTTTATTATTTAATTAAATGTTTTAATCTTTTCAAGCACGTCCGAAATCTTGGTTACAAATTTTGTTTTTCTTGAGGCAGCAGCTGGTGAGGAGATCAAAGATCAGTACAGGAAACGACTTTTGCGGTAAAAAACACAATGATTTGGAAATTCTTGCAAAAATCAAGTAATTGTCAGATTTTAATGAAACTTTCACAAATGAAATGCATTATTTTAGACGTTTTTTTTTTTTTTTTTAGAAAATCTTGGTAAAAATATTTTTATTACATCAGTTACTGTACCTAATTAATTTTATGAAATTAAATTTTATTACTTAAAAGCAGAACTCCTTGTAGAATTTAAATCATCAATTTGTTTTTGCCAAATTGAAACACTAACGAAAATCTGCTTTGAATCGTAAAACAAAAATCGCAATAAAACTAAGACATTATTTAATTAGAAAGGCTTTTAATTGCTTTTATAAATTAGATATATTAAGGACACTATTCTCTTAAGAAAAATGTAGATGAATAATGAATTTTCATTTTATTCTTAATTTTAATTAGAATAATTTAAGTTTTAAATCTTTTAAAATTCTCTATTCATTTCACATTTTCAGTTATTATTATTATTATTTTTATTATTATCAAGTAAAAATTATATAAACTAATCAGAAATTGAAAAGCTTAGTACAATTCATCAAACAGCAATATTTTAAGAATATTTTTTTTTTGTATAAGTATAAACGTGCCGATTTTTGTAGATACGGACGTCCATACACGGCATTATCAGACAATAAGAGCGATAACTATAGTAAATTTATAGCCAAAGTATTTACAATTCTATTAAACATCAAATTACGCAGAATATTTACCTAAAATTTAAAGATTACTTAGTCCTTAAAAATTATACAAAAAAAAACAAAAAACGCTCACGTTATAATTTTCAATTGTTTTTACAGATAAAGCTCCGTAGAAAATCTTAGAAAAACATCCATGTGTCATCAAGCTGTCAATAAACTGCAATATTTTAAACTTAAGAGGATTCTTGATTGGGCCTTCATCACAATAGGCAGGGACGAGTAGATGTGGTAGGTAAAAAATAAACTTACAGAAGAACTCAGAACTGATTGCTGCATTTAAGTATTGCATTAATATTTAAGCTTACCTTTTAAAAATTCAACGATAATTCTTCTGTCGTCATTTAATTTAAAGACAATTTGATGTCCGTAGGTCATTACCTTCCGTACAAATAATCATTTTTATTTCATGAGTGACTTTTGTTGGATTTCGCAATTAATTTTGATTCTTTCCAAATTTATTTCTAAGTTATAAAAAAAGATGTCGTACAAAAAAATTCATCGCAAAAAATCACGTAAAAAATCGCTGAAAAAAATCGCAGTAATGAAAACTTTTGAATCCAAAATCTCTGCTCGGAATGTCTTTAATTTGCTCACGGAGTTGGCCTGATTCCAAAATGGCATGATATGTTCGGCTACAGCCTCTAGGAGCAAAGCTGAAAACACGACCAATTTTATTTTGAAACACTATAATTTAAGAACAGTATTTTTTTCATTTGAACGTGAGCTATTGAAATTTAGAGAGTTGTGTCCCTTTAATTGTTTTAACAGTAGAAGCCAAGATGGTGGAACCCTAAATATGGGAATCCAAAATTCAGGATTGCGAGTGCGGGTCCGGTCCAGAATCTTTTTAATTTGCCCTTGGGATCGGAGTGATTCCAAAATTGTATGATATGTTGGACTACGGCTTCGAGGAGTTAAGTTGAAAAAGTGTGAGACAGTGACACACTGACATTCACATTATATATATATATATATATATATATATAGGTGGTGGAGGTTGAATTTAACGTAGGTCACATTCCATTGGTTAATCACGGCAAAGCGCACAAAACTATATTTTTAAGTATTCTGCTTTTGAAATTAATCGCTCGCCAGTGGTTTGACATCGTCCGAGGATTCACATTTATACTGTTGAAACATGACTGTAATCGTGTAGCGATTTTAAGCATGTTTTTGTTTTAATATCCTATATATTTAAGTTTATCTGTATTGAGCCCTTTTTAAATTAAATGTTACGTACAGTGGAATCATATCATACTCCATTTGTTCTCATTTTACCTGGATATATATATATACTTTGAATATACGCTCTTTCAGCGCTAGAGGGCGTCGTCAGTGATGTTCTAGAAAAGGATCATTGGGCAGTTTCGGGTCTTTCAAACATCATACTGACCTCACCAAATCGACCCCCTTCAGAGCTGATCAGGCTCTGAAGCGCCCTCTAAAAAATGCTTGTTAACACAGACTTTTATAAATACCCCGTAGTCACACATTTGATTGGAGATTGATCAACAGCCAATCACAGCGAAGCAAATTCTTTATAAGCTGTTCACGGGTAATTTCATTTTTTCCCCTTCTCTTTACTTCCCTCCTTGGTGGACACCCCCTCATCGGATACTTAGAAGGTAATTTTTTTTTTTCTCTCTCTCTCTCTCTCTCTATATATATATATATATATGTGTGTGTGTGTGTGTGTGTGTGTGTATGTATGCATGTGTGCGTGTGTGTGTGTCACTGCGTGTGTGATTTTAATGCTCTGAAGTTTAAAATGAACGTGATTTCATTTTTTATGACGGTAGAATAGATTTTGATTTTAGCGTTATGTGGGTAAAATAGCTTACAATTCAAATAATTTTTACACCTGCCCGTGTAGATCAATAAATTTTTTTTTATCCATAGTCGATTGCTGTCCTTTAATTTAAATAATTTTAATCTTTTTTTTTTTTTTTTTTTTTTTTTTTTAAAATGGTTCAGAGAAATTAGAGGGGCGCCGTGGATTTGTCATATGCTTACATTAAGCACTTTTATAAAAAACCGATGACAGGTCAGTCATTTCGAGAGAAATATTGTGGTATGAACAATATATGTTAATGTATTTAAAAAAAATGGAGACGTCTGTTTGTCTGTCGGTACCACGCTAACGTTCAAAGGACAAGGCCTATTGACCTCATTTTTGACGCGAAGTCTTTCAAGACACCCATATGTTATATAGGCCATGTAAAGTTGATCTCTAAGTTTATTCGCGGTTACCAAATGTCATCAAAGAGCATCTTAGCATTCGAGGCAGATGAAGGAATTTATATCAAAATAGCAAAAGCGGTATTAATTGCTGTGAAGAGCAAAAATGATTTCATGTGTTGTTACTTGACGTTACTCCTGCTCGTAAAAAACGTATTTTCAACTGTGAAATCAATCTCTAGTTTTCAAATTAAAAAAAAAAAAAAAAAAAAAGAAAACGGTAGCACCGGGAATATACAGAATCATAAAAGTTATTCTTCTATTATTGCTGTGCTCTTCTCCACACCACCACCTAACTTTGTTTGTTCGGACAACCGCTCTGCCAATATCTCATAACTAATGGAATACTCCGTTTTGATCGCGTGGAAAGAGGGGGGGAACACTACTTGGTTTCATTGAGAAAATAAATAAAAGAAAGAAGGAAATATAGAAGTGTTTAATGTCTCCTGCCAATACATCATAAATAATGGACTATTCAAGAAATAAGGGGGAACGACACTACTTGGTTTCAGTGAGAAAATCGATGAAAGAAAGAAAGAAGAACTATAGAAGTGTTTAATGTTTCCTGCCAATCAGTCAGTTACGTGATACACGCCTAGGCGATCAAGTATCTTTCGATACATGACTGACGAGGCAGATTTTTTTCCCCGCAGTATGGTGTCATCTCTTTCTGCGGTAGACCATTTACCATCCAATGCTATAGAACCCGGTTTGTTCTGCTATTTATCCCTAGCTGGAGGGAGAAGAAGAGGATTAATACCTTTGCCAAGGGTATTAGCACGTAAGTGAATGTAATGGATTCGACTGGAATTCGAACTCAGCTCTCCGATTCCTCAGTCCGAGTCGCTATCCATTACCTCACCGTAATGGACTATTCTGCTTTAATCGCGAGGAAAAAGACACTAGCTGGTTTCATTGAGAAAATGAAAGAAACAAACAAAGAAGTGAAGATAGTAGTGTTTAACGTCTCCTGCCAATATCTCATAAATAATCGACTACTCCGTTTTGATTGCGTGGAAAGACGGAAAAGGCATATCAATGACGCTACGTTGTCTGTGAGGAAAAAAAAAAGAAAAAAAATGAAAGAAAGAAATAAATAAAGAAGGAAAGATAGAAGTGTTTAACGACTGCTTTAGTGAAATGGAAAAAAAGTTGTCAATTTCAAATCTTTTAATTTGTACCCGCTTAATTCTTAAAATAACGACCAGCATTCATTTATCATTGCTATTGAAATATTTTGTTAAAAATCAAATATTTAATGATACGATAGTGTAATTTTTCGGGATATTCTATTGCCATAGAACTTACCATGTGTTTCCACAGTCATTAACTTAAGAAGTCACAAGTAAAAACTAGTAGAAAATTATTTTTTGAGTGAAAAAATCTTAAGCTTTATCTGTTTTATTTTATTTTTCATTCACGACATCCTGTTTTCTCCTATGCCAAATCAGGTTTGAGAGTAATTGATGTTTAGCTTGATGACTATTAGTTGGATGATATTTTTGCCCGGTCTAAGTTCATTTTTCTTCTCTGCTTCTTTGATCATGTAAAGTTCTATTAGCGTAATTGAAGCAATTCGATAGGTTTAGACGTTATGACTTTTTTTTTCTATATATGTTATCAAACATATCAACAGTACTTATTTCTTTAATATATTGTGAGATATGCCGCCAGCATAGCGGTTATCGGCGCTGAAACTGGAATCAGCGATCCCTCTTTCACAAGTATAATTGGAGAAGAAATGAATCCCTCTCTTCTAGACTCTTGTTATGTGTTAAACAGCAGAGTAGGCTGTATTCTTTAGCTTTGGGTGGCAACCAGTCTAAGAGAAAAAAACAAATTCTGAATTAAAAACTGGACAAGGCAACGAGAAATTATTCCACTATGGTAAAAGGAGGCTGTGGCTAACCATAAACTCCTACATCATGAAGGAAGATAATATATTGCTTATATCCTTTTGGTCCCCAGCTGTGATCAAAATGGTAAAGTGGTTACCACTTTCAGGACATTAAATGGCTTTATTTTATTAAGCAATTTAATTATAAAGGTAATCAACATAACAGTATTTGATTTATAAATATCATAAAAGGCGGGAAATATAAATAAAGAAATAGCAGTTATTTTGAAAAGTTTTGATTTCTAAAACTGTAATTTTGTAGTCAATGGTACTTGCTATAATTATACGTATTAGAGAAGCATATTTCAACCTTTTTACCTTCATGGAACCCTTGAAATAGTTTTCATGTCTCAGAGGACCCATGCATAAATATTATTATATACCATTATTAATATCTATCTCTTTTATATTTTTTTTTATTGTAGTTTATGTAGTAAATATAGGTAGACCGTGCATGAGTCTTTTACTAACTTGTTGACTAAATAGGCGTCGAACTGAGCAGGGCTCAGACTGGGCTCCCTGGTAAAAAGCTCCTGAAAGTAGTCACGAAAAGCCTCGCAAATGCCCGCGTCTGTAGTCACAGTCCGCTTGTCCGGCAATGTGATGCTCGCGATATGCCGACTAGATGCCCTACGAGCTTCCTCTGAACGCAATGAAGCGGCCATATTCGTAGCCTCACAAGACATTCTTTTTATCCTAGCCCTAACTACTAGAGCTTGATCCTTCTTGATAAGCAAGGAGGCCAGCTCCGCCTTAGCTAAGGCTACGTCCCCACTATCACGGGATTTTATCGCCCGATCTACCTTGGCCTCAAGAGACTTTTGCGCTGCTAGCCCTGCTAGATTGAGTCGTCGACTAAAATCAGCAGGAAAAGACCTAAGTTTGGATTTCAAAGAGCCCCACCACTTATTCCCAACCACAGCCCCCGACAATTCCCGCTGTAACATTAGTAAAAGCTGGTCCCGGAAATCTTGCTCACCAAATAATGATGAGTTTAATTTCCAGTAACCAGCCATCTTAACCCTAGGCTTATCTAAGTTTACCAGAACCCGGACAAGCCTATGATCCGAGTAAGCTATAAAATGGAAACTTGGACATTCTAAGAGCCCTACATCGACTCTCTTAACTAGAACTCGGTCGATGTAGCTTGCGCTAACCACCGTATCCGAGCTGCCGCCCCGTAGTCCAAGTCCATGCTACCTCCCGGGGGTGCTCATTTCGGTACTTATCGATGAGATCAAACCCGTCGATAAAGGCCCGAAACGATTTCACATCCGGATTGTAAGTACCTGCTTTTTGCCCTATACGATCTATATCGGGATCAAGGACGGTATTCCAATCACCCGCTAGAACTACCGAACGAGAAGTCGTCAAAAACGCCTCGATCTGCCGAAACAAACCAGGCTGCTGAGTGTGGTCATTGGGCGCATAAACCCCAATGAGACGAAGAGCCTTATCCTTTATGGTAACATCCAGCACGCAAAGCCTGCCCGCCGGATCCGCGAAGACAAGAGCACACACCGCATCCAGAGACTTGCTCACCAGCCAGGAAACACCCCTCGAGAGTCCATCAAAACATGCTGAATAGAGGACGAACCTCTTAGACAGAATGTCCTCATGATCGCGAGATAAAAAACGGGTCTCCTGTACACAACAAACATCCACCCCGAGGCGCTGAAGATCGCGATCGAGCATTGCCCTTCGAGACTCCGACCTCAGGTCCCGGACATTCAGACTTGCTAACCAGAGAGCCATTATCAGACCTAATTAGGGTTGGGACACTGACTTGAACATGGCCGGGGTAAGGATACCGACAGCCTCTCCCATCGACCCGTGGCCCATCTCATTGTTGATGGAGCCGTCTTGCGAGAGACTGCCTATATCCCATGGAAAGGTCAATTTTAGTGCTCTATAAAAGGAGGGGTGAACTAAAACTCTGACCCTCCCTGCACAAATTTTTTTCAAATGATTCAGTTCATTACTTTCGGTAATGGCAATTGGAGGGGACATTTTATAAGAACAAATCGCCTCCTCCAACATGGCCCATGCCTGACGAGCTCCGGCTCCTGTTCTTAATATAGTTAGAACTCTCTGGGCATTGGGAAAGTTATTAGGGTCTTCCACATCCTTGTCTGCATATTGCCTTATTGAGAGGAGGTTTTTTAAATCTTTTATTCTGTTTCCGTAGTCTCTATCCCTTTCTGCCTGGGCCGGGGAAATTCTACATTCCTGTGAAATAAATGAGTTTTGCAGTTTTTTTCTTTTTTTCCTTTGAATCCTGAGTAGGACTTCTCTGCCTTTTTGGTGCTGGAGGGGGCATTTCAGGGTTTTTAATGGGGGAAGGACTGGGAGTATGAAGAGGGGTATAATGGGATTTTTGTTTGTACGAGCTGGAATCTCTACTAAGGGGAACAGCTTTAAAGAGTGATAGTAACGGGGTGGAATGTTTCTGTGGGGAAGGATGTTTTGGGGTCGCAGGTGGGGACAAGGTAGATGATGTTGTGGATGTCGCTTTTTCGGTTGAGATAGCCTCTCCTTATCTATTTTTTTCTTTCAGCTGCTTTATTTTTTCTGTTTTTGCGAATCCCGGGTCGAATTTTTCTTGCTTTTCTTTGAATGTCACATCAGAGACCGGGGCATCGCCCTTAACGTTGACAGTAGGAGTGGGGCTGTACGTGTCTTTTGCCCTTGGGGCTTCATTGGACTGAGGTCCCGCTGTCTGGCGCTTCCCTCTGGCTTTACCAGCAACCAGCCATTCCCCTCCTCCTTCTCCACAACTGCACTAGCAGCATGCGAAGGCTCTTTGGGGAATGTGGCCTTTGTGCCAACCGGATGTTTATCCGACCCGGCCCCAGAAGCTGGCATGCCCATTACAGGCGAGGCGGAAGGCAACAACGCGGTCAGAGGGGGATCTTGGTCGACTGGCACCTGACTTCCAGAGGCCTTCTTCTCTGGGCAGGAAGAGGAGAGGTGACCAGTCTCTCCACACTTCCAACACACCGGTTTGCGGCCGGTCACAATGACCGTCAGCTTCGTGCCCTACTAACAGACAGTTAGGGATGGAGCGGAAGGCCTGTTCGTTCAACATTATATCGAAACTCCACCCCCCTTTCAGACTATCGCAAGAAGCACCCAGAATCTCGCCATACTGCGACAGGAACCTGAGGAGGGACCTCGTATATTGCCACACTGGTCCTTCTTCGCCCTTCATACTCTGTGCGCAATATAAAATCTTTTGTAATCAAGTCACGACTTGAGGCAGCGACACAGTCTTCCGGTGTGGGTAGCAATACGTCTCACATGAAGAATTTTGCTTCCTTAACAATTCTAAGGGGCTTAAACCCCAGGGACTCCAGTGATTTTAACACTGTGTCTTTCGTCGAGCGACAAATTTTGCGCGCACGCTTGTCCACGACAAAGACCGACACAATTCTTTTTTCAATTTTTCTTAATTCTTGGGCATCTTCCAAGAGTCCACTTTCCACGACAAGGTGAGCGTAACTCTTGGCTCGCTCCAAGAACTCCGCAACATTGATTATGCAACTCGGTGGGGACGACCAACAAGAGGGCAATTCCCCGGCCTCTGCATTCTTATTTTTCTTTAGTTCATTTTCACCATTCTCAGCTTCGTTGCTTTCCAAATTTTCGCTCTTTTTAGATTCTCTGAGGTCTCTGCAGCTTTTTTAAGGGTTCTCACCATTTCTTCACTTGAAGGTACTAGAAAAGGATACTCATTAGTATCAATTTTATCGGGTGTTTTTTTTTTTTTATAGAGGACAAATTTTTTTTTTTGCTGTTTTTTTAAAATCAGGAATTACCGGTTTCTTTTTTTTAATCAGAAAAGACGGCACTGATCTTGTTTTTTTTCTCCATTTTTAAAGAATGAAAGGGAAGGGGAGGGGTGGTAGGAAAATATAAAAAAAAGTGGGGGGGGGGGTAACAAGTAAATAAAATTTCGCTTATCAGCGAGACAACAAAATTAACTAGTAAACAAAGGTCGACAGACGCAAGTAAAACAGAAGGACGTAAAAAAAAAATATGGGGGGGGGTAAAAAGTAAATAAAGTTTCGCTTATCAGCGAAACAACAAATTTAAATAGACAAAGACGAAAAATAAAACAAAAGGACGTATAAAAAATTTAAAAAGACGAAAAAATTTCGCCTAAGAAATGAACAAATTTAAACAGATAAAACGAAAACGAAAAACAAATGGACGTAAGACAGACGAGAAAAAGAGAACAAGGTTCACAAAAACGAAGAAAGAGCAAAAATTAAAAGGACAACAGACAAGAAAGCAACAAATTACACAATAAAACGAAAAATTATAAACGGAAAATTAAGAAAAAAACGCTATACAAAATAAAATACGAAACTAAAAATGTGACAATTTACAATATGGCTGCCGATAAAAAACGGTCAAACCAAAAACAAAAAAGGACAGAAATTACAATTTAAACACAAACTTTAAAAACAAATATTATACAAACGTAATTAACAGATAAAATGCAAAACTTTTACGGATATTTAAATGAAAAACACAGAAATAATTAACACGTAATAAATAAATAAAGGAAAAAAAAAGTCGGACGAGAAACGTTAAAGACGAAAAAATAAACAGATAAACTCCGGGGTGTGGGCACTGGAAGAAAATAGATTTAAAAAGGAAAAATAAAACGTAAAAGAAAATCAAATCGTTAAAATAAAAAAGGAATAAATAATAGCAAAAAATGAAGTAACGGTAAAAAAGAGGGTAAGGAATTGAAACGGAAAAAATAAAAATTTAAACAATAGTCAAAAAAAGGAACGTTAGAAAAATGAAAAATTTAACAAAAAGTCAAAAAGCAACATTAGAAAAACGGTAAAAATAAATCAAAACTTAACTAAATTAAGGCAGTCAAAAGTTCAAAATAAAAATCCTCTGAGAGACAGAATAAACGTCAAACACGGTCAGACAAGAAAAAAGGAGTAAAATCTTGTTTCCTTGTAAATATTTATTGTACAAAAGTACAAATGCGGCACAAGACCAAAAAATGGGGAAAGGGGGCAAGGATGGTCATCTTCTGTCTTAACTTTAAACTTAGCTAGCCGCAATCACTGACCCAAACATACAAACAATGTTCCTTTCACCAAAACAACACATCCATTACATACCATTCTTACTACATCCACCAAAATTCCTCAGAAACTCTATGAAGTTCTAACTAGTCCCCATATATACAAATCATTGTCTGTGGGGGGAGGGTAATAAAATAACATCTAAAAACCCCAATGAATATTTACAATGAATACAAATCTATATACAAGAAACTAAACAAAAATTTTTGTTAGTAGTAAAACCCCCCACAGCCCTAACTGTGGTAGAAACATCAGTTAACTGGACGAAATCGATGCGAGACTTGAAAAAAAATATCTAAAAATATTCGTACAATCCGTGCACTCGCTACAAACACACACTCAATCAAACACAACAACAAATACGAAAGACACACTCGAAGCGAAAGGCGCCCCGCATCCACCAGAGAACTGATATCACTAACCACCTAACGATGGGAGGGATGGGGAATTAAACAAAAGAAAAAAATAGGGTCAGAAATAAAAGGGGGGGGGGCAATGAGCATACACACCCTAGCTAAGTTAAACTGGAAAAAAAAGAAAAGGTAACTAAAACAAAACCGACCTAAACTAACCTATACATGGGAGGGGTTACCAATGTTCACCCCAGTAATCCCAAAATCCTTAAAGCCTAACCGGCATCAAACAGCCACTCCAAGTCAGCACCTTTCACTCTGCAGAGACGCGCAAGACTCACCCACCTTTCGCTAAATTCCAATGGATGGAGTCGCTTCCTTTCCGTCCTGATCTTGACTTTAAGCTGATGCTTAAAGAACAAGATCAGTTGGGAAGAGGTAAACTTCTCGTCCCCATGAAATTCCTTCTGTCGCGTCGTCCATATCACGACTCGCATAACACCCAGTAAGCAAAGGAACACATAGTGCTCAGCCTTAGTCAACGGCGGTACTATATTGCTACAGACGGAACTGGCCTCGAGGACAAAGAACTTTCCGCGCAGCATGCGAACCATGAGATCTTCAACGAACTTGCACAACGGAACTACGATACTACAATGAAAGAAGGCGTGACCTATGGTCTCCACCTCCCCACTGCGGCGAACGCAGTTTGGCGACTTTGCCAAACCCGCTGCGCGAAGTCTTTTGACGACCCAGAGGGCCCCTCGAATCACCAGCCAGGTGAGTGATGCCTCAGGGTTAGTGAGACATTTCAACCCGGGCGCCCAAGGCCATATACAGCGAGCCTCCCGCTTCGTCAGCCCGAGCTCGTCAATCAGATCATCTTGAACGTTCCCCCTAACTAACACTTGATATAATGCCTTACGGGACAACGGCTGGACGTCGGAGAGGCCATCCTTCGCCCGTAAGAGTCGCTTGAGGGCCAACCGACATTCGTGATAGAAAGAGCCCTCGCCTCGAGGATTACGGCTGGCCTCCTCCTCACACGAGCGCACATTTCTCAAGGATGGAAAATGTTTATGTACGTCTTCCTTCCAGAATTCGCCGTTCTCATCCAGTTGCATACACATAAGATAAGTAATGCGAAGCGTATGTTGACGAGTCTCAACGCAATGCACCCCCAGACCGCCATCAGAGGGATGGAGGTAACAGATCTCGCGACTAACCATGGCGGCCCTGCCTCCCCACAAGAAGGAGAACAAGAGCCTTACTAAAGCCAATAAAGTGTTAGACGGGAGTGGAAGCACGGAGAGTCGGTAAAGGAGAATCGGGTAGATGTGCGAGGCACATACTTCCGCCCTCCCCTTCAAGGAAAGATTCCTCCGAGTCCACAGACGAACTGCGAGCTCGGCCTTCTCTTGCACCTCCGACCAATTCATTTCCAACAAGAGGTCGGGACCGAACCAGACGCCGAGTATCTTGACCGGCCCGTCCGTCCAGAGGAAAGGTCCGGGAAGAGAAACTCCCCTCCACGAACCCAACCGCAAGCCAACAGACTTATCGCGGTTGATCCTGGCCCCCGTCACCATCTCATAACCCTTGATTTCTTTGCCGACTTCGTTAATTTCGGCCCTACTCGACACCAGAACCGAAACGTCATCAGCATAGGCGGAGTACCTGGCCGATCTTGTTTCCTTGTAAAGCAAGCCAGCTGATTTTACCTCATTTCATAGGAGAGTGCCTAATACACCAGTTAGGTTGGTCCATTTTGCTAGAATGGACCTGCCCAATACATTTACATGAGTGGTCTTTATTAGCCCATATATTTCTCCATGAAATGACTCAAGTCAGTTTTTAGCTTTGGCTGCACTTGCCTATTTGTGTGTCAGACCACTGGCAAGCTAACCAATATTCTACACTGTTCAAGTCCAGAGTCAACCATTATCTTCTCCAGATATCCCCATAAAGTCTGCCTATTACTTTGTAATCTTCTGTCTCGAGTGGCTATTGGGCTTTGTATATCATTATAAAAAAAAGACGTACTTTTTTGTCATGGCACTCATACTCATCTTTGGTTAAGTTACATTTCTAAATGTTTTCTATAATGATAAAATTTCCATTCCAATATCAGTCAGATGCTCCGTTTGATCTTATTTCTATGGATTGCTAAATACTAGATTCAAAATGGCTGTCACTAGAAATATTTTATTTACTTAACCCCTTTCCTTAACGCACGATTTAGTGCTTTTCTCAGTCAGTGCTACTCAAAGTGTGGCACACATCCCGTTGCCAGTGGGCGAGAAATCGTCTGCCAGTACGCAGAGAGTTTCCAGGAAAACAAAGAAAGAGTAGTCACATTCCACGACTGCCGGGATATCTGACTCGGTTTTTTTCAAATATTTTTATTTGATTTTTATATCTATTATGGTTACAATTGTCATGTTTAAAGTCATTGCTATACAACTAACGAATGAGATATAATAAACAGCAAAACAGTGAACTAAAATACGTATGACAGCACCATCCTGAAGATGTGGCGTGTGACTTTGTGGAAACCACACCTTGAAATACCAAAAAGGTCATTTTCATGGACATATATTTCTGCAAAATCGATATAAATAAAAAATAAAAAAATGATGCAACATTTATATTTTTCTGGTATAAATGAATAATACAGTAAATATTCAAATAATATTTTCTCGGATCGTTATTATTTATATAATAAATTCGAATGTCAGTGTGTCACTGTGTCACACTTTTTCAATTAAAGGGACACAACTCTCTAACTGTCAAGAAATCATGTTACAAAAATTTTAGATTCCCAAGTTTTCATTACTGCAATTTTTTTACGTTATTTTTTTCGTCGAATTTTATGTACGATAACAATTTTTAAAACTGGGAAATAAATTTGGGAATAATCGAAATTAATTGCGAAATGCAACGAAAGTCAACCATGAAATAGAAATAATTTTTTGTACAGAAAATAAGGATCTACACACATCAAATTATCTTTAAATTAAGTGGCGGTTGAAGAATTATCGTTGAACTTTTAAAAGGTAAGATTAAATATTAATGCAATACTTAAATGCAGTGATCAATTTTGAGTTCTTCTGTAGTTTATTGTTGCCTATCGCATACGGCAGCAGTATGCCTCGCAAAAAGAAATCTCAACCAACAGAGGACAAGATTGCAATCAAAAGAGCCAAAGCTGCAGCGAGGAAAAGAAAGTCCTGTGCAAACGAAAACGCAGATCAAACGATAGCCAGCAGTGTTGAGAATATGCAAAGACTTAGGGATTCTCAAATTCCTGAACAAGCCGAAGGCCCAATCAAGAGCCCTCCACTGGAGCTAGCTTAAATGCAGTCTGACAGAGCGGCTTTTAAGCTAGTATACTTATATGGCGCAAATAAGGTACCAGTCCCTAGCGCACTGGGAAGACTTGTTATGTCAATGATGACTGGTCTTCGAATGAATAAGACATTATGTTTTCATGTTTAGTACAGACTAGCAGCATGGCCCGGCGTTGCCCGTGCTTGATTAAAAAATCGTACGACACATTCAGCAATCGCTATCACTTGACTTAAAATATGTTTGCCCTTCCTTGCCATTAAAGGAGTGCCCTTTGCCGTGCTGATGTTGCTACATCCCTTACTTCTTGCCTATCTTAGACTGCGAATTTTTTCTATGCTCTTTACTAAACATTAAATCTGTTACGAAAAAAGAACTAAACAAAATGAACACAAAACGATCAGCTTTAAAAAAGGACTCGTAATTGAAAAACCGAATGAAAAAAGAATATTAACAACAAATACTTTTTCACAGCCAACCCAGTTCTGCGGAATCAGAATCAACGTTGAGTTTAAGCAAGCGAATGAGCCAATTGGAGTAAAGTGCCATGCAGATTTAAATTTTTTCCCACTTGTGACGAATGCAGCTATCGTTTTTTGGCATGCTAGCATGCTAGTTAACATTCGTGTCAGTCAGCCGTTGGTTCTCACGCTGGCCAATAGAATCTTCCTGCCTATTCGTGGCAGCCAGCTATAGGCTCTCATTCTGGCCAGTAGAAAATGGCCGCAAACTACACGAAAACTGCCGTAGAAGCATGAAAAAATCGATTATTTCAACTATCGATGGGAGTTGGGAAATGCAAAATCGGTGTTACTAACTTGGAGCATGTGCATGTAAATTTTGGTGCAAATCCGTCGAAAATTGTGGCCGTGCATTCGTTACACACACACACACACACACATACTGCCTTTTATAGATAGAGATAGTCTCATAATACTCCTGAAATAGGATGTATCTAAAAAAAAAATAATGAAAAAAATGGATTGGAAAGCTTCGCTCGCTGGTCTCTCGGTCGTCGAAAAAAACAAAAAAAAACAAAACAAAACAAAACAAACAAACAAAACAAACAAACAAACAAAAAACCCGCCAGTACAGCACATCAGATAGTTTGAGAAGCACTGATGAACATGACAAAACATTGCTGAATAATTTATCCTTACAACTAGCAAAACATCGTAATTATTATTTTCAAAACAATCGATGTGTTTTATTGAAATATTCCGACGGAAAAGAAAAATGTCAGCAACAGTTTTAAGTTTGCATAACGAGCTAATCATCATCATCATCATCATCATCATCATCATCATCATCATCATCATCATCATCAAACTTCCAAAGACTCTCCCGTGGAGCATAGAACCACAGACCCACCGCTTTAGGTGTCGCTGCTGTGGTTTCCTTAGAAGGTAGATTTCTACTAGGTAGAGCTGGCAACTCCACGCCCAACCGGTTTTGTATTCAGAGTTTTTCTTCTTTAAGAATGGTTGCCAACCAACGTTAAAGAGCCCAGTCTGCCCTATTATTTCGCCTGTATCTAGGAGAAGAAAAGATAAATTCATATCTTTTTCAAGGGTTTTTTTTGTGCGAAAGAGAACGCAACGAACTCGACAGGAATTTGAACTTGACACCTCGATTCCACTTTCCGCGCCAATAGCCGCTACACGAGGCGCACATCCCCAGTATAAATTTTGAGCGTGATTAATTTTTGTTTTAGGTCAGCATATTTTAAAGATTTTACCATTTGTTGTTTTTATATTCACTCTGGTAAATAAATAAGATTTAGATGATAATTTTGAGAAGAATTATTAACATTCAAACATTGCTTGATCTCATTGTTTAAGTTGCTTTTGTAGTTGTCACGTTCTTCATGTGCACAGTCACTATATAAGATACTTTCTATAATTTTCAAGGAGTTGTTATCGTTCCAGGAGCTGTCCGGATTTCTGAAATCATGTACTGCGTCATTTTGTCGGCATTACAGCTTTTCAACCGACCCATTCTTCAGTCTTCTTCACATGAACAGAAAATAATGGAAAACCTAAAATAAACTATGGGTAATATACTAACCAGATTAGTTTATTCTCAGCAATGTGAACCACGCAGACAATATCATAATCAGCGAAATGTTAACCAAAAACTGGATATAGCAACCTCCTTGGATCTATATTCACAGATACTAATATAATGGTTCTGATACTGAAAACCAACCTGTTGTTGTAAGGTTCACAGAAACTTTGGATTTGTTTAATCGCTCCGCTGGCATATGATATGTATGCTGCAGGACACAATTGATGTCTATGGGGTTCATCCTCATATTGTCTGTCTTGGAAACAACACAAGACGGACAGTTGCTACTTTGGAGGATGCTACTTATATTCCTTAAATCGAAGATTAACGCTGGTAAACTTTACTTTTGTGAACTGTTTTTATTCTATACACACAAATGCTACATCAATTCGCTCTACTATTACGAGGTCAACCAGAAAAGACAGTTTTCTGTTAATTTTATAACTGTATAGATGGTCAAATTGGGTTCACATTATCCAACAGAACATGTACATTTACCTGAGATGGCTACATTATAAACAATGTACCTATGCCAGACCAAAATTAGAAGTATTTAAGTTAATAATTTCAGAAAAAAAAGCACATTTCAGAAAATATAGGGAAAAATGCAGACCCATAGCTAGGTCTTCACTTGTTTATTTTGTCCATATATTAGACCCCCAACTGAAGATATTTTGTCCGTACTCAAAAAGATGTCTACATGGTTCTTAAGACAAGGATGATTGTACAGTTTGTTTCGATAGGTAAGTAAAGTTTACTTTGTTGATACTTTTGACCACATCATTAAACCATTAGTAAAAATCAGATTGGAGTCTCTGTAAACAATTTTACGTATTAAAAATGTGGTAACATTTTTGGTTAAAGCTTTTTTAATAACAACAAAAATAACGAATAATGGGTTTAACAATCAGAAAAAAAAACTTTTTGGAATAAGTGTCCATCTATCTATTCATCCATCCTTCCTTGATCCCAATATCCGCTGGTATCAAAAACATTCGAAATAATCGCTTTCTAGTTTTCAAAATCTATCACGTTTTTTTTTTACAAGCATGTTATCTGCACGTCATCTCTAATCATTTTTTATAGTCTCAGGTGGCTTGATTGTGGATTGGGAGTTGTCCTTCACCTAAACTGGTTACGAACCACGGTTAAAGAGGCCATTCTAAATACTTTTTTTTTTTTTAAATAATGTCACATCTGCGCAAAGTTATCGAGTATAAATTGTAATAATAAAAATGAAATTTTAATTATACCCAGTCTTTGGTCATCTACTCCTATTGTGAGATCCTTCTCTTTTTAATCATTTCACCCTAAGCAAGGTAATAAAACCACTAAGACACAAGAGGTTACTGAGTGCGAGAGAATATGAGAAAAACTACTATTAAGGGGAGAGAGAACAATAAAAGAAGAAAAAAAAAGACAGAAGAAAACGACTGACATTGAATTTAAATTTTTGAAGATCAAAGTTGACTAGGAAGCAAGAAGCTGGTAGAGTGTTCCACAAACGGGAAGTGTGAGAGAAGAAGCTATTAGCATAGAACGTACGGTTATAGCTAGCTATTTCAACTGTAAAATAATAAAACTTTACTGCCAATCTAGTACGGTGCTTAAATTTATAAACTGTAGGTACTACAGAGGAAAGGTTATCAGAAAAAAAATTACCATGAAAATATGCATAGAAAATGCACAAGGAAGCTATGTTACGGCGGTGGGAATGTGACTGAAGCTAAGATGTCAGGTAAGTAATAATTTCAGATTCTTCTTTGGATTGTATCACGTATCTCTAAATACAGAGTTCCAAAGAAGAATATGCAATATCTCAGCTTCAGTCACTTTCCTGCCCCCATAACGTAGCTTAACTGCGGATTTTCTATAAATACATTCATGGTAACTATTCTGATGAACTTTCATCTATGATACTATGGGACTAGTTAGCATTTTCATAGAGTCAAAGAGGTATTATGGTGGTTGTAGTAAGAAAGGTACGTATGAATGTGTTGTTTTGGTGTAAGGAATATTGTTTCGTACGATTGGGTCAGTGCTTGCGGCTAGCTAAGTTATAGTTAAGACAGAAGAAGACCGTCCTTTCCCCAATCCCCTTTTCGGCCTTGTGCCACATTTCTGCATTGTACAGAATAAATATCACTTTCCTCTATGATACCTAGATTTATGAATTTAAGCGCAGTAGCAGGTCTCATCATTTTACAGTTGAAATGCCTAGATGCAACCGTAAGTTCTATGCTAACAGTTTCTTCTATCGCACTTCTCGCTTGTGAAACACTCTTCCCGTTTCTTGCTTTCCAGTAAACTTTGATCTTCAAAAATTTAAATGCAATATTAATCGTTATCTTCTGTCTTCTTAATTGTTGTTCTTTTATTGTTCTCTTTCTTTTATATTATTTTCCTTTTTCTCATAGCCTCTAACACTTAATAACCCCTTACGTCTTAGTGGCTTTATTGCTTTGCTGAGGCCGAAATGATAAAAAAGAAGTACCAGACCAGACCAGACCAGACCAGACCAGACGTGGAGGCAATGGTCAATGCACGGACAAATGGTAAGCTTATGTTGGACGATTTCCTCAAAGATGAAGAAGAGACTCGAGGCGACAGAGATGTGGTTCTACAGAAGGATTCTAAGGATATCATGGACCGAGCGTGTGAGCAACGATGAGATCTTAGGGAGGCTGCAAACAAGGAGGAGGCTTATTCTTAATATCAGGAAGAGGCAGTTGAAGTTTCTGGGACACATAATGAGAAAGGAGGGCTTGGAGAATCTGATACTCTCGGGTCGAAGAGAGGGAAAGAGAGACAAGGGAAAACAGCGCGTGACATACCTAGCGGGTTTAAGCAAATGGATGACAGAACGTGGTCTGAGGGAGGAAGCAGAGGGAAGGAACTTGTTGAAAGCTACAAGGGATAAAGGGAAGTGGAGAGCCATGATCGCCTACGTCCTGATAGGACATGACACATAAAAAGAAAGAACTGCAAACAGTAACTGTGCTATTGAAAACCACCCTGATGATATAATGTCGACAAATTTCCAAAAGATTAAGAAACATAATCACGAAGTGGACGATATTAATAGCTGACAATGGGTATGCGTGTCGAACATTTTCAAGTCTTGAGAATAGGAACGACACCAGTCTGTATTTGTGTTCAAGTAAGACCAGATTTCAACTTTTATGTCAGTGCCCATCCCCAATCCTGGGAGAATGGACGTTAACTCATGGCGACAAGTCCAATACAACGGAAGCATAAATCTGTCTCAGCAAACATTCATTCAAACCTTTCGCATTTACAATCATTTTTTAGCACAAACGTATATATTCACGCGGCGACCTTCATTCTCGAAAATTGTCGCCTACTTGATCGTTGGCATAAACCTGATCATAAATTCTCAGTAGACGTGAATTTGATGTCACTGGTGATTAAGTCTCCTTTGTTCTATGGCCACTAACTCGTGTTACTTATTTATTAAACCAAGCAGACGAGATGGCAGTTATTATAATTGTTTTTACTTTACTTCTGTTTTATATTTGTCACCAGACATAACACGATTATAGCAATGGCGGCTTCTGTTATAACTTAATGAGGTTGCATGCAAATCAAAAAAAAAAAAAAAAAAAAAGAGCGAGTACGATAAAAATAATATATTCAATGTTATTTTTAGACTGTATTAAGAATAGATAGATTTTTTAGGTTTATTAATCATTGGGCAAAAATTTAAAAAAAATGCTAGTACATATTCCGGCTTTCTTCAAAAGAATATCCTTATCATTTGTTGGATTTGCTACTTTTGATGGCTATTACTATTGAGTTTGAGCCTCACTGGGTGACTTTGAGTGAGTGAAGCCTGGGGGTCTTGACAAAGATCCACTTCTTTGAACATTGAGGGCTGACGCTACAGAATCACAAACTACGGTACCAAATAAAAGAACCGACATCACCTGAGGACTAACAACAGCAGCAACAACTAAAATGGTTATCACATGTAACTAAAAGAGAAAATAATGTGATAATGAAGATGCTGACATTCTACACTACTTCAAATAAAATGTTAGAAAGGAAACCCCCATCAGTACTGGAAAGAGCGATAACAGTTACTGGACTTGAGAAACCTGTTTTCTTCAAAAGATTTTATAAATTTCAACCGAACTAGTAGTACTGTAATATTTCAAAATATTAGATAAGCTCGATTGAACGATTTTCTCATATAAACAGTTCGTTAAGAAATCCTTTCTGTTCTTATAGGAATACGCGGAGATCAATAGATTCTTATATTTAATATATATATATTTAATATATTTAATATTTTGAAATCATCTTCGAATACGTTTTCACAACATCACCCACGTGACGACGACGTGATCATATTAAAACGGAATGCTGATCTTATAAAGAAATTCAGTTATCTGTTTGGATTAGTCTTACTCTTATGTCCATCGACTTTTTCATGTTGAATTGAATATAATCTAATGTTAATTATGTTTTATGAATACGCCCGACGTTGACATTATATTAACATTAAAACAGCATAATTGCATATTGGGATTTTTGTTTGTTTTTCCGTATATTTTTCTTCATTCTGTCGGATCTATATCCATATATTTATTTACATACATATATATATATGTAATTATATATATATATATATATATATATATATATTAGTTTCCTGATTTTGTTGTAAAATATTTATGCTTCGGTAGGTATTTTTTCGTATGTGTCGGTATTTTCGTATGTAACGCACTACTCAACGATACCGATACATACAAAAAATAATCGAACAAAAATAACTACTGAAACACACGCACATATACATATATATATATATATATATATATATATATATATATATATATATATATATATATCTGCAAGAATTTTTGATTCCATTCATTTTGAAACCGCCATGTCTGACGAAGCGAAATCGAATTATCGATTTTGCGTAATAAAATATTACTATGGCTTTCTGAAGTGTCCGATTTGTTAATTAATTATTACTTGTTGTTCTGTTTACTACATTGAGCTCTCGGGATTTATATGCTTCCTGAAATTATCCATACGGATTACCAATTAACATTATCATATTATATATATATATATATATATATATATATATATATATATATATATATATATATATATGTGTGTGTGTGTGTGTGTGTGTGTGTGGTATGCTACATTTATAGGCTAAAGTGCTCAATATCAGGGATAGAGCGTATGTAAATATATAAGTGCAGAGCCCTGATAATTGCGTTTAAGCATGAAACAGACTTATATATATATATATATATATATATATATATATATTGACTAGTTGTAATTAGCACATTTTGTTATCTGTGACATGCGTAAGACCAGAACTTCGAAAACATTTTAAATCGTACGCGTTGAATATTAGATATAAGAAACAGTCTAGTTAACCATCTAAGTATCGTATACGTCCCGAATATGTTTCATTTTTCATTTAGGGTTCGTTTCTTCTTTTATTTGGTGTGCCGTTTCAGGAGTTAGGCGATCGTTTT
The DNA here is from genome assembly GCA_963932145.1 of Acanthosepion lycidas. Lineage (NCBI taxonomy): Eukaryota > Metazoa > Mollusca > Cephalopoda > Sepiida > Sepiidae > Acanthosepion > Acanthosepion lycidas. The sequence continues at coordinate 29,840,885 of OZ010584.1, read as the reverse complement.
CTCCACAATTTCCCGTCATTTGTAGCACTTACTATTTTTTTCTTTTTTGCTTTTCTTTCTCTCCTAAATGGTGTACAGAAACTCGTTAGGTAGGTCACTCGGTGCTTTCCTTTTTGCCCCTTGACTTCAATATGCCCTGTGTGTATCAAATTTTCCAAGGAGAAGATAGGTTCGTTTTCATCCGGTTCAGACTCCTCCCCTGTCTTTTGAACAGGAGTAGATGTTTATCCCTTGTTCCCTGTTTAGGATTGGGCTTCCGCTTCCTTCTAAAGTCTATTTCAACTCTATACTTCTAACCGCTCCTCCCCTGTCTTTTGAACAGGAGTAGAGATTTATCCCTTGTTCCCTGTTTAGGATTGGGCTTCCTCTTCCTTCTAAAGTCTACTTCAACTCTATACTTCTAACGTCTCCTCCCGTCTTTTGAACAGGAGTAAAGGATTATCCCCTTGCTTCCTGTTTAGGACTATGTTTCCGGTTCCTCCTAAAGCCTTTCACACTCAATCTTAGTGGCAATATCGTCTTGCTTGGGGTGAACTTATTTAAAATAAAAGCCCGCTTTTCTCATTATGTGTCCTAAAAATAGTCATTTTTAATTTAATTCTTATAGACTCACAATATAATTGAAAATGAGATTGTTTTTTACTTTCCAGATTCACTAAACAACAAGGACAGAAAGTGCTCAATAATGGCCTGCCATTTTTAATAAGGGACGGTTGGCAATTTTTAAGTTCATCCGGATATGACGTAACACTCTCTATTTACTGATCATAGCTTTTTGTGAAACAAGGTCACTAGAATCGATTGAAAATCGAAATTATATTCACAGCTGTAATGTTAAATGAAATCAGTTCGATTATTCTGATTTTAATCACATTGTTTAAAAAAATATTATGCTTTCTTATTTCTTTAATACATTTTGAATTTTCATACACGTTTTACATTGTTAGTGTAGATTTTCATATTTCCGATTAAGGGACATTTTTTTCTCTTACTTCTGTTTAGAGAAACGTACACGACCTAGGTATATTTTAGCGAGCTGCTACAGAGTCGGTGCGTACTGCCACCCGACCCTCCAGCTGGGGGCAAGTCAGATTGGGGGCTCGGGCAGTGCTTTGTCACCCTCATTATCATATCATCATTTACTTCTTTCTACCTACATTTAGATACATTACAAATTAAACTAAACACAACTGACTATTAAAAGATGAAAAATTTTCGCGGATTTTGACGCCATTTGACGTCTTTTTTTTCCGTCCAAATCCGTGAATTTGTTTTGCTCTTGAAAAAAAAAAAAAACACTATGTAAAACTTACTATTTTTATTCATAATGTTGAATGTGTTAAAATTATTAAACTTTTTAATAAGAAAAATCTCAAGTTGATGTTAAAAACTGCCGCGAAACATTGTTGATTTATTTAAGATCTAAGAATGATCTATTATGACATGTCTCTAATTTGTTTTTAGATACATTGTATTTATTTTCAATTTTTCTTGTTGAACCAATCCTTAACAGGGAACAAAGGATAAACTTCAACTCCTTATCAAAAGACCAGTGAGGAATATGAACCGGACGATAGACGAACCTATCTCTTACTGTACATAATTAGTTTATTATAAAATTTGTATTTTGTATGAATACTACCATATGAAAATTGAGATGTAGTAGAGTGGGGTTGGACGTATCATATATTTAGGGGTGCACGTGACTCTTGCATCAGCCCTGGCTACAGACAAGGAATTATTAATAATTTTTTGGAATACAATTATTGGAGATTATGATATATAAATTTCTGTTTATCATAACAATATAAAGCAATTGAATAGCAAATTGAACAAAAATTTGATGTAACGCCTTTGATCCTCTAAAATTCATCGGACTAAATTCAGGCATCTGCTGATGGAATTATATATATGTAAGGGGAGGGGGGAATAAAAAAGACGAAGACTTCGGTTATAATTATGCACTGGGGAGGAGCGCTTAATGTATAGAAATGCTAAATTTTAAATTTTCTGGAATAAAGCTATCTTGTAGTCTTTTCTTCTTCCTTTACTTAATCTTGAAGAGGCAGTTAAGTCCCCGTAAATGACTCCCTTTCCAACCGGCTGTCTTTTCTTTATTGAATGTTTTTTTATTTACAGTTATGATAACTGCACAGGTGTGATGGAATGTTTGTTAGTTTATGGAATTCAAAAAAGAAAAGAAAAAATATCTTTCTTTTTTTTTCATCTCTGCTCTTTCAAACACGATTTACATTGCCACTAGAGATGTTTCTTATTTCTCAGATTTTTTTGTTTTTCTTTAAGGTCGCAGAGTAGGGGACATTTTTTTTTTTTTCACTTTGTGTTTAAGTATTTTTCTCTTACTCCTTCTGTTTAGACAAATGTACAAATGGCAGCATACTGTAGTCACAAGATTATTTGCTTAGCATCTTGTTTATATCCTCCTGTTTCCAGATGATAGGGAAATCGTGTAGAAATTCAATACCCAACAGTAATTTCTAAGGAGAAGGCGAAAGACAGGCAAATTTCGGTGGATTTCGTCTCCGACACTTTGTATGGAACGGAACAGAACATATTCTGTCACTTATTCAGGCTCACATGGGTAAATTGATCCTGTTTTGTTTTTTATTTTTTTATGTTTCTCCCGCACTCCCTAATGTATCATTCGAAGACTAAGAAAACGTTGTCAAATAATTGCTCTTGCTTCTATGATTTAGAAAACTAAACGACTTGCTTCAAGCTTTATTTATTTGGTAAAAGTAGTTACACATGTGTGGAGAGGTAGATACACACGCCTTTTTTTTTTTTGAAAAAATTTCTAGCACCATGCGATCTTAAAGATAAGCTGACTCATTTGTTTCGTCGAAAATTTCTGTTATTTTACGATCTCTTGGGACGCATAAGAAAGTTTGTACAAATGAAATCCATACTGGGGATAAGAAAATGTCTGGAAAGGAGCGTTAGATTAGAAAAATATAATAGTTTTTTAAAATGTCATAATATCCGTTCTGATGCTCCTGCTATATATCTTGATAAAATGCAAAGAAGAATCTGAAATGTTATCGGTCTTGACCTGGCATCTCGACTTCAGTCATTTTCCCATCAACATAACTGCCCTGTGCCATTTCTATAGTGATTTACTAAGTGTAGTTTAGATGTGGCACAAGGCCAAATATATGGCGCATTCAATGAGACTCGAACTCACTAATCAGTCGTAATTGGTCTAACGGGCCTTGCTTGCTAACTATTACACCATGTCGATATCTACAAATATTTTCATGGTAATTGTTACAATGAGCTTTCCCTTTTAATACCGCGACTTCATGAATTTGAGTGTAGTAATAGATTAGAAAATTAAACCACTGTGGACAGTTAGAAAATTTAAAACAGGAAATGAGCAGGTTAAATATCAATATTTTAGGAGTTTGTGAAAACTGGTGGGTAAACAACGGAGGTTTTGTGCGTGACAAACACAGGATCCATCACGCAGGCAGAGAGAAAAAAATGAAAGAGGAGTAGGATTGATACTAGATCAAGACATGAAGAAATACGTTTTAGGATACTGTCAACTATCTGACGGGAAAACAACGCATAATATACTTAGTAAATGGATGGCGGAACAGGGTCTGGGAGAAATAACTGAAACATAAAAATTCTTAAGAGCCACAAAGGACACAAAATCATCTTTTGTTATTTCAACCATTTCAGTATTTAGTTTTGAACGATTTTAAACCGTTTACGGTATACTTATGGTTTGCGATAAGGGACAGTCTTAAAAGATCTTTGAAAATATCAAACGCAAGATGTATCTGAGTAAGGCCCAAGAATGCACCAACCGAAAAGTAGTGAGCAAAACAAAGACATACCTACTTGTCGTATCATTCTTAGAGTCAACGTACAGAAAGTGCACTGTGCATACATATATCGACAGACACTGTGAGGGAAATAAAATTGCTAGACCTTGAATATCTATTTCAATTTGCTCACGATTAAACGTAACATAACTGGATTGCAGTAAATGATGTATATAGATCCACACTATTCTATGTATTTAAGCATCAAATGTTCTTCAAGGCAAATATTAAGCACAACAGACATTTTCTACCGATTAATTTTAATGATCGGCTTTTCCAAATTACGAAAAATCCTTCTCAGACAAAAAGGAAATCCCGTCAGGAATTGTTCGAAGTTCCTTTCGGAAGAAAAGTACAAGAAATATGTCCCAAACTTTGGCTTATTAGCTGAGGTTAGAAAATAGAAACCGTGCCTACGGTACGATTTTATCCAAGCGCCAACGTCACACACCATAAGGATGAGTATGATTTTGAGTAACAGACAGTCGTGCAAATATTGCTCAAGCCACTTGGCATTTCCCATTTTGAGGACACCTTATGCACTGAATGATGATCCCAGCCCCCTCACGAAAGAGAGGTAATGCCTGGGAGGATGGTCTCCTTGGTCTCAAGCATAATATTAATTTAAAACATTCCGTTCTGCTTACGCCGGGGAAGTATAAGAGTGTATTTTTCTGCGAGCCCACGTCGCTACCGAATGTGAGACAAGGTCGATGTTTAAAGTGGATTTAACGGCAATACCGTGTAAAAATTGTCCAAGCCCTCTAGACACTTCCCCTTTCGGTGACGCCTCAGCTGCTGGGTACCCTCTTGTCTTTTTCTAAGCGTAATTTAGATGTAGCATAATGCCTAAAGTATGGGGAACCAATGAGGATCGAACTCACTACTCAGTCGGAACTACTTCAGCGAGACAAACTTGCTAACCATTACACCACGTCGAGGTGTTCTTTGAAGAACCATAAGAGCCATCCTAACAATACTCAAATCCCATATTGATACGTCGTATATCCTCTTAGGATAAGCTAGTTTAGCAGATTGTGGCTATTTAGTAAGTTTTTATTGATTGATTTATATTTTACAGCTTATCAAGTTTTTTCAGGTTATTTAAAGCCGGAAATATTTTTAGATTGTAAGAATTTTTTGGAGATAATAATGATTTACTGATACAAGTCATGCTAATTAACCCATAAAGTGGGGGTGAAGAGGTGACTTCATTACTTTCCCAATGGTATTTGCGCGTAATTGAATTATAAAAAACACAACTGGAATTGGAACTCGGCTCTCCGATTTCCAATTCCGAGTCATTAAGCATTACACCCTACGCGCATCCAAGCTTACAGCGCCTAGTATTCCCAAATGGTTTGCCATATAGGTACTGACCAGGCACGACGTTGTTTAACTTCGCTGATCTTGCGAGAACCAATGTTTCAACGTGATATGGCCGTAAGCTAGTAAGTTCGGTCCTTTTGCTATACGCGTAGCCTTGTACCAGACTAAGTTAAGCTTGATGAATCCCAATTCGTTGCCAGTGTGGCTTTATTGCTTTTATGAAAATATTATTTTCTTTTCAACTGATGTCAACTTTAAAATCACCCCATTTCATTTTCTATGAACCTTTCTTTCGCTAAAAGCCATTCCAAGGTTTCAATATAGACCAATCCCTTTTATGGAGCTATTTGACTTGTAAGTTTCTGACGGCCAACTTGCCTTTGTTTTCATTGCGCGACAAAAATAAAATACAAAATATCGGAAACAAGTGATGGGAAAGCGAAAACAAAAACAAAAAATGTCGACTACCAATATATATATATATATATATATATATATATATATATATATATATGTGTGTGTGTGTGTATGTGTGTATATTTGTGTGTGCGCGCGCGCGTGTGCCCCTCCATATATGTATATATGCATATATAAGAAGAAAGTAATCCAAGAACTGAGTCTTTTGATCAGGGTCCGTTGAATGACGATCTTAATGCTTTTTTGCTTACTATGATTTTTTTTTAAAAAACGTCAAATGTGTTTCCTTTTTCAAATGTTCGTCTTTGTTATTTATTTATATGTGAAGTGAACAAAAGGGCCTGAATGTGTGTGTGCAAGAAATGTTAGTAGTCAATATAGGGACTTCTAATTGTATAAACTTGAATTGAAAAGATTTTAATAAATATATAGACTGTAAGAGAAAAGATTTTAATAAAAGAAAAAGTAGAGCAACGATCTGAACATAAATAACTTTAATAATCAGATAATAATAATTATTAGGTTAGTGCAAAAATAATGACGTAATAATGTCGTTTTTTGACGTTAAAAATACGTCAAAAAAACGACATTATTACGTCATTAATTTTTTCACCAAACTAATATAATAATATTATAACTTTACCCTAACACATGTATTCGAATCTAATCCTATACTTAATTCCATTTCTCTTACTCTGATCTTAAATTTCCTTTTCTGGTTTAAGAGATGAGGGGAGATATAAATAAAAAGAGGGAATGTCTTAACTCGAACAGCGAAAGAACTGGAATTTTCATCAGTGCTATCAACTGACAAAAAGATTATCTCGCGCCATTGTATGTACGAATGTAAACGTTGCTTTTACTATGTGATAACACAACTAATGAAGTTCAAAATTAATTGCTAAGTTAATTCGTAAAGAAATTACAGCCACATATACTGAAATCACACATAAGGTTAACTGTATACCTCTAACATCTCCGCCTATACACGAAGATTTGATGTTTTGACACTTCTTGTTTCAATAAGAATATATAGGTCGGCTTATCTCCCAGTCCATACTCCTCCCCCAATCTTTTGAAAAGGAGTATAGGTTTATGGCCTGTTTCCTGTTTAGTATAAGGCTTCCGGTTTCTTATTCAGGAGACTTAATAAGAGTGACTGTCATTGAGTTTTGGTGATATGACTAGCTGGTGGCTACAGGTTCTTCTCTGTTGCTGCAAACCGACTGGTAGTAAGGAACCCGAACTCGGGAAGCCCTTAGTATAGAGCGGTCCGTGTAGTGCCATGTCATGCATGGATAAGTGTTCCGGAAAACACTTTCGGTGGACAACCCTGAGTCACAATATTGCTGCAATTTGCGTCAATTTCCAGCCAGCTCATGTTGCCTTTGACCATAGGCAGCTACTATTATTCTTGGCTTTTTCCACCCTTAAGAGTGTAACACGACCAAGACAAATAATCAAAAGAAAACTAAACCTGCATGCAAAAAAAAACAAAACAAACAAAAACACATATGCCCTTTAACATTTCCTTTTCGAAGATTCGTAGCATTCGTACCAAGTTCTACAGTGTAGAATCGTTTCTCTTGGAACGTCCTCCTGACATTCTAGCTTTCTGTGAAACTAAACTGAAGACTTAAATCTCTTTTACTGAATTACTTGTTCCTGGCTATCGTGTTTATAGAATATATCTCCCTTCTCTCCTATCAGACAAGAAGAATCTATTAACGGAATAACTTTCTGTTATCAATGCACTAATTGGGACTCATTTCGTGATGTCCTTCTCAATATCGTTTGGAATGATACTTTTAATCATCCCGTTAAGAAATGTGCAACTCGACTCATCTGGAGTATCTCTGCTAGACCCCACCTCGAGAACAGAGCCTCTATTGAGTGATATGGCTTGAATTCGACAGTATGTCAACAATTGTCATCAAGAATTATGCAACTTTCACTGGCTCCTGTTCTCACTAGACTTTACAATAAATCCTCGTTACTTCTTGCTTTACAGCATGTTCGAAGTACTCCTCTATAATTCATGTCTTTAAGAACTCTGGGTAACAATCTGATCCCCCTTGACTTAATGCCCTGCTAGACACTTCTTTTTAGCAAAGTAATAGATGCTCCAATCCAATTGACCTTAACAAATTGTGTAATGAAGGTGACACGCTTCTAGTTCATTTCATATTAATGTAGGGGTCTCCCAGAGCTCTATCCTGTTTCTGATCATCATCAACAACCTACCCGATATCATCAGTTCTCAACTAGGTATCTATGCAGATGACACAACTATTTACCCGCGTCTTAGTACCCGCGTCTCAGTAGGAAGTCTGTCAGATCCGACAAAATAAAATCGGCAACTGCTCTAAAAAAGGACCTCCAATCAGTGGTTAACTGGGGCAAGAAATGGTTTGTAAATTTTAACGACTCCAAAACAAAAGCGATTTCATTTAACCACTGCAGAGAACCTTTTTTGTTTGCCATCAGTATGTTTTTAATGAACTAAGCTATTATTACGCTGAAGGCTGTAGGCCATAACGGCCGAAACATGATGACAGCAAATATGAAGACAATAGTTTGAATGCAAATAGTATAAATAATAAAACTCCTCATCCCAGAAATTCAGACAGAAACTTATTATTTCTCAAAATAATGCCTTTCTTTGTTAATATACTTAATCCAGTTATGAATGGAATATAGATGAAACGTTATACAGTTAAAGTTTCAGATTAAAATTTAACTTATAGCCACATATTAGGCTACAGATTTATTGATACACCCTAATACGGAAAATTTCTTTTTAGTACTTTTACACTGTTTTGATAGAAACTGAAATAGTTTACGATTAAATAGGGTCACTACCATTTACTCCTGTTTCAATAGCAAATCCGTCAGATCTGACAAAGCGAACCTGGTAGCCGCTCTTGAAAAAGACCTCCAATCAGTGGTTAACTGAGGTAATAGATAGTTTACAAATTTTAACGCTTCCAAGACAAAACTGGTTTCATTTATCCACCGCAGAGAACCTTTTCTGTCTGCCATCAGCATGGCTGATGCTAAACTCCGGTAAAGTAACACTTTGCGTCTTCTTGGGCCCACATTTTCCAGTGACATGAAGTGGAGTGATTACTTTAAATCAATTGCTAGGTCTACTGTTAAAGTTGGTTCACTGTGTCGTGCCAGACAATTCTTCCCGTCATAATCCATACTGCACATTTATAAAGCTACCATTCGTTTGTGCACTGAATACTGCTGCCATATTTGGTGTGGTGTTCCTATTATATATCGCGAGATTTTTGACAAAATTCAAAGAAAGATCTGTAATGTAATCGATCCTGATGAATTTATATTGATCAAGGTCTTAAGTTTGAAAGAAGAAAAATTAAAAAAAAAATTATTTAATAAATAAAAAGATTTAAAAGAATAACTTTAAAAAAAATGCTTTTTCGTATTTCGAACTTAAGACTTTCATCGATATAAATTATAAATTTAAAAATAATAGACAACAATAATGAAATGAACAAGTCTTAACGCACAATTTTAAATCAGCATAACGCCTGAAGATTGCATGTAACTCCGAGTCGTGCTATCGACGTGGGATATTATGTATATTCACTAATATATATATATATATAGTCATCCCCAGACAGACTGTTTCGCAGCTCATCAGTGTGGATAGATGTCCGGTTGTCTCTAGCTAGGATCAAAACCCAACTGAATTGGTGTCACTCGGGTTTTCTACCACTAAGCCATTGGCACACGGCAAGGATGAATGTGAATTTAAGTGTATTTATTTTCAGATAAACCCACATTGACTGCGAGAACTCAATTCGATTTACCGAAGAGTCTTGCATTATTAGCCGTTATAGTCTCACTTCCTCCCCAGAGAGCTCAACCGAAATAAATTTTTCAGGAGCATATATATATATATATATATATATATATATATATATATAATGTATATTCATGCTGCGCCAGGTATTTGTGAACTCACTGTTAGCAAGCCGTAAAAATCAAATACAACCCAACGTAAAACGACACAGCATGCGCCAAATTTTAACATTCTCATTAGTTTTCAAACCTATTGAGAGCATGAAGAGAGCCACTTAAGGTAGAGGGTTACTAAATGAAGTTGTTGAAGGGTATAAAGGAGGAAGTAAGAAGTGTAGGTTATGAGAATATGTAAGTTAGATAACGGTTGACACTAGACTTGAAGAGGTTAAGATTGTAGTGATCAAGGATTGAATTGATTTGATTGTTTAACGGTATATCAATATCTTATGGGTCATTTAATGCCGAAATCTAATTTTCTTGGAAGCTTTGAATATTTAATAGATAGCTGGAAGAGGACTCCATTTTAATTTAAACTTGGCTCTCCGATATCTTATTACGTTCTATTATTTATTACACACCTTTCCCCCATCAATGCACTAAATTATATATATATATATATATATATCTTATTATTCCGTTTTTTAATTTTTAGTGGATGTAAAAGTTTCAGTAGACACCCTGATTTTAAACAGTGCCTGTTCAAGCATGTGTATAAACTAAAATAAATTTTAGAGTAATAAGATAAGAAATCTATTAATTCGTGATATATATATATATATATATATATATATATATATATATATATATATATATATATATAACAGTTTTCGTTTTAACACCTTACCGAATAAAAGGTATTTATGTCACGACCACATATCGGCCTTCTTACTACCATAACCGCGACTATATTTATTTCACACGTACGCATATAAATTCATAAACAGACGAGAATACCAGTCAGGTTTTCTATTATGGTGCACGGAAACTAATATCAGATTTTAGAATCAGCTATTATTCCTGAATTAATGTTTTAAATCAGTTAAAATAGAAACCAGAATATCTATGTGTTCCTGCTATCGAGATACAAGGTTATTTATGTACAGTGTAACCCGGATATAAAAGAGTTGTCGGGACCGGAGAAGAAGGCTCTTATATCCGGGTTTCTCTTATATCCGGGTTTGGTCTATTTTGTTTAGGTAAGTATGGCTCTAATTTGAGACGAGAGAAAATCTCTCCTATATCCGGGTTTCTCTTATATCAGGATCTCTTATATCCGGGTTACACTGTATTTAAAATAAAGTTGGAAACGTTTGGATGCCATGGAATCTTTGAATGTAGTTTCTGCATCTTCTTTGCAACGGAATGTCTTTTGGCTTAAAAAATGATCAAAATGCTTGAAAAAGAAGTAGTCATGTGACATCATCCTGAAGCAGAATTGAAACAGCCAGTGCCGATCGCATTTTGTTTAACTGAATGTGCATTTCTTCCATTTGCTGACAGTAAACTTCAGAGGTTCTGGTTAGATTCCAGAAAGCTTTAATCGATAACGCCAATGATAGACCACACAACTTTCTGTTGGCGCTATTTCAGTTTTGAAATGTGTTTGGACCTTTCATCATGATCAAGCCAATAAGCCGATCGCTTACGATTGTTATAAAGCATTCATTTCTCATTACAATCGAGAAATAGGTGATTCGAATTTGACATATTCAGCATTGAATACATTTCAAAATGTCGAACTCTTTCACTTTCACAGAGTGGAAACTATATTATATATATTTCTTCATCTTGTAAAATTTTTCCTGAGATGGTTCGATATTGTTGAAATGCTGACACTCATTATCTGAGACATTTCTCTGACACTTTGATGTGGATTTTGTTCGACTAAGGTTTTCACATATTGATTGTCAATTGTATATGGACATCTTTTACAACCTTGGTCTTCTTGTATTCCGAATGGGGTATTTCGGAAACCAGCATCGTAGTTTCCGATCACAGGTGGATCATTCATTCCTTGCCCTGTTAATATTGGCAGTAGTTTGGGAAGCATTATAATTAAGCATGAACTCATACAAAACAAGTTATCGCCTCTTCCCATTTTTATGTCCAAGATGAAGAATATCTAATGACTTAAGCTAAATTCTGAAAGAGATTTCCGAAATTAATAAAGAGGACACTTTAATCTTTAGGAATCAATAATATATTTCCTTGCCACTATTAAAATAATATATTATAACACAAAAGGTTTATTCTAAAATTGGACATGATAAATCCTTCAGTTTTCCTTTTGTTATCATTCATTCATATATATATATATATATATATATATATATATATATATATATATATATATATATATTAGGTTGGTGCAAAATAATGACGTTTTCTCACATAGTAACATATGTTAGAAAACGTCATTATTTTTGCACCAACCTAATATATATATATATATGTTGATGATACAATGATATATAGTATTAAGGTAAGTGATATTTATGAGCAGCGTGCTCAATATCAAGATAGAACGTCTATAAATACGAAAGTTGAAATTTTGGTCAATACCGAGTGGCGACAGTCTGTTTAATACTTGAACGCAATCTATGACTTTGAACATTCCATTTTCCATATCTACACCATATAATACTGTGGTATTGTGAATTAAAGTTAAACGATGAAGAAGTTAATAATTTTTAAATCCCTTGGTGACTTTTGGGAATCTTTAACGAATTACCTACGAGATAAAAGCATTACCGGTTACCAGAGTGCTCAATTCATAGCGAAGAGCTCTTAGCAATAATTAATAGCAATCGACAGATTCCTTTTCTTGCAAATTGCTCAACCTACGAGAGGGAGCGTATATAGACATCTATCTATCTATCTATCTATCTATCTATCTCTCTCTCTCTATATATATATATATTAGGTTGGTGCAAAAATTTTTGCACCAACCTAATATATATATTGCGTAAATTTTGGCAGCATATTTTTATTAAAACAGGTTTCATTGAATAAGAGAAGTTTTGTCTACTTATTTTCAATAGGATCATCTCATATTCACGGACAAGCTTCTTTAAAGGAAGAAAGAAAGTTACCATGTTGATATATGTTCATTTATTCCGAGTACTTTCGACGTTATCATCAATATCATCATCAGGGTGTTATTTTATTTCTAAGACAAAAAGTTGAATTTTTAAAACTGTAATGCGAAAAACGCTACGGTCATGTAATGTACGACTTAAATTTCACGATGTACACGTCAGGGGAAATAACTAAGTTTGAAATGTCCATATGTTTAAAAAAAAACTATTATTTGAAAATTAGATATTTTAAAATTATCCATTGTAAACATTTTAAAACATTTGTGAAGTATTCATAATTATTTTATTATTGGTTTAATTTTTTTTAATATAAATAGATTCAAGAATTTTTAGTTTATGTTTAATATTTTCATGAAAAGTATACTTGTATTTTCAACAAGAATTTTCCAACATTGCATATATGGACAGGCATGCTGTTGTGCTATATTTAATGCACCAGTCAAATGAAAACTCAACCTTTAAGACAACGTAGTAGTAGTATGACCAACATATATATTATTTTCTTTTTTTCTGTTGGAGATACGATCTCCCAAGGGACATTTAAATTTATATACAATGTTGGTTTCCTGCAAACCTGAGTTCGTGGGGAAGAGTCACACGAATTATGAAATTGAATATAATTAATTTTGTTTTTTTACTAGGATCTGTTGTAGATATAATAGTATTTTTTACTTTTTAGGATATTTTCGTCTTCTTTAAATTTGGAATGTATTTGATTGCGATATAGGGGATAAACCCAACCTCTACAAACCTAACCAACCATAATTAATACCCTAAGAATAGAAAAAATATCTTTACTATTTAAGCACTAGTTTATTGATAACCAAGTAAAGATACAGGTGTACATGTAGGTGTGTACGCGCGTTTATACGTGTATATAAGTGCACATGAGTATATCTATATACGTACATGCATTTACGTGCGCGTGTGCGTATGTGCAAGTGTATAACTACAGATATATTCACATAAATTCAAACAATAATTAATAAAAAAATTAATCATGCCTACAATTAATAGCCGAATGAAAGCATAAAAATATTTATTATTTAAGAATTAATGTCGATTATTTATGTATGAAACGAAATACAATTTCCCTAATTCAAGTAAAGAGTAGAACGCTCAAAAATCAAAAACGCTAACATGTCGAGAGAAAAAAAAACGGAAATAAATAGCAACAAATAGCTACAATTAAAAGAAAAGAGAAAAAAGGTGGGTGGGGAGAGAAAAAAGCTAATTGCCGAGTGTATAATGGAGAAAAAAAAAAAAAAAAAACGGAGAAAAGGACGAATAATCACGACATCCTATACGTACGTACATCCGCGCAGACGAACGCACACGAAAATAAATAAAAAAGAAAAAAAAACTTGCACCAATGATAAGTTTACGAAAAAAAGAAAAAAATCGCGAAATATAAGTAGTCAGTTGCTGATACACCGTGAAAAGTGAACGGACTGGTCTGTCTACGAAACTCTGGAGACGGAATGCTAAAAGTAACATCAATCATCTAAGTGACAAGCGGCAACAACAAAAGGTCAATTTTCAGAATTTTTCAGTATTTTTCTTTCATCCTTCGTTCTTATGCGTAAAATATACAAAATAATAGACAAATCCCACAGTTCAAGCATCCGTTATTTCCATAGATAATTTCATCTTTCAAATTATAACCCTGTCAGTTTTTGAGTATACTCCTAATAATAATAATAATAATAATAATAATAATAATGAAAAATGTTCAATGCGGCGACAGATTTTCAACTTTTAAATCAAGGGTTGTCCTTTTAAAATGTCATAAAAATTTTGAAAAAGTGTTAAATTTGATTCTTGTTAATTTAAACGAGTTTATCTTTTAGAGAAAAAAGAGATTCAAGTAATTACAGATTTAAAAAAATCAGTTTTTAAATTACTATAATTTATGTTTTAAATTATTATAATATCTTAAAGGAAATAAACTTTTCACCGAAAAATTAACCAATCGCTACAGTTTATTGACTTAGTTGGAGTAGTGTTAAGTGGTGGATAAGGAGTAAAAGATTTGGAAAGAGTGGGAAAGACTCCCACATTAGTTGCAGCAGGAGCTCCCCTACAGCAAATAATGAGAGTTTCCCACTTGCTTTATGTTAACCAAGGACAAAAACTTAAGAACTTAATCTCGTCTTATTTTAGAAATATCAGAATGTTAGTGTTGGGGATACGTTTTGTGAAATTTTAAAACGGGAATACAGGTTCGAACCAGTCCGGGGGTGGGGATCGGGGTACATTTTACTTAGTATGTGTGCGAAATGCGAAAATCAAAATCAGATCTAAAAATTAAATAAAAAAAATATCCTGAGTCGTAATTCCAAAGAATATAAATCAGTCTCGCAAGTCCAAATCCCAAATCAGGTGGGTGTAAATAAAATGTGGTCAAAAACCTATATCCAAAGCTTGCAACGCACAACTACCTCCCCACCCCAACGCACACGCAGAACCAAAAAAAAATAAATAAAAACCTGTCGTCCAAAGTAGCGTTCGTTTACTAGAGTAGGTTGGTCGAGGCTGGTAGTAAAGAAAGCACAAACAATCAACATATTTTAAAGGCCGACTAAAGTCTACTCGATCTTGATTCTAATTCTCCTTTTCGACAGATATGAAAGAGAACATGAATTAATTTGCGTTGGTAAAACTTGGTTTTCTCCTTCGTCGCCCTCTCAATCTCGAGGCCGGTAGAGATAAATTTTACTATTTAAAGAAAACATGTATGTCTACATAAACACTTGTACCCACTAAATATAACTTTCAAAGTTCTAAGAAATATCATTGGATTACACAATTTATTAATTGCCTGAGAATTATTTCGTTTACATAACAGAAGTACCATTCAAAAAGACTAAATGAGATTTGTGCTTTTCTTAAATAGAGTAATTGAATTTTTCTTTGTCATGAAGGCTGCCGATGGCTCAATTAGTAAAGCAAACTAGGCTTAGAAATAGTTTCTTTGATTAAAAAAGGGAAAATAGGTTCGATTCCCATCGGAAGGCATATTTTCTTTAGTAGGAACTTTCGGTTTCGAAGCCGGTACTCATAATGCTAGATTAAAAATCCATTAATTGCTTGGAAATTAATATATTTACGTTTTGAACACGAAAATAAAGTTAGCAGATATAAACTTCGAATTGACCCAACGAGAGATGTGCACATTATCTACATTATTCGGACTATTCTCCTCATCTTTGTCGCCATATTTATTACAACGTTTCGGCTGTTGTACGCCCTGGCCTTCTTCAGGTGGTTGGAATATCGAACTTAACTCTTTATTTGAGATAACTGATAACTGACATCCATTAAACATGGAATGTGGAACTAGAACAGTCTACCCCAGTGAGCGAAATAAAGGGTTAAGTTCAACATTCCAACCACTTGAAGAAGGCCGGAGCGTACAACGGCCGAAAGGTTGTAATAAATATGGCGACAAAGATGAGTCCGAATAATGTAAATAATGTACATAATACCTAATCTCAGAAATGTAGACAGAGAGATGTGCATTTTTAAATAGAGTAATTGAATTTTATTTTGCTTCTTATGATCTAAATAGTAACGTACAATTGACTTTGAAGTAATTTTCCTGGTTGAAAAATTGATAGGTTCGATTTCTGTTAGGATACCACATTTTCTTTTTTATGAATTCTCAGTCTCTGTGCCGGTAGACCAGGATTCCTTAACCTGTGTTCCATAGACCCCCGAAGAGCTTATGGATGAGTTTCAAGGGGTACATGAGGATCAGATAAAAATTAACATTTATATTCGCTATAGAGCGTTTGTCCTAATCAAAGGTTTCCCATTGAAAGAAATAAAAGCAAATGCATCTTGCCACTGCTTGAAAGAAAACCCACCACTCCTCTACTTACATTGCCGACCGCTAGGCGTCTTTTGACTTGCTGTTGTGTCCATGTTTACCATTCAAACATGTATCATTCTCTGCACGACCACCATCTTTTGCCACTTCATAAGAGCGAATGACAATTCTCATTTTCCGCACTTCATCACGGCTTGATTATCTTCACGTATATTGGTGAAGATTAATTGACTGCAATTTCTTTCAGACGTGGCTGGCTGAAAAGTGATGCGTGCGCAATGTGCATGAGGTTGCAGTATGATAAAATGTACGTACAAGTATTGTGAAAAATATAAAGTTTATGGCTATAAGAACGCTGGATTAAAAAATCCATTAATTGCCTGAGAATTACGTTGTTTGCGTTTTGGATATGAAAATAAAGTTAACGAATATACAGTCTTGTCACCGCTACATAATATAATTTTATATTTCAACGCTCTGTGGGAGTATGATCAAGGAGAGAGTTTCACATGAACGATACTAGAATACCCATCATTTGAAGGACGTCGTTAGGAGAGCCTTTGCAGTAAACAAAGCACAGTTTCGTAAAATATTAGCCGTATCATTTTGTGCCACGAAAATGACGATGTTCATACAGACCTTCTCGATGCTGACAGCGTCCATGAAAGTGAATAAACTGAATCCAGTATATGTGATTTGTATTACTGTATTACTTGTTCTTCTATTGTTCTTATTACTTTTTGGTGGGAGATAACACGGGGTGAAAATTTC
>OZ010584.1:29768750-29818750 GCA_963932145.1 Acanthosepion lycidas | reverse complement strand
AGAGGAGAAGGTAAAAAATAGAAGAACATATGACTAGTAGCTACATCAATAAATCTGCATAATAGGAACAAATAAGAAACATTTATTCAAGCGAATTTGGGAATACCATCATGTTTGTTACTTCAAAAAATATTTTTAGTGGATACTCGTGTTTGAAATAGACGCCAGGGTTCTATTTTAAACAGTTTGTGTTTTAACCTAGAAAAAGGTTACTGAATGTGGAATAACGAAAACGGAGGTTGGAAATGAAATGGTAATCTTTATAACATCAACAAAATACAATACTCACCAGCAGCATGAAGTAGGTAAACCACTGCTAGTGGTGTACTACTTAGACAGCGTATTACCCCCACTTACAATAGTGTCCAACGTATTTATGAGCATTTGGACATACCAATTATTGTTCATAGGTACGGTATATAATAGTTTGTAATACGTCTATCGGATTGCACACTCGAGAAATCTTAATTAATAAAATGCCGGAGAGCTTATTTTCAGGCTGATGAACGTAATATAGACTGTTTAAAATAAAAACGAGGCGTCTATTTCAAACACGAGTATCCAGTGAAAATAATGTTTAAAGTAATAAAAAATGTCGGATTAAAAATAAATTCATCAATGCTTTAGAAATACTTTCATGCATATTTCTGATGTCTGTTGAAATTTCATACATGCGAAACACCGGCTCCCGTACGATCACTGAAGTTAAACAACGTCGAGCTGAACCAGTACCTAGATGGGTGACTGTTTGGAAATATTAGGTTCTGTAAGCTTGGATGTGCGGTTGGTGTAAAGAATAATGGCTCGGAATTTTTAATAGGAGAGCCGAGTTCCAATTTCATTTGAGTTTATTATATTCACTTACGCTCAAATAACCTTCGGAAAGGTATAAATCTATCTCTTCTCCCCTCAGCTAAAGATTAATTAGTAAGACTTCTACTATTAAATCATTATTAACTAAAAAAAAATTATTACAATCTAAAAAATATTTTCCGGCTTTAAATAACCTGCAAAGGTTTGATAAAACGTAAAAAAACGAATGAATCAATCACGCCCAAACTACAGAATCGAATTAGACGAAACGTTCAGGATTAAGTTTATATGTTCCTGTGAACGTAATTTCTTCCTTTATATGCTGTGTTCCTTCAAGATGTGAGCGGTTATGCCTCTTCACAACTTCCTATCCTTTGTAGCTTTAAGCAATGTTTGTCTTCTTAGCTAATCACAGTCACTGTTCTGCCATCCATTGACTCAAGTTGGTTAGGTAATTTATTTGGCTTTTCTCTTTGCCTCTCTTGCGTTCAATATGTCCTGTGGGTGTCAAATTCTCTAAGTCCTCTCTCCTCGCTATATGTCCCCCAAAATTCAACTGTCTTTCTCATCTTAAACAGAAGTGTCCGTTTAGTTCCCATTTTATTTAAAACTTCCTTGTTGATCACATGTTCCGTCTATGGTATTCTCAGCCTTTTTTTTTCTCAGCAGTTGAGCAGGCTTATCTTTGTTTCCAACGAAATTCTCCAGTTTATTAATACTTTTAATATTTGGAAATATTTTTCTCTATTTTAATGCACCTTCGGATTTCGGTGTCATCTTTTCCATCTGTTACAATACTTCACAGTTAAATATCAGTACTTTCTTTATTTTGATGTGCGTAATAGGCTACAGAAAAGTTATTTTATCCTCCATTTTGTAAACATGGGCCTAGTTTCGCATTATACATACATTGCAAACCAAACATCTTACCTTCCAGGCCTTTCACTCGCTTTCACTTTAAAAGTTCAGAATTATTAAACGAAATTTGAAAGCTTCTTTCTGTGTCCTGTTTTTTAATATCAAGCAAGCAAGTAAAGGCTATATTTTCATCTCCGTTGGCGAAATTATGTCATCTCTAATTGTTTATCAAGTAACATCCAGACAGTTCAACAGATTCTCTAGATATTCAAAATGATTGGATGTCTTCTGGATAAACCACGTAGATACTTACGCAGCTTTAGTATAACGCCATAAAAGAATAGCCACCCACGAGGATCATACTGACTATATGTGATAAGGTCTCGCCACATTGGTTTGCTCACAATCATCAAACCACCGTGGATCGAAGAACCTAAGCTTGTGAGACGAGTTCGTTAAACGTTACTTTTCGACAGGTGCATGCGAAATTGGGTGTAATATAGTTAGAGGCAAAAATCAAGCAGGTTGTAGAGCTGGTTTAACATTTCTCGGATTTCTAATATTCAGAATTTCTTTTGAGAGTTTCCTTTCAAGACTATGTTATAAAAGCAGAACAAGTGAAGCGTGGGAAGCATTAGTATTAGTTCAAGGGTAGACGTTCATGAAAGATCTTTAATGTCGGTTAAGACATTATGCGTATCGAAACCGCCGAATTTAATTAGAGAGCGATAGAAAGAGGGAAATAAAAATCAGTTAATCTTTTTTATAAATCAGCTGGAGGAGGGGATAAGATAAACGGAGATGAAGAGGAGGGGGTAAAGAAATCGAACAAGAACACGAGAAACGTACGTGCATCAATAAGTCTGTAGCTTGATGATGAAATAAAATCATCTACTTTTTTATTTTTATTTTTTACAGTAAGATTCACCCTGTACCATGCCCAAGAGCCACTCGAGTTAGAGGATTACAGAGTAGGGGGCACAGTTTATGCAGATATGTGGGGAAGATAACAGTTAATCTTGAACAGGTTACGGTTGTAATGTTCGGGAAAATATCCTCTTGGAAGTCGGTTCCACATAGTAGTGTCTCGTGCGAAGAAGCTGCTTGAGTGGAACTTACTTCTCACCAATGGAATACGGAGGGTACCTGATTAGTTCGCTACAATATATTAGGTTGGTGCAAAAATAATGTCGTTTTTTGACGATTTTTTTGATTATCGTTCACCCATTTATCCAACTTTTTTTGATTTCCCTATTTGCTTTAAATGGCAAACGACTGTTGAGTGGTCGACCTCGAGTTCAACAGCAACTTCTCGTGTGGTTTTGCGAGGATCGGCTTCAATTAAGGCTTTCAAATGTTCGTTATCAACCGCAGTCGGCCGTCCGCGACCGTCTTCAGCTTCGAGGCTCTCGTCACCATTGCAAAATTTCTTGAACCACCGTTGTGCCACACGTTCGTTAGTGGTTCCTGGGCCAAACGCATCATTGATATCACGAGCTGTCTCGGCAGCTTTTCGGCCTAGTTTGAACTGGAACAAGAAAATCGTGCGGATTTGAATTTTGTCCATGCTGTCGAAAAGCCTGCAAAAAAATGAATGAAAAGATTGAGAACGGTAACGAATAACACGATTCGATAGAGCAAAAAACGCGCTTCAAAATGATATATAACATGGCTATATATATCAATGAATTAATTCAGAAATCATATATAAATGTAACATATGTGAGAAAACGACATTGTTTTTGCACCAACCTAATACATATCATGACGGATCCTAGCCATGAAGGTTAGAACTGGCGGAACTAAGGAATGTAGTTCGTCTGAGCACTTTCCATGGAAGTGGCGATAGAACAGTGAGAGGCTTGTTCTATCTCGTCTTTGAGAGAGCGGTTGTAGGGTGTAAAAATGTATTCGTCCGAGTGTATACTTTCATGTAGAATTTTGAAGCCCGAAATTGCGGAATTGAACAGATATCGCCCAAAATGACCCGGCAGACATCATAGGCTACAAAAAATAGTTTTGGTGGGTTTTTACTATAGGTACAACGACTAGAAATAATTTAAACCTTTTTTTGTTTAATATTACTAAAGATTAAACACTCCAGACCGAGATTACAACATTTATAAAAGTTAATAGTGACTCTAGGGTGTTATGTAAATTCATGGTAAAAATGATGTCCTTACGGAAGACAAAATAAAATATGGGATTTCTTAAAATCTAAAAAAAGAATGTTTGTTTTTTTAAATATCGTAATGTGAAGTCGATAGTAATATATGAAAATTAATCTTTATCTATTTTTTTTTAATTTTAAGAAATTTTAAATTTATTTTTTTTTAATTTTAAGAAATTTTGCGGTATGAGCATATTTCCTCGTCATGAGATAAATGTACAGTGATAGCAAAATGAACTAATTTATTGGATAAATTCACAACATAGCAGCTTTTCTTGTCTTTTTAAAAAAAATCATTTCACTTCAAGCAAGGCGAACACGCCTTTAAGACACATGGAGTTACTGGGAGTAGAAGAGAATGAGAAGAATTTAGTAAGGAGAAAGGACAATAAAAGAACAGATTTCAGGACATTTATAATGCTAAAAAAATGATGTTCGTTTTTTGGAGTGTTTAATCTATAGCAATATGAAAAAAACAAGATTATTTCTGGTTGAAGTGCATATTATACAATTCCACCCTAGTTTTTACCCGCTTTTTCTAAACCTAAAACAAGGGTCCTTCATTGCATAATACTTACACTTCAAATCAAATCTGCAATTTCCAGCTAATTTACTTGTTTCCATTTTAGAAATTAGTTATTCGCAAATACAAAAATTGTTCAGAAATTAAGTTCTGATTTCAGTCAAAGCAGATCACGCTCCATTGGAAAATATCGGGTGTAACCGCAAAATTGTCCAAATCTTGTAAAAGCAAAATTGTCCATTTGTTAGATTAAGCTTTGAACCGTTGTATCTAAGAAATGATTAAAGATATCTTACTGAAATTCTCCGAGGTTTGGTAACATTATTGGACTCTACTTTGAACAATAAGAATGTATAATTACTCTTCAAGCTTAACAAAAGAATAGTGATGAATTCGATTATCAACGAAAATGACATTCATCATTAATTAATCATAGCTAAGGATCGGGAGCTCATGAAGGATTGAAATTAAGTTCATATATATATATATATATATATATATATATATATATATATATATATATATATTATTCCAGGATCATTTTCAAACTTATTTATGATGATCTTCGCCTCCTCTAATCTTCTATCTTTCTGTCCTGGAGTAACAAGTTGCCTCACAGGTTTCACGTACAGGTTTCATTTTCATGCCAAACGTCTTATGAATTGAGTTGGATCTTTTCTATTTGAACTATTTATCTCTAAGTTGAAATGATGCCTCTTCCTGTTGTGACCTCCTGACCAAATTTTCTCCTCTACTGTTCCTGCTTTTTAAAACTTATTCACCGTTCTCTTGATGGTTCTTGAATGGACTTTGAAGATGGAAGCCAGAGTATGAATGTTGGTACCATTATTGAAGGGATGACTGATATTTTTTCTTCTCACCATTGTTCAGTTGGGAAAAGAGTGGAACTGATACAAAACAATTTTATCCTGTTCTTTTTCTAGCTGAATAAATCAAAAGGTTTTTCAGGGTTTCTTACAAAAATGGTGTCAAGATGGTTATCTGAAAAGCTGGAAAAAAAGAAACTCAATTAGATTAGCGTTTTTTTTAAAATATTAGATTGGTGCAAAAATAATGACGTAATAATGTCGTTTTTTGAAGTAAAAAATACGTCAAGAAACGACATTATTACGTCATTATTTTTGCATCAACCTAATATATCATTAAAAAAACTAAACAAAAAAATTAACATATTTTTCAAACATTCAGAAAATGTCATCTGATTCAGGATTCTCAATTTTTATTCTCTTCCTCACGAAAATAAACAAATAAACAGCAAAAATGTTTCCTATTCATTGGTGCTATTTATACGATGTGAAATTTTATCAAATTAAAATCAATTGTTTTAGGACGTGGGCGACCATTGCTCTCCTCAACTTCCTATCCATCGTAGCTCTTAGCAGCGTTTTCTCCCCTTTGCCAAACTGCCTGCCTCCCACTCCCACCATCCATTTACAAAAGCTTGTCAGGTAGGCGGACCGATGCCTTCTTCTAACTCTTCGATATGCCCTGTGAGGATTAAGTTTTCCAAGCCCCCCCTCCTTCCTAATTACGCGTCCAAGAAATTCCCCCTGCGTTTTTTTTGATTCTGAGTATAAGTTTTCTTTTTGTTGCCATTTTCCTTAAGACTTGAAACTTACTCGCGCTATCCATGGAATTCTCAGTATTGTTATGTAGAAACACTTTTCTGTTGCCTCTGGGTTCGTTTTCATCTGTGGGGAGATTGTCCAGAATTCATTGCTATACAAGAGAATTGATATCACATCGCAATTTAGCACTCTCTTCTACTGAATTTTTTTTATATTTCTTAGTACTTTGATTAGCTTTTGGAATGCATCCATATCTGGTCTGGTGCTCCCACTGTATATCTTGATATTTTTGACAAAATTCAATCAAAGATCTGTAATGTAATCGATTCTGACCAAACATCACGACTTCAGTTACATTCTCATCGACACAAATGCCTTACTACAAACGAAATACAGTTAGAAATGACAAATTATTTAATGAGACACTTGTTTCTGCTTATTGTTCAATAACTTCTCCACATCAGGTGAAATATTTGTCGATGATAGGAGCAAAACATTATCCAGGTGGTCATTACTAAACGACTTTTAGTACATTTCATTTTCAAAAGGGATATATACTTCCTAATTGGACATCTCGACGTGGTGTAATGGTCAGCAAGCTTATCTCACTAGAACGATTACGGATGAGCGGTGAGTTCGATCCACACTGGGTGCCCCCGTACTTTTGGCTTTGTGCCACATTTAAGCCCCACTTATAAAACCATCATATGTACTTCCAAATAATGATATCATAATTTTCGCTTTATTTAGGCTTTTCTATTTCCGCTTGGCAAAACACATTTCTTGTAGAAGTCAGCAGAGGATTCGGAATGAAATTTTGATTTATCAAAAGTCTTGACCCTAAGAAGGCCACTGTTCCAGACAGAATTTCAATGATTGTCCTTAAGTATATCAACCTGGAATTATCCCAGATCTTTACGAAATTATTTACCGGCTACTTGAAAGGGAAAACCTTCCCAAGTCTGTGAAAGGTGTCATTTGAATGCCCGGTTTTCAAAAACGCAGGTGAGTGCGAAGCCCTCTCTCAGTATAGACCCATCAGTGTCATTAGACATATTTTTGAAGATATAATCAACAATACTCGGACATTTGGCCGACGGACATTTAACCGAATGGACATTTAGCCGAGAATGTAGTGGCCTACTTATATAAATGCCACAATCTTTATCGTAATGTGTTACATATATTTATATTCATTTACTGTATTAATTTATAATTTTTCGGGGTTTTTTTACAGGCATTTTTAAAAATATATACTGTATATATTATATTTTACTTCAAATATTATTTTAAAATGATAAGTATTTTGAGAAAAGCACATTTTACTACTTAAGCTTTTACGATATGAAATATCTTTCAATTTTGCTTTTAATGATCGTTATCTTAAAGGGATGAATATCTTACTGTTAAATACGAATTTAAATAATTAGGTGCTATTTTTTAACTAAATAAATTAAAATATTTTTAAAAATACTAATTTCAATAAACAGATATTGAAATACGAAAACATTTAACTTTAAATTTAGAATTAGTAATTTAATCTCTATCGCTATTTCCATGGAACTTGTTGAAACAATTACAATCCTTAAGTCCACCAAGTGTAACCTTTCACGGCTAAAACCCTCATCGCTACGCAAATTGCGAATCTCCTTTTTTCTCTTCGTATTCCATTGGTGGGATGTAAGTTCCATTCGAACAGCTTCTTCCTACTGCTGCTTCCCCATTTACCGACATAAACTTTGCCTCTTACTCTTTACCTCCCTACCTCGAGTGGCTCTCGGGTTTTGTACTAGCCAAAATTCAATGTAAAAAAAAAAGACACAAAGAAAGAAGATATGTCTACTCAAACACGTGGACCAACTAAAATAACGTTTATAGCAATAGGAAATCTGGTCAGGTTGAAAACTATCCATTACTTTGTTTACGTATTGGGTACGAGAATATAATTTAGTAGATATAGATCCCGAAAAATTCCCGCGAGAGATATACTTTTCTTAAAACGTATAATTGGGCCTTGCTTTGTTGAAAATAAATCTTAACATTAAATAAAAGTTAATTATATCAAGACCTTTTGCAAAATAAATGGACGACGCTGGGGATATGCGGTGGATTGTGTGACACCAGATTAAATTTCATGTCTGGCCAGAAGAATTTGTCGTGGCCACTTCAAAACAAGTATGTGTCTACATAAGCAAATGTTTATTTTCAACATAATTTCCTTCTATGTTAACGCACTTTAGTGGAAATATTAATAACATAGATTGAATATAATACCATAAAATTTTTTGAAAAAATAACGTAAGAGAAACAGTAAAAAAAAACTTAATAAAAAACGATTCATTGAGCAATGAACACTTGCGCTTATATCACAAGGAATAGGGTTGAGAAAGTAGGTAATAAAATATATATATATATATATATATATATATATATATATATATATATATATATATATATATAGATAGATAGATAGATAGATAGACAGCGAGAACAAGAGAACGGAAAGAAAAACAAGAAGAAAATAATGAAAAAGCCCATCGATCAAGCGAGAGAGAGAGAGAGAGAGAGAGAGAGAGAGAGAGTAGGGGAAAAGAAAGAAAGAAAGAAAGAAAGAAAGAAAGAAAGAAAGAGAAAAACAGATAATGCGAACAAAAAAATGAATGATGAAGATATAAGGTTACATCAAGGCCTGGTCGAGAGAAATAAAAATGAAAGAAGAAACAAAAGAAAGAAAGAAAAATGCGGGAAGAAAGATGGCAGCGAGACAAAGACGTGAGACGGAATGAAAAAAAGAGAAAAGATGTGAGATAAGAAAAAAGAAAGTGGCAAAAAATAATGAAGATAACGAGAGAGAACGGATTACGAGACACCATGTCTTTATCTTGCCGACAACTTCTTTCTTTTTTCATCAATAAAGAACGAAAGAAAGAAAAAGAGCGAAAGCAAGAAAAAAGAATGAGAAAGTAAAAAAAAGATAAAGAAAAATGCAGAACGAAAGAACTTGGCAGCTCAACGAAGACGTGAAGAAAGAAAGACAAAAAGTGAAAATAGAAAGAAAAAGCGGAAGGTAATAAAGAAAAGGAGAGAAAAAGAAAGAAATAAGACAGTAAAAAGAATGATATAAAAAGAATGATATATAAAAAGAATGATATATAACAAGAATGTGTGTTTGTGTTAGAGCGATCGAGAGACAGACAGAAAAAGGCGAAATAGGAGAGAAAGGAGAGAAAAAAAAGGAGTGGAATAAACAAAGACCAAAACAAAATAAAATAGTTCAAGTAAGAGTTGTTAATGACAGAAAGAGAGGAAATACTGAGTGAGCGAGAGAGGTGAATAGTGAAATAAAGATAGAGATAAATAGATAGATAGATAGATAGATAGAGAGAGAGAGAGAGAGAGAGAGAAGGAAAGAAAGAGAGAGAACGGAAGGGAGAAAAGGAGGAGAAAAATGCGGATTGATGATGGAACTGATGAGAGTAGACAAACAATACAGATATCGAAACAGAAAAAAATCCGAGCGGCGTTTTAGTAAAGAAACGCCGTGCGACCAAGCGCAAATATCATAAAATCAACGTATCGCCGCCGTGACTTTTGTCTATTGCATGTTACATTGTTTGACCCACTCTCACATGAGCGCCTCTGTCCTTGGTGTCGAATAGGCAAGGCATTACTTTTCATTTTAAGAAAAATGAAAAAAAAAACAAAAAACAAACAAAAAACAAACAAAAAAAAACAACAAAAATAAAAAAGAAGAAAAAAGGAAACGGCATTAAAGTCAACATAAACAATTCTCAGGTTTTCGATTGACTGATCTGGTGAGGGAAGTCGTTTGATTCCTAAATGAATGCTTATAAGCATTGGACTGTAGATTAGACCACTTGAAGGAAGTGTTTCATGGTCTGCGAGTTAATGTAGCTTTTTTATTTTTTTTTAACATTGAATGTTGAATACTGACGTACGTGTTTATTGTCATCTTTTATCTGAGCTCTTGATATATGTTTTATATATATATATATATATATATATATATATATATATATATATATATATATATATATATATATATATATTGGGCAGTTGAATAACAAAGTGGAAAAATTCGTCCTCTAGAAGGATTTAATGCGTTAAACCAAATTTTCACACTATCAATCAACTGCCTAAGATTTTTCTGATATATATATATATATATATATATATATATATATATATATATATGTATATGTATTCAATGAAAACAAATGAATTTAAATTTACATATTTTTTTTTAAATTCATTAGAAGCGTGGTCTGATAAGCCAGAGAAAAAAAAACCCTGGGGAAATAAATTATAACCAATGGACCCTTAAATTTGTCTGTTTTCATTGAATTAATCGCTCTGATTTAACATAGAGCTCTCTGGATTTCATCCTCCTTTGATCTATCCATACTGATTACCAAGATTTTCATCACTTATATATATATATATATATATATATATATATATATATATATATATAATTGGGCGCTGGTGCTAATAAAATAGTGCTCGGTGTAGAATAACAGAGCTATAATTTATATTGCGTTGTGTATGATTTCTGCTAGCGTCGAAGAAAAATGTATATTTTTATTAATATATGTAATAGATACTTAGTCATTGCTTCCTGCTTTCTTTCACTACCTTCTGTAAGAGTCATCGTGCAGTTTCCTTTGTATGTTTGCTATCAACATTGTGTCATATGTATATCTTATTTTGTTAAGTAATGAATCCTGGTAGGACTTCTAATTCTTTCATAATCGCCTCACTGTATGGGTTGAATAAGTCCAGTGAGAAGACTCATACTTACATCCCTTTCTATTTTTGTATGTTTACTGAATTCATTTTCATCGATATTTCAATTATTATTGATTTTAGAGATATGTATCCTTTTAGTTTCTATTTTCATTGAAACTTCCTCGTCGCTCGCATGTTCCGTTGATGGTATTCTCAATATCCGTGTATATAACCACCTCTCTGTCTGTGTCACATTTACCGTCTTTTCTTATTATTCTACAATTCACACAGTGTTGAATCACCGTGCGTTCTTGATTTTGACATCCCCAATATGTAGCTCCTATCTTGGACTGTCTCTTTTGCTAACGACCATGCATTATGCTGATAGTCATTTCTTCTTGCTTTCAGTTTACGGCTTACGGCCATTCTTCTTTTATGTGCCTTGTCACATCAAGACGCTGTCAATCATGGCTCTCCACAATTTCCTGTCCTTTGTAGCTCTTAATAAATTTTGTCTTTTTGTTATCTCTCCTAAATCTTACTCGGCCATCCATTTACTTATGCTCACTTGATAGGTTATGCGTTATTTTCCTCTGTCTGACTTGCTTTCAATTTGCCATGTGAGTATCAAATTTTCCAAGCATTCTTTTACGTATTATGTACCCTAGACGTTTCAAAAGTATTGTCCTGATGTTAAGTAAAAGTGTCCTTTTTGTTTACATAATCTCTAAAATTTTGTCGTTGTTCGCATGTTCGGGCCATGTAATCCTTAGCAGCCTTCTGTAGAACCACATTTCTGTTTCCTGAGGTTTCTTCTTCATCTGTTAGGAGATTGTCCAGGATTCATTGCCATATGGGAAGATTAGTATTGGATAACAGTGAAGTACTCTTTTCTTTGTTTCTAACGAAATATCATTTTGAAATACAGGTTCTCATACGATCACCGAAGTTAAGCAACGTCGAATACCAGGTGCTTCAAACATGGATGCGCGGCTGCTGTAATGGATAATGATACAAAAAGAGAAACCAGAAAGCTGAGTTTTTTACATACAATTACGCGCAAATATCCTTGTGAAAGGTAAAAATCCACCGCTTTTTATCCCATCTATGAGTTAAATAGTAGATTTGCATCTGAAAATCATTATTATCAAAAAAAAAAAATAAATAAATAAAAAAAAAATACAATATTCATACGCAAAAATGGATTATTCTTACAACACCAAAGAATGTTTCGGCTTTATATAACCCACAAAGAGTTGTTAAAATAAATATGTCAAAAATCGTTGGTTTTTGTTCGGAGTCTTTCATAACACCGAGTGGTGTAAAGAATAGCGACTCAAAATGAGAAATGGGAGAGCCGAGTTAGAATTACAGTCGAGTTCATCACATTCATCTAAGTACAAATATCCTTGGGAAAGGTATGAATCCATTTCTTCGCGTCATCTATGGGTTAAATAACAAGACTTGTATCTGGGAAAGTAATTGTTGTTCTAAGAAAACATTAATGTAATATTTACTCTTAAAAGATATAAAGGAACCATTCTTACATTTCAAATTATGTTTCGGCTTGAACAACACGGAAAGGGTTGCTAAACCGTAAAACTCAAATCAGTCGATCAATTAATCACACTTTTATAACACGACATCATACGCATATCTTAATGATGTCAACCGATAATAAATCCTTGTGTTTTCTTGTCCCTCTTTGAATCGTCTCATTGTATAGGTTGTGTAAACCAGATGAGAAAACCGGTTCTTTGTCTTAATACTCTCTCTATTATTGTGCATTCACTGAATTCGTTTTATATTCATCTTCAAGTTTTTGTTTCCAAAGAGGTTACGGATTCCTCGAATATTTTCTCATGAAAATTAATCTTTTGTGTATGTCTTTGTGTCGTTCGTAATTTAACGGGTCCTTTTTTTTTAAATCATATTTATTGGTCTTTAATATATTCCTCTAAAATTAACTTTAGAAACGAAGAAATGAGTGGTAGATTGCCATCTTACAAGGAGGTGATGAAAAGTTCTGGCCCCGATCCTTTAGATTTTCAATGACAAAAAAATGAGATTACAGATATTGGGAACTAGGTTGGGTTGCGAAATTTTTTAACATTCGCTTCACATACGACTGGTCAGGTTCGTAAAAGATTATTTTAGGCAATCGTGATGTGGCTCTGCCGAAGAATACTGAGAACACCATACGACAAATGAAGTTCTATAAAGAGCAACTACAAAGAAGGTACTACTTCTTTAAGTTCCGTGTCCCCTGAAAGTGTTGATGATCATGGCTTTCCACAATTTCCTGTCCTTTGTAGCTCACAATAAATTTTGTCTTTACATTATTGTCTCCTAAACCCTGTTCCACCATTCATTTACTTAAAGTCACTATATATGCGTTCTTTTCTCTCCCTCTTGCCTTTAATCTGTCCTGTGAGTATCAGATTTTCCTAAGCACGCTTTTCTCATTATGTGCTCTAGAAAAATCAACTGTCAATTCCTGATGTTAAGTATAATTAAGTTTCCTTTTTGTTTCCATTTTCTCCAAATCTTTGTCCTTGCTCACATATTAGGCCCACAGTATCATCAGCATCTTCCTGGAGAACCATATTTCTGTTGGTTTTACACATATTCAGACTGCTGTCCTCACCTTTGTTATTGTCAGCAAAACGTTTCGGCTGAGGAAACCTTCCTCAGGTGTATATCGATCTGGGTAATCTGCAGGGAATTCTGAATGTCTACGGATATATAGATGTTTAGTTTTTATTTTTAGTATTGCTCGCCCGTTTCCAATGAGTCCAAGTATTCACTACCCAACAACAAAAATGAGGACAATAGTGCCAATATGAATAGTGTAAATAATGATAATACATCGTCTCAGAAATTCGGACAGAAAAATGTTAAAGGAAACTGCTAATGCAGAAAGAGACAGCGGAAATTACGGGAGCATATTATAAGGAAATAAGGCTTGGGGAAATTAGCACTCTCAGGTATATATAAAGGCAAGAGAAGCAGAGGTAAACAATGAATAACCTATCCGAGAAATTTGTGCAAATGGATGAAGGAACAAGAACCAAAAACCGAAAGGAGGGTGATAAACGACAAAAACGTCGAGAGAGAGGGAGGGAGGGAGTGAGAGAGAGAGAGAGAGATGCTATACATTGATTTTAAACATGTAATAAAATCTCATTTACATGCAGACTTCTTTGTAATTTGTAAGAGTGTTTTTTTTTTTAATATGCATTTATTTCAGCTGTTTTTCTGCTCTAATTCACCCCACTCCCCAATGCTCCAAGGCATTGCTTCTGCATTTGAATGATTTTGAATACAAAGCACTGATCCATGGTACCGGATACAAACTTTCTATTAATGTGCTAATGTGCTACTATGCTTACCAATACTTTATATATATATATATATATATATATATATATATATATATATATATATATATATATATATATATATATATATATATATATATATATATTAGTGTGTTTGTGTGCTATGGTGTTTGTACTCACTGACCACTTAAGTACACGAACAAATGCCTTTTATGCAATTTTCTTTTTTTTTTTGACGTGTAGGCAATTTAACATGGCCATAACCACCTGCTGAATTTCATTTCATGCTTTAGCATTGGCAAGAAATCTAATTTAATTGATTTTGAACGCAGCATAGTCTTTTGTTCCAAATAGGATGGTCTGTGTTTTTCAAAAACTGTTTATATACTGAGGTGTTTGAAAAGCAATTTTTAAGGTTTACAGAGACTAGTCAGAAAAAGGAAAAAAAATCCACTGCAAGGTAATTCTTTCTTTCTTTTTTTTTTTTTTTATATAATTTCATCCTTAGCAAAGCTATAATGTCACTAAGACACAAGGCGTTACTGAAAGTGAAAGAAGATGAGAAAACGTTAGTGAGGAGAAAGAGCAATTAAAGAACAGGTTTCAGGAATACAGAAGACGGCGATTGATGGTGCATTTAAATTTTTGAAGATCCTAGTTGACAGGAAAGGCAAGAAGCCAGAAGAGAGTCTCATAGGCTAGAAGAACGAGGATAGAACTTACGGTTACATCCAGCTATTTTAATATTATGAGACCTAATTGCCATTCTAGTACACCGGCTAGATTTATGAGGTCAGAGTACCAAAGAAGAAAGCTCATTAGAATAATTGTCAAGAAAATATTTATAGAAATGACACACTGATGATACCACAGTGGGAAAATAACTGAAGCTGAGATGCCAGGTAAGGACAGATAACTTTACAGATTCCTTTTTGGATTATGTCAAGAATATTGAGAGATATAACGGGCACCAGACCTGATGTGACAGGAATATTCAATGCACGGACAAATATTAGATTAATAAGCGTACAAAGTTGTTTCCTAACCCTGGTATGTCACAGTGAACAAACTTTCCTCGCATCAGACCTAGCAAATGTTTCAATGTAATCGAGGTGGACGTAGATCCGTTGAAGCTGGAAGAGAATCACCAGATTTTTTTTCCAGCTGATAGAAAGGCAACAGCAGCTCAGATAATAACCCTTTTCAGCAGAGGTATACAGACAAGCATCTTTGAGCGCACATGTCGAATCTTGAAAGAGATGTGCTGCATCAGCAGAAGACTATGCCAGTTGCTACACTTGTTAGATAAAAACAAGAAACTGACGCTACAATCCGTTAAGTATCACGAGAATTGGACAATAGAATAATAGAAAATCGTTGCCAGTACTGACGAGTCTCTATTTCTGCTCTACCATTCAAATGGCAAGGCCAGAATTTAGAAAACATGAATCCATCTTGTCTAGTATAGGCGGCCCAGGCTGATGGTAATGATGGTAGTTTAATAATTTATTGGCATATATTGAGACCCTTGGTACCATTAAATGATCGGTTAAATGCTGTAGCCTATATAGGTATTGCAGCTGACCCTATGTCTCATCCTCAGTTGGACACTTCTAGCAAGACAGTACATTGTGTTACAAATAAAAAATGCTGGAAGATTGGTTCGCAGAAGAGAGCAATGAGTTTTTTGTTAAAATGTCCTCCACAGACACTGCCTCTCAATTCTATTGAGTCGGGAAGGGACAACTCAACAGTACCAATTCAACACCGCCGACTCAACACCGCCGACTCAACACCGCCGACTGAGTGCCTGGACAGCTCAGGACTGAGACAACTCAGCACCAGAAAAACAACTTTTTTTTAATAACCAAATAAAAGTAATTTATTAAGGATTAAAACCTTAATTAGTGAATATTTTTCTTCAAATATAGCATTTGAAAAGCCATTATGTAAAATATAAATCAGTTTTTGTTTTAATTATTTTTAATAAAGTAAATCGTAAAGAAATTTATATTTTTGTTATATTCCGTGCTAATAGGAATATATACTTGAAAAACAAGGTGGATAATTAAGTAAAGGTTTATTGTAAAAAACTAGTACAATAAGAATAAAGGTAACAGTTATGCACAAGGTCGTCGCAAGTCAATCCAGTAGTGAGCGCTACTATTGGAAGATCGGTAGATCTCGCGTAAATCTGAGTCGTACTCAAAGGATCCCAGCTCGTCTCTGTAGTCCATTGACGTGCAGATAATTATAGCTAGTTACTACCTAAAGTGTAGTCACTCATGGGGGTGTTAGGTTATTCCATTACATTATTATTTAATAAAGTAAATTGACATATAACAAATAATTCAATAAAATAAAAATATTTTAAAATGTCGATTTAGTTTATTAAAAAAATAATTAAAAACAAATGTGTTCTATTGAATTATCCTGAGTTGTCCTGGCGCCTAGTGGGCAGTGTTCAGTTGGCGGAATTGAGTTGGTGGAGTTTTGTCCTGCAACCTATTTGAGTGTGGTAGAAAAGGTGATTCGAATCTTGTTTGGGCTACTACCAAACCACCACCACCACCACCACCACCACGCACACATAACCTAAAATGTATTTGATTTTCTATTAGAAACATATTCTGGATTCAAATGTAATTTCGATTGAATATTATTGTGATAAGTACAGCGTGTGATGGATAAATTGTCGTCTAAATTATGCATAAAGGGAAATAACAATGACATCTCATTTTAACAGAAATATTTACCAAAATTACACAAAAATATCTTGAAATCCGAAAAGAGTAAATTTATTCAATAAATCGCCATTGGATTCAACTACGGCTTCCAGACGACTTCGGAATCTTTTGTAACGTTTCTGGACGATCTCCTTGTTTAAGTTGGTGAATGCTGTCATAATCCTTGCCCTAGGTTCATCTTTGGTGTTACAAGAAGTTTTGTTGGTCTCTCGCTCAACTGCACCCCACACATAATAATCAAGGTGGTTTTAATCCTGGGGAGTTAGGTAGCCACATGTAAGGGGTGACGTGGTTGCAGAAAGTCTGATAGCCATGACTGTGTTCTCCTGCTTGTGTGATATGGTACAGAGGCTTGTTGACAGACATAAGGACTTCCAGCAACTACACTCTTGACCAAGGGCAGCACTACTTCCTCAAGGCACTTGATGTAGGCCTGCGTGTTGAGTCTGAGTCCCTGTGGGAAGATGAATGGAGGCATAACATCACCATCACCAGTGATCACTCCAAACACCATGATGTTGATTGGATATAGCATCTAACAGTTTCCGAATCCTCTGCACTGTCCTCAGATCGACACCCAGACATTCTGAAATATTCGTATTGGAGCTTCCGACGCGAATGTCAAGCAGTACAGTATATCGTTTCTAAATTTCTAGCGGAGTGAATAGTGTCATTGTGCTCTTTTTTCTCACAGACGGCGCCTAACTGACCCTAATATAGTGTGAAGTCGACAAAATTAAAAACAACGCGCATGCGCAAAATTAAAAATATAAAATGTCAACAATTTACCCATCGTGCCCTGTACATTCCTTTCAGTGGACAAAATATTTTGTTAATTAAAAATATGTTTTTTAAAACTTAGTATAATGAAACGTAATGTTTGTGGACCATTAAAATATCAAAAATATATTTATTATTTTTAAATATATGAGAAAAATGTTATTACTTAATTCGTTATTATTACTTATCTACTCTCTGACCACAATTAAGTACATGTGAACAAATACAAATTTCTATTCAGTCAATGATGTGGCAGTAATTAAATGGATATAAGCATTTAAACAAGGTTTGTGGCAATCTGTGACAAATTTTATATCTTACATTAGCATTGGAAAGGAAGATGATTTATGACTTTTAATGCAGTATAGTCGTTGATGTCAAGCAGGCAAGTCTGAATATTTTTAAAAAACTGCTAATTTACTATGATTTTCATATATGACCATCTTCAAGGTTTACAGAGAATGGACAAATAAAAAGAAAAAATTCTGGTGAGGGCAATTCTGTGAACAAAAACAAACATCCCTTGTTGATGAAAGAGGTTGGAGAATGGTCAAACTGATTCAAACTGATGGAATGGCAACAGTAGGTCAGTTAACCACTTCTTACTATATTTCGGAATATTCTCTTGGCATATATTTGGACCGTTGGTACCAATAAAATATCGTTTAAATGTTGCAGTCTTTCTAGGTATTGTGCCTCAATTTATGACTACAATCCATCCATCCCTCTAGTGACGACTTTCTGCAAATAGGTTTCTCAAGTTCATTAACTGTTATCGCCCTTTCTACATTTCATGGGGGCTTCTTTCCTGACTCCTTGTGCGAAGTAATGTGGAACGTCAACATCTTGAGTATGTCGTTATTTTCATGTGATATCGATTTTAGCTGTTGCTGCTGCTGTTGAAACTCACCAAGTGATGTGGTTTCTGTGATTTCATACAATTTTTGTTTGTGAATCTACTGCGCTTGATCACGAAGTTCAAAGAAATACGATTCTCCTTAATCGTTGACCTGATAAAGCAGTCGTATACAGTTGTCAGTTTAGACTTTTCTTAACGTGTCGAGTGTCATGCATACAATTTATGTAGAAGTCTCGATCTAACGAGACTTTTTAAAAACATGACTTGAGTTGTTAGGGTAATGTTTTTGTTTTGTGACAACTTGCGATATTGGGTGAAACTACTGTTAGTGCAGACTATTATATATTCAATTTTCATATCTCTTATATATTTCTTATAACAATTTAGTGTTTATTCACTTATTATTTATTAGCTTATCATATGGCTCGAGTTCTTAGTTTAACGTTTTGGTTTTGTAACAACTTGCGAAATTCGGTGAAACTACTCCTAACGCAACCTATTCTATATTCAATTTCCAGATCTCTTAAATATTACTTATAACAATTTAGTATTCATTCACTTATTTATTAGCTTATCATATTTAAGAACATGACTATAGTTCTTAGGTTAACGTTTTTTTCCCACATTCTGACTTTTTTTTATGATGGACAAGAAGGATGCAATAAGTTAATGCCAATCCCAAAAGAGAGTATTGTAGACTTTTTTTACAAACAGGTTCCCTTGTACAAGGCATGGGAGCGAGTAAGAAACACCTTTTATAGGTCGGGAAGATGATGGTTAACTCTAAAGGTTAAGAGTATCGCGATCGGTAAAGCATCTTCTTGGGAGTCAGTTTCACAAATGAGAGGGTCGTGGGAAGAAGATACTCGAGTGGAACTCACATCTCAGATCAGTTATAAAATTGCAGAAAGAAGTTACAACAATGATGGATTGTGCTTTGTCTGTCCCATAATTGCTGTCATATTTGCAAGGGCATTTCAAAAATTGAATGTAACAACAATTATGGTACAGGAGTATTTAAATTTTTTTCCACAAAAAAGAAATAAACGTACGGATGTAATTAGAGCGGTGGTTAAATTTGTTTTTGTCAAAAATTAGTAAGTGAAGGAGTGTGTAGAATTGTTACAGACCCGAAAGTACCGACCCGGTCGTCCTGAGATGAACATAGGGCACCTCAAGAAGTTTGTTAACTAGCATACTCCGCTGCTCTGTGTCGCCACTGAACCGTACTAGACGGCTGCCCGCATTGACACGGCCTAGAATCTGATTAAATTAGGTTCCGTAGTACATCTGATAAAGCGTTTGTTTTATAAAACTCTTTAGTTTGGCTTTGATTATGGAATCGCGTCAGGGTGTAAAGATATATTTTGACCTTTTCCTATTTTCGTCATCTCAAACTTCTTAATATTTAATTGCTTGCAACAAATAATTTCGAGGTTGATAGAATTTACTAAAACAATGGCATTCTACAGGATCTAAACGATTAAAAAGATATGACAGTTTCCAGAGTCATCTGGTGCACAATGTTATGGAAATCATAGAACTGTCTCTGAAGCTGATATTTTTGTATTGTTTCATTGTTTGTGCAATGAATCAATTGAGTTTTTAAAATGATGTTCACCTTGTACAAGGCCTAAGAGCCACTTGGGGTAGAGGGTTGCAGCAGAGACACAGTTTATGGGGATATGCGGGAAAGATAATGGTTGATTCTATATTTGAAGAAGATTATCGGGAAAGAGGGCCGGAGCAAGGATCTCATGAACCCCTGACGAATCTATGATACTCCCAGATACTATTAATATTCTAGTTATATAGTTGAACAATTCAAATAGAAAAAAATATGAAAATAAATTCAATGTATCTAAATAAATTGGCGAAATGTTATAATAGGTCATTTCATCCTAAATTAAACAACAATGTTTTGCGGCAATTTTTAACATCAACTTGGGATTTTTCTTGTTAAAAAGTTGAATAATTTAACACATTCAACATTATTAGTGAATTTTATATAGTGCTTTTTTTTTTCAAACAAAACAAATGGCATGAGCAAAACAAATTCACGGATTTGGACAAAAAATCCCAAATCACAGAATGACATTAAAATCTGCGAATATTTTTCAGCCTTTAATAGTCATTTGTACTTAGTTTAACGAACATAAATGTAGGTAGAAAAAAATGTTGATAAAGTAGCAAAAGTCACAAAGCACTGGCCGGCACCCCCCAATCATGCTTGCCCCTCCATCGGCCCTACGTGGGGACATCTTCTTGGGAGTTGGCCCCACAAAGCAGTGATTCGTCGTTTATTCCCTATGTTATTTTATGTGCCATGTAGCATATATTAGATCATGGCTCTCCACAACCTCTTCTTGTTGCTGCTCTAAATAACATTTAACTCTTTACCTTTCCATTTGTCCTCCTCTTCCGCTCATTCACGCAAATTAACTCATTTGCAACTTCCGAATGTCCTGTGTGTGTTAGATTCTCCAGGTCTTCTTTCCACATTCTGCGTCCCAGACATTTCAGCCGTCTCTTTTGGATTGTATGTATTAGTTTCCTTGTAGTTTCTATTTTCCTTAAACTTCCACATTGATCACATGTTCTGTCCACTATTTTTTCGGCATTCGTCGGTAGAACCACATTTCTTTCGCTTCAAGTCTCTTCTTTATATGTGAAGAGTGTCAAACATTGTTTGTCATTGAGAGGATTAGATATTACATCACTGTTAAGTACACTTTTCTTAGTTTCTAATTAAATTTTACTACTTTTCTGGAAACATATACCGATATCCTTATCCTTATATTGTCACTTATAGCACCTACAAAAAAGCATCTCCCGATATCCTTATTCGTCTTCGGATTTCAATTGTCTCGTTCTGATTGTAAGTATAAGTTTCTTTGTAGTTCGTATATTTCCTTGAAACTCCTTTGTTATCCATATGTTCTGTTCATTGTAGTCTCCACATATGTCGCTAGGACCATATCTCTGCCTTTTCAATCTCCTCTTCATCTATCCAAAAAGTCATTCATTAGATGTGAGGTTTTATTTTTATCTGTTTTTAAATGATTAAAAAAATAGTTTGGTATTTTTTGGTCACTAATCAATCTCTAGTTTTCAATTGAGTCGCCTCCAAGAACTTTTGTAATACAAATGTGGAAAAGTCGTTCGGCATTAACATAGAGAAAATGACATTAACCAGCATTGAGACGTTTGACTGTCTCGACAAAGGAAATAGTCATTTTTCGACAAGATAGTCATTTTTCGATACAGAAGGATACTGAGAATTCCATGGACGTGGCATATGAGTCAGAAGGAAGTCTTTAAGAAAATGACAGCAGAAAGTTGTACTCAGAATCAGGAAAAGAGAGCTAAAATTCCTAGGACAGAATGAGGAAGGAGGGCTTGGAAAAGTTACTCACGAGGCATATTGAGAGAAGAGAGGTAGGGTAAAATAGTGAGCCACTTAGCTGACGAATTTGTGTGAATGGATAGCGGAATGGAGATGCAGCTTTAGAAAAGGGAGAAAAACTGCAACGATGCACAAAGGAAAGGAAGTTGTTGAGAGCCATGATCGTCTATGTCGTCAATGGACGTGGCAAGAAGAAGAAGTCACTGTTAATGAGGAATGGTTTTATTATAAGAATATAAAAATGTATTGTATCGAGAACCTCTTGCCTTAATTTGAATGTTATGCTATTCCTCTTCATTATTTTTTACATTTCTGAGATAAGGAATTGTAACTATTTACACTATTTACCTGGTTCAAACTGCTTTCCTCGTCTTCACTGTCATATTCACGACGTTTCAACCGTTGTATTCTCCGGTATTCTTCAGGTGATATATGTTGGAATTGCAAACTGAACTCTTTATTTCATCCACCGGAGTAGATTGTTCTAGTTCCACGTGACATACCTTTTTTGGATATTGCTGTTTTCTTTATTTCCCTTGAGTAACTCAACTCTCCGAGATTTTGCTCATCTCTGCTGTGGCCAGGTATTGAATTCACAACTCTTTGGGTCAAGTCACTGGATTACTTCAACCAACGCCTTTATCCACTGGGCTTCGTTGTTGCTACTGTTGAAAGCCGTCTCGTGATGTGGTTTCTGTCATCAGAAACGGTTCTTTGTTTGTGATTCTTTAGCGCCAGACCGCAAGGTTCGAAGAAGGATGGTTCCCGCTAAGACCTACTGGTTTCATTACTTCGATGCCATTTTTAATTATTGGTCTGTGAAATGCGGTTGTATACAGCTGACAGTCTAGATATTTCTAAACGATTTTTCCACCATGAATAATATAAATAAAAATAAAATAATGGCGAAATTGATTGATTTGCTTTTTTTACGGCTTATCAATCTTTTGTAGGTTATTTAAAGCCAGAAAATACTTTGGGATTTTATGATTTTTTTTTGTAAGATAATGATTTTACTGATACGAATCCTATTGTTTAACCCATAACTGGGGGAAGAAGAGGTGGATTCATATATCCCCCAAGAAGCTATTTATTTGCACGTAAGTGAATATAACGAACTCAACTGAAATCGGAACTCAGTTCTCTGATTAACAATTCCGAGCCGTTATCAATTACACCAGCCGCACATCCAAACTTACAGCATCTAGTATTCCTAAGCGGCCACCCATCTAGGTACTGACCAGGCTCGATGTTGCTTAATTTCGGTGATTGTACAGGAACTAGTGTTTCAACGAGAGATGGCCGTAAACCATAATGGCGAAAATATTGTCACTTATAGCACCTACAAAGAAGAAAGGCTTTGATCGTTGCCTTGGTAATAGCTATTAATATGATTTCACACGTTTCTTTTTTAATTACTTTGATGTCTGTGCCAGATGTAATGGTAATCCTATTTCTGCAAATTTGAACATTCATTGCCGACAGAAGTGTCGCCGAAAGCTCGTCCTTATCTTTGAAATGAACTTTTCTCTTTACTTCAATACATGACCTCATCCCCACGATAGACAAAGAATCGAGTGGATAGTTGTAGTAATTAAAACCTACGACGCCCTATCGGTGTGCTCCGATTACATCAGCTGGTTTGTTCAACCAGTTTAAGAGGCTGACAGCCTGCAGGCGCCGAAGGCTGAGCTGAGGCACTGTTGCAGCAATGCCTTTTCCTCTTGTACCACGCGGTGTAATTGAAGCTTTTAATGAGAATCGGATGCTGCAGAATTCAGTCCAAGGAAGTAGCAAAATTTTAACTTGTAGCCACACAGGGCGTCGAGATAGAAATTTGATAAATAGGCTAACATTATCTACAATCCTGGAAGTTTCGAGATCAAATTTATAATGACTTAAAAATAATAAAAAAAATATTAATCCATTTCTCTTTTATTGTTGATATTCAGAAAAAAAGACTATAAATTTGGAGACAAAAAAAAAAAAAAAAAAAGGAAAAATTACTTTTTTAAATCCTAAAAGTCAGATAATTATATTTTTTATCGAACTTTTCTCTAATTATTCTGTAATAAAAAGAATTGTTTCTAAGCTAAAAAAGCATAATTTTTTTAATTGATTTATTGCCTATTTTGTAGGAACATTTTTACATCTTATTTACATTGTTCGAACTGTTGTCCGCATCTCTATTGCCATTTTTACGACGTTTCGGCCGTTGTACACTCCGGCCTTCTTCAGGTGATTGGAATTTTGAACTGAACCCTTTATTTCGTCCACCGGGTAGATTCTTCTAATTTCACGTGCCATGCCTCTTCCTGATGTCTTAGTTATCTCCCTTTAACTTAACTCTCCAAGTTTATGCTCACCACTGCCGTAGCCAGGTACTGAACTCACATCTCTTGGGTTAAGTCACTGGATCCAATCAACGCGTTTATTCACTGAGCCATGTCTCCTTAAGAAAAAAAGATAAAAGCGTTGACAACAAAGATCAGAACCACAGTCTGAACAACGTTAGTAATTAAAATACCTCATCTCAGAAATATAGACAGATTTTTACGTCTGCCACTGAATAAAGATGTACATGCGCACTGGCAAACGTAGATAGACTCACAATTTGAATGAAATTGAAATCTGCATCGTTAGAACTAATTTCCCTTTCTGTTTGGCAACAACCTCTGGATAACAGGCAAAGAGTACAAGCCAGCCTTTTGAAGTCAATTTAAATGACTACTGTGTAGTATGTAGTACAGGGTGGTCTGAAAGTCTTGTCACCCCTACAATATAATTTTCTATTTCAGATGGCTGACACAAAAATGATCGTGTTCATACAGACGTGTGTGACAGCGTCAATGAAAGTGAATAAACTGAATCCAGTACATGTGCTTTGTATTACTGTATTACTTGTTCTTCTATTGTTCTCGTTACTTTTCGGTAGAGAGTGAAAAGATTTTCGGACCACCCTGTAGTTTAAATAAATGGCCAAACAATTTAGATTTGAAATTTGATCGTCTTGCCGTAAGGGAAGTGACAGGTACCGAAGTAGGGTAGATAAGAGATGCCCGAAAGGTAAGTTACTAATGTTTACTGATCTAACATATTTATCACTATACAAATAAAACGTTGTGCATATATTACCAGCAATATTAGGATATTTTTATACGTAGGCGCTATGCAGTTACCCTGTTGTTGCATAAGTACATACCCATAAATGCATGATAAAAGAAGAATATCTTAATAATGTGTGTGTGTGGGGGGGTGATAGGGGGTTATATGCAATAAACCGGGCTGTTTAGAAAAGTGGCGTCGGAAAATCGTTTGGTGTGCAAAACGGATCTTTTCTGTTAATTCTCCCCAAAATAAAAAGAATTTATATTTACTAAAATTGAGACCAAATTCCCCCAGAGCGAGGACCTTCCATTGCACTCCGGTTGGGTTGACATTTGCGATCACCCCAAATGTGGGCGACTCGGGTGCGTTATTTCTAAGTATCAGGTATACGTACACACTCATAAACAGTTTTTTTTTTTTCAGAAATTAAAAAAATTACTTGTACCTCGGATAACATTCGCACTTACTGAATAACTTCTTGAATTTTGGTAATTTTTACATTCTGAGGGTTGAAGGCAAGCTACAAAAATTTCATTTCAAAAGCTTGCAAAAATTTATTAAAAAACAAACTTTGATTTAAAATTTATAACTTCCAGGAGTGAAATATATTTGCAAAAAGCAACTTTAGATTATTTGGTGTTAATTAATAGAAAATATCCCTGCGAAACTAATAAACTTGATGGCCTTGATAAGATACGGAGGGTCGGTACCCCTCACACCAAAAATAAAAAAATAAATAATAATAAAATAAAATAAATGTCGACCCCTTCAAATACTCTTCTCAGGCGTCAAGCGACGAGAGCCACGCTTGTAAACGTGCAACAACAGCG
Source organism: Acanthosepion lycidas (assembly GCA_963932145.1). Taxonomy (NCBI): domain Eukaryota; kingdom Metazoa; phylum Mollusca; class Cephalopoda; order Sepiida; family Sepiidae; genus Acanthosepion; species Acanthosepion lycidas. The sequence goes on along the minus strand of OZ010584.1, from coordinate 29,792,977 downwards.
TCATCTGTGCATTGATTACCATCACTATTAGAATAATTTTACACGTACTTAATACACTGTTGCCGTTTCATTTCACAAGTACATACTTAGTTGCATAATAAAAACACTTAATTATTGGTGGGGGAAAACATTTTCTTAATATACAATAAAACGAGACTGTTCATAAAAGTGTGTATCGAAAAACCATTTAGTGTCAAAAAGTACGAAAGTATTAAACCGTGTGGTGTAGATAAGTTTGTGGAGGGTCAGCAAAAAAAAAAAAAAAAAAATGTCGACCCCATCAACAGAAGTAAATACCCTTATATGGTGCAAAGCGACAACGTCATTTGTGTGGAAACGCTTGCCAGATGAATATTGATTGAGGATCCCAAACAGATGATAATCTCAAGAAACTAAGTTCCGGCACTACGGAAGATACGTTAATATATTACAGCAACTCTTTGGTTCTATGTAGGAAGGCATTAGTTTGGGTCAGGAAAACATCCTTACGCATTTTCCTTCCGTTTCTCCAGTGGTTCATAATTATCTGATTATCATAACTTTTTGGAAACCTGGTATAAAGTTTACGGGCATTATAGTTCAAAACAGAGTTGTTATTAATTTCTTAGATAACTGCTGAACTTTGAATGTTTTCGATAAGGACGAATGTCGCTGATGATAGATGTTTGCAAGTCATGAAATCAATCTATGTGCCTCCGGAGTAACGTGATTAGACTAGATCTCATCACCCTTGACCATTTGCTCCAGAAAGTGACCATCAGCTCCATTATCTTCTCCTTTTTTGCTGTGTCTCATCAGGACGTGGGTGATCATGCCTCGCCACAACATCCTACTTTTATAGCTCTAAGTAATGTTTCTTTTTTTTTTGCCATAATCCCCTCCTCCGTTCCGCCATCCATTCAAACAAACTCATTAGATAGCTACTACTCTGGATATCTACATGTCCTGTGAGTATCAAATTCTCCAAGTTCACCTCCTTCATTACGTTCCCCAGAAATTTCCGCTATCTCTTTCTGAGTATAGGCGTCCTTTTCGTTTCCATTTTCGTAAAAACGAACTTCCGCGTTGCTTACGCGCTCCGTTAATGGTATTCTCAGTATCTTTCTGGAAAACCACATCTCTTTTGCCTCAAGTCTCTTCTTCTTTTGTGGAGAAATTGTCCCGTATAAACTGTCAAATAGGAAAATTAATATTACATAGCAGTTCATCACTCTTCTTTGTTTCTAATGAATTTTTCCTGTTTCTTAATACTTTGTTTAACTTTTAGAAAACATCTTTTGCTATCCCAATGCGCCTTCGGATCTCAGTGTCACATTTTTCCTCCTCTCTTCAAAGACTTCCCAGATATTTAAACTTCTCTACTTGTTATTTGTTGACAATTACAAATCGTAGTTCACATCTTGGGCTTTTTCTCTTGCTGACAATATAGACAATATATTCTTACAATTGACAGTTAGTCCTTTCTTCCCGCTTTCCTTTACTATCTTGTCGAGAAGTTCCTGTAGTTTTCCTTCCCTGTCTGCCACCAACACAGGGTTATTTGTGTATCTTATATTATTTTGATTGCGTTTCACCATTATATCGTTTCAGAAACTGTAAATAAATGCCTATAATAGGGAACTGGTGTTCATCACTCAGTTGATTTGGGTTACAAGGGAATTCAACCTTGTAACTCTAAATGTCTGTTACGATCTATCTATCTATCTATCTATCTATCTATCTATCTATCTATCTATCTATGTCTGTTACAACTTATCTACCTATCTTTCTATCTGAAATAACAGAATAATATTCTATCAACGATATTAGATCGTAACAGACAATATATATATATATATATATATATATATATATATATATATATATAATGTATATATAATGTCTGTTACTATCTATCTACCTATCTATCTATGTCTGTTACGATCTATGTCTCTTACAATCTATCTATCTACCTGTCTGTTGGTCTGTCTGTTACAATCTATCTACCCATATACCTATCTATCTGAAATAACAGAATAATATTCTATCAAAGATATTAGATCGTAACAGACATTTTATATATATATATATATATATATATATATATATATATATATATATATATATATATATATATATATAAACTACTTTACAAACACCTATCCATTCACGCCCTAGAAAATATGATCGATACATAAACCCTCTTAAATTCCCAGTTTTATATTTCTTCATAGCGTTTATTTTTATGTGGGAATATTTTCCAAGTTTGAGTCCCTGTCCCAAATAGCAACGTCTTAAGTCTGTCCGGCCGCACTTATTTCAATAGTGGCCACTTGGGTGCCGTTTTGATCAAACAATTCATTAAAATACGCATTGAATAAACACTAGACATTACGCAATCGCGGGATTTCCAACAAGTTTGTTTCTTTCTATCACAATTATTTCGTCAGAGGGGAAATTTATGTCTGCTTGTTTGTTTCACAGCCGTTTTTATTTGAGATCTACAACAAAGTATGCAATTTAATGACCTGCATATATTTTCGGTTTATTTCTGAATGGATTTTGGAAATTTACGATATTTATTACAGAAAGATCTGTTGCTATTTTTACCTGGTCGGTAATGGGCTGGCATTTGGGCGTTGCCTTGGCATAAGATTACTCACTTAGCTTAGTCCTTGCACTGAGCTACTTTCATGAGGCTGTCAGTCGGAATATTCTAGGCTCAGTTACTGGCTGCGACTGGCGCTATATTTACTCAGAATAAATTAGGGGCTGATAGACACATCTATCCGAGCAGATAAGCTAAAAGCCGGTCCGATTTGTACGGATGTAGATAAACGCCAGCCAATTGTATGTAAGTTCCCAAATTTAAAATCAGTCGTAATGTTGATTTGATGGATAAAGATACAGTGAAATGCGTAGCATGTGATTCCCATTAAAAAAAATAGCAGAGATCTGAAATTTACGTACAATCACCAAAGTAAAGCAACGTCGAGCCTGATTAGTACCTAGATAGTTGGCCGCTTGGATTGTGCGTGTAGTCTAATGGATAATAGCTAGGAATTGTTAATCGGAGAGCCGAGTTTCAAATCCAGTTAGATTCGTTATATTCACTTACGCGCAAACATCACTGGGAAAGGTATAAATTTACTTCTCCCCCCCAGCTTTGGGTTAATTAATAAAACTTGTATCATCAAAATCATTATTATTTAAAAAATGTGTACGAAATATTTAGATTCCGGCATTAAAATAACCGATATAGACGGATAATTAGAGATTTGAATCGAATTTAACTTCCACCAACAGCATTTGATTCAAGAAAAGTTGATCTGTGGTGACCCCAGAATGTACTACGTTCATCCTAAGAGATACCAAAAATATGTACTGGACTCGATGTCAGCTCAGAAACGATAATCCGAGAGTTAATCTAGAAAATATGTCTAAAGTACACTCATTTCTGAATCTTCCTCTGTAAATTGACGTCATGGCTCATATAAAATTAAAAAAAAACTGCTATTACAATGTGGGATATTTATAAATCACAGCAAAAAGGAGAAGGTTATAGAAAGTAGAATGAGGTCAGCTAGATTGTGTCTGAAGCCCCCAGTGTGGTGTGAACTCGTAACTTTGGGCTTTTAGGTACGTTCGCTAAACATGGTGACAAAGCAGTAGTTGACAAAGATGTTTACTAAGTTAAGATTATTCCTGGAAGAATGCTGCAGTAATGGTGCTTCTAGTTAGATTTGAACCCACGTCACTCACGGACTTGTTTGCGAGACAAACTTACTAACCACTTCGGCATTTGTCTTCCTTGTTTATTCCCTAAGCTTAATTTTGTTTCAACGTCACACATATTGCTTATTCATGGCGACCAACGATTTGTGAAAATGCGACTCTCGAAAACCAACAAAGAAACAATATATACCAATTGACACACAACCCTATTAATCAAAGAAATTACCACGATATAGTAATTAACATTACACGTTTTATTCGGACAAGTGAACTCGTTCTTGGCGTGGTTGATATTGTCAAAAAATTTAGTATAATTCATTATTTGACATGAAAAAGAAAAGGAAGAAAGAAAACAAAAAGAATAAAAAAGTTTTTTTTTCTCTTTTCTCATAGACTGTACACCTGATAAAGTTGAAGTTGAAATGTGTGGATAATACATGCATAGAAAACGGTTAAACTGTTTATGAAAAATTGCAAAGAAATAAGAGTAAAATATTAATAATTAACATCATCATTCAAGCTTAAAAAACGACCCACTTCCACTACTCCCACCCATGAACAGAATGTGTTAGCCTCTAGGGAACGTGCTCAACTGGTTAGGTACATCAACTGACAAGCAAATCTGTGTTAATGAACTGGATATTGATTGTATTGAAAGTAGTCAATACTGTCTCCTGGGAGTCAATAGGCCGATAAATATTGTTGTATAGGGATAAAGTGTTGTTGCTGACACTGGAGTTTGAACACAGATCATCAGTGAGCAAACACAGGTGATTCCATTTCTAATAAGTAGACCACGTGATCGTAAAGGAAAAGTATATATGGGAATTAGCGTGTAAGTGATCGCAATTCTCTATACTATTTCTCTATACTGATCACTCTTCGGATAACTATTCGGCGGTTACTATTCGACCAAGTATTACTAGTGCGACTATCATTCGAAGGAGTTACTCCTAGTATCTGCGATTCCAAAGTCTCGACTACAACGACATTTACGAACGTGATAACAAGCGAAGGCGTCTGACATAACAAAAAATATGTTGGAGTCGATAAACGCCAGGAGATTGATTTGGGAACAAAAACTGACATTCGTATAATTCAAGAAATAAAAATACATAAAATAATACAATATATATATATATATATATATATATATATATATATATATATATATATATATATATATGTGTGTGTGTGTGTGTGTGTGTACAACGCTGTAATCTAGATTCCCTGTGCCTTTCCTATAAATACTTTCATGGTAATTGTTCTGATGAACCTTCCTCTATACTGTTATTTTTATCCCCCCCCCACAGACAAATTGTACATATAGGAAGTACTTAAAACTACATAGAGACTTTGATGTATTATAGTGGCTGTAGTAAAATGATAAGTAAGAATGCGTTGTTTTGGTGTAAGGAATACTCTATTACGTTTAGTTTCAGTAATCGTGGAGAGCTAAGTTTAATTATAAGACAAAATAAGACTAGCCTTTCCCTATCCTCCGTTTTGGCTTTGTGCCATATTTTTGTATTATATATAAAAAAAAGTATTACTTTCTCCTATAGTACCTAGAATTTATGAATTTAAGCGCTGTACTAAATTGGAGTTGAGCTTCCACTATTTTACAGTTGAAATAGCTAGATGTAACCGTAAGTTCTATGCTAACAGTTTCTTCTGTTGCACCTCTTGTTTGTGGAACTCTCCTCCGGCTTCTTGCTTCCCAGTCAACTTTGATCTTCAAGCATTTAAATACAATGTCATCTTCTATCTTCGTAATCCTTGTTCTTTTATTGTCCTCTCTCCTTAATAGTTTTTTTTTAAATCATATTCTCTAACACCCAGTAATCCCCTTGCATGTTAGTGACTTTATTGTCTTGCTTGGGGTGAAATGATTTTAAAAAAAAAAGAACAAAGAAAAAAAAACATTACTCTTTTATATAAAACTCGTTCACTCGCCGCCATTTATCTGACAACGAACTGATAAAATGTGACAGGCACTTTTTAATTGGAAAAATTATTAAATTGTTGTTGTTGTTATTATCATTTTATTTCCTTTGATTTCTGGTGTGTACTCATTTCTTTCCGGGTGCCGCTAAGGTCAGAAATGGCATCATGATATTTCCACTGACCAATTTAAAAAAAACAAAAACAAACAAAACGCACACACACACACACACATATATATATATATTTTCCATAGATAAAGCCCTTCATAAGGTGTGGGTTGTACTCGTGAGAACAACTATTATTATTATTATTATTATTATTATTATTCGAACAAACATATCTAGTACAGGTAGAGAAACAGTAATTGAAAAATTAATAACAACAATTAAAAAGAATCTTATCGAGAAACAGTAATGAAGGAATAGGACAAATGAATCCCTACCCGTAAATTAAAAAAAATATTATTGATATATTTTTTATACATATCTGGGGGGTTGGGGAGGGACTGAGTATTGTATGAAAGTATCGATAGTCTAAACAAATTGGGGAGCTCAACTGCAGCTCATCTCAGTATCCCCAAAAACAAAATGAACATTTTAACTGTTAAGGGATCCACCCCTTTTTCATACAAGTGGACTCGACCAGTGTGTACTTGTACTGCAGCCGGTGAATGCCCGGGAGAAAGAGTGAGTAACAGACGAGAGAGACACACTGATACAGTGAGAGTGTGAGGTAACCGCTTTGTAGGAGTCACAGTTGCAAGCATGTAGACTCAGAAGGAAGTCATACTTCGATACTGAATTTCCCAGACTGTATATATATATTATTATTGCTACTAACCGCATTTCTGGATCTACTAACCGTATTACCAATTGTATTATTACGTCAATACATTTATTTGCAATATTTCATTCCTGCGTTTGTCATTCATTGGAGATCGGATTTCATCCCGGAATCCACAACATTAACACCTCCCAATTAACGCCTCTCAATTAAGATCAGAGAATTATGATTATTATCATTATTCGGAGTTTTTTCTTTGTTCACTGATGGAACCGAATCCCTTGGGACTATCATGAGGGTGTGATGGATTCATTTGATGGATAGAGTTCTCTTTAATATGTGAGCATTTCCGAGGACGACGATATTATGGACTTATTGTATCTTGTCTATCTTCGGTAACATCAAGATAATCTTGATGTTGCCGGGAATTTCATCAGTGTATATTTCCATCCCTTTCTTGACCAGACCGACTGTCCCTATTATCACTGGAATTCTTATCTTTATTCTGCAGATTCTCTTAAATTCTTTTTCTAGATCATTATACTTGGAGATTATTTCTGCATTTTTCAGGGAGGGTGATTCTTTCGATAGGGCAGAAAAGTCCTCTCCTACTTGTACTTCATTATTATTATTATTATTATTATTATTATTATTATTATTATTATTATTATTTGATATACTCTCCAACTGTTAGGTGTTTCAGCCGGGAGATGATTACATTTTATCTCCTACTCGCAACTTAGAGACACAACACTTACCACAGCACATGAGCTGTTCCAAGCAGTGCTGTCATCTGTGCACTCCCAATGATGCCAGGTATTTCCAAGACATCCTGCGTAGCAGAAAATTTCCTGCAAATTGTCCTGAGTGTACCAACCACAAACGAAACAAATTGAACAACAACTTGGCATAATTATATGAATTACCCTCTCATGTCTGAGTACTTCCGTATTTTTTCCTGCTCGCCTTCATGATGATTTTATCCCAAATAACCGTAATGTATATCAGGATCCATTCATGGCTGCTCTTGTGCACACGTGTGATATCAGGGCGATTGATCTCCAGGCCCTTGTCAGTCAAGATTGTCGTATCCTACATGAGACTCACTTGTTCGTTCTCGATTACTGGCTGTGGTGAATGCTCGTACCACTTCTCTGCGCAATCGAGGCCAAACTTCCTATATTGTTCTCAATGTATTCTGGAGGCTGCTTTGTCATGGCGACGCTTGTATTCTCTTATGCCAGCTGGGTGCAGCTACTGACATTGTGTTGTACACTTTCACGAGCTTTCCTGAACAGCCTGCGCAAGGATAAATCAGGACAAGTAAAAAATGTAATTGCAATACCAATAGTCAATGGAGCATTGTATTGTTGTACAAAAGCATGGAAAAAAATCTTGTAGACATTGGGATGCGATTTGGAAATAGAGCAATAGCAAAAAGCTTGCCCGCTCGACTCAGCAAGGATACTTAGGAAAGTATTTGATACAGTCTGTCGGTGAACAGACAGTGCCTTTTGGCAGGCTGTACTCAATAAGCCAGATTTATTTAGCGTTCGCAAAGTGTATATCACACAGACTTTGTAATACATTTTTATAAAAAAAATACCAACATTACATATTTATAGTAAAATGACCAACAGTACACGCACACACGCATATATATATATATATATATATATATATATATATATATATATATATATATATATATATATATATATATATATATAATATAATTATAATAATATTTTTTGTTTAAAAATATGATTCCTTCGCTACATAAGACAAAATAAAAACAAAAATACTAAGGAACCCCGGATTATGCACCCAACGTGTTCTTTTCTATTTTCTGCATACCTGCACAATGATATATATATATATATATATATATATATATATATATATATATATATATATATATATATATATATATAGTAAAATGACGAGAAATACATTTTATAGTAGAATTATCAACAATACATGTTATAGCAAAATGACCAACAATACTTTTTATCTGTAGTTGAAGCTATAAAATTATGTTCAAATTATTTAGATTTCGGCTTTAAATAGCCAATGGAGGTTGATATGCCACTTAACAAAATCAACCAACCAACATAGGAATTCAACCTTGCTAACTAGACGCTTCCACTGTAGCTAAATTGTATAGCAAGTCAGGCTATATGACGGTTCTATGTAAGATACAGATTCGACTCATGTCGGAGGACACATAATTTCTATGAAATTACCCGGACATTCAGGCTGGTAAATGTTTTTAATAGTTTATTATAAATAGGTCATTTACTTACTTACTTACTTATATATATATATATATATATATATATATATATATATATATATATATATATATATATATATATATATATATATATATATATATAAATAAAACATACGTGACTATAGCAAGTTACTGCGTAGTTGAATTGGCGTTTAAAATTTATCTTCTTCTACTTCAAAGTGTTGTCGAATTTCGCTCACTACTGGCACCGCTGGTTTTCTGAGCTGGTCAGGCACGATGTCTTTTTCTTTCTTTCTTTCTTTCTTTCTTTCTTTCTTTCTTTCTTTCCTGTTCTGGTTCTCTCCGTCTCTCTTTACAACTTTCGTATCGAGATGACAAGTACAACTGCGCAGAAGAGAAAACAAAGGAAATACATTAACGAAATTTGACGAAAATCAATCGTCACTAAACGTGACTGAGGTTTTCATTTTTGTTTTTACAGTGATGGTCACCCTCTAGAAGACCCAAGAGCCACTTGAGATGGAGGTTTACAGAATAAGAGGCACAGTTTTAGGAGATATGTGCGGGAATATAACGGTTTAGACCTAGACTTGAATAAGCCAAGATTGTAGTAATCGGGGAAACAACCTCCTGGTAGTCGTTTACACAAAGTAGCGCTTCGGGGAAAGTAGCTACTCGAGTGGAACTTATATCTCATGGCAGTAGGAATTACGTACTTACTGCAACGGTAAAAGAAACCGGCCATTTTCCCAGCATCTTTAGCGATGGATCTTTCAAATTTCTTCATATTTGTTCTGATGGGAGATATGATATACAGCTCGATATATCAGACATTTTTAATACCGTCATAATTCCTTTTCTTTATTTTTCTTTAATTGTCATAATTTCAACAAATGCCGGCTGTCATTTTACTTCGAAAAACGCTCATTACCTACTAAGTAGAATTGCTTATCTATTGCTTACAGGTATTACCCAATATATATATATATATATATATATATATATATATATATATATATATATATATATATGTATATATGTATGTATGCATATATATATATATATATATATATATATATATATATATATATGTGTGTGTGTGTGTGTGTGTGTGTGTATTTAATATATTATGTCTATTTTTATTTTAATCCTCTCAAATTCACGGATCGTTTGTTAATGTCGTTATTAAACTGATTAAGAAAGACATCGTAGTTTTAGTTATTTCTTTTATTTTCCTAAGTACTTTCAGTCACATCCAAGATTATCTTCACGAGTGAAATAAACTCTCATTAATAATGACTTTCCTAGTTACATTGTTGCTGAAAATTAGACTATCTATTAGAAATATTAGCATAAATCAAAAAGAAACATAATACTTCCTCAAATAAACTTAAACATATTAACCTACTATAGCGCAATCTAATATGCTCTTACTACATACAAAATGGAAAATCCGAAAGACTCATAAGTACTAATTTTCCACTGATCCCAATAAAAAAATAAAACTAATTATATATTATACAAAATTTAATACAACTAACTTAATCATCCGCAATATGTCTTCTCCGTCAACTAATGTTTTGCAAAAGATCAATATTGTATATCAATTTAAATGTCCTTTGGGAGATTGTACCTCTGACAAAAAAAGTAAGTAAATATGTTGGTTTCACGACGACAACATTATCAAGATGGCTTACATAACACATGTCCGATTCAAGTTTTATTGTACAACATTTAAAAGAACATTTTTGTCTACATTCACGTTTTAGACAAATATTCAAATATAATACAAGTATACTCCACCATGAAAATAATAACAAAAACTTCAAATTATTCAAGCGGACTGTATAAAATACGCAACCAACACTAAATAAGATTAATTATGAGTATAGCAAAAATGTTTTAAACTGCCTATAAAAGCAATTTTTTGTGATACTCAAATTGTAGAAAGATTTTTTTTAAATTGTAGGTTGAGTATTTTAAAACATTAATATTAAAAATATAAATTAAGTTACCTTGCATCCATATTCTGAACAGCTAATTTTTAAATTGACTATAACAGAGCACATTTCAAGCGCATTTACAAAAACATTCACATCTAACAATTACATAAATTTTTGTCTTAGAAATTGGATAAGATTGAAAGTGCATGTGAAAACAAAAGAAATAACAAAAACTAAGGAGTTTTTAATAAGAACACAAAGAAATTGATACGTGAATTTGAGAGGATTAAAATAAAAATAGACGTAATATATCTAGATTATTCAACCACACATACTTGAATCTATGTATATATTTTTAATTTGTTTGATTAAACGTTATTTTTAAATGGATACACATATTTGAATAGACGCTCTGTTTTTATTTATTTATTAATTAAACATTATATTTATTTATTTACGCCTACCAGCCTGAATGTTCGAGAAATGTTGGCAGAAAAATATGCGGCCCCCAGCAGGATATCAACCTTCATACCATGGGGGAAACTGTCATTAGATTTGACGTGCTACGTAGGACCTCCTAGCTAAACAAAGCCAGAATAGAGCTTTTCAACACACATTTTCCGATTCTCGAAAGATACATATCAATTCTATTTGGATCCTAACGTAAAGAAAGACATTTTTTTTAGGAAAAAAAGCGTTAATTCCGATTAACTTTTTAAATTTATTTGTTTTAAACGTTATTTTATATGGATACTCATATTTGAATAGATGCTCTTTTTTTATTTAATCCCTTCCATAAAAAGTGTCTTTGTTTGCGTTAGGATCCACATAGAGTATATATATATATATATATATATATATATATATATATATATATATATTGAGAATCGAGAAAATCAGGATTAGTACTGATGCCGTATATGGACAGAAATACTCCACTTTTCATTTTCTTGTCGTGATAGAGTTCAAAAGCGTCTTGTGTGTAATGAATTATTTTCCACCCTATAACACCATTCCCGCAGACGAAACGTTGCAAGCCGCTAGCTTACCTATCGCTATTTCCATGGAAAGTGTTCAGATGAACTACATTCCTTAATTTCCCCAGTTCTAATCTTCAAGTCTAAGACCCCCGCTATGCCACGCACATTGTAGCGAACCACCCTCATAAGCTTCGTATTCCTTTGGTAAGATGAAACTTCCAATTGAATAGCTTCTTCCCACGAACCGCTACTTTGTGTAACCGACTCCCAAAAGGTTGTTTCTCCGATCACTAGTGTCTTAAAATGTTCAAGCCCAGGGTTAACTGTTATCTTCCCCTCTTTTACTCATAAACTGTGTCTCATACTCTTTAACGCTCTACCTCGAGTGGCTCTTGCACAGAGTCAACATTACTGTAAAGTATCGCAGATAACAGGGAGATAAATATGTACATGGGTAAAAAGTGAGTGAGAGAGAGAGAGAGAGAGAGAGAGAGAGAGAGAGAGCATGGGGTCAAAACATTTTGTTCGTACCAGTTCAAAAATGTAACATCAATGTCAGAGTATATGATAAAAAACTTTAAATTTCCAAAACTTTATGATAATAACAACAAAGATAAGGATATCTGTCTTTAATTCTGAGATGAGGTATTGTAATCATTCACACTATTTGCATTGTTCGGACCGTTGTCCTCATCTTTGTTGTCGCATTCACGACGTTTCGATTGTTGTACGCTACGGCCTTCTTCAGCTGATTGGAATTCCGAAACCGAACCCTTTATTTCATGCACTACGCTAGATTGTTCATGGCCCATTGGATAAAATCGTTGGTGAGATCCACGGACTTGACCCAAAGTGTTCTGAGTACAATTCCTGTCTATAGCAGAGGCGAACGAAAACTTCGAGAGTTGAGTCAAAAGGTAAATAACTGATACTGAGAGGCATGACACGTGGAACGAGAACAATCTACTCCGATGGACGAAATAAAAGCTTTGGTTCGAAATTCCAATCCCCTGAAGATTGCCGGAGCATACAACTGTCGATGAGGACAACGGAACGAACAATGTAAATAAGATGAATAAAGATAGGGATATTTGTCCAAATGTAAATAAAATAAGTAATGATAACTCTTTATAATAGAAATTCAAAGAATTTTCTTTTTTATTGAATCGGTGATAAAGTTTTTCTTACTTTTTTTTTACCTTACACTTTTATCTATTCTACTGTTAAATCTTTTTGATGTAGCATGAAGTGTATACTATATAAATAGATAAATGAAGTCATGCATATCGAGCTGGGGAAAAAATCATAAACTCTTGCCGAGACATTAATAACCAACCGTATCTTTCATTAATTTTTCCACACAGCAAGGTCATAGAAAGCAATAAGAAAGTGCACACGGTCGGGAAAATATTATGATAGTTGAATAATGACGTGATAAAGCTTGTGAATAAGATATTTTTCCAGAAACTGCTAGAAAGTTTTGCATGTTTATTACATGAGCTAAAAGAATAGTTTAACAAATTGTTTTCAAAACATAGCTAAACAAACCCTTATTAGATTTAATTCTACAGGTTTTGCATTTCTAATGTAAAATAAAATGTTCTTTGGTAAACTAAGTTGATTATCATTACTAGCAATATAAGATGTGCTGGTAGGGTATCGGCGCGAAAAATGGAATAGGCGAGCCGGGTTCAAACTCCGGGTTAGTCTGTTGCATACACTTTAGCATAGTTGCAGTTGGGAAAATCGTACATCAATCTCTTCTTCCTCCACTCACGGCTATGAGTAAAATAGCAGAGTAAACTAGGCTCTCTAACCTTGGTGGCAACCAGTCTAAGAGAAAGAAAACTTTGAATGACGTGGAGAAGGCAACGAAAAATTCCCAGGAATGCACAATAAAGAAAATGAATTTGTGGAGAGTAATGTTCGCCAACCTTCTGAAGGCCAATAATATTAAAAAAAAAGAAGAAAAAAAAAAAGCTATATATTTTCACTTTTCTGATCGATTACACGGATCTCCCTCCTTCTCTCTCTCTCCACACACACACACACACACACACACACACACCTACACACACACACACACACACACACGCACACAGAGGCATACATACATATATCACGTGAACCACTGCCCTATGGAATCGACTCCCAACAGGATGTTTCCCTGATCATTACACTCTAAACCTATTCAAGGCTAAGGTTAATCGTTATCATCCACACCTACACGCACAAATGGCCTCCAAACGTAAACCTCTATCTCTAGTGGCAACCGGGCCAGCTGTATATATATATATATATATATATATATATATATATATATATATATATATATATATTGCATATAAAAGAAATTCAAAGATACCCCATATGAATAGACATTTCTCCCCGCAAGAATTAACCTTCCAAGGTTTGACAACACCAAGGGGTTTGGAGATAAAATAAAATAAATCTTTTTATTTTATCTCCATACCCCTTGGTGTTTACAAACCTTGCAAGGTTAATTCTTGCGGGGAGAAATGGCTATTTATATGGGGTATCTTTGAATTTCTTTTATATATAATTTATTTATATGGGCTCTGTAATAAATACATTGAGCTCTCTTTGTGGATCAATTTTAATATTTTGTATTATTAGGATTCACTTGGATTATTCACCTATTATTCACTTTTACCTATATATATATATATATATATATATATATATATATATATATATATATATATATATATATATATGAATCACATGTCTCTTCAGGACATCACTGGTCATAGCTCTTCTGAGTTTCCTCTATATAGTTGCGTTTACCACTACTTCATTATTTACGATCCATCTTTGTTCTTGTAATACTTGTACCTCCCCCTAATTGTTTAAAAATGGCGTTGCCCTAGGGTGGGTGTTATCATATACCAAATGCATCACCTGCAGATGGATAAGTGATCACATTCAGGGTGAATACTTGCATACTTGGGTGATCTTTTTGACATTAGTGCAAGATGGACATATGTCTACCTTTTTCCTCTAGTGTAAGCATGTAAGTCATTTATATTCGGCATTAAATATCACAACAGAGGTTGATATGACTTTAAATTAACCAACCCAACCCAAATAAAAACTGTCAAGAACATTATTTCATTTGAATTCGATATGTCCTATGAACGTGAAATTTCCCACGCCTTATTTTTTTTCCTTATCAGTGCAAAAAATCGCAGCTGTCTTTTTCTTTATTATGCGTATCAATATCTTTGTAGCTCTTATTCTCTTTAAAACGTCATTGGTAAACATGGACAAACGTGCCCCGAAATAAGGCAGAGTCTCAAAAGAACAGTCTTTCCCATAACACCGCGTTCACTCTTCGGCAATGTTTATTGTTTTAAAAAACAATGATTAGAATTGGAATAAAACCTGAACATATGAAAGTGAATTTATACATTTTATTTGTTCTTGAGAATTTACAACAAAAATAACTATTAGATTATTTATTTACACTATTTATTTATTATATTATTTATTGGAATGGTTGGCAAAACATCGGCTAATTTAATCGAAAACGATAAATAATAAGGATTTCCTTTTAGGTGGTTCACGTGATTTAAAAGTTTAGTAAATGCTTATTAATTCATTAATAAAATATTGTTTTCACATTTATTTATAAATTAGGAAATGATAAAATATTGCATTGCATTAGTTCTAATTAATTATATTAGTTTTTAGAATTTTGTAAATATAAAATTAATTCGTAAATAATCTAATATTTTAGTTGTAAATTCTCAAGAACAAAAGAAAAACGACTCCTCACATAAGATGTGGTGGCATTCCGTGCTGAAATCTTCGGCTGGTTCAATGCGCGGAACAATTTCACAAACTAATATTTCCGGCCGTCTGCCTTGTATACCAATTCCATATGAATCCATGATAAAAACTGAACAGAAAAAAACCGAACAGACAAAAACCCCACGAACAAAAAATTCGCTAACAAAAACCTCGCGCGGGCAAAAACCCCGCGGACAAAAATCCCACGAACAAAAACCCCTCGAACAAAAAACCCACGAATAAAAACCCAGCGGACAAAATCCCCGCGAACAAAATCCCCACGAACAAAAACCTCGCGAACAAAAAACCCGGCGGGCAAAAACGCCGCGAACAAAACACCCAGCGGACAAAAACCCTGCGAACAAAACACCCAGCGGACAAAAACCCCGTGGGCAAAAATTCCAGCCTCTTATCTCAAAAGTGGATAAAATCCCAGTCTCATAAATAAAAGTTCATTATACTAGGTCAGTTTATATTAACTTTTAATATCAACAGCTGTCTTTCTTAACTGAAATGATACCAGCATACAAACTAACATAATGATTAACTGTTTCCTTATAAGGAAATATTCGAGATTCTTTGACCGAACTGTTAGTATTACTGATGGTTGAAATCTATTAAATCTTTCTCTTAAAACAATGTTTCATGAGAATAGGTTTCTCAAGTTCACTGTTATCTTTCTAACACGGATGGGAATTTTATTCCGAACCTTTTGTTCGAAGTACCGTGGAAAGTCGACATACTGATTTATGTCATTATTTTCACTTCGAGTGATATACATTTTAGCTGTTGCTGCTGTTGAAAGTCCTGTAGTGATGTGTTTTTTGTTATTTGTTACAGTTCCTTATTTGGGACACTATAGCGCCAGTCTACGAGATCCTACGAAGGACAGTCTTTTTCAAGACCCAAAGCGTTTATTCGCTTGAATCCATTTTTAACTACTGATTTGAATAAAACATTGTATATAATTGATAATTTAGACATTTCTGAATGAGTTAGATGCTATGTATAAAATTCATAAGAAAGTGTAGATCTGACAAGGCTATTTAAAAATTACTCGAGTTCTTAGATTAATATTTTATTTTTGTAGCATCATGCGGTGTTAGACAAAACTATCCCAAGGGCAATTGTGTTCAATTTCCTTATCACCTATACTAAATCAGTTATGAGCAGTCCATACACTGAGGTATTTGAAGCGTTTACTATTTACTAATTCCACACCCTGAATTTTTATGATGGATTTAGTGTAGGTACCATAACTTCTTACATTTCAATTCCAGATCATAGCTTCTGTTTTGGAAAATCTTACTTTTTGGAACACTTGGTAAAGAATGTTGATTTTTTCAAGATCATTCGTATTCCAGTTCTTAATACCTATGTCATCAGCATAGCTCCTTTCATCATCAATACACTGGCCTCTGCAGGGAAACGCTGTTTTATTTCAGTAGATTCGTTTTGGATGTGGTATGAAATAAAGGGTTCGGTTCGAAATTCCAATCACCTGAAGAAAACCAGAGCGTACAACGGTCGAAACAACGTGAATGCGGCAACAAAAATGAAGACAATGGTCTGAACAATATAAATAGTGTGAATAACTACATTAACTCATCTTAGAAATATAGACAGATATCGCTATCTTTGTTGTTATTATACCAAAGTTTTGGAAATTAAAATTTTTTTTTATCATATACTCTGATATTGATCTTACATTTTTAAACTGGTACGAACAAGATGTATTGACACTGCTTTCTCTCTCTCTCTCTCTCTCTCTCTCTCGCTTTTTACCCATGTACATAATTATCTCCCTGCCGTCTCTCATATTTTTTAATTACAGTAATGTTCACCTTGTACAAGAGCCACTCGAGGTAGAGCATTATAGAGTATGCCGCACATTTTATGAGGACCTGGGGGAAAGATAACGGTTAACCCTGGACTTGAACATTTTAAGACAGTAGTGATCGGAGAAACAACCTTTTGGGAGTCGGTTACACAAAATAGCGGTTCGTGGGAAGAAGCTATTCAATTGGAAGTTTCATCTTACCAAAGGAATACGAAGCTTATGAGGGTGGTTCGCTACAATGTGCGTGGCATAGCGTGGCATAGCGTGGCATAGCGGGGGTCTTAGACTTGAAGATTAGAACTGGGGAAATTAAGGAATGTAGTTAATCACGACAGGAAAGTGAAAACTGGACAGTTCCTGTCCATTTTCCGCCTGATCTGTCTCTTGGATATCAGGAGGAGTCAAGTACTTACTAGAGCGATACAGGAAAGCGACTATTTTTCTGCATCTTTAGCGATTGATCGTATGTAAGAGTTCTCCTTGAGGCCTGAACTGAGCTAAACCACCAAAAAACGCTCACGGCAGGCCGGGTGGGGGATCCTTGAGAGAAAACCCGTTCATCGCGATAGGCGAAAATCCAGTGTCCGCTCGGTGATAATGGAATGTCACCAATTTGGTCTTCAAGGCATTGAATGTGACCATTCAGATCACCCACACACACATGCACACACATTGAGTTGTTAGAGCTAGGTCAAAAGAAAGAACACCTGCCAGGCTCTGGTCTTCTAGAATTTTGCAGGTGCAGCCATATACCATTTTATCGCTAGCATAGATTTCTACACAAGATCAAAGTGTACTCTTAGGCAGATCATTAATGGAAAGTAGAAAGAGAGTTGAGCCGAGAAGCGTGACTTGGGAGAAGCTTGTGTTGATCACTTGGGCCTTGGAGGACTGGCCAGTGACAACTATCTACTCCTTATGAAGGACTTCCCCATATAAGAATATTAGGTAACAGCAATTTCCTATAAATCAGTTTATTCGTGTACTTGTAAATTCCGTAATGCTAACACAGATATTATTATAAACATCGATACCTATATTATACATATTTCCTTCCGGCTCCCAACAAGAGAGCTAAGGTAAAAAATGGTATCATGATATTTTCCACCGATCATTTTTTCTAAAAAAATAAAACAAAACAATATAAGAACACATACATTTTACATAGATAAAGCCCTTTATAGTGTGTGAGCTGTGCTTGTTAAAACAGTTTTTTGTAGTTCTTTAAGGTTTGGAATACCGGGGATCCAATCAAACCCACGGCCCCAATCACAACTGGAATTATTGATGTCTTCATTTTAAAGATTCCCTCTTAAAGATCCTTGAATTTTGATTGTTGAAGATCTTCAATGGTACATTACATTTCTGTGGGAACTGATAAGTCAATTAGAAAGCACATCCTGATCTCCGATAAAATAAACTGGACGAAGTATATGTGCTATAAAATAAGGTAAGTAAGGGCATTCTGTTTTTGTGGGGGTTGATCACAATGTTTGGGCGATTAACTTTGATTGTTTTGTCTATCCGAAAGAGGCAGAGGATTAGTTCAACTAGAACTGTCTTACAAAACTGCAACAATCGGCCTTCAAAAATATCTGGAAACTACAGAAGACTGGATGACGATCTGTGTCAAAGAGCATGAAAGAAGTAAGAAACTTTATTCAGTAATAAAAGTAGCCAACATTTTCAAAAGCGAATTTTAAGTGGGTCAAGAAATACAGCGCAAAAAACCTTTAAAAAGAAAGCAAAGGCAAGTGCAATGGACCAGATATAGAAATGATGGCAAAATAAACCTCTTCACGGTCAATATTGTGCCCATACCAAACAAACTGATGTAGGCAAACCTCATACCCATCAGTGGCTACGTAGTACGGGGTTGAAAGCTGAAACCGAAGGTTTTATTCTTGCTGCACATGAACAATTCTTGCTAATTCTAAGTTACCAAGCACGCATATTGAACAAATTGTGTAAACCTGAAATGCAGATTCTGTAATAAACACAGAGAAACAATATTGACCATCTTGCCTTAGATTACACAGTATTAGCACCCACTGAATATAAGACTCGGCATAACAGAGTGGACCAATATCTGCATTGGAAAATAAATTTTGCAGAAATGAAAATGCAAGAAATTGGTATGAACAATATCCATATCCGGTTACGGAGATAAGACCTGTGACAATTTTATGGAACTTTACAATACACACAGACAGATCAATCAAAGCTAAGGGCTCAGACATCGTGATCAGAGACCGCAAAAACAAAATGTACCTTCTTGTTGACATGGCAGTCCCTACATACTGTAATGTATCTTTGAAGGTTTTTAAAAAACTTATAAAAATACAAGGACTTTGAAATCGAAATCTCAAAAATGTGTCATATGAGGATACCAAAAATTCCAGTTTAATCGGAGCCCTCGGATTGATTGGAAAAGGTTCCGATAGACTCATTGAAGGGATTCCTGGTAGTCCAAGCCTTTAAGAAATACCAAAAAATTGTACTCACAAGTACAGCTCGCACATTACAAAGGGCTTTATCTATATAAAATGTGTGTAATCTTTGTTTTGTCTTTTTTCCTTCTCAAAAGAATCTCAGTGGAAAATGTCATAATGCCATTCATGACCTTTGGTCTCTGATTGGGACCCGGAAAGAAATGTGTACACACGAGAAATATAAGAAAATAAAATAATAATAATAATAATAATAATAATAATAATAATAATTATTATTATTATTATTATTATTATTATTATTATTATTATTATTATTATTATTATTATTTTATTTCCTTTGATTTCTGATGTGTACTCATTTCTTTCCGGATCCCGGCCTGGGACCTAAGATTGGAAATGGCATCATGATATTTTCCACTGAAACCCCCCCACCAAACAAAATAAAAAAACAAAAAAATAACAACAAAAAAACAAAAACAAAAAAACATATTTTACATAGATAAAGCCCTTCGTAAGGTGTGGGCTGTATTCGTGAGAACAACATTTTTGTCTTTCTTTAAGGCATGGGCTCCCAGGGATCCCTTCAATTAGTCTACTGCAATCATTTCCAACCAATCCGAGGGCTCCAACTACAACAGGGATTGTTGATGTTCCCATATGCCACATTTTTGAGATTTCGATTTCAAGATCCTTGTATTTTGATAGCTTTTTGAAGATCTTCAAAAATACATTGCAGTCTGCAGGTACTGCCATATCAATAAGGAAGCACGTTTTTGTGTGCGATCTCTAATAATAATGTCAGAGCAGTTAGCTTTGATTGTTCTGTCTGTGTCTATTTTATAGTCCCATAAAATTGTAACAGGTCCTATCTCCGTAACTAGGTCTGGGTGGTATTCATACCACTTTCTTTCAGTTTCCTTCTCGTAGAAGTTACAGATTTTCCAGTGCAGATAGAATAGATAGAAGATGATCGATTGTTTCTGGGTAATTATCAACAGAACCTGCATTTTGGGCTAACACTGTATTTTAGTATGCGTGTTTGATAATTTCTAGTTAACAAGCACTGATTCTCTGCAGCAAGGATAAAACCTTCTGTTTCAGGATTTAACCCCGCTACTGATGGGTACGGGGTTTGTCTACATCAACTTGTTTGGTACGGGCAGAGTATTGGCCATGAAGGGGTTTATCTTGCCATTGTTTCTCTATCTGGTCGGTTACATTTGTTTTTGCTTTCTTTTTTATGTAAGTTTTCTAAATATAAATATTCCGATAAAGAGCTCAAAACAGAAAAGAATTTGATACTTATAAATTTCCTCATAAAACTGCTTTTCTATAACCTTTATTTATGACGGGGTTCTTAGTTCTTATTTTGACCAAGAAAATTAAATAAAAAAATAATGTTTGTTCTTTTCGTTATATTTTGGGAAGTGTGTTGAGTTGCGAGCCTTTTCAGCACACCCCAACCGCACTTTCTTCTTGCTCTCTTCTTGCAAAATTGAAAGATTTATGATAGGCACGGCTGATTCTGAATGTCCTGACGAGTGTTATGGTTTGTTTTTTTTCAGTTCAATATGAATGGCTTTATTTATCAATTTATATAGTATACATTTCGAGTTAAAAATAATTTAACACTAGAATAGACAAATATGTAAAGTAAAAAGTAAAGCCTAGGCGTGGTTTCGTTTAGAATTGGCAATTTTATGCCCAGAGGAATAAAGTAGGCTAGTCATAATTATACTCCAGGCATTATTCTGAACTAGGCTAAACCATATCCAAGCATAGTCTGAGAGCAGGGTCGGTGCGTACTACCTTCGACCGGGTGGGGTTGGGACCATATCCTCATAATATGCACCGCTTGCTCTTTCCTTGTACGCTCTTACAGCAACCTTATTTACCTACTCTCTATCTTGACTGGCTCTTTGTCCTGGTATTAGATGAAAAAATAGTAAAAAAAAAGTCCTTTGGCAGCCAAAAGTGTAATAATTTTATACAATTGAATGTATTCGTTTATATATTTCAAAGCCTGTATGTGATCAGAAAACATTAATGAAATTTGCACACTTCATGTACAAAGTACGCGTAAAAATAGATAAGGCTTCAGCAAAAAATGTAATTAATTTTCTTAAACATCCATCCAATCAAACTGCTCATCGCCTTGTCATGAGAGGCGCCATGTGAAGTGGCGTAATTTTTAATCGGACACCTTCAAAGATGTCACCCACCACCTGTTTGATCTTTAACCTGTGTTGATGGGTGAAAGACCCCAAAAATGTAAGAAAATGGGCTTTTCGTGTTTATTTTAATTGCTGACTCGTGTTTATTTTAAACAAAAGAGGCGAACATTCTATACATAAATAATCAAATTAACATTGGTTTTCAGTATATGTTTTTGCCAACCGGCAACTTTTAATTTATGGACTGGCACAAGGAAAATTTATCTATCTATCTATCTATCTATCTATCTATCTATCTATCTATCTATCTATCTATCTATCTATCACAGTCTGTTTCTTTTCTCGAAGTTTAATTCTTTATCTCACTCACTCACTCTGTCTATCTATATCAGTCTGTTTCTTTTACATATCTAAGATTGCTTGTTTGTTTTCTTCTTTCTCCTCTTTTCATCTTTCTTTCTCTACTCTTTCTATCTATATATCTATCCTTACTGTTTCTTTTTTCTAAGTTTGTTTCTTTCACTCACTCACTCACTCACTCACTCACTCACTCACTCACTCAATCACTCTATCTATCTATCTATCTATCTATCTATCTATCTATCTATCTATCTATCTATCTGAGTCTGACACTTATTTCTCTAACTCTCACTCTCTCTCTCTCTCTGTATATATACATATTATATATATATATGTATAATTATTTTCATTATCTATCTATCTATCTATCTATCTATCTATCTATCTATCTATCTATCTATCCCAGTCTGTTTCTTTTTTCTAAGTTTATTTCTTTATTTCACTCACTCACTCTATCTATATCAGTCTGTTTCTTTTATATCTATAAGTTTGTTCGTTTCTCTCTCTCTCTCTCTCTCTCTCTCTATCTATCTATCTATCTATCTATCTATCTATCTATCTATATATATATATATATATATATATATATATATATATACATATATACATATATATATATATCCTAGTCTGTTTATTTTTTAAGTTTCTTTCTTTATCTCACTCACTCACTAAATTACTGTATCTGTAATAGTCACTTATCCCTCTAAGTTTGTTTCTTTCTCTCTCTCTCTTTCTCTCTCTTTCTCTCTTGCATTACAGAACATTAAAGTAAGGCGAATCATTCCAGTTAGTTTATTTTTCTGATATTTTAATACACAGTTTCTCGAACACCGAGAAAATTGAAACATTTGCTTACCCACTAACCTTACAAGTTTAAACATATATTTTGCTTTTTAGTCTTTCATTTATTATTAACCTAACTCTAACCCTAATACTAAGCTCTAATTTTAAACACTGACACTAAAGCCTCACTCTAACTTTAAATAAAATTTAAAAAAATCAACTGTAACTGTAAACACCAATTTTAAAGCCAAATCCTAAATCTGGCATTAAACACAATCTTAATCCTTCTTAAACCTTAAAACTCAATTTAATCTTAATCCTACGTCCTAAACCCTCGTAAAATGTAGCCAGTACACTTAACTTTAGCCATATTTTAAACCTTAACCCTATTCTCTTGTTATAATTTTAACTCTTAACCCTAAACCTAGCCAAAATCATCCTCCTAAACCCTAACACAAAATATATCCTTAAAAACTAACCATAAAATATAGCTCTACCCTAACCTCTAAGCGTAACCCTGATACTAACGCCAGCTATAAGAATAGCCATAATCTTTAGTCTTAAAACATTACCCTCAACTAAGGCTTACACGATAACTTTACCCTGAGCTAATCTCAAACCATAATCATAATTATAACCCTTATTTTAAAATCTAACCTTGATCTTAAAGCCTAACAATAACTCTAAGTTGTGTCACTATACTAAATCTAAGCCTAAACCTTGAACCTAACAAGTTTAGAATCGCTTTCCTCGTGACGTTCACGGAAATCCTTATAATTATTGAAGTTTATGAAAATTGTCGTTGTTTGTTCAGATTTATTTATTGAAAGATTCCTTTGAGATACACATTTTTCTTTCTGTGATACAACACTGAAGGCAAATTTAGAAGAAAATCTAAAAAAAACTTTAAGGCAAGACACTCGAATAAAGCAGGAAAAAAAGGACTAAACATTAAGTGTAAAACCTTGGAATGGATGGTTATCAGCAAAAGAGACCATCCAAAGTTCGCGATACATATGGGGGGGTATCAAAATTGTGGAAGTTTATCAGAGTATTGTAGTAAAAGTCGATGGAAAGTGTGACACAGATATCCAAAGACATCTACGAGTAACGAATGAAGCTTTTCAGAAGCTGAGCATGTTAAGGAACCGGCAAATGCCCTACGAAACAAATAAAAAAG
>OZ010584.1:29733750-29763750 GCA_963932145.1 Acanthosepion lycidas | reverse complement strand
TATTTTACTACTTTTACGAGTTTGCAAACCCCACTATTTACTCCGAAAGAAAGTGACAATTTGCTTTCTATAGTTTTTCTAATGTGGTCGTCGCTGAGTGGTTAGACCAGCGTTCGTATCTCACCAGGGTCGATATTTGAAGGAGTTAACTTTTTGATGATATTGGCTGGAAAAACGAATTCAGCTTGCGGCACGGTTGGGATGTGCCGGAAAACCATCCCGGGGGACAATCCAAGCGTTTGTGAGGAAATTTGGATAAACAAAACAGTTTGGAAGGCGTCGAAGTTTCAGCACGCAGGAAAACACGTCATCGTGACTGTGATTTCATCCTAATGTGCTCTTTTTTTATTTAAAAATGTGTTTTGGATTTGTTGCTTTACAGTCACTCACAACGTTAGAGTCAATTTATTCGAACAAAATCCGGTTACCTTTTCGTTAGTCCCAGAAATATATAGATGCCATACCAGGGACTTAGAAGCGCTAGCTCCGGGTTCAAATCTCACCTATAGTTGATTTGTCAAGGAGGTGACCTCTTGATAATATCAAAGACGTTCCCAACCATACCACGAGTTGACCAAGATACTGGGATTGAACTTTAGATAGGCGAAAATGAAGTCGTTGAGTCGAGTTTAATATGGAAGTCATCGTGATCGGAGGTTTGGGCATAATAGCCTTGTTCAACTACTGATCACGTTAGAAAATAACTACGGTCAGCTCAGCATAGTTGCAGTATAAACCACAGGTTGGCTCTGTAAATGTTAAAGAAATACAAATGTGCCTGAGCAGGCGTCTGTAACGAGTATTAGTATGCCATCTTAGCAGACAGGCGAATTTAGAAACGGTCAGCCAGTTATTATTACTCTAAGAAATCCCAATGTTATCATTATTTGCAGACTGCTGAATTAGAGTAAAAACCTTTACTGTCCTCATTGTCTAGATCCTGTAAAAGCAATGTATACTCGCTAAATATACATGTTTTCTTAACATGCTTCATTAAAAATATTGCTTTTATTCATTGACTGATATTTTTCTTTCTTCTTATCAGTGTTTAATCTTTTCATCGACATCATTATCGTCTGCCGTGGCTGATGGAGAAGGGCTTCGAATAACGATTGTAGGATTGACAGTTTCACTTCACATGTTATTCTATCATACAATACTTTTGTAGACACTGAATATATCCTTTGTTTGACACACTTTTAAAGTCAAAGTAATACGTCTCTGCAGCCAATGCAGTACTGTCGATTGTAGCAAAAATACCAGGCAATTATTTCACGTTCAATTCTGGACATCTTTCGGTCAGTCGGCTGTTGCGTTCAATTTTGATTTACATCTTTTCTTTTGCAATTGTAATGGCTCTTCATCAGCAAAAAAACAAAAAAACAGATTCAACAATATCTTCATCAAATTCAACGAACACAGCATCTTTAGCCATCTTTGTATTGAAGTCTTTAAAATCGTCCCCTCCTCCTTCTTCTTCTTCTTCTTCTTCTTCTTCTTCTTCTTCTTCTTCTTCTTCTTCGTGTCAGGTCCCTTCAGGATTTGAAGATCATGGTTCTCCACAATTTCTTGTCCTTTGTAAATTTTGTCTTTTTGCTATCTCTCCTAAACCCTGTAAGGTGGATTATGCGCTTGTCCAGCTTGTTTTCAATTGTAGCGAAAATCTCAGGCAACCGTTTCACGGCCAGCGTTCAACGTAGAAGTGATCGGGATTGTGGTTTTGAGCATGTTGGCCTTGTTTATCTAATCGTCGCGTGCGACGCCATTGGAAAGATTTTGAAATCTAAACGATGGGTGGTTCATGCGTTGTGAGCGAAATTCGGTAGTCGGGACTGTTTGGAAGCCGTAGATGGCTGTGCAAGCACGAAGTCATAAGTCATCTTGACCGAAGCGTACTGGTTCTGTTCAAGCTATTTAATCACACCAGGTTGTCTGCTCTCACCCCAAAACCGTACCTATGGTACTAGCATAATTGCAGTATAAACCGCAGGACAACTCTGTGGGTGTTGAACAAAAATAAATGCGCTAGAACAGGCGCCTGCTCGCTTCATTAGCAGACGGGTGTGCTCGGATACAAGCGGCAAGCTATACTTATGTTACTATATATGTTGACAATAGAATTAATGAGTTATTTGTAGAATAAAAAAATGATATCACGGGTTGAATAAAGAACTTGTTATTCATAATATATGACACATTTGATTTTTGAGTTTGATCGACGACGTAAAAGTTTGTTTTGTTGAAATGACGCCCATTTCCGCCAAATAAAGTATTGTTTCAAAGCTGGCCTCCCAGTTCCATCCATCAATAAGTGTTTAGCTGGCTTGCCTAATCAACAAGAGTTAATGAGTGAAATGATCAGTTAAGCTTATTTTCGTTCAGCACACCTGTTGTGTGCAGATAGCGTAGCGGTTATTAGCGTTGTAAGTGGAATCGGTGAGCTGGGTTCAAATCCTGACTTACTCTCTTATGTACACATTCGCAATATTGTTCTTAGAAAAGTCATAGCTACCTAGCTATTGGTAAACTAGACTCTTGATAGACTATGTGTGGTTGTTTAACTACATATCAACTCCTTATGGGTCATTTAATTTTATTAAGAGCGTGAGTCAAAATTACAAAAATTAAAAACTTTTTACAAAAATCTAGTGCTGGTAATTTATTTTTTTTATTTTTTAAAAATCTATATTTTCAGTCTTTTTTGCCCCAGTTTGGAGGTTCGCTATTTTCCCACAGCTGGGACCCTAACAGGAGCTACCACCCCGGGTCAGGGTGAACCTGGAAACAATAGCAATTAAGAGGTTGTTGCATGCTCCTCATAACCTTCCAATCAGAGGTTTTGCTGACATATATAGTTTATCGGTATAGCCAATACGAGTGTGTACGTGTATGAGTGTGTGCGTGTGTGTGTGTGTTTCAGATCACTTGAAAACGAAACGAATCTTACTGTGGCGATGTAAAGAAGATTTCAAGTATACTGTAGAGAGTCGAGACAAATTTTGTCCTTTTTTTCTCCATCTTTTTTTTTGTTGCAGTTTGCCATCTACGAATATATGACTCGAATTAGTGGTAGTGGTGTTGCAAAAAATGTTATTCATGCTTATACCCATCGGCATTCGAAGCGGGTTTCAGAGATAATGAATTGCACATTTTCAGTGCAAAAGCCCTGGCTGTCAGCCAGTCTAGGAGAAGAACTACTCTAGATTTAAAAATATAAAGAAGGCAACGGGAAATCCACCCCACTATCTTTCCAACTAGTCGTAGCAATTCACTAATAACAGAAGAAAGGGAGACTATGGAAAACCATATATCTTGAAAAGGAATGACATTTAAAAAGCGTCACTACTGTGATTATCTCACAGTGTGTTCGACCCTTTTCGGGGTTTCAGAAATGTGGCCACATCGTAAATGTTGACCATATCCATAAATATATATCTGAACGTATTGAGACCATTATGAATAAAAAGAAAGCATTTTATACTGACTTAGAATACTGAAAATTGTGAAGACCTATAATCACCAACGCCGTGATGGGTCACAGCACATAGAAGAAGAAGAAGAAGAAGAAGAAGAAGAAGAAGAAGAAGAAGAAGAACAACAACAACAACAACAACAACAACAACAACAATAATAATAATAATAATAATAATAATAATAATAATAATAATAAGACCTTGAAATAGAAATCTCGAAAATGTGGCATATGGGAACATCAACAATCCCTGTTGTAGTTGGAGCCCTAGGACTGGTTGGAAAAGATTGCAATAGGCTAATTGAAGGGATTCCTGGAAATCCATGCCTCAAGGAGAGACAAAAAATTGTTCTGACAAGTACAGCCCACACTTTACGAAGGGCTTTATCAATGTAATTTTATTTTTGTCAGTGGAAAGTGTCATGATGCCATTTCTAACCTTAGGTCCCTGGGCGCGACCCGGAAAGAAATGTGTAAACGCCAGAAATCAAAAATAAAAATAATTCATTTTACGTAGCAACACGTTTCGGAAAAATCAGAACTTGAAATCACAGAAGGCCTAGAAAGTGTTATTGTAGGTTCAAATCCTCCTCACAACTGCAAATGAAACTCTCACGTTTACGAATTTTGTTACAAGTATACGCGAACGGGGTGTGGGGATTTAATAGCGGCGAAGTTTGGAGGTTGGCAGAAGAAATTTGCCTTGAAAATAACCAGCTTTTGTCCTGAAAATCCATAATTCGCTATCACAGTCTCCGATTTGAGTTATGTATTTGTAGAGATTTTCCAAGAATAGCTTAGATGTGACACAAGGCCGAAAGTATAGTGCATCCAGTGAGGATCGAACTCACTTTCCAGTAGTAACTGATCTAGCAAGACAAGCTTGCTAACCATTACACCACGCCGAGGTGCCGGAGTCATGTATCTGTAAATGGCAAATGCAACTGAAAGAAAGAAGAAAAAAAAAAAGAAAAGAAAAAAAAAAAATAGTAAATTTTTTCTTGGATCTCTGCAATATGCCTGGAATCTTTTTAATATTACAACAGTAATTGTCGTTTTGTTTTCAAGTGAAGTGTCATACACACAGTGACCGTTTTCATTGATTTGTTTGTATGGTTTATCAACCTTTTGTGAGTTATTTAAATTTTTGAGGGAATACTGCGTTATCAATTTTGGGAGATAGCAGTAATTCTTAATTTAACACATAGCTGGGGGAAAACCGACAGATTCATACTTTTCCCAAAGCTATTTGCGAGTAAATGAATGTAAAGAACTCAACTGGAATTCGAACTCGGCTCTCCTATTTCTTATTCTGCTCTCCATTACGCCACCTGCACGTCACACACCTTCAGTGAGAAGAGTACCTACGATACAGTATATATAATATATTTTCCCTCGCCGTCGTTAGTTCGTAGGACCGTTACGCCCTGCCAATACCACATAATTAATGGATGATACAGCGTTCTAAAGGAATTATTCGTAAGATGAAATGGTGAAAACAGAATTATCATTAATTTATGTCTGAATTTCTGGTATAAGAAATCATTATCTATATTATTTATATATCGTCCTAATCATTGTTGTTTTTATCACGTTTCATATGAAGGCCGGAAGATACAACGGCCGAAACGTCAACAACAACAAAGATGAGGACAATAGTCTGCATGATCTTTTTTTTTTATTTTCAATAGATTTCAGCCTCTGTGAGTCCTGAGAGTGAAGTTTATATCTCCAAAGCAAAGAGGCATACATGTGTGTTGGCCGGTGTATGTGCGTATATACGTAAAGAAAAATAAGAAGAGAAAATATATTTGTGGTTCTAACTTGACGTTCGTGTAAGAAGAAAAAGAAAGGCAGAAAAAGATGAAAGTGCGAATGAAAGAAAGAAAAGGCATTAGTATGTGGTTTGATTGCGTCTTCTTCATTCTTTAATTTTCAGCCTACTTTAGTCTTTTGTTTTTCTTCTCTTCTTTCTATTCACACGTTCACGCTCGTGGTCGCATGAGCGCACATTGCCCAGGATTCATTTTGACAAAACAGTAAACATACAAGCGGCACATTTCCCACACGTAATGTCTCCGAATGAAGGCGCAGCATTCCTTTTACTATTCAGATAGGGAGCCATTCAAAATATCAAAAATAAAAATAAAATTGATAAGTACTGTGTGGTTCCTTTATAGTAAGTCACTTAACAGAAACTCAACAGTTATTTTTCATTGAATTAAAACGCTCAAAACGTTACATAATACGCTCAGCCTTTCAGCATTTCAACCCAAACAGACCGTTAGAAACCAGTTTCGTATTTACAATGGAATTCGAAATATTGAGGTATGCCAGTGGCGATTTTCTTAAATACCCATCATCCTATTATAAATGTACTTGTCCCCCCACCCGTCGTTAGGACCGTTACGCCCTATCAGTACCACATAATTAATGGACGATTTCGTTTTGATAGCGTGGAAAGACAAAATACATATAAGAGATGCTACTTGGTTTCAGTGAAAAAAGAAAGACACAAATGTTTAATGTCTCTATCTAATAAATAATAGTCTATTCTGTTTTGATTGCGTGCGAAGAAAAAAGACGCCAAAAACGCTACTTGAAAGAAAGAATGGAAGATAGAAGAGTTTAACGACTATTTTAGTGAAATTAAAAAATTGTTAATTTCAGTTTTTTGATAATTGTCATTACAATATTTTGTTAAAGTTGTTAAGCTGGATGCGATAGGCTATTTCTACGAGTATTTTATTGTTATAGAACTCTCCATAAGCTTATTCAATCATTAACTGAAGAATTAAGATTCACTAGAAATTTCAAATAGGAAAACCCAGAAATTTAGTTATAATTATTATTTGCAGTCCTTCAAACCAAGGGATAGCGAATCTTCATTATAGCAGACCCCAGAGCGTTCTAAAGTCATGATGAAAAGTTGTACTCTCAATGAGGCTTCTTGCCTGAAACGTCTGTTGGGACACCATCTCACAACAGAACTTGCATATACGATCCATTGTTAATAACGCTGTAAAACTACCTATGCCGCCCCAGAAACTACTTGAGTCCCCCTGTTGTGCCCTAACTCTACAAGAGTCAGATCAAACAAAAAAAATGGAGTATAGTTGCCACATTCCTCACTTTCCAGCATCGAATGCATTCAAAAGCATTTGCGTGGCTTTGTGGGTGATGAACTATACCCCACTTCAATCCCTTTCTAACATACGTAATTTCGCTGGCATCTCGCTGCTCTACCTCTATTTTCATGGCAGATGTTCGGGTGAACTAGATAACTTGGTTCCATCAGACTTTCGCAGCTAGGACCCGCCATGCCACATACATTGAGTCGACTCATCCTCATACTTTTCATATTGCATTGGTAAAGAGTAAGTTCCAATCATACAGATTCTTCCCCAGAATTGTAGCAATGTTGGAACGAACTCTCGATGGCATGCTTCTCTGATCACTATAAACATGATCGTTTAAAATGGAGCGTCAACCATTATCCATCTTAAACCGTTATCTCTCTTACACATCCTCAAAATATGCCTTTCCCTATACGCTCTTACAACATCTCCATTCAGTAGCCCTCGTATTGGTTGAACAATTGCAAAAAGCAAATTAGTTTTCTCTCTGATTTTAGTAATTTTGTCGTTTGTTTGATGTTCATACTTTTCTCAAAGTCTTCGGGAATGTTCTAAGTGAACCAATAAAGATGCACAGCACTATTATTATTATTATTATTATTATTATTATTTGTGTATCTTATGTTTCTTGCTTTGTATCCTGTAGATCTGGGTCCGAACTATCGTCCCTAGGCCCTATAGGATAATTGTCATTTAATTGAGAGTACTTTTCTTAGTATATAGGCTGTTCCTAGTAGAGCGAATTCTGGACAACTTGTATGTTGATGTTACCTGGGAATTGTTAACAAAATTGCCCATTTCTTTTCTCACGAGGCCCAGAGCTCCGATTACTATTGGTATAGTCTCGGTTTCATTCCCCATATCCTGTTAATCTCAATCTATAGGTCCTTGTATTTAAAAAATATCTCGATAATTTTCATGGAGGCGTTTCTCTCTGATGGATACTGCTATGTCAATAAGCATACATTTCCTGAATTTCTTGTCTTTTATAATATCAAGTTTGTTTTTAATTTCCTGTCAGTTTAAATTAGCATGTCCTAGAGGATAATTACGTCGTTATTTTGGGTAACTCTATCTGGTTGGTGGTCATACCATCTTCAGTGGTTTCGATTTTGTGCTTTTTGTATATTTTCCAGTGCACATATGTCACTGCCTTACTTTGGGCACCTCAGCTTGTCTCGCTAAAACAGTTACAACTGAATAGTGAGTTCGATCATCACTGGGTACTCCACACTCTCGGCCGTATGCTACATCTAAGCTACTCTTGGAAAATCAGTATGTCGCTACCTTATTATGTCTGTGGTTATATTTTTTCTAGTTCCAGATATCTTGAGATAATATGGTCGACAGTTTCATCATATTTTCCGCAGATCTTGCATTTCGGGTTATTTCCATTATGTGGCAGTGATAAGATTTGTTTGCGAGGCTTTAGTCCTGAGCTGCAATAATTAGGCTTTCTCTCTCAGCTTTCAATCCGGTGCACTGATGTGTTTTCTGTTGGTCTACATCTGCTTCTTTTTTTCTTTTTAGATATTTGCCATGGAACGCCTTGTCTTCACAGTTTTTATTCTGTATTTTTATTTTCCGCACGGTTTTTCGTTTATTATCTAAGATCTTGCATAGTGGATATTCTGTATCGAGTCGTACGACTTCAGGGTGGGGGAGCACCTTCCGCAAAATATTTGCAGTATCAAACAACACAGACTTCTGAAGAGGTGAAATACTAGGCTTTATTCCGAATCAAGTCCGGTAGTAAAAAAACCTCCCCAATAATATCTGAGACAATAGTGTCCCGAACACACACATTCTGACAACTTTAATCCAAATGTCACTGTATTTCTTAATATTGTAATGTTCTTTTACTTTGATATTATGGTCACCAAAAACAGTCCCACGACGAGGGGCCATTTATTTTTTTGTTAAGGATGATGATGCCTGGATTTGTGACCTCAAGGAAATCCAAACAGACTGTCTTGATTTGATCGATTTCAATAGCCATCTTTTGCTTATAGCGCTGCCATTTCTCGTGAACTTCAAGTCCATACTTCCGACATAGACAGCAATGTAGATAAGAAGTCACTTTATTACGGCGGTGATTGCATTCTTTAAGTGCAAGCATTCCACAAACGCTAATGATGTGGGTGACATTTTCCACCTCTATGCCACACAGTTTACACTTTTCCGACATCACTTGGTAGAAAATGTTCTTCTGGACAGAGTTATTATTATTATTATCATAGTTTTATTTCCTTTGATTTCTGGTGTTAACTCATTTCTTCCCGGGTACCGACCAGAGGCCTTAGGTCAGAAATGGCATCATGACATTTTCCACTGAGCAGTCTTGAAAAAAAATATCATACCTATTTTACATAGATAAAACCTTCCGGAAGGTGTGGGCTGTACCTGTGAGTACATTTTTTTTGTATTTCTTTAAGTTACGGGCTACCTGGGATTCGTTCATTGAGCCTATTGTTATCTTTTCTAATGAATTTGAAAGCTCCAACTACAACTGAAATTATTAATGTCCTCATGTGCCATATTTCTGACATTTCGATTTCAATGTGCTTGTATTGTGATAGTTTTTTGAAGATCTTCAAAGATACACTGAGGTCTGCAGGGACCGCCATGTCAATAAGAAGGCACATTTAGTCTTTTCGGTCTCTAATCATGATGTCAGGACAATTAACTTTGAATATTCTGTCTGTGTGTATTGTAAAGTCCCATAAAATTGTTACAGGTCCGATCTCCGTAATCGGGTTTGGGTGGTGTTCATACCAATTTCTTGGAGTTTCCTTTCCGTAAGATTTTCCAGTGCAGATATTGGCCCACTCTGCCATGCTTTATTATTATTATTATTATTATTATTATTATTATTATTATTATTATTATTATTATTTCGTTTGATTTCTGTCCACTTCACTTCCTGGTCACAACCACAGACCTAAGGTCAGAAATGGTATCATGATATTTTTCAATGAACATTATCGTTAAAACAACTAAAAATAAAACAACCTAAGAGTAAAGAGTTTACATTGATAAAGCCCTTCGTAAGGTGTGAACCGTACGTGTGAGAACATTTTTTTAGTATTTATTTAAGGCATGTGATAACAGCGATCGATTCATTGAGTCTATCAGAACCTTTTCCAATTAAACTCAAGACCGCAACCACAAGAGGGAATTATTTATGCATTTATCTGCCACATCTTCAAAGATATTTTTCATATTGTGAGGGATCTATCATGTCAATAAGAAAGCATATTCTGATGGGCTATGAAATAAAGTGGAAAAAGTTGATGTGCTATAAAATAAGTGAGCGTTTTTTGATCGCGATGTCTGGGCAATTAGTTTTGTATTGTAACGTCCTTTTATAATAATAATAATAAATTGTAACGTCCTTTTATAATAATAATAATAAATCTTTGAAGATCTTCAAAAACCTATCAAAATAAATACAAGGACCTTGAAGTCGAAATCTCAAAAATGTGGCACATGAGGACATAAAAATTCCAGTTGTATTTGGATTGAAAAAGGTTCCGATAGACTAATTGGAGGGATCACTGGTAGCCAAGGCTTTCAGAAAAATACAAAAATTCAGGCGTACAGCTCACACCTTACGAAGCGCTTCATGCAAAATATGTCTGAGCTTCGTTTTTTTCTTTTTTCTTTCTCAAAAAATGCTCAGTGGGAAATGTCATGATTCCATTTCTAAGCTTAGGTCTCTGATTGGGACCCGGAAAGAAATGAGTATACATTAGAAATCAAAGGAAATAATAATAATAATAATAATAATAATAATAATAATAATAATAATAATAACAATAATAATAATAGAGTTCAGAAGCGTCTCCGAGCCGAATTATTCTCCACCTTTCAACCCTTCTCCCACGGGCCGGATGTGGAAAGCTTCTCTCTGATCTACCGCTTCGTCATCAACTTCATGAAACAAAGTATGTCGATATAGAAAATAACACTTTACCTCAATCACATAAATGAAGTCTATAAGCCCGGTGAAATAAATATCAACAGAGGAATATCTCAAGGTGACTCTTTGTCTCCTTTACTATTTTGTATATATCCCTAATAGCATTAACCAAGGAACTTAACAGGAGAGAATATGGCTATAAGGTATCTCAAAAGAAAATAAGCCATCTATTTTATATAGATGAATTAAAGTTGCATGCAAGGAATGACAGTGAGCTGGAAGATCTTCTGAAAACAGTAAAATGTCCAGTGATGAAATTGAATGGAATTTCGTTTGGATAAATGTGCTGAAAGTACAATCTTACGAGTATCACTACAACAATCTTCCTCTCTTAGCTTAGACCCTGGGGTAACAATCAAATAGAGCAAGAAGAAGATTATAAGTACCTCGGTGTAAATGAGGGTGAAGGAATTCATCAGAAAAAATAAAAGAAATAGTGCGACTGATATTATGAATTGAATTCTCAGAACAGATTTATGGTCATTAATAGCCTTGGAATCCCAATGGTTCAATATAGTCTCTACATCTTGAACTGAACTCGAACTGATGTCAGACAAATAGATTCTAATACAAGAAAGCTTCTTTCTAAGCATAACATGCATCCTACATGATTCAAATCTGCGTCCTCCTTCGCAGGAGGAACCGTCGTTAGATATTACGTGTTTTAGACCGATTCAGCTCCGAACGACGTCGCAAATCCAGCAAGGTCAAATAGTGCCTTATAAGCGCAATCCTTCCCAGATTCTCAAAGGTCCATATCGTCTCATATCTGAGCGTAAACAGACCAATTTCTAATGAAGTAATGTCTTTTTTATTTATCAATCTGACAGATTTTATCACATTAAACGTTATTTTTTAGTGCATGTCCATAATCAAGAAGACGCTCCGTTTATTTTTTAAACAGTATATTTATTTTTGTCTACCGACCTGAATATTCGAAAAATCTAATTAAGGAAAAATAATTATTTCCTTTAACGTAGTGTATAAAGTGATAACATCTGTCAGATTGATAAATAAAAAAATCCATTATTTCTTTAGAAATATATATATATATATATATATATATATATATATATATATATATATATATATATATATATATATATATATATATATATATAATACAAGTTTTATGAAAAACAAACGAAAATTCTTTGTTAACGATTATTCATGGACTTTTACCTCTGACGAAAGTTTAACATCAGAATTTCGGTTTTATCAGCATAGTTGAAAATCTGAGCGCTTTCGGCTTTCTTATGACTTTATTAAAGAATGAGTTTGTGTCGTTCAAAAATGATTTTTTTCACGTTACGGGTTATTACGTAGTCATGTGTTAATTTTTCTTTACTTAATAAATATTTAATATGTTTGTTCCTAAAGTGAATGTAACTTGGTCAAAACTACGTTGTTTATTTCTTATAGTTAAGGTTTTGTGTGTTTGTAGTCAAACAACTTGCCAGGAAATAAGAAAAAAACCTTAACAAAGAATATTGTCATTAATAAAATCTCCCACAATATATATATATATATATATATATATATATATATATATATATATATGTGTGTGTGTGTGTGTATAGATATATATATATATAGAGAGAGAGAGAGAGAAAGAGAGAGAGTCATCCACATATACACACATATAGATAGATAGATAGAATTTATTCATATTTTAGCTACACATCCGGTATTCAAAAATATCAAGAAGTACACGTCCTTAAAAAGACATATAAACATAGGTACCATCACAGAAAACGAGATACATTAGGTATAAAATGAATATAAAATAGGAAAAATCTTTCTTGAAACTTTTATTTTCGTTTTAATCTGAAGCTAATAAATTAAATTTAATATTTCCAATAAGAAAAATGTTTTTTTCTGTATTTTAAAACCAGTTTAAAGTGAATGGAAGAAGTTTGTTTTTTTTGAGATCGCAAAACATCGCTGTTTTTAGTACCATTTTATCCATCTGTCAGAACACTTTAACCATCTTCCAGAAATAAAATATACTTTTTTGAAACTTTATTTCAGCAATATTGGCTGATTTAAGGTTTAATTAATCTGATTTGAAACAAATATTGCTTTAGTTTAAAACACCGCCGAAATGCATTTTCTTTTTAACACAGAGGTTATTTAAGGTGTTCACAGCTTGACTGACAGGTAGAAGTTTATCTATTTTTTCTATGTAAGACCGATCTGTAAAAATTACTTGAGGAATATAACGTGAGCTCCGTTTTTATGCAATTTTTTGGTAATTTGTCTTTAAATTTATTATACACCCTGTCTGACCTTATTAAGCAAATCATATAAACTTTAATAATTCAAATTTGGTTTTAAAAAAATTAAATTTTAAACAATCAATTTACATGTCAAAACAAAGCCCGAGTTAAAATCTTATGTTAGCATCAATATTTTTATTGAAGTTATGAAAGTTATTTGATGTATTCTACAAAACCTGCCGTCTGAAGTTATTAGGTAAAACCAAATAATCACATTTTACTTCAATAAAAGTTAAAATCATCAAAAATTTATCAAAACCTATAATAGAACAAAATAACAAACAACATATGATAAGACTTTGAATCCTTTACATTTTAATAATATAGTGACCCTTCTTCTCAATAACAGCCAGTAATCTATTATCCATTGATTTTGATAATGTTTTTTTTTACTTCAGCAGGTTCAATTTTAGACTAAGTAGTTTTAATTGCTTCCCATAGGTCTGCTTTACTGTTATATTATTTTCCACCTTCATATGCTTTCATCTTCACAACTGACCATAGATTTTCGATCGGATTCAGATCAGGACTTCATGGTGGCCATTCCATTATCTTGTTTCCTGAAAATCTTTTATGCTCAAATAATTCACGGGTAAGCATAGATACATGAGAAGAAGCATTGTCATGCATAAAAAAAAAAAACAAAACAAAAAAAAAAAAAAAAAAGAAGAAAAAACCCAAAAAACCACTTCACTTTGAAACTGCGAGACTCGGACTTGTACCATACAAGGAAAGTCTAGTTTATAAAATCGCAATAGTTAGCACTGTTCAGTTTAACTCTTTCATCGACTTAATGCTATGGTTGATAATTCCATTACATATCCTAAAACTAACTCCTCCTCCTTCTCCTTGTTGTCTTCTTTTAGCTACGGTATCGTTTGAATTGGATAAAATCCACTCATTGACCTATCCATCAGGTCATATAATGTCACTCGAGATACATTCGTGAAAATTACACTAGAAAGGTCAATTTTCATGTATTTCTTGGCCCAATTTTGACACTTTAAAATATATACTTTAGTGAGAAGATGAGATTTTTTTGCAGATCCCAATTCACAGAGTATTCTACACCTTTTGTACTTTTTGACTCTCTCAATTCCAGCCTTTTCAAAAACCTGAGCGCTGGCCAAAAGTGGTTACATCGCTATAACTGGCTTTAGTTTACGTTCATCTCAAGGAAATAAGTTCTTAAAGCCTTTCCCTTTGCTTCAAGTTCTCAACTTAATTATATGTTCAATAGCCTTTTTTATCGTTCGATGATTTCTGCAAAGCTTCTTTTATATCTCTAATGTCACTCAATAACTTTGTTATTTTCTGTTTTTCAATAGTTTTTTTTAGAGCCCTCTCTTTAGCCACATGTCAACATATATTATGGACAAAAAGAAAAAACAGTTTTTAATAGATTTCAGAGTTTTAAGTAATATTAATATGCATACTAACTTTAGGCTGTCCATTTTCGTAAATTCCAAATATCTTAAAAACTAACTATTAAAACTGGCAGAAAATTTAGTTAAATATTTTACTAAGGGTGTAAATGCACGAGTTCAAATTTGTCAAATATTGGTTCCGAACTTTTTGTGTTATTGAAGTTTATTTGGTTTGCATAATACCTTCAGACATGCTGTAGTTTTTTGATAATATCGTTTATGGACGTCCGTATTTACAAAAATCGGTACGTTTATACACACACACACACACACACACACACACACACACACACACAAACACACAAACACACAAAAAAAAAAAAATCAAATTATATTGGGGGGTCGATGAATTTATGATTAGTAAACAGTTTTTAATAACAATATCAGCTAATAACAATATCACCCAAACAGTACAAATTAATACAGAAATTTAAAAGAAGTAAGACTTTATAAATTATTCTAAATTAAAACTTTAATCGAATTAAAATTGAAAAAATTGATAACAGTTCTTTTTCTCAAGACAATAGTATCCATAATATATGTTATTAAAAAAAAAACAATTAAAAGCTCTTCTAATTAAATAATATCATAGTTTTATTTCATTTTTTATTATACGTTTCAGAACATATTTTCCGTAATTGGGGGTCCTTTTTTTACAAAAAAAACAAAAAAAAAAAAGAAAAAAAACAAATGATGATTAAAATTCTCCAAGGACATCTGCATATAACCAATATAAACATTAAGCTGTACAAAAAAAGAATTTCTCGAAATGTCATAAATTAATTTTTTTTTTTGGGGGGGGTTAACACATGTAAAAATGTTATCACCAAGATTTTCTAAAAAAGAAACTTTTGTAAATAATTTAATTCATCTATATAATAAATGCAAATGTCAGTGTGTCACTATGTTACAGTTTTTCAATTAAAGGGACACAACTCTGTAACTTTCAACAGCTTATGTTGCAGAAATTTTGGATTCTCAAACTTTCATTACTGCGATTGTCTTCGGCGAAATTTTTTACGTGATTTTTTGCTTCGAATTTTTTTGTATGATAACAATCTTACTTGTGAAATCCAGCGAACGTCAGCCTTGAAATAAAAATAATTACGGAAAGTAAAAACCTACATACATCAAATTGTCTTAAAATTAAGTGGCGGTATAAGAATTATCGTTGAACTTTTAAAAGGTAAGCTTAAATATTAATGCAAAACATATTAAATATTAACTTACATTTATGAATATATATATATATATATATATATATATATATATATATATATATATATATATATATATATTAGGTTGGTGCAAAAATCATGTCGTTTTCTCAGATATGTTACTATGTGAGAAAACGACATTATTTTGCACCAACCTAATATATATATATATATATATATATATATATATATATATATATTCGTTTCTGTAGTTTACTGCTACCAGCAAGCAGAAATATTTCTTCTCCCGATGATGGCCATTTTGGCCGAAACTAGTCGAGGAATCTAAATGAAATAATAATAAAAAAAAACGAAAGAATATTAATCTACAACCCATTGTGTCTGAAGATTTTAATTTTTTTATATTTTTTATTGTTCAATATATATATATATATATATATATATATACCTAATATGAAACCTAGGAAGGTAGTACCTGGCTCATTATATATATATATATATATATATATATATATATATATATATATATAAAACAAATCCTAATGAGCCAGGTACTACCTACCTAGGTTTCACCATATGGGATCATCAGGCAGTTCACCCTCTACTTAGTGCATTGCGCACTCTTCGTTTTAAGTTGCTACTCGCTGTTTTTTTCTTCTTTGTACCAGAGATTTAAGGTACTGAACGATTTCTTTCGCCCTGTTCGGAGGTTTCTGGTACTTTTTTCTTTTTTTCTATTTGTCCTTGGATGCAAATTTATTTGAAAATTGTACTATACAGGTTTTTTCAACCACCGAGCTGAAATATATTTACACTATATATATATGCTAGCATGGCCTGGCGTTGCCCGTGCTACATTCAAAAATCGTACGACTCATACAGCAATCGCTATCACTTGACTTAAAATATTTTTGCTCTTCCTTGCCTTTAAAGCAGTGCCCTTTGCCGTGCTTATGTTGCTACATGCCTTACTTCTTACCTATCTCACACTGCAAATTTTTTCTAAGCTCTATACTAAACATTAAATCTGTTACGAAAAAAGAACTAAACAAAATGAATACAAAACGATCAGCTTTAAAAAAAAGGTTTCATAACTGGAAAAACCGAATGAAAAAAGAATGTTAACAACAAATACTTTTTCACAGCCAACCCAGTTCTGCGGAATCAGAATCAACGTTGAGTTTAAGCAAGCGAATAAGCTAATTGGAGTAAAGTGCCATGCAGATTTAAATTTTTCCCACTTGTGACGAATGCAGCTATCGATTTTTTTTGCATGCTAGCATGCTAGTTAACATTCATGTCAGTCAGCTGTTGGCTCTCACACTGGCCAATAGAATCTTCCTGCCTATTCGTGGCAGCCAGCTATAGGCTCTCAAAACTGCCGTAGAAGCATTAAAAAATCGATTATTTCCACTATTGATGGGAGTT
Organism: Acanthosepion lycidas; assembly: GCA_963932145.1. Classification (NCBI taxonomy): domain Eukaryota; kingdom Metazoa; phylum Mollusca; class Cephalopoda; order Sepiida; family Sepiidae; genus Acanthosepion; species Acanthosepion lycidas. The sequence continues at coordinate 29,746,847 of OZ010584.1, read as the reverse complement.
GGAAATGCAAAGTCGGTCTTGGCCTTCCCGCTAACTTGGAACATGTGCATATAAATTTTGGTGCAAATCTGTCGAAAATTGCGGCCGTGCATTCTTTACACAAACACACACAATCCTGCCTTTTATATATATATATATATATGAGTAAAAGTTTGTCAATTGATTCACACACACACACACACACACACACACACACATATATATATATATATAAACACATATATCAATTCTGAATTTGTTAAGCATCTCAGTCTGTATGGTCTTCTTTCAGCAATATAGCCTTCGCTTCTTTTGGTCAACTGCTGATGTATTAACGATTATTGCTGAAAGAGGCAATCAAGTTTTAGATAAGAATTGTGAAGCTCGAGCTGATTTTGGGGATATCTCAAAGACATTTAGGAGGGTTTGGCAGAATGCTGGACTTCACAAGTTGAAAGGTTATGGTATTTCTGGACGAATTTTTGAACTGATTCAGTCTTTTGGTTGGTTTTAAGAACAACAAATTTGGGGAATTTTAATGCCGGTTTCTGGGTGATGCCACTGAACTGCCAGTCGACACTAAGAACCATGAAGAAGTTTGTTTAACATCATTTCGAATGTAGTTATTGTTCGCGTTGAGCAAAGAAAAGCAATATTAGAATTCGGATTTGTTGAATTGTTGAATCCGAGGTTTTTTCACGCTTACGAAAAAATTCCAATGGAAGCATTTTCATTTTTGGGTGTTTGGATTTGGATGGATTGAAGTGTGAGCTGAAGTCAGTTTAGGCTGCATATTTTGCAAAGCAAGCGTCAAGCAACCATGAAGTCGCAGACATAATACGGATACTTGAACTAAACCAAACTGGTAGACGTAACAAAATTACTACGTCTAATTCCGACTATACCTCCCACATCTGTTTCCTGTGACAGAGCGTTTTCTTCACTAACTTCGTGTAACTAATTTGAGCTTCGATCCCGGCTTAAAAAAATTCAATCGGATGTCTGGCTACACAAATGACTTGTGATACAGCGAAACAGGCTTGAGTGTGTGTGTGTATGTGTATGCGTCTGTGTGTGTGTGCGCATACGGGTGGATCAATAAGACATGTCTCTGAAATTTACCCCGAAATATTCGCTGGATGTGGTGAACTTTCCTCTACTGAATTGAGTGCATTGACAAGGAAGGAGATTATATTGAACATACATATTCATTGTCATTTCCCCACCTCTCACTCTCTAAATATATTGTATTTAGTTGCATATGTTTATATATATATATATATGTGTAAGCAAATATATGGATATAGAATCCGACAGTATGAAGAAAAATATACGGGAAAAAACAAACAAAAATCCTTATATGCAATAATATGTTATTTATATTTTATATTTTATATTGAATATGTCCTGAAGATGGTTTATTGACCGAAACGTCCGACGTCGACATATTAACATTAAAACAGCATTATTGCATATAAGGATTTTTGTTTGTTTTTTCCCGTATATTTTTCTTCATACTGTCGGATTCTATATCCATATATTTGCTTACATACTGTCTACTGGAAATACAAACCTGAATTCATTTTATAACATGGAATACTTCAAGCTTATCCGAAAATACAGGAATCTATTAATCTCCGCGCATACCTATATGAACAGAAAGGATTTCTTATCCAACTATTTATATGTGAAAATCGTCTCCATCGGGCTTATCTCATATTCTGAAATCGTCTTCATATATTTCAAACTCTACTTGGATTTAATAGCACCAGCAAACAACATATTACATCCGATGCTTGCATCTAGCAAGTCTCATGCAAAAACTGTGACTTAAAATGTGGGCACGACAAGCGTACATATAAATTTTAGATCAAATAGAATTTATTTCCCTGACTACATCAAACTCTACTTGGATTTAATAGCACCAGCAAACAACATATTACATCCGATGCTTACATCTACCAAATCTCATACAAAAACTGTGACTTAAAATATGTGGGCTCGACAAGCGTACATATAAATTTTAGATCAAATAGAATTTCTTTCATTTTTCTTTCATAATATTCAAATTTAGGAATACGTTTTCACAGCGTCGCAAACGTGGTGACAACGTGACCATGTTTAAAACTAAACGCTGATCGCATAAACTTTTAGTTATCTGTTTGGATATGTCTTGTTCTTGTGTCCATCGTTTTTGTCATGTTAAGTTTGATAATGTTATTTATATTTTATATTTTATATTGAATATGTCCTGAAGATGGTTTATTGACCGAAACGTCCGACGTCGACATATTAACATTAAAACAGCATTATTGCATATAAGGATTTTTGTTTGTTTTTTCCCGTATATTTTTCTTCATATATATATGTATATATATATATATATATATATATATATATATATATATATATATATATATATATATATATATATAGATAGATAGATAGATAGATAGAGAGAGATTACATCTGTTTGATACATTTTTATTTATTTAATGCAACCTATTTTTATTACTTCAAAAGTTATTTTTAGTGGATACCCGTGTTTCTGTAGAAGCTTCGTTTTTTTTTTTTTTTTTTTTTTTTTTTAACGTGGTTTATTTTGATTTTGTTTGCTAGCCTGCGCACTGGAGAAAATTGAACTGTCAGTGGATAAAATGTGCTTTCTTGCAGGATTCGAACATGCATCCTTCTTCGTAGGAGAATCCCCCGTCTGATTCGGCGTGGCTTGACCGCTCGACTACAAATATTAGGTTGGTGCAAAAATAATGTCGTTTTTTGACTTTAAAATTACGTCAAAAAACGACATTATTTTTTGCACAAACCTAATATCTTTACAGTCAAGCCAGTTTCATATTTGCCTTTAATGCACATACACTTGTTCAGTTTTTGTCGAAAGCCATATCTACACAATTTTGTATTCTAAACGTAAATAAATGAATGTTTAAAGAATTCATGGATTGTATCTTTTAATCTAACATATTTTTCTTAATCCAAACTCTTTTTAGTGGATACCTGTATTCGAGTGGCTAAATTTCTCCACTGAATTAAGTGTATTGACAAGGAGATTATATTTGACATACATATTAATTGTCTTTTCCGCTCTCTCTCTCTTGCTCAGTCTCTCTCTCTCTCTCATATATGTATGTATATATATATATATATATATATATATATATATGAAGAGAGAGAGGCTTTTGGTATGCTATATATATATATATATATATATATATATATATATGTGTATATATATATATATATATATATATATATATATATATATACATACAGCATTGGAAAAATACTGAAACTTATGCAAAGCTATGGATTCATTTTGCCTATTTTACAGGACTTTATACCAAGTATTATGTACTAGACACACACACATATTCACACGGCGGCACACAAACACATACATATATATATGTATGTATATATATATATTTCTCACGTATCTGCCTCTCTCATAAAAATACATATTGATAACAGATGTGCTAAATTCAATGTAAAATTCATCAGGCTTTTCCACTGATGTAATCTTAATCATTATTTCCTCAAAGATTTGTTTTTTGTACCATTTTTGCCCTAAAACGATATTTTACCATCATTCTGCTGAAAACGATCTGCTGTAATTCATTTGTCTTGACTGTCTTTTTCCATTTGAATGCCTCCTTTGGCAGGAATTAATTGATTGAAATCACCGTGGAATTGGTGTTTGATATCACTTTGAATTCTCTGTTCCATAAAACAAATTCGCGAACAACTTTGTCACTCTCGCTTTTTTGTTGTTCTCTGTCTAAATGCCATCGTTTTTCTATCTTTTCTTTTTTGTATTTTTTCAAAAAAAGGAGAAAAAATTGTTAAGATACAAGTTTGTATTATCTTAACGGATCAGTTTTTCTTTTCCCTTACGATATTTTAATTGGTGGTAATAACTTCTCGGTTCTTCTGTTTCTTCAAGGGTATCTCCACTTATGAAATGGTTGTCCACACAAAATATTAAGCAACAGCTGATACGACATCTATAAGCGACTTTTCAACACAAGCAATACTTTTTCCTGGGAATTAAATATTGCGTCAAAAATGTTCCCTGACCGAAAAAGAAAAAGAAAAAAAAAAAAAAAAGAAAAAAGATTTTATCATAGCACTTCAGGCTTTTATTTTTCATTTAATTTCAGATATGTCGTCATCTTGTCGCCAGATTATTTGACGTTTAAGATACACGAGCTGTCCCGGGGTAGTGTTTGCGGGTAAAGCTCCTTTGATAGAACACTAAATAGTCCCAAAGATTTGAAGGTTCTTTTGAAATTATCAGTTATCTTTTCAAATCTGTCAAATATTTTTGCTTTTATTTTACTGTCGGTTTAGTTTTTGAAAAAGAGAAATTACTTTACCCTCATGCCAGCAGATTTAAAAGTTTGTCCGATTTAAAGGGCTATATTTATTTAAAGCACACCTTGTGATAGTCTTATTCAACAATGAGGTGGCAGTAATCATTGTCAATCTATCTCAGTCTGTCTATCTATCTAGGTTCTGTGATGTATAAATAACTGTTTTGGTATCCAGTCACGCGGTAATGGTAATAGCTAATATTACCATTACCGCGTGACAAGGAAACATTTCACATTCATTGAGCAAGAAGCCGGCACTGCTTTCGTTTGATATAAGAAATTGACTCTAACCGCTAAACAATAAGATTTTTGATGTTTTCTTAAAAACTGCGATAATCAAGCAACAATATAAATACGTTTTTCTTTACTTTTTTTTTCAATGATTTCACCCCAAGCCAGATCGAAATGCCACTAGTAGACAGGCGGTTACAGGGAGTGATAATGAAAAAGAAGACTGAGAATAGGGAGAATTAAGGAAAGGACAAAAGATGAACAAAAAGACAGAAGATGGCGATTGACGTTGCATTTAAATTTTTGAAGATTCTAGTTATCATGGAAGGGAGTTCCACAGGTGGAAAGTGCGAGAAAATATTATTAGAGTAGAAGTGGTGGTTGCATTTAGCTATTTCATCAATAAAAGAGTGGGGCCTAGATGCCAATTCATGTATTCAGGACACCAGGGAAAAAAATTCTTCAGAGCAGATGATATGGAAATATTTGTAGAAAAGAATCATGAATAATTCGATGCTTTACACAAGAGTCAGATAAGATTTTTTTTTAAAGGGGGTATTGCTGACTTATCTGTGCTGGAGCTGCCCAATTATCACTTCCAGCCTTGATAGAGGTTAAAAGCTCTGACGCGACCTTGTCGATAATGAATTACTTTCCAGCCTAGAGCCCCTGTTCCATAAACACTTCGACCGTCTATTGGGAGTCAAGTTCCCCCCCCCAGACAGCAAATGGAACTCATATATACGATCCATCGCTAAAGATTTTCGAAAACAGTCGGTTCGTTGTCCCGTTACGGAAAGTAACTGATACCTTTTGTCATGTTTTTTTTTTTTTTTTTTTTTTTTACAAGAATCAGATCAGATCAAACACGGAGTATTGCCATCATATCTAGGCTGGAACTGCCCAATCTTCACTTCAAAGTCTTGACAGGCTTTAAAAGCGTTCATACGATTTTATGCATTATTTTCAACACTACAACCCCTTTTCCCACAGACGAAAAATCGCGAGCCTATTTCTATCTATTGCTATTTCATGACAAATTTTCAGACATACCTTAATTCCACCAGTTCAAACTTTTACAGATGACACTTGCCAGGCTACGTATACAGGGTCGATTCATTTTTATTCCCTTCATACACCATTAGTAAGGTTCCATTTGGACAGCTTCTTATTTCTGTGTCACACTTTCTGTCCTGTGTTAGTACACTACTCAAATAATTACATTTTCGAACCTGATTGGTTTTTGTCGTTCCCAATATCTCGCAACTTGAACATTCTCTTACTGACAATCATGCATTTTGTTAAGTCAACCAGCCTAATGAGATAATCCTTGCCCTAAATGGTAATGATAATGACAGAATTAGACGTTCCCTGATAAGGAAACATTTATTTGACCGAACAGCATCACTTTACCGAAACTTATAACATCTTTCTCTTAAAACAGTTTTCCAGGAAAATCTGTTTCTCAGGTCCACTAAGTGTTATCGCTCTTTCTAGTAGAGATGGGAATTTCCTTTCTAATCTTTTGTCTAAGGGGGTGTGAAAAGTCAACATCGTGATTACATCATTATTTTCTCTTCGAGTTACATGTACTGTCCTTTTTAATTGTTGTTGCTAATGTTAAGTGGTTCAAATTTATAAAATCTTTCACTTAAAAATTCTTTTTCAGGAAAATAGGGTTTACATATCCACTAACTGTTATCACTCATTCCAGTATCCTAATCTTTTGTTTGAAGTAGCGTGGAACGTCAGTATTTTGATTAGGTCATTAGCTTTTCTTCGCGTTACATGCAGTATCCTTTAAATTGTTGTTGTCGGAAATCCTCAAGTAATGGGGGTTTTGTTATTTGCTACAGTTCTTTGTTAAATAGCGCCAGTCTACGCGATCCGACAAAGGACAGTCCATTTCATGACCTCCAGGGATCATTCACTTCAATCCATTTTTAATCATTGATCTACAAAAACGGTTGTATATAGCTGATAGTTTAGACATTACTGAACGAGATGGTCGCCATGCATGATAATCCATATGAGAGTCTGGATCTGACAAGGATATTCAAGTACATGACACGAATTTTTAGGTTAAAGTACTGGTTTTATATTAGCACATTGAATAAGTTCTTACTGATGTTTCATGAAGAGTAATGTTTTATTTATAAAAATTAGTAAGAAACATGTCACTGAAAGTATTGTCCATCATTAGCCTCTACTTTTTCCCATCTTTCTGGCAGCATTTGAATTCCACGTCGGCAAAACCACACGTCTTTTGAGGCTAACCACGAGTCGACCCATTTTTTGCATCTTCATAAGAATGAAAGTGCTACTCAGCTAGGCCATGTCCTATCGATCAGAACAAGTGATAATACGGCGGGTGGGGTAGGATTTACCATTTAAGCTTTTCCAAGTAGGTTTTCACCCATTTTGCAACATGTGGCCGAGCGATATCATGTTGCAAAATCACTTTGTCGTATCTCTGTTCGTAAACCACAGTTTTTTTTTCAATGCTCGGCTCAAACGCATCAATTGTAGTCTATAGCGATCTCCCCTGGTTGATTTAAGCGGCTCATATTAAACTACACCATGATGATCCCACCAAATGCAAAGCAGAAGCTTCGAACCATGGATATTCGGCTTTGCTGCTGATGTTGATGCATGGCCGAGCTTAACCCACGATCCTCTCCGCTTAGGATTATCCTAGTGCATCCACTTTTCATCGCCGGTCACGATACGATGTAAAAACTTTTCCTTTTCTCTCGTTGAAGCAGCTGTTCACACGTGATAAGACGTCGTTCGACGTCTCTCGGCTTCAACTCGTACGGCACCCAATGTCCTTACTTTTGAATCATTCCTAATGCTTTCAAATGTTTCGAAACTATTGTGTAATCAATCAGGAAAGTTTTCTCAACATCCTTCTGTAGAAGCACATTTCTGTTGCTTCAAGTCTCTTCTTCATTTGTGTTGAGATTATCTAGCATTCACTGTGAGGACTGATATTACATAACAGTTAAATACTCTTGTCTTTGTTTTAAACGAAATTTTCCTGTTTTTTAATAGTTTGATTAGCTTTTGGAAGGCATCTTTCGCTATCCCAATGCGCTTTCGGTGTCGCATTTTCCGTTATCAGTTAAAATACTTCCTATATATTAAAATTTTCCTACTTGGCATCTCTAATTTGTAATTTACATGTTAGGACTCTTTTTGCTGACAACCATACATTCTGTCTTTTGACAATTGATGTTTAATCCTTTCGGCTTGCTTTCCTTTACTATCTTCTGTAGGAGTTCCTGTAGTTTCCTTTCCGTGTCTGCTCTCAACACTGTCTCATCTGCATATCTTATGTTGTTAAGATTGTGCCTGCCAATAATGAATCATTGTAGGAATATTAAAGGCCTAAATCTACAAATTCATCAGGATGCGCAATCACTTCCGTCAGCGTTTTTCCGCTCCATTTCAAAAGTGTACTGGAGCGACATCATTATTAACATCGATGTTCTCGACCCAATCAAGGTCATCATTGGTGAAGTTATGCTACGAAAGGCTCGTCAGCTGAGGGCAAGCCACGTGGCAACGTTGGAAGCCTGAAGTTATCCTTAGACCCGCATATGCTTCTGGTCGACGGGGAAGTGGACCCCGACTGAAAAAACAAAACAAAAAACAAAACAATAAAAAACAAAAACAAAACGAAAACCCTCGTTTCTTGTATATTCAACTGCAATGGATAAGAAACAGAAGCAGAGTGATATGGCGCTACATAGTGGATCAGGCAAACTCCCGCGCAGAATTAAGCTACAGAAAAAGAGCGAAAACGAGAACGTCAGGCAAGTAAGTTCGGTAACATTGATGCAGATGTAGAAAACATACGTTTCAAGAACCATCTAGGAGCCTTTTCGTTTTTCTTTTGTTTTGTTTTTTGTTGTTTTTTTGCTTTTGTTCACGCAATATAAGGCCCAAGAGCCACTCTAGGTAGAGAGTTGCTGTATGAACGAGGTTACTGCATGAACGGAAGAGGAGAAGGTAAGAAGTACAGATTATGAGGATAAGTAATAATCTTGGCTTAAAGAGGTTGCGATGATAGTGAATAGTTAAACATCTTCTCGGAAGTCTGTTTTAAAAAGTCGTGGTTCCCGGGAAGAAGCTGTCTTAAAGGAACTTCCTCCTTATCAATGAAATCTGCGATAAACGTGGTAAACACTCCTAAATCTTTGTTCTAGAAGCCAACTAATAATAATATTCATAATAATAATAATAATGTGTGTGTGCATGCATGCGTGTGTGTGTAAGCTATTGACCTTAATCTGTTAAAAGTTGTGTTCTTGGAAAATCTGGAATAATCCTAATCGCTCTCGGGCTTTCAAATATTGTTTTTGTTTTCTATCTCTTTCTACGTATAGGAAGACGACTGAGAAGACCTTTTCGCAAAATCTGACCAGATGACTAAACGTCTGCATTTTTCTGAAAGACTTCTTGGTCGAGCCAAAAAGTTTTCATTCCCATATCTATCTATCTATCTATCTATCTATCTATCTATCTATCTATCTATCTATCTGAGTCTATTCCTTTTTCTTTTTTTCACGGTCTGATCTTTCTTTCTTTCTTTCTTTCTTTGACTATTCCCTTTTTTTAATGATTTCAACCCAAGCCACTAAGATGCCAGGGGCTACTAAGAGTAAAACGGTATCAGAAGACATTAGTGAGGATAAAGCTTTGGACTTAGTGAGCACAGGTTACCAAAATTTCTCATCAACTGAATATCGTAGGTGAGTTCAGCAACACCTTTCTTGAGCAGGTTGGTTAGCGGATAAAACACAGTACAGAACGAAGCAAGTCATTTTTCTTTGACACATCTACATATATCTTATGTGTTATATTATGCAATTCATATATATATATATATATATATATATATATATATACATATATATATATATATATATATATATATATATATATATATATATATATATATATATATATGGAATGAATTAAGTCCGACAATTATTTAATATATTTTGTTTATACGTTATTTTTATAGATACAATTTATTTAAGTAAATGTTCTGTTTTTAATTAAACATTCAGGCCAGTAAATGTAAATTATACTGTTTAATTAAAAACAGAACGTTTACTTAAATAAAGTGTATCTCTAAAATTAATGTATAAACAATATATATATATATATGTGTGTGTGTGTGTGTATTTGTGTGTGTGTGTGTGTGTTAATCACTTCACCCCAAGCGAGGCGATAATGCCACTAAAATTCAAAGGGGTGCTAGGAGTGAAAGAGGATGAGAAGTTTTTAGTGAAGGGAAAGTACAATAAAAATCTTTGACGATTGTAAAACGGCGGGAAAGCAAGTAATCGTAAAAGAGTTCCACTTGCGAAAAGTGCGAGAGAAGAAACTATTAGAATAGAACTTACATGTAGTTACATGGAAGCTATTTCAACAGTAAAGCGATGAGACCTAATTGCCAATCTAGTAGTACGCTTAAATTCATGAAGTCGAGGCACCAAGGAGGAGAGCTCATTGGAACAATATTTATGGAAATGACAGAGGGAAGTCACATCACAACGGTGGGAAAATGACTGAAGTACAGTTGCCAGATGAGGGCCTATAATATGACAGACGTTTCTTTGGATATTGTCGCGAATCTTTAGATATATAGCAGTAGCTCCAGAGCAGATATGGCAGGAATGTTGAGTGCCCGGACGAATGGCAGATCGATGAATGTACAATATGGATTCCGGCGAGTTAAATTGCTTGGCATGACACAGTGACCCAACTTTCTTCTCGTTCTGTTCTTTCTGCCTATTTCTGTTCATTTATATCTAATAGCGTTTATTTAAGTATATTTTTAAGCCTACAAATAATGTAAATAAACTATGTGTGAGCATTCGCTTGCTTTAGCTGTTATATCTAATTAAGTGTTTTTTCATATAAGATTTGGTTTCCCTGTATAACAACTCATAGATGTAAATTCTGTAACATATACGAAATCATAAAACCTCTCATTCTGTATTTAATATTCTATCATGATTGTATAACGTTCATGTAATTCTATCTAACCGTCCTTGGACTTTTCCGTCACAGAGAGCCATGTCAAAGATCACACAGCTGAGTGTAATGTTGGCAAGACCTAGTTTTTAACAACCAGTCAACCCCTTACACACCTACGTCTTGCGTAACGTATACGCAGCAGGAGAGACATGTATTAGATGGCCGTTCTTAGTTCAGCCTATGACTCAACACCCGTACCTTGCATATTCAATAGGTTGTTGTAAATGGTTAGCCAAGTGTCGGCTAAAATCCATCCATCAACCAACACTACATTTCTTTACAGTCTTCGTTTTCTTTTCCTTTAATCGGAAGTGCTTGTTCACTTGCCCAAGTTAACGCATGCGCATAAGTGCGTTTTTTTATACATGCACGGAAGCCATCTGATGACGTGGCACTCCATTTTTCATCTTTCTCTCTCTCCCACAAACGTACATATACACACACCTATGTACAAGAACGCACAAGCATACACAGACACACAGGGGTGAGGGAGGGAGTGGGACTCGAAAACAAAGTATTTATACTCACAAAACAAAATATGAGCGGACAGAAAAACGTGGAGGGAAGAGGGATTAGGAGAGAAGCGGAAACAAACAATTATTTATGCACACAAAACAAAATACACATACACATCTATGTATCTATGTATCTTTATATATATATATATATATATATATATATATATATATATATATATATATATATATATATATAATTCTGTGCGTAAAATTTCAGATAGCATAAACATATAAAAGGACAATATGAATAAAGATGAAAGGAAAACTTGTCTTAGCCAAGATAATTTTCTTTTTTATCTTTGTTCACACACACACACACACACACACATATATATATATATATATATATATATGTATATATATTATGAAATCCGACAATTATTTTAATATATTTATACGTTATTTTTAGAGATACAAATATTTAAGTGAATGCTCATTTGCCGTCCTTTATGACCGAGAAATTTAATAGAAAATATGTGTTCTCCGACAGGAATCGAACCTGTATCTACACGGAACCGTCATATCACCTGACGTGCGATACCATTTAGCTACAAAGGACTGGTAAGGCAAAAACTATGTGTAGCTTACCAGTTGCACCCCTGATGATGATCTAAAAAACGATGGAAAGTACTTGGGAAGTAAAAGTGACTTTCACTGTTATAATGTATTTCTTGCTTCATTTGATTGTAATATACGAAAAAAATATTCGTGAATATGAAAAGATTATGATAAAAATAAGCAGACATATTTGTAATTTATTCAATCACACACACACACACACATACACACACATATATATATATATATATATATATATATATATATATATATATATATATATATATATATATTGTTAAATAATACGGCCAAGTTTTGTCTATCCATTTCTTTTATTAAATCTTTCAAATTTCTGTATAAGTTATTTTGTGCTATTAGTAAATTTGGCAAAATTCATATTAACTTCTATTTTACATTATTTTCCTCCGGTTACTTTCGAATCTTACTACATTCGTTTTCAAGGTTTGTTCTGGGTGTAGTTACGCAACTACTCTTTAATTCTGGTGTTCTCACGTTTGATGGAACGAATATATATATATATATATATATATATATACATATATACATACATACATATATATATATATATATATATATATATATATGTGTATAATGCTAGTGAGCCAGAAACTATCTACCTAGTTTTCACCTAAATGGATCTTCAAGAAGACCTGTGTAGGTGAAACCTAGGTAGGCAGTTTCTTGCTTACTAGGATATTTATACTCTGTGTGTTGAGCATTTTACGTTTACGCAACTGTTCTTTAATTCTGGAGTGCTCACTTTTGATGGAACTAATATATATATATATATATATATATATATATATATGTATAATGAGCCAGAAACTATCTACCTAGTTTCTGGCTTACTAGGATGTTTTATACTCTTCACTACTTAGTGTATTAAGCACTTTACGTCTTTTCTTTTCTTACTCGATTGTTTTTTTTCCTTTTGGCTGGCCATTGCGGTGCTGGTCGATTTTTTCAAGCAATTCGAATGTTTTTAGTCTTTTCTTTTTTTACAAATTTTTTTTCGCTAGATACCAGTTTGCTTAAATATATTTTTATTTGCAAATTGTACTACCCGGATTTTTTTCTACCAGTCGAGTATAGGTATTAAAAGAAACATCATAATATATATATATATATATATATATATATATATATATGTGTGTGTGTATGTGTGTGTGTGTGTGTGTGTGTGTGTGTAAGTGTAATTCTGCCCGATTTTTCACACGTCATCTGTTTTCTTATTCATTGTCATGAATACCATTTGCTATTAGCTTGGATATGCGGATGGTGCAATGGCTAACGGTTCGGAATTGGAAATCGGACAGCTGAGTTCTACATTCGGGTTCGTTATTTA
>OZ010584.1:29723750-29728750 GCA_963932145.1 Acanthosepion lycidas | reverse complement strand
TTATTTTTATATGTGTTTGTGTGTGTATGTGTGTTGGACTATAAAGGAATTCTTTTGTCGCAGTGGGTTAGGATAGCGTTCCATTATGAGAAGAGTTGTAGCTGTAAACTAGCAAACAAGTCGATATCTGATCAGTTTCGACTGGCCCTCCGTGCAGAAGAGGCGTCATGCTGCAAAACCTAAAACCCCTAATGATCGACAGTTGGAAACATCATTGGTGCTGTGTATCAGACAATCTGAGTGATCTATTTCACGAAATAGTTGATTATATTAAAAAAAAAAATCTGTCGTATAGAGAACGACTGCCATGAAGTACCATTTTTAATTTTGTCTATCGAGCGCCGCAGACGGGCTCGCCTGTTCGGAGAGACAACGATGTCCAATGAAATGTGCGCAAAATGACTTTTTATTTCTCGCTATAGATATACACGACTTGATTAATTTTATGTTATTTTCGCCATGTTGCTCTTCTTGCTTCTCATCGAGTTCTTCAGATAGTTGGGTAGCGATAAATGAAGACCCAAATCAAATCAATAAATTTAAAATTCCTAGCGTCTCTCGTTCATGCGCAGGTGGACGTCGCATCAACGTAAACAAACCTTAGTCTAATTAAGTCCTAAAGGACGAAATGCGTCATACGAAAACTGTTTCCCCTCAAATATATATACAGGGTGTCTCAAAATAATGTATACATTCTTTAAATATTAATAGCTAATAATACATCTTTTTTTATATGGCTGAAAATATGCAAAACAGATGGATTGGAAGAAGAGGGACAATTGAATATCCACCTAGATCACCAGATTTGACACCCTTGGATTTCTTTTTTGTTGGGGTTTCTAAAAGACAAAGTTTAAAGCAGGAAACCTGAAACAATTGCTGAAATGAGAGTAGCAATTGAAGAAGAATGTGCTCAAATACCAGAGGAAATGATAAAGGACGTTTGTAGGTCTATTTTTTCAAGATATGAAAAGTGTATTGAACAGAACGGTAACCAGTTTGAGCACTTGATGTGAACTCATCATTATATGAACATTCTACCATTGCCCAAAATAGCTTTTATCTTATTAAAGTTAATTTTCTATGTCTTTTTATATATTTTACTCTCTCTTAAATGTGTATTCTTTCTCTTGTATCAATCTTATTTACGAGTCAAAATACATAAATTGAATAAGTTATAATGATTCAAAGAGGGTATGCTTTATTTTGTGACACCCTGTATATATAAATATATATCACTATCCCATATATATATATATATATATATATATATATATATATATATATATATATATATATATATAAGAAATATGACAAATGGAAAAACGTTTCATTTAAAATAGATTTGATTAGGCGTTTCGCCTTTATACGCTTCATCAAGTTATCTAGGCTTCATTTTAAAAGGCACTCATTTTCATTCAATTTTTAATCACGAGAAACGCCAGCTTAGGGAAAAAGTACTATGATTCAAGTATACACACATTACTTTCCTTCGTTTTTGGGATCGGATTAAGCCTAGAAAGGCGAAACGCGCAGTCAAATCTAGTTTCAGTGAAACGTTTTACCATTTGTCAAAGACCTTGTCGGGATTCTATATCCTATTTTAAATAAACAAACACACGCACACACACACACACACACACACATATATATATATATATATATATATGTAAGTGATAGAATTTTGAGTAATTAGAATAATCAATATAGTAATTCAACGAGTCTAGAAGAATCCTCAACAGAATACACTATACCGGCGTTTCATCATATTTGGGACACATCAACAGTGCGCGTCCATTACCGAGAATCGAACGCGGACCCGTAGTGGATGCACACTGCTAATGAGTCCTAAATAGGACAAAACGGCCGTCCAGCAGTGCTGCCTGTTGAGGATTATTCTAGACTCGATGAATTACTATATATATATATATATATATATAATGGATTTATTTTTAATAATCCGACATTACTTCAAATTTTATTATAATGAACAGTTCTTATTTGAAAAAACACAATTTTTATTTATTACGTCTCTCGACCTGCGCATTCGAGCAATGTATCTTCTGGCAAGGATTGAACTTGCGTTCCGCTCTGTAGGAGAAACTACCGGTTGATCCAGCATGCTTTATCAGTCGACCCCGAAGGGCTTCACAGTAAGCAAGGCTCTATTTAACCCTATTTAAGGAAAGCATATCACTTTCACTCAGATTATTTTTCTCGGGGCCCATATATGTTTAGTTTCATATTCGAAATGTAAACAAAACAATTTCTAAAAAAGAAATGATAGATTTATTCTTAATAAGATATTTTTATTACCCCATAGTGGACACTTCTTATTTGAAATACACGCCCCGTTTTTATTACAGTGTGTATTAAGTCTCTTGGCCTGCACATTCGAGAAATCTAGATAAAGAAAATGTGTAAAAAGTTTGAGGCCACTCTCTGGATTTAATAAATAGTAAGTTTCATGCCTTCTTTAGTGTAATTAACTCATACTAAGTTAGGATGCTGAAACTGTATAATTGGTTAGTGCATAAGAGTGGGGTACATAAAATTTAAATCCCGCCAGCAAAATAGATTAAGGAAAAAGAGGTAAAATTTTAAGGAAACTTTATGTAGTGAAATGTAAATACCCAATTAGCATAACTAAGGCATAGACTATATAAATACCCAAGCAGTAACGGTAGACCAACTCTCGGTATACGAGGTAAACGACAACACACTTTATAATAGTTTATATATTAATGGGTTAACTTGTCATTGTTGTCAAATATATGATAAAAAAAAACATCCAGGAATAGAAAGTTCCTCTTCCCTGAAGTGAATTGGTATATTAATATTGAAAAAGCACGCAAATTTCAATTTTTATGCGTTTCTTCGAAATCGAGAGGGTGGCCCTTGGCGTTTCGGTTACGAAACTGAAGCTAGTAGATATAAATTCGCAGAAGTCCGAGGAAGAAAAAAAATGGGGGTTTCATTAATATAGGTAATTCCAAGTTTGCTTTGTAAGGCAAGCTCCGTGTCCTACTTGTAGACACACATAGCTTAAAAAGTGTTTTCCTCGATGGAAAAAGGCATTCGGGTTCGATTCCTGTTGGAGGCACATGTAGGATTTCTCAATGTAAGACGGTTGTTATTAATTTCACTGTTTGATAAATAAAAAAAAAAACAAGGATATCAACTCAATAAACTCTAAGTCTATACATGTCTAATTGTCTACACTTTACAGTCCCTCACATGATGACAAATATTTGTAGCATTACTTACATATGTGTATAATACATAGCATGTGTTTGTGTCTCATAAGTTTGCATGACAAGTTTTTTTAAACGTGAGAAAAAATGACAATAAATAATATACATTATTATTAGCTCTAAAAAACCTGAATTTGTCGAACCGTTAAATGAAAGTTTCAAAAACTATTTTTTTTTTTATTATTTTGTGTCTGTCTACCTTCAGCCGCATAACTTTTCCCATAAAGAAAAGAAAAAAAAAAAAAAAAAAAAAATGTTTACCCTCAACCTACGAGTCACACTATTATATTTGATACATGTTTTTTTAGCTTTTCTCATTTGTCTCCGGCCCATTGTACGAATGTTTTAAGGACAAATGACCGGTGTCGCCAGAGAGGGGAGTGGGGATTACCTGTTGACAAGCGCAGCCGCTGATGGACACAAATTATTTACCCGATTCTCTTGACCGCATTGCCAACTAATCTTTATTATTATTATTATTATTATTATTATTATTATTATTATTATTTGTGCATTGTGATGACTGTCATTATCGTCGAGTTGGCAAATGTCGGGGTTGTGGATGTTGCTTATTCTCAGACGCTAACAGCGTGTGTTAGGACCCATTCGAACAGTTCACACGCTACTTCATCTAGCTGCAGGGTATCAGAGATTTTAGAAGAATGTACATGAAATAAAATAACGCCAATACATAAAACACAAAACATAACGTAAGCTCACACTCGCACTCATATATAGGTAATGTTGTGACTTGATTTCGAATAATGATATCACTTAGTTTATTCTCAAATATGAGCAGAGCGGATGTGGGTTTTTTTTTTTAGGTCTGCTATGGCCTTAAATTACAAAACGGAGATACCAAAACCAAGCAAGTATAAAAATGTAATTATTTGGGAAGTGTTTTAACAGAGGACGGAAAGTGCGACATTGAAATCCGAGACATTGGGATGGCCAAAGGTGCATTCCAAAATCTAAGCAGGGTATTAAGAGACAGGAAAAAAATTTCGTTAGAAACAAAGACAACTCAACTGTTATGTGATATCTGTCCTCCTATATGGAAGTGAATGCTGGACAATCTTCTCACAGATAAAGAAGGGGATTGAAGCAACAGAAATGTGGTTCTACAGAAGGATGCTGAGGATACTATGGACCGGATATGTGAGCAACGACGAAGTTTTAGAGAAAATGAAAACAAAAGGAAAACTTATACTTAACATCAGGAAGAGATAGCTGACATTTCTAAGAAAAATAATGAGGAAAGAGTGCTTGGAAAATCTGATACTCACAAGAAAGATTGAAACAAGACGGACAGAGGAAAACAACGCATTGCATACTTAGTGAGCTTGGGTAAATGGATGTAGAACAGGGATTGGGAAAAATAAAAAAAAGACAAAATTTATTAAGAGTTACAAAGGATAGGAAATTGTGGAGAGCCATGATTGCTTACGTTGGGTGCCTTTTGCAGTAATTGTTACGTTAAGATTTTAGGGAATTTGATGAGTCTTAAGAACAGCTCTCTTTTGACAGACGTAACCACATTCAATTACACATATCAAATTCTGTCCAACATTCTCAGGGACATTAACATCTTCAATTAACATCATTACCTACTTAACAGAGAGAGGTTTTTTTTAAACTAAAAAAACCTCTATCTGTTAAGTTTTAATCTCCCACCTTCCCTCGTATGTTACCCCTCTCTTTAGCAGTAACATTCGTCCCACACTCTCATACTTACACTCTCTCTAA
>OZ010584.1:29683750-29718750 GCA_963932145.1 Acanthosepion lycidas | reverse complement strand
GTATTATTGGTACTTTTACTATAAATATATATTGTTGGTCACTTTACTATAAATATGTATTGTTGGTTGGTTGATTTTGTTTAGCGGCATACCAACTTCTATGGGTTATTTAATGCCGAAATCTAAATATTTTGATCATAATTTTATGGCTTCAACTAAATATATTTTGAACGAAATAGTATGCCTTCAACTACAGATAAAATGTATTGTTGGTAATTTTACTATAAATATGTATCGTTGGTGATTTTACTATAAATAGGTATTGTTGGTAATTTTAATATAAATGTGTATTGTTGGTAATTTTGCTATAAATATGTATTGTTGGTAATTTTACTATAAATATGTATTGTTGGTAATTTTACTATAAATATGTATCGTTGGTAATTTTACTATAAATAGGTATTGTTGGTAATTTTAATATAAATGTGTATTGTTGGTAATTTTGCTATAAATATGTATTGTTGGTAATTTTACTATAAATATGTATTGTTGGTAATTTTACTATAAATATGTATCGTTGGTAATTTTACTATAAATAGGTATTGTTGGTAATTTTAATATAAATGTGTATTGTTGGTAATTTTGCTATAAATATGTATTGTTGGTAATTTTACTATAAATATGTATTGTTGGTAATTTTACTATAAATATGTATCGTTGGTAATTTTACTATAAATAGGTATTGTTGGTAATTTTACTATAAATATGTATTGTTGGTAATTTTGCTATAAATATGTATTGTTGGTAATTTTACTATAAATATGTATTGTTGGTCACTTTACTATAAATATGTATCGTTGGTAATTTTACTATAAATAGGTATTGTTGGTAATTTTAATATAAATGTGTATTGTTGGTAATTTTACTATAAATGTGTATTGTTGGTAATTTTACTATAATAGGTATTGTTGGTAATTTTACTATAAATGTGTATTGTTGGTAATTTTTTAATACAAAAATGTATTTCTGGTGTTTTTTTTTTTTATAAAAATGTACTTTTATATTTTGATAGTGTTTTGGGTTTGTTTAAGTGGGACTCTATCCTGGGCTACCACCCCATGTCAAAGCGAACCTAGAAACAACAGCAATTAAGAGGTTAAAATTGTGGTGAGAAGGGAAACATCTTCTTGGGAGTTTGTTGTATAAAGTAGCGGTTGTTGGGAAGAAGTTGTCTGTGTGGAAATATGAAAGAATGATAATGATTCGATCCTCCTGTGTACGTGGTATGGCGAGTATTAGGTCTATACGTTTGAAGTGGGGGAACTAAGAATTATAGCTCGCTAGAACATTTGCCATGGAAATAACGATAGAGTACTGTCATACATTTGAAAGTATGAAGGTCAGAGTGAAATCCTGATGATTGGGCTGCTTCAACAGGGAATTGCTGAGGGAACCTTGCTATTTTCCTTACTAACGCATGGAAATTCATTTTTTTTAAAAAAACCCCCAAAAAACTGTATCGGCTTTAGGTTCCCAAAGGTTTGATAAACCGTAATATATATATATATATATATATATATATATATATATATATATATATATATAAGCTTTGGTAGAATTATTGAACCTTATTTTGTTATGTCATAATAGCTTCTCGTAGCCTAATTGATGAAATGCATACTTAACTTAAAATGGTTTCTCTGGTGGAGAAAAAGGAACTACAGGTTCTATTCCTGTTTCAAGACATTATTTTAGTAGGATTTCTAGATCTCTAGGCCGGACGACGAGACTACGTAAATCTCGAGCCCTGGGACAAACATTGCTTGGAGCTAACTTGTCCTTGTTCCAATTATCGCCCTGTTGCACGTGCGAAGAAATTCTATGACTTGATAAATTCGAACCTATTTTCGCGACTATTTAAAAAAAAAAAAAAAAGAAAATTTCTCGCAAAATTTTGACTGATCAACCGTCCGCCATTCCTCTCAATATTATAATAACGGAGTTCCTTTCGGATTAGTTTTCTTCTTCCTTGCTGTCTTTATATCATTATTGCATCCGCTTTACACGCCGGCATTTCGCATTGCGTCCGCTTTACACGCCGGCATTTCTCATTGCGTCCGCTTTACACGCCGGCATTTCTCATTGCGTCCGCTTTACACGCCGGCATTTTTCATTGCGTCCGCTTTACATGCCGGCATTTCTCATTGCGTCCGCTTTACACGCCGGCATTTCTCATTTGGTTACTATTATAAAATAATTAACCAAGCTAGCGTGATTCGATAATCTCCTAATTTTTTAAACTTAATTTTTTTGTGAACAAATAGTAAACCGGAAATTCTCAACTACTAATCATATGTCGCAGTTAAATGGCGTACACTAACAGATAATGATTGATAGATATGTTAATCAATTTGAGCCATAAGTAATTTTCGTTTTTGTGAACCAGTTGTAATAACGAATGTCTCATCGTAACTACTAATCATGTGTGGTAGTTAAGAATAAATTCGGAGTTCACTAACATATATTAATTTTTGGACGGCAGTGGCAGTGTACACAGTGGATTAAAGACAAAATGTTGTTCCACTCTATGACAATACTGCATACGGCAAGAACAGCACAGGAGAAAATTTGGTAACTGAATTGGTCTTTCATACACACACGCCATATTCAACTAATGTTTTTTTTTTTTATCTTTTTTTGGTTAGCTCCAAAACGCTTTGATGAGTGAAAATGTTCTCTGATGAAAAAATGATTAAAGTCTTCGACAAAATGTTTTCGCATCAAAACCTGCGGAATTTTTTACTGAAAATGTATTTTACTGTAATTGAATAAAATGTAATTGTACTTTATCTTTAGAAGAATAAAGTTGATCGACAAAAACGGAAATTATTTATGACCCACTCTAACACACACACATACATACACATATATACATATAAGTTAGCCTGTGTTTAACGGTGCAGTAATGAATAGCGGCTCGGATTGAGGAATCGGAGAGCCGAGTTCGAATTCCAACTGAATCCATTACGTTCACTTACGTGCTAATACCCTTGAGAAAGGTATGAATCCTCTTCTATGGGTAAATAGCAGGACATATCGGGTTCTATAGCCTTGGATGGCAAATGGTCTACCGCAGAAAGTAATCGCAATCTGCTACGGGAAAAATCTACCTCGTTAGTCATCTATCGAAAGATACATGATCACCTACGCGTGTTTCACGCATGCCATTTTTAAATACATATACATATATATATATATGTGTGTGTGTGTGTGTTAAACCTTAAATATATTGTTATGGGGTCCACCCCATTTTCATAGAAGTGGACTCTACCAAGTCTACCTGGACTGCTACCGTTAAATACCCAGAGTTACAGTCAGTAGTCGTATAGAGAGAGAATATACGAACGGAGATAGTGTGAGGTAACCTCGTATAGAAGTCAGTTACAAGCACGTAGACTCTAAGGAAGTCCTACTTCGAGACTGTAGATATCTATATGTATTTGCTACTAACCACGTTCCTGGACTTACTAACAGTATTACTCTTTGTATGATTGTGTAAATACATTTTATTTCTTATATTTAATTATTGCGTTTGTCATTCCTTGGAGACCGAATTCATCTCGGAATCCACAACAACTTGGCAAACGAGGATTCGAAACTCACGCGGGGAAAGAAAAACTTTTCGTACGCCTAACCACAACAACTTGGCGACAAGGATTCGAACACACGCGGAAAGCATCAACAAAAGAAAAATATTCCCTCGTCGTCTAACAAACAAATTGGCGACGAAGATTCGAACCCAAGCGGAAAAGAAAAAATCAACAATAGAAAAATTCTTCCCTCGTCGTCCACAACAAATTAGCGACAATTTCGAGGAGTAAAAATACATAAAATTGAGTTTTCATAGAAGATTTTAAAAATATGTTGATAGAACTGATAAAACACCAAAATGAGCAACAATTACAAATGCAAATGCAAAAATGATCAACAGTTACAGCTACAAGAAAAATGGCAAAGGCAATTATTACAAACGCAAAAGGGAAATCAAGATAGACCAGCAGAGCTCCAGGAACTAATATTGAAGGTAGCGGGCAACAAGCAATTAGATATGGAAAAAGAAGCAACATTTTTGCAAGACGCAGTGTGGAATACCATAGAGATTTTCAAATATTTTCTAGATGAGGACAAAAATTTTGGAGATTACTTCAGAAGACATGAAACATATTTAACATAGACTGTCAAAATTCGACAGAAGCAAAAAAGCTACGTCTATTGCTTAGAAAATTAGGAACTGAAGAATATACAAAGTTCGTGGATTATATCTTGCCAAAAAAGACGAACGAATTAAAATTTGACGAAGCAGTGACATGTCTTAAAGAACTCTTCAGCCCCAAAACATCACTCTTCCATAGGAGGTGGAAATGCCTTAACCTGGTAAAGGGCAATAATGAGGATTATTCCACGTTTGCCGCAATCGTAAATAAACATTGTGACGACTTCAAACTAGCGGAATTAACACCGGACAATTTCAAATGTCTCATCTTTGTTCAAAGGCTAGTTTCTACAAAAGATAGCGAAATGCGTAGAAGAATGCTTGCAAAATTACAAAATGAACCGGGTCTAACATTATAGCAATTATCGGAAGATTGTCAGATGTTTAAGCATAAAGAAAGACGCAAGGGACATTGAAGAATCAGCTGTTTCTCATATACGTAAGTTAAACAAAAGTCTACGTTCTTCACCCTCCCCGGAAAGAAAACTAAAATTTTATGACAATGAAAAAAGATTCTCACCCTCCCCGGAAAGAAAAATAAAATTTTATAATAAGAGAAAAAGTACAACATACAGGACAAATTATGACGAATATCGAAACAAATATAAGCCCCCTCCATCAGCATGTTATTGATGTGGAGGATTACATTGGAACAAGGATTGCCGCTTCAGATATAAAAACTGTCTTGAATGTGGAAAAAAAGGCCACAAGGCATCCCAATGTAGAAATAGAAAAGATACTAATAGAATAAGAGCTACAAGGATGAATAACGATGACAACACCAATGTAAGGAAATATGTGGAACTGGAAATTTTAAATAAAAAGATTAAATTACAACTGGATTTGGATTCCAACCTCACGATAATCAACTTACAGACATGGAAAAAACTCAACAGACCTACCATGTTACACACTCAAAAAATTGCCAAGTCGGTTACAGGCAAACGAATAAAATTTGATGGAGAAATAATCGTGAATGTTAAATTTCACGGCAAAACAAAAAAACTTAAGATATACGTCATGAAAGATACTGAAAATTTAGTAGGTATCGACTGGATGCAGAAATTCAACGTTTAGGACCTACCTATCAACTCGTTTTGCAAAAAGTTAGAGGTTGAACCATCAGATACTATAAAATTGAAGGAGGAATTATATAATCAATTTCCTGAAGTATTTTCAAGCGGGTTGGGACGATGCAACAAATTTAAGGCCAAAATAGAATTAAAAGAAAACGTCCAACCAATTTTTAGAAAGAAGCAAAATGTACCGTTTGCTACTATAGAAAAAATAGACAAAGAATTGGAGAGACTTGAACAAACTGGGATTCTATCAAAGGCAAGTGGGCAGCACCGGTGGTTTATGTAAGAAAGTAGTCAGGAGAAATTCGCGTATGCGCAGATTTTTCGACGGGACTGAACAAGGCAACAAAAGATCACCATTACCCACTTCCGAGCCCAGAGGAGGTATTTACAAAGCTCAACGGCGGAAAGATATTTTCAAAAATAGATCTTAGTGAGGCTTATCTACAAATCCCAGCACAAGAAGAGAGTACGAAAATCCTTTGCATTAATACGCATAAAGGGTTGTACAAGTTCAACAGACTACCATTCAGAATAAAAGTTGCACCTGCAATTTTTCAGCAAACGATGGACACAATGCTCACGGGCCAGAATTTTGCGACCTGGATGATATTTTAATTAAGAGCGGCAATGTTGAAGAGCACACATCACACATAAAAGAAGTTTTTAGAAGGCTTCAGGACTTCGGCTTCAAAGTAAAAGGAGAAAAGTGTGATTTTTTCATAAATGAAATTAAATATTTAGGTCAGATAATAAATGAAAATGGCAGGAAACCGGACCCAGAGAGAGCATCGGCAATTAAAAATATGCCGGAGCCAAAAAATATTACCCCTCCAACAAAAAATGGGATCTAAGGAGGGGGGTGTTATGGGGTCCACCCCTTTTTCATATAAGTGGACTCTACCAAGGCTACCTGGACTGCTGCCGTTAAATACCCAGAGTTACAGTCAGTAGTCGGTAGTCGGATAGAGAGAGGATATACGGAGAGTGAGAGAATATACGAACGGAGATAGTGTGAGGTAACCTCTTGTAGAAGTCAGTTACAAGCACGTAGACTCTAAGGAAGTCCTACTTCGAGACAGTATATATCTATCTGTATTTGCTACTAACCACGTTCCTGGACTTACTAACAGTATTACTCTTTGTATGATTGTGTAAATACATTTAATTTCTTATATTTAACTATTGCGTTTTTCATTCCTTGGAGACCGAATTCATCTCGGAATCCACAACATATATGTGTGTGTGTGTATGTATGTGTGTAGTAACCCTTAAATGCAAGGAAAGTTGTCCGATCGTGCACGACAAACCGCTAAAAAATTAGGAAAATTAATTTTTTAGAGGGTAGTTTTTATGCTCGTTTTTGCTGTAATTATTTAAAAAAAAATATTTGAACTATTTTAGATTACAAAAATAAAGCGTATTAAATTTAATCCTTTTTAACTGTTTGATACTCCTTGAAGCATCCCATGCACAATAGAGTATGATACTCCTTGAAGCATTCTATGTAAATTGGAGTTGTGCCTTCTTTGCACCAAACTGTCGCCATTTTCTTTTACCTATTTTCTCTTCATGAACTATGCATGCCGACATGGTAGTTTTTGGTTTGCTCTTCCATCTTTATTTGAAGGAAAATACTCCACAAAGTAACGTAACCTCATAAGTCCTAGTAAAAAGTAACCTCACGAACCCTTGAGGTGCCATTTATTCATTTACATTGGAATCATGAATGAAAGACATCTGTATTGTTGGAAGATGTTTAAAATCAACAACTGATCTGCTGATAACCAATAAAACATCAATGGTAAAATCTGATAAACTGAGCCCATTAAGAGTGTCACTTGCAAGTTGCTTTGTACCCACAAACAATAGAAAGCCCCACCCGACAGGGCGTTAAGGTAATTGTTAATATGTATAAAATATTCATTGAAAAAAAGAGTCTTTAGGATCTTGAAACCCTTATAAAATAAATAAGCAGCTTGAAGTTGGGGATTTCAAATATATTTAAACATTAAATGGCAGGAAGAAAATTCAGAAACATTCATTCGAAATGGTTAAAAAATTAAAAAAAAAAATTTAAAGGGTATTTTTTATGCTTACAAAGACAAATAAAGCAAATGTTATAGCGATTTTCCAAGCATAGCTTAGATGTGGCACAAGGCTGAAATTAGGGGACACCCAGTGAGAATCGAACTCATTACTCAACCGTAATTATTCTAGCGAGACAAGCTTGCTAACCATTACACCACCTCGAGGTGTCCAAGCGAACGACATATTCCTGAATTTAATATTTTTAGCAGTAATATACTACTTGAAGCATTCTATGTAAATTGGAGTTGCCTTTTTTGCACCAAGCTGTCATCATTTTTCACCTCTTTTCTCTTCGTGAACTATGTATGCAAACATGGTACTGTCTTTGGTTTGTTCTTCCAGTTTTATTAGCAGGAAAATGCTCCAGGAAATGATATAGATTTGCCATTTAGACTCGAATTATGAATGAATGGTGTTCGTGCTGTTGGAAAAAGGTTTAAATCATCAATTGATGATAACCGCTAATCAGCAATGAAGTATCAATTGATGATACCTGATGATTAAGTGTTAATTTTCTTAATTCTTTCTGTTTTACAGGTTATTGCTGAGTGTTTGGAAATTCAATGAGGTCGACTAAGTGGCCGGCATGCTCCCGACACTTCTATATTCCTTTCTTTGGGGACTCATGGAAGACATTATTTATCGTGAAAATCCACGGGAACTGAAAGCTCAAATCCCTGCAATGTTTTAAAAAAATTGATATCGAACTCTGCGAGTCTGTGCACCACTCTGTGTCTGCTTGGCTGCAGTTGTGCATTGGTCACAAGAGATGGCACTTTGAACATTGTAAGTAAATTGGAATTGGTGCAGTTCCTTAATAAAATTTCCTTGAATAAATGGTTAGCTAAACTCGACTTTCACTGATTTCTAGTACACTGGAATACAAATGGTAAATTAATAATTAACTGCCGTTCAAACAGAAATCGGTCGCTACCTTTGACTGTATATGCCGTAAGTTAATGGATAACAAATAAAAACTTTCAGTAATCCAAATGCATCTTTATTTAATAAAAATAAGATTCGCTTAATTTTAGTTCTTCAAACGTGGCACTGGGAAGATGCGATGTGATGTGATGTGATGTAATGAATAAATCAGAGAGCCGAGTTTGAATTCCAGTCAGGTTAATTACATTTACTTACGGACAAATACTCTTGGGAAAGGTATGATTCCATCTCTTAAGCTCCCAACTATGGGTTGAATAGCAGGACAGACTGTATCTTATAACTTTGGTCGGCATCCGGTCTACTGTAAAAAGAAACGGTAACCTAGTGCCTTAAAATCTTCTGCTAGTCAGTCATGAATCGAAAGAGATAATTACCCAAACGTGTACCACGTATGGCACAACTGTGCTGTTTTTCTCGTTCTATATTTTTACTTTAATAAAGTGTTCAAATGCTTCGACTACTTCTTCAATATAAGAGAATCCTGTCTTGCTTATGGAAACCTAATAATGTTTAAACGAATGATAATCTGTGGGGGAGATGGCTGGTGAATGAGGTGGGTGCTCAAAAATCTCATAACAAACGGTGTACACATTTTTGAACGATAGACTATGAAGTTTCAGACCGTGCATTGTCATGACGGAGAATTGTGATGTCAATATTCACTAGTTTCTTCTTTTTTAATTTGTCATGCACGCAATCAGTTACTTTGCAGTATGAGTGGACTGTTTTCGTATTTGTCTAATCAACTGATAATTTTTAATTCATTCAAATGATAATTTTTTTTTTATGACTGAATTACGTTTTTTCATTGGATCATTTTCATTGCTCTTATCTCCTGAAGAAGATTTCTGAAATTAACAATACAACCGCCAAATGCTAAGCTGATGTTTCGTTCAGCTTTTGTGGCCTAATTTGAACTCATTTTTCTGGAAGTTATGAAAATGGATTCAACCACACGTAAACAAAACAGCAAAAAAAGATTTGTAAAAAAAACAAAAACAAAACAAAAACAAATAAATAAATAAAAAAATAAAGCTAAATTCGTAACTTATACCAATAAACAATTTTAGTGAAAAGTCGACAAACAAAAATTCATTTCAAATAGCACAAGCTAATATAAATATATCTGTTTACCAAGTAACAATGGACAGTAGAGGTATTTCTGGTATGTTATTTAGAAGAAAACGAAAACTTTTATTCTTATAAGAGATTGTGCTAATAGAACTGCACTATCCAAGTATATATAAGATCTGAAATATCGTGTTGGTCCGGATGAATGCGTTGGTGTTGGGGTGGGACGCATAATTTTGGTGCAGAGTTTATCCTCTGCTTGTCAAGGGAGGTTGCGTGTTCTAGAATTTGTTCCTGGCAGGATCGACTTTTGGCAGAAAGAATGAGTTATTATTGAAATGTAAATAAGTGTAAGTGGACTTCTGTTTCCGGGCATCGCTATCTATCTATCTATCTATCTATCTATCTATCTATCTATCTATCGCAGTCTTATTATATCTATCTATCGCAGTCTTTATATCTATCTATCTATCTATCTATCTATCTATCTATCTATCTATCTATCTATCTATTTCAGTCTGCTCATATCTATCTATCTATCTATCTATCTATCTATCTATCTATCTATCGCAGTCTTTATATCTATCTATCTATCTATTTCAGTCTGCTCATATCTATCTATCTATCTATCTATCTATCTATCTATCGCAATCTATCTATCTATCTATCTATCTATCTATCTATCTATCTATCTATCTATCGCAGTCTTATTATATCTATCTATCGCAGTCTTTATATCTATCTATCTATCTATCTATCTATCTATTTTTTTTAAAATGTATAATCCCCTTTCAGGACTTGTTTGATCATAGCTCTCCCGAAGTTCCTCTTTTGTTGCTGTAATTAACATTTGTCACTTTTTTTGTTTATTCTATTTTATTTCTTGCCGTCTGTTCGCTCAAACTCATTAAGTAGTCTATTTGTTGTGCCCCTGATTCTCCCGTCTTCGATGTGTCCTGTGAGTGTTAGATTCTCCAGACCCTCTTTCCTTATTATATTTTAGCTATCTCTCTGATTGCAGGTATAAGTGTTCTTATAATTATTATTTTCCTTAAAATTACCTCGTTGCCGCATGTTCTGTTTATTGTATTATCAGCATCCGTCTGTAAAACTACATCTCTGTCATTTCCAGTCGCTTCATCATCTGTGCGTAATTTGTTCAGCATTCACTGCCATATAGCAGATTAGATATTTCATAGCTGCCCAGTACCCTTTTCTTTATTTCTACAGACATTTTCTCATCTGCTTAGTTTCTGGGAGCTATATTTCGCAAGTTAAGTTACTGTACCCGCTTGATTTTGATCGTCCTAGATACGCCTTGGGGTACCTCTTTTAAGCGGTATTGTGTGTGTATACACCGAGACAAATAGAAAACGTACACTTCACAGAAGAAAACAATAATGGTATATGGTTTCTTTTAATTCAAGCGAAAATAACTACATCCGGTAAGAAGTGGACACAGGTCACATGAGAAGCCGTCCCTGTTCAGCCGTAGTGATATCTGATGTGTATAGCTGGTTCATTAAATTCCCGAATACAAAACCTGCTTTAAAACTCACTGGCTCATTTCAATTTTTTTTTCCTTTTTACTTCAGTGGTTTCCAGTTGGACCTTTTAAAGGATCTTTGAAATAACAAAGAAGATGCTTATTTTTTTTTTTAGGGAAACAGGTTTTCTTTGACTGGATAAAGGAAATGTCCGTCCATTTTTTCAACTGAATGTGTGACCGGTCTGATGAATTCATTTATTCACGCATTGACCAAAAAGGAAAAGAAAAGAAAACCTTAAACGACAGACAGCACTTTAGTTGTTTAGTTTTCACACGAATGCGCACGTACGCTCACTGAAACACACACACACATATATATATATATATATATATATATATATATATATATATATATAATATATACCGAGTGTAACAGCAAAATTGTCCAAATCGTGTAACAGCATGGGATAATTGACCATCCCACAAAATGTTTAATATCTAAAAGGCCACTAAACAAACTGAGTTTCTTTTTTCCAGGTTTTCAAAAAATAAGACGCTCGGCCATCTTGACACCATTTGTCATAAGAATCACTGAAAAACCCTTTGAGTTATTCAATGAGAAAAAGAACAAGTTAAAATCATTTTGTGTCAGCTCCACTGTTTTCCGAACTGAGCAATGGTGAGAGGAAAATGATCATTCATGCCTTCAGTAATGGTACTAACATTCATACTCTGGCTTCCATCTTCAAAGTTCATTCAAGAACTATCAAGAGAACGGTGAATAAGTTTAAAAAAGAGGGAACAGTAGAGAGGAAAAGTGAATCAGGAGGTCACAACAGGAAGAGGGATAATCGTTTTAACTTAGAGCTAAATACATTCTTATTGTTCAAAGTCGAGTCCAATAGTGCTATAAAAATCTTGCATTCCATTAAGATATCTTTAAAATTTCGTATCCCGGTATATATATATATATATATATATATATATATATATATCTGGCTACTTGTCTCCAAGGGAGGCAGCTAACTAATCCATTTTGCAGACACTTGATCAGGTACACATATGTTTCTTCAACCAACACCCACTAAGTCAACCTCTGGTTTATATACAAGTATGTTGAGCGAAACTTATTAAAGGTTTTGGGACAGAGCGAAAAATCTGGCCGTGATCACTAGGTGAGCTAGCCGAGAAGGAAGTCAATCATCATCTTCATAACCCTATAAAATCTCCCAAGCCCACCCTAATTAGCACAAGAGTTGTGAGTTCAATACCTGGCGATAGCAGAGGTGTACAAAAACTTGAAGAGTTGAATTACTAAAGTGAGGCAACTGAAATTGAGATATGCAGAAAAGGCATGGCACGTGGAATGATCAATCTACTCCCGTGGACTAAATAAAGGTTTTGATTTTCAACGTATATCACCAGAAGAAGGCTGGAGCGTACAACGGCCGAAATGTCGTGAATATGACAATAAAAATGAGGGCAACAGTCCGAATAATGTGAATAGTGTAAATAGTTACAATACTTCATTTCAGAAATATAGACAGATAACGATTCTGTCTTTTCCCTGAGATTAATTGATTTAAATAATAAAGCAAAATTTGACCTGATTAATAAAAATTCATTAAGTGCCTGGGGAACATAAATATTCACATATTCAAAAAGTATTAGAAAATTAACTAAATCGACGGAAGCTTTTTTTTTAAAAATAAAAAAATGAATAAATAAATAAATGAAGTTAATCAACATAAAAGGATATCAACGAAATTCTTTGATGTGTGAGTTCGACTATATTTGATGGTTTGGATCTGTTTTTTGTTTTTTTGCAGCCATCTTGCCGATAACTTCAAATAGGCTTACTGTCACGAGTTAGAAACACATATAATTGACATTAGTTGAACATTAGACCAGGGTATAAGTTTTGAAATTGTCGACATGTAATTACAGTATACTTAAATAAATTGTAATGTAAAACCACCATTCATTTTTCACTAGTTTTTCTTTCATCGGTTATGGATAAATACAATATTTCATTTGACTGTCAGGATCTTATTTGGTTACTGCAAAGGCAAATTTTGGAAGCAAGCAGGTATTATCCACGCAGCGGAATTCAGGTTTGTCACTTGACGACAAAACATTAATGAAATAATCATAGTGAAAATGATAGTGGAAATGTTGCATCTAGAAAACAAAAATAATAAAAATAGAATAGAACTAGTAATAAAATATCAATAATAATAATAATAATAAATTGATGAGATATAAGTTCCAATCGAGCAACTTCTTCCCAGGAACCTCTGTTTGAAGGAACCGACTCCGAAGAGAATGCTTCCCCGATAACTACAATCTTAACCTGCTCAATTCTATGGTTAGCACTTATCTCCCCTACATATCTCAATAAAATCTGGCTCTTACTCTGTAACCCTCTACCGCGAGTGGCTCTTGGGCCTTGTACAGGGTGAACATCATTCATATATATATATATATATATATATATATATATATATATATATATGTGTGTGTGTGTGTGTGTGTGTGTGTGTGAGAGAGAGAGAGAGAGAGAGAGAGAGAGAGAGAGAGTGTGTGTGTGTGTGTGTGTAATTCATCGGAAAAGCGAGGATAATATACCCGAATAAGACTTGTAATAGTATAATAATAGGATTCGGATGGGTTAGTGAATTTTATGAGATATCAGCCCTTGATGGGTTATGTAATGTCGAAATCTGCTCTTTTTTATTGTCAATAGGCAAGATATTGATTGTGATAATACTTGAGTCAGTAGGTAAGCATTGGTATTGTTTCTACTAGATTCTATATGCAAACACTGATTATGTTTACACTTCAGTCTATAAATAAAAATTGGCATTGTTTATACTTGAGACTATAGATTGTGGTTACACTACAATAGGTTTGATTGGTTGATTTGTTTTTTTACGGATTATCAACTCTTTGTAAGTTATTTAAAGCCAAAATATATTTCGACTTGTAGAAGGTTGCCCCCAAGTACTCCGCGTTTCCAAGTGAGAGTCTATAGGTAAATGTTGGTAAGGTTTCTATTTGATTGTACAGGCAAATATTGGCTGGGTTTGGACTTGAGTCAATCAGTAAAAATTGATGGTGTTTATACTTGAGTCTGAAAGTATACACCCATAAGGGAGCCATTTTGCAGTAGAATGTTACCCGCTGCAGAGATTACAATTGGTGTATTCTATTCTCCGACTGTGAGCAATATAATAACGAAAATAAACGTTTGAACGATTGGAACCTTGTCTGTGTATTTAATATTGGTGACATCACTTTTTCTACCATTTAAACGATAAAATATAGTATTAATGTCATCGATATTCATGCAAAAAATGAATGTAATATTATTATTAATAAATTTTCATTCATGGAAAATCTGATTTTCCTTCTATTTGAGTTTACTGTTATCTATCTGATATATTTGGTACATATCTATAAATATATTTGAATATATATATATATATATATATATAGAGAGAGAGAGAGAGAGAGAGCGAGGCTTACTGGTATCTATGTCTTTATCTCTATCAAATATATCTGGTATCTATCTATAAATATATTTGTATATATATATATATGTATATATATATATATATATATATATATATATATATATATATATATATATATATATATATATATAAATATATTTGTGTGTATATATATATATATATATATATATATATATATATATATATGAACTTATTGTTATCTATCTATCCAAGCTTACTGGTATCTATCTATCTAAATTTCTTATGATGATTTTCTAAGCTTAGCTTAGATGTGGCACAGAGCCGAAAAAATGAGGCACCCAGTGAGGATCGAACTCATGATTCAGTCGTAGTCGTTTGCGAACGATTACACCACGTCGAGGTGCCTCCTCAGTCTCTTATGCATGTACGTATATATGAATATATCTTAAGTAATTAACAGAATGGGTGCGTGGCCGAGGGATTAGGATGTTCACTTTCCGACGGTAAGATTCTTTTCCTATGGGGAGATTCGAACCCGGGTCTCAAAATAACCTTGTCCGTGCATTTGGCACTAACATTTTTCTACTATTTAAACGGTAACATATCGTATTAATGCTATTGATGTTGATGGAAATTGCCTAAAAACCTTTCCGGATTTGAACCAAGCCCTGTGGTTGAAATTAGGTAAACGAAACTATTCAGTCAATAGTTGTGCTAGCAACCAACAACTGAGCTATGCAGTTGATGGGTGTTCTAGCACGAAGTCGCAAATCAGCGTGACCGAGTGTTAGAAAGTACTGTTTTTCATACCGGATTATACACTCTCCCCCAGAAACTGGTAATTAAGATCCGGCGTCTGCAACAAGGATTCGCTAGCGGCCCTAGTAGACGAATGTTTTCAGAAACGAATAGCCGGACATTATATATATATATCTTAGACACTTATCTATCTGTGATAGTATGTTTTATAAATTGCTTTCAATTCTCATTTGAGACATTCTTTGTTCACACAAGGTAGTAAATAATTATCACTTCAAATATTGACTTTCAAATAAAATCAGTATTTAAAAGAAGACTAATCAAGTTGTCAGATTTCACACAAAATTAATTTCAATAATTAATTACTGTCAGGTGCTTGTTAATTGCCTAAGAACAGTCCAGATGAAAAATATTGTTTTTATTTCTTTTTGTATATCTTTATTGCCCTACCTTTTCTATGTCTCGCGTCCCTTCGGAACATAGGCGATCATAGCTCTCCACAACTTCCTTTTTTTTCTTTTTGCTAGGTCTCTCGTCCCCATAACGTTATCCATTCACACAAGATTGTTAGTCTTGATGTCTGTCCCTAAAACTATTAACATTAATATGCCCAGGGAGGGTTAAGACTCCCAAGCTCTCCTTTCTCATTATGTGTCTAAGGAAATTGAACTGTATTTTCCTGATTCGCAGAACTGTTCTTTCTGCTGCCATTTAAGACGTCATTGTTCAAGTAATTTCAAGTGTCTTTTACTGATTCGGAGAAGTTTTTTTCTGTTACCCTTTTCTTTAAGAGTTTCTTGACCAAAGAATTTCAGCCGACTTTTCCAGATTCTGTCGATAAGAATTATTACTGTTGTCATTTTTCTTAAGATTTCCTCGCTACGTCCATGGAATTTTCAGTATCTTCTAGTTTTCTCCTTATCCGTGGGGAGACTGTCCAACATTCACTGCCATATAAAAGGATGGATAACACATAGCAATTAAGCAGTCTTTTGTTTTTAAAGAGATTATTACACTATACTGTAAAAAAAAAAAAAGTTTACGTTTTTTTCTTTTTAATTTTACTCCTTGTTGTATTTTAAGCATGATTCATTTATCTAGGAGATATCTTTTTATTTCCCATTCCATACAGGAAATGATTTTTGTCTCTCTTCATGACGGAAATAAAATAAAGAAAACAAAAACGGTGATACGCTCTCTTTATCATCTTGACGAAAAGACAATGTACCAAACAACTGATAAGATTTTCACACGGATGTCAAACCGTGTTGCTTGATTTTGCAGACGACCGAAATCACAAGTCAGGCAAAACATCTCATTGTGTATGTACGTGCGTGTATGTGTAAGAATGTGTGTGCGTTGGAGGGTGTATTTGTTTGTGAGCGCGTTTTGAGCGCGTGTTAAAATCCAATTTAAAGAAATCAATATTTGGTACAGCACCGTGGTTATTACAGTGGATTGCAAACATTTTTGGTGTCTATAGAAAAAATGAAGCAGTTCTTTTTATTGACAATTACAGCATTCTTTGAAAATCTTCTTATGATGATAATATATTTGTATAGCCATAAATTATTTGTTCTATTTTTGCTTATGAACAAAACACTAAGTGGTAAATGCTAAAAAGGCAAACCAATATATATATATATATATATATATATATATATATATATATATATATATATATATATATATATATGGGGGTAGGTACATCGTGGCCGAATCGGTTAAAAAATCGGATCTAACGACAGTTTCTCTTGGAGTGGGGCGAATTTTTCTCTTTAATAACATTTTTCGAATATTAGGTCTTATTTAAATATTAGGTTGGTGCAAAAATGTCGTTTTCTCACATAGTAACATATGTGAGAAAACGACATTATTTTTGCACCAACCTAATACATGCAGTGACCTACACCATCCACAACATACTCGTTGATAATACAAATATAATAGCCTTCTCCATATGTGAAAAAGGCTAAAAATAATGGAAAGTTTATTAATAAAAAAGGTAGAGCCAGTACCGAATAACAACAACTTAGAACCCGGCCACATGATCATGTTTGGAAAACAAAACGTTACCACATAAAACAATCCATAGATTCACTTAAAAGTAAAAAAAATAAAATCCTCCCTGATAATGGCTAAAAGTATAGCCGAAAGCGCTCGGACATACAGAACATTCGGACAATTTCTACAATAGCCTCATTCTTTTTTAAGCATTTCACTCCAAGCAAGGCGGGAGTGCCACTATCACGCAAGGGGTTACAGAGAGTGGGGAGCAAGAGTAAAGAGACGTGATTGAGGAAAGGATAAAGAAAAGAACGAGGAATTAGATCAAGTCATCAGAAGATGTCGACTGAGCTTACATTTGAATATTTGAATATTATTACTGTCAGGGAAGCAAGTAAGAGGAAGGGAGTTCCACAGACAGGAAGCGTGAGACATTATTGGAGTAGATGAGACGTCTACATTTAACTGTTTCGACAGTGAAAGGGTGGGACTGAAATGTCAACCTTGTAACACACTTAAATAAAGTTTGGGATATATAATAGCTTTATCCACACGCATGTAAAAAAAAAAAGCCTAAAAATAAAATGTATACAAGTTTAATTGAAGACGAATTTTTTATTTTAATGGGCTATTTTTGTTTGACTGAATACACAAATTTTTTATATATGTGTATCTATACACATGGGGTTATTAATGGTAAAAAATGATAGAAGCGTTAATAATAAAAAAAAAGAAAAATACATCTCTCTATAATATTAATTATGAACACGGCAACAACGTGCTGACAACGTTTGTAAATTAAAAACATTTCCATCCGTATATATATATATATACATACAAAATCTACATATTCAGTTAAAGAAAAACACATCCTTCATAATAGTTAATTTATTGGCCGAAAGCGATCGAATGCAGAAATAATTTGAGCAGTTTTTACACACTCTATGTCCAGAAAAGAAATCAGTTGTACGAATGCAAGAAACATTTAATAAAAAGCTTAATCTCAGTGCCTTGTCAATCATCTTCAATGAAACTTCTATAAAAGAGGGATTGATACCCAAATAAACAATTACACACATATATATATATATATATATATATATATATATATATATATATATATATATATATATATATATATGAGAATGAACATAGCCAGATATTAACTGAAGAGAAAAATGGCTTATTTGATATTAATTGTTATCTTTTTGACAGCTCAAAGATTTTCGTTAACGCCTATAAGTTAAAGATGACACTTCTCGGGATAATGACTCTATTTTTTAATCGTTAAGAGATTTATATCCACCCAAACTGCACTTGATAAACACGTGTATTGGACGATGAGAAAGTCTTGACAAAAGACGAAGAAGCCATAAAATTCACGATAACGTATTCTCATGCGGTGGCGTCGCGACCAAGACGACATTGAACAAAATTAATTTTGGTTAGTTTGTATCAAACTTTTAGGGCAGAAAAATTTAAAATTAAATGTCTGAAGAAATGGGTGGGAATCATTTCTTGGTCAGACTGAGAAAAATTCAGCCCCATTGTACATGGATAAAAAAATCTTATCAAGTATCAAGAATGTATCCCATTCAGTCATACCGTATATAGATGGATCAATATGTCTCTAGCCTGATAAATATTTACTAGTTGAAATTTGATCTATTTTCAGTGTATAGGACATTTTATAGGGTTAAAATTAATCAGTGAATTAAGTGAAGGAAGGAGATTTTCTTAAAAAATAATAATAAATATTTGTTGTTTAATAAATGCCTTTTTCACTAATACGTTATGGAATTTTTATGTAGTAACGCCTAACGGTGGATAAATAAGTTCATAGTATTATATGTAATTATAAGCGGAAACTTGATCTGAAATTTTCACTGTATAATGTTCGATCTATGTAGTTAATAGACATCACTGATGCTCAGGGCCGGTGTAATAGTCTCGTAGGCCCCCACCGGATCTACAGTATATACCTTAATTTTCATAAGGTAGTATTAATTAGTGTATATTTTCATTTTCATAGGGTAGTATTCCTATAAAATACAAATTTTATTGCAGCCTAATCATGTACAATAATGGATGATATGCAATATAGGTGAACAATTCGAGTAGAAAAATTAAAAATAAATACAATGTATCTAAATACAAATTAGAGACATGTCATAATAGATCATTCCATCTTAAATAAATCAACAATGTTTTGCGGCAATTTTTAACATCAACTTGAGATTTTCCTTGCTAAAAAGTTGAATAATTTTAACAGATTCAACATTACAGATAAAAAAATAATGAATTTTATATAGTGTTTTTTTCGACGCTTAGCATGAGCAAAACAAATTCACTGATTTAAACAAAAACAAAAAAAAAAAAAAAAAACGACTCCAGAATGACGTCAACATCCGCGAAAACATTTCATCCTTTAATATTCAGTTGTGCTTAGTTTAATTTGTAACGTATATAAATGTAGGTAGAAAAAAGCAAATGTTGGTAAGATAGCGAGGGTCATAAAACATTGCCTGGGGACACTCGGTCAAGCCTGACCCGGTCTCCGGTCGTGGGGTTCGGAGGTAGTACACATCGGCCCTGTTGATGCTTATAATAGGTAATTCTGCGAGTCTTACAATGTGAGCCAATACTGCATGCCACAATGTTGGATCATTGGTAATTAAACTGGTTCCTCCGCTAGGCATTTCTATTGAAAAAGGTGGCCAGCAGAATTAAAAATAAGACTTGTCAAGAATCAGATGAATCTTCTTGTGTTAACTAGCACAGACTGGGCTCCATAGCTATGGATGCAGCCAGTGCGACGATGACACGACATCGCTGGAAGGAGAATTTCTTTGAATGAAATCAACAGCCAGGGCAGGGGGTTGTTCTGATGGAATCAACGGCCAAGCAAATAGGCTGTGGGTTTACCAGGAGAGGGATGGGTTCAGCTGGGTTTAATTACCCAAGATACAATACGAGTGAATAATTACATCCCGGCTTACAAATCAAATATATAGTGGGATCTAGTCAGGTGCTCAGCTACACAGTGACGCTAGGACTAAACACTTATGAGACTGATGATGATGATGATGATGATGATGATGCATCACCGAATTACCTGCATTGACAAGGGAGAAGATGATGTTGTCAAATAAATATTTGTTCCGTAAAATAAACACTTTTTAATCATTACTCTACAAAATTGGTCACTTTGACAGCAAGTTTGATTCGCTAGATCAATACTCGCTGGGTGCCCCATAATTTTGGCCGTGTGCCACATCTAAACTACGCTTAGAAAATAACCATTACTCTAGGAATTTATTAAAGCAACACACAATCACACACACACGCACACAGATATATATATATATATATATATATATATATATATATATATATATATATTGACCACAACCCCCTTAAAAGGGCCCTGGATCATCAGACTTTACTTCCGAAGGTTTTTCATTTCAACCTTTGGAAGTAAAGTCTGATGATCCAGAGCCCTTTTAAGGGGGTTGTGGTGAAATAACTTATTACATGGAACCTTAAAGTGGTCTGTTTTTATTCAAACATTCTGTTTTTATTCAAACATATCTGCCCTGAACTTACATTGAGCTCTTTAGATATCATCCTCCTTGGGTCTACCCATACGGATTACCTAGTTTTGCATATAATATATATATATATATATATATATATATATATATATATATATATATATATATACACGTCGTCGTCGACTTACGACTACGACTGGTTACGACCGACAGGTCATGAATCGAACTGGTCGTAAGTCGGCCTGTAATTAATTTTGCAATCTTTCTTTAGTCATTATTATTTTAAATAATTTTTATGTTTATTTTTTGCGTTTGATACCATTTGTATCAAAAGCTTTCCACATATTGTTTTGTTTCTTATTTTTACGTTGAGGGGTAGAAAAAGACAATTTCCTCTTGGTAGAGATTGGAGGCAGGGTTGAAAAAAATTTCAAAGACACAAACAGACGAGGGGAACAGTGTGTTGTACCGCGGCTCTTCTGATACTGAGCTAAACGCGGCTGCCACTTCTATTCCAAAAGTTTCATTTCTCGTACCTTTCACATTGCTTTCCTGATAACTACTATCTTACAAAGTTTAAATGCCACGTCAATCATCATCTTCTGTCTTCTTGAATCCTTTTCATCTTTTGTTCTTTCCTCAATCCTCCCTAATCTCACTCTTCACTTTCAGTTTCGCTTCCTGTAACACCATGCGTACTAGTGGAATTACCGCCTTGTTTCAGGTGAAATGATATATATATATATATATATATATATATATATATATATATATAGATATATGTATATATATTCATATGCTTGTTTATGTATATAATCGTGTGTGTTTATGTAGGTGTATGTATATGTGTATGTAGATGTGTATATATGTATGTATATGGTTGTATATATATGTATATGTATGTATATGTGTGTGTATGTATATGGGTATATATTAGGTTGGTGCAAAAATAATATCGTTTTTTGACGTATTTTTTAACGTCAAAAAACGATATTATTTTTGCACCAACCTAATATATATGCATATATATATATATATATATATATATATATATATATATGTGTGTGTGTATATATATTCATATGCTTGTTTACGTATATAATCGTGTGTGTTTATGTAGGTGTATGTATATGTGTATGTAGATGTGTATATATGTATGTATATGGTTGTATATATATATGTATATGTACGTATATGTGTGTCTATGTATATGGGTATATATTAGGTTGGTGCAAAAATAATATCGTTTTTGACGTATTTTTTAACGTCTAAAAACGATATTATTTTTGCACCAACCTAATATATATACATATATATATATATATATATATATATATATATATATATAAAAGTGAACATAGAAGTCAACACTTAGAGGCGACAGTCTGTTTCATGCTATATGCAATCGTCAAGCCACGTGTGCTGTTATTTTTCTCGGCTATTTATATATATACGGGTTAGTGGTGCATTGTGGGTATTCTATTATGGCGGTTATTTCACCGGAAGTCGTTTGTTTATCTATTTAGGTCAAATTATATTGCTTGTTTTTATTTTTGTTTCTTATTTTATTTATTTATTTATTTATTAACGTAGTAAAAATTTGTTTATATCACTTATTTAACAGTTTTGTTTTGGTTTGGGAATTTAATTAAAACTATTTGTTCAGTTTTGGGGTTGATTGTTGTAGTTCATTCTAAGTATTATTTTGGCGGGAACAGTTTTTAATTGATTATCTTTATTTGGGATTGGTTTGTTTATTTATTTACTTGGATGAATTTAGGTTAATTTATTTTACTTGTATATTTTCTCTTTTCGGTTTTCGATTTTTAAGTAACATAGTATTTTTTTATGTTTTATTTCTATTTTTTTTTTTTTTTTTGTTATTTTTGCTTATTAGTATATTTATTTGTTTTTATTTTATTTTTTCCGTTTTTTAATTTTTTAGGTTACGTAGTAAAAATTTATTTTCATGTCTGCATTTTGAGATGAGTTCGGATCTTTTGTTTAATAATTTATTTTGGTCGG
Source organism: Acanthosepion lycidas (assembly GCA_963932145.1). NCBI lineage: Eukaryota > Metazoa > Mollusca > Cephalopoda > Sepiida > Sepiidae > Acanthosepion > Acanthosepion lycidas. The sequence continues at coordinate 29,696,020 of OZ010584.1, read as the reverse complement.
GAAAAGTAATGATAGCTATTTTTTCCTCCGAGCAAAGTTTGCAAGTTTTTGATTGGTTATTGTAGGCTGATGATTTTTTCCTTATCTTCCAAGATATTTTTGGTGTGATGTTCGTTTTGTTTTTAATTTCCCAGATATACTTAGAAAGCATTGTACTGTTTGCATATTTACTATTTGTGAAAGATGTTTTGTGTGTATAATTTCTTTGTTTCCAGTGTCCTTCAGTTACTCCTATGTATACTTTTTCTTCATTATCTGGTGATTTTATCGTGGCTTGGTATATTACGTTGTTTTGTAAACAATTTCCGTTTAAGGGACATTCGTTCTTTATTCTGCAGTTGCACGTGGGTTTAATTTGTTCGTGTGGTTTGTTGATAATTTTCCTATTGTGCTTTTTTATTATTTGTGCCATGCTCTCGGTGCAGCTGTAGCTGATTTTTACAGTGTTTTTGTTGAATATCTTGTGTAAGGTGCTTGATTCTGGGAAGTGTTTGTGTAAGAGTTTGAAGAATATTTTCCCTACGTTTGTTTTTACGTTCTTGCTGTACGGTGGGTTGAACCATATGATATTTCTTCTTCTGTTGGCCTTTTTTTGTATTCTGTGGTGAGTATGTGAGTGTTTCTGGGAATCCGCTATCTTTTAGGGCTGTTTCATAGTCTTTCTTAGCTTTGTTAAATAGGGATTCATTGGAGGAATATCGATTTTGGTATCTGTTTGATTATAGAAGGTGGATGGTTGGAAGATGTGTGTATGTAGAGTGGTTTGTCATTAGGTTTTCTATATGGTTTATGTGTGCCTTCTCTTAGGTTGAAGGTAACATCTAGAAAATCTACTTCGTTTAGGTTAGTTTTTATATCTATGTCGAATCCGTTATTTTTAAAAATCTTTATTATTGCTTTTCTAGTTTTGTCTGTGTTTTGTTTGTTACAGTTTCTTAAGATTATGAGACCATCGTCCCTGTAGAGTCCTGTGTCATTTCTATCTATTATTTTGCTCAGTTCGTTTAGTAAGTAAATGCCTATGATTTCGCATGCTTCTGCACCGTCAATGACACAGGACTCTACAGGGACGATGGTCTCATAATCTTAAGAAACTGTAACAAACAAAACACAGACAAAACTAGAAAAGCAATAATAAAGATTTTTAAAAATAACGGATTCGACATAGATATAAAAACTAACCTAAACGAAGTAGATTTTCTAGATGTTACCTTCAACCTAAGAGAAGGCACACATAAACCATATAGAAAACCTAATGACAAACCACTCTACATACACACATCTTCCAACCATCCACCTTCTATAATCAAACAGATACCAAAATCGATTAACCGCAGGCTCTCTGACAATTCCTCCAATGAATCCCTATTTAACAAAGCTAAGAAAGACTATGAAACAGCCCTAAAAGATAGCGGATTCCCAGAAACACTCACATACTCACCACAGAATACAAAAAAAGGCCAACAGAAGAAGAAATATCATATGGTTCAACCCACCGTACAGCAAGAACGTAAAAACAAACGTAGGGAAAATATTCTTCAAACTCTTACACAAACACTTCCCAGAATCAAGCACCTTACACAAGATATTCAACAAAAACACTGTAAAAATCAGCTACAGCTGCACCGAGAGCATGGCACAAATAATAAAAAAGCACAATAGGAAAATTATCAACAAACCACACGAACAAATTAAACCCACGTGCAACTGCAGAATAAAGAACGAATGTCCCTTAAACGGAAATTGTTTACAAAACAACGTAATATACCAAGCCACGATAAAATCACCAGATAATGAAGAAAAAGTATACATAGGAGTAACTGAAGGACCCTGGAAACAAAGAAATTATACACACAAAACATCTTTCACAAATAGTAAATATGCAAACAGTACAATGCTTTCTAAGTATATCTGGGAAATTAAAAACAAAACGAACATCACACCAAAAATATCTTGGAAGATAAGGAAAAAATCATCAGCCTACAATAACCAATCAAAAACTTGCAAACTTTGCTCGGAGGAAAAAATAGCTATCATTACTTTTCCCGACCAAAATAAATTATTAAACAAAAGATCCGAACTCATCTCAAAATGCAGACATGAAAATAAATTTTTACTACGTAACCTAAAAAATTAAAAAACGGAAAAAATAAAATAAAAACAAATAAATATACTAATAAGCAAAAATAACAAAAAAAAAAAAAAAAAATAGAAATAAAACATAAAAAAATACTATGTTACTTAAAAATCGAAAACCGAAAAGAGAAAATATACAAGTAAAATAAATTAACCTAAATTCATCCAAGTAAATAAATAAACAAACCAATCCCAAATAAAGATAATCAATTAAAAACTGTTCCCGCCAAAATAATACTTAGAATGAACTACAACAATCAACCCCAAAACTGAACAAATAGTTTTAATTAAATTCCCAAACCAAAACAAAACTGTTAAATAAGTGATATAAACAAATTTTTACTACATTAATAAATAAATAAAATAAGAAACAAAAATAAAAACAAGCAATATAATTTGACCTAAATAGATAAACAAACGACTTCCGGTGAAATAACCGCCATAATAGAATACCCACAATGCACCACTAACCCGTATATATATAAATAGCCGAGAAAAATAACAGCACACGTGGCTTGACGATTGCATATAGCATGAAACAGACTGTCGCCTCTAAGTGTTGACTTCTATGTTCACTTTTATATTTACACACGCTCTATCTCTGATATTGAGCACTTTATTCCATAAATATAGCACACCTTAAGACTATATTTCTATATATATATATATATATATATATATATATATATATATATATATATATATATATATTCATATGCTTGTTTATGTATATAATCGTGTGTGTTTATGTAGGTGTATGTATATGTGTATGTAGATGTGTATATATGTATGTATATGGTTGTATATATATGTATATGTATGTATATGTGTGTGTATGTATATGGGTATATATTAGGTTGGTGCAAAAATAATATCGTTTTTTAACGTATTTTTTAACGTCAAAAAACGATATTATTTTTGCACCAACCTAATATATATACATATATATATATATATATATATATATACATATATATATATGCGTGTGTGTGTGTGTGTGTATGTGTATAGAATGTATTCAAATGGAAGGACATGGGTCATTTTAATGGTGTTTTAAAATTACTCTTTTTAATATTTAATATCACTTTCTCCTTTAATGTTCTATAATTAGAATTATGAGAGTGTATATTTATCTTCTGGAGGTATTTTCATTTTAAATTGATAACTTAAATTTAAATATACCACTCTTTAACTATCAATATTAATAGTAAAATATTAACAATTTTTTTAATAATTAAGCTCTTCAGAAGTCACCTAACGTTAAAATTTAACTATGAAATCAAACAAAAATCTAAATAAATTTCGAATATTAAAATATAGGTAATTATTTATAAATGTACGTATATATAATTTATGTATGAATATAGATGAGCATTTGTGTATATTGTTACACGTGTGTCTATGTATGTATTTGCGCATGTAAATAAACGTATGTATATATGGATTTGCATGAATATGTTTGTGATATATATTAGAAGAAAGCAAAATCTTTAATATTACCCCCAAATATTATTCCATAATGAAACCTAAACCTTAAGTAAGTAAGATTACCCATATAATAATAAAGAAAAATTGCATTCATAAATTAGATTAAAAGTAAAACTAATAAAGATGTTACCGTAACTATTTTTACAATATTAAGGAAGTACGATTGGTCGGGTAAATAAGTAAATTATAATTTAAAATACTTCTTTAATATGTTCTCTATAAATGTGTTAATAAAAATAGTATTTAACTTATATTAAGTCCCTAAACTATTTGCTTAAAAAATTAAATATTTAAATTGATAGCAATCATCAAATCTTTTTAGACATCTAAATTTCTATCAAGCATTGAAATCTATCCTTTACATAAATTGTTAAAACCCAATTACAGCCTCTTTCGATTTACTTCCCTCTCCCTCTCTCTCCTTGCTGTAACTCTCATTTGTATATATCTGTATTACTGTTTTCTCTCTCCTCTTTCTTTTTCATTTTTCCTTTTTCTTTTCTCCCTACTCCACTCCCATTTCTATATATCATTTCCGTTAAGTTAACCATCTAAATAGGTTATGGTCTGGTCACTCCTTCTACCCCAGTATAAAGTACACTTGAGAGAGATATGAAATTAACCCCTCCCTATACTCTACTATGTCTCTTTAACTATCCTTCTCACACCCTCTGTTAAATTACAAAAACTTACACTACCCATCAATTTTAATCTCATTTTTCGTTTCATTTCGTTGTTGGAAGTGCTATCTGATGATCCGGTGTCCTTTTAAAACTCTGGTGAAATAAATTATTATAATGATACCTTAAAGTGGTCTGTTTTTCTTTTATATATATATATATATATATATATATATATATATATATATATATATATATATATATATATATATATAGTGTTTGTGAAAGATTGTAGAAAAATAGATTTAGTAATGTCACTAAAATTATAATTTGATTCATTTTTGTCCACAAAATACTCTCCGATTTGAATTACTTCATTCGCATATATTAACCAATCAACGATGTTATTTCAAACGCGCTGAAGCTTTTGAAAAATCAAGCAACTACGTTCGTTGTTTGCTACGAGATCTGAGGGCTCACTCTAGAAAATGATCAACAATATTATTCTTCCTAAAAATAAATATTTAAAAATTGGGAAAAATATTTATTAACTAATAAACTTTGGGGGATAGCAAAAAGAAATACATTGCTAAGATTATCAATGAATAGGAAGTTGTGGAGAGTTATCATCGCCTATATCCTGAAGGGACACAGCACATAGAAGAAGTCTTTCGACCTAGTTGAAGAAATTTTTAACATGTGAAGAGCTAAAATAAGGGGTTAAAATATTTGCTATAGCTTTCGCTTGTCTATGAGTAACACTTCCAGATACAATGGGTTTACGACCATATCAGGTTGAAATTCCAGTTCCCATACAATCACTAAAGTTAAGCAACTTCGAGCCTAGTCAGGGTGACCGCTTGGGAATATCAGGTGTTGTAAGGTTAGATGTGCGAGTGGTGATAACAACTCGGAATTGGAAATCAGAGAGCCGTGTTCCAATTCCAGTTAGGTTCGTTATATTCACGTTACACAAATACCATTGGGAAAGGCATCAATCCACCTCTTCTCCCTCAAGCTATAGGTTTATTAGTAGGACTTGTATCAGTAGATCCTTATTATCTTCAAAAGAATAAAACAAATCCTCTGCCTTAAATAATCTGAAAAATATTGATAAACCGTAAAAAACGATGGAATGCCTACTTTTGGTGTTATGGTAGACTGTAAATTTTAGAATTTAGCTTTTTTAGAACAGTGGTCCTCATCTTTTCTGACAAATGCACCCTTTTTGCTATATGTCAGAAAGTTATCTTTCCAAGATTGTCTTACTCAAAAAGTGCATTCCAAATAATATGCATCATATTACTGAAAATCATGATTCTATTCAATGTTAGTAAATATACATTTACATGGATAGTAAGTTAATAAGATAATAAGAGAAGTTTTACAAATTTAATAGAAATAAAAAAAAATGTTGGTAGATTTTTAATCATGAATACATGTACAATAATTTGTTTTAATTCATAACTTAAATCTTAAGTTATTAAGTGGGAATTCCAACGTTTGTCTCGCTCGATCAATTACGACTAAATAGTGAGTTCGATCCTCACTGGGAGGCCTATATTTCGGCCTTGTGTCACATTAAGCTACGCTTAGAAAATCATCATAACTAGTTATTAAGTAGGGACTTCGACGTGGTTTTATGGTTAGCATGGTTGTCTCTTTAGATCAATTACTACTGAATAGTAAGTTCGATCCACACTGGGTGCCACATACTTCCTGCCTTCTGCCACATCTAATCTATTCTTAAAAATCATTTTGGGACACAACATGGTGTAATGTTTAGCAAACATGTCTCGCTAGATCAATTACGATTGAGTAGTGAGTTCGATCCTCACTGGCTGTCCCAAACCTTCGGCCTTGTACCGCATCTAAGCTACGCGTAGAAAATCACCATAAATAATTATTAAATCAATACACTGAAGCATACGTCAATAAACAAAACATTCAATAGATTACCAGGGTATTGTAATTCAATAAGCAAAAAGTCCAATAAAAAGTCACGATATTTAAAATCGATTTTATTCTGATGAAAATTACAGTCAGTTAGATACTTGTGAAAAAATATAAGATTTTTTTCTCACCCATTGAAACTCTGAAATTACTTCGTGGGTGTGAGGCTCCTCCCTGGTTGAGAATACCTGTTTTAGAATGATATTCAATAAATTTTGACCATGTCTTTCCCTCATCATTTAACTTTATATTCGATTTGTTGATTTTTTTTTATGTCTCAGAAATTATTTTATGTCCATTGATTTTTTTCGGAAACATCTGTGTCATGGAGTAACAGTTTGACTTTTTCGTTGAAGGAATTCTTAGTCATGGTAATAATCCCGCCTTTTTTGTTCGAGGCAATCATGCAAGTCTTTTGGTTAAATTTGTATAGTGCTTTTATGCGTCTGTGGTAACGTTGTTTTGATCTCTTCCTACAAAAAACACACCAAGAAAATATTCCTTTAAAAAATCACCTGATTTACAGTCTGGTGCACAAAAAAATAAATAAATAAATAAATAAAAAATATAAAATAAAATAAATATAACGAAAAAATAATTAAGATGTTTAATATTTATCCGAAGTTATAGTATGGTCTCATCATTTGAAATGCCTGCTAGATGTAACCGTAAATTATATGCTAACAGTTTCTTTTCCCGTACTTCTCGCTTGTGGAACTCTTTTCCAGCTTCTTGCTTTTTAGTCAAGTTTGATCTTGAAAAATTTAAATGCAATTTCAATCGTTATCTTCTGTCTTCTTAATTCTTGTTTTTTTTTATTTTTTTTTTTATTGTTCCCGCCCCTTCATATTATTTTTCTTTTTCTTATAATCTTTGACATTCAGTAACACCTACCGTTTTATAGGTTTAGGGTGAAATGTTTAAAAACAAAAAAAATATCCAATGAAAAATATCATATCTGGTATTGGAAATGCTTATCCCACTCCTACTGGAAATTAAGCCTTTCAAACTTTCAGAGATTCAACAGAAGTAAAACTTTCTCCCTCCATCCAATCCTCCCGCTCTCTCACTCTCTTTTTCTGTCTGTCTCTCTTTCTCTCAATATATATATATATATATATATATATATATATATATATATATATATATATATATATATATGTGTGTGTGTGTGTGTGTGAGTGAGTGTGTGCGTGTGCGTTTTCTGTTTATACATTATTTTTATAGGTATAATTTATTTAAGTAAATACTCTGTTTTTAATTAAACAGTGTTAATTACATTTACAGGCCTGAGTATACGAGAAATTTTGTAGAAAATATGCGCTCTCTGACAGGAATCGAACCGGTAATCCTCATGGGGACAGTCATATGATCTGATGAAATTTCTCAAACATTCCGCTCGGTAAATGTAATTAATAGTGTTTAATTAAAAAACGGAGCATTTACTTAAATCAATTATATCTACAAAAATAACGTACAAACAGAAAGTATTTTAAATAATTGTCAGATTTAGTCCATTTCATAATATATATATATATATATATATATATATGGTGTCCCAAAAGTCACCTCGGTATTGAAAAATGTCATATTTTTCATATTTTTTTTTAGAACTATATATAGACATATATATATAGACAGCTCAAGAATGAACCAAAATCTTGAAATTTTATTTTATACTTAATCAAATATTTGTTTACCGGATAATTTAGTGAAATTCCGAAATTTTATTGCTACCACTTTTCTTCTGATTTGACACTCTCGGATTATTTTCTTTGGATATACCTTAAGTGGATATATGCAGCATTAAACCGCAAATATTTCAGCAACTCAAGGATAACATCTGTACAAATATTTGAGAGTTTTAGTCTGTATTATTAAACACTGTTATGGAGAAAGCTATAGAAAGTACGCGACTGTGTGACGGAAAAAATGGAAGATACTGACGACGTATAATTTTTCATGATTATCATGCCACAGGCTTTGAGAAAACATTGGACGCCAGAAAAAAAAATTCGAAATGAAAGATTTAAAATGTAAAATTTAGCATTCCTACATGTTCCTCGTTTCCCCTAGGTACATAATTACAATCGACTTTTACGTTTATATTTACCCCTCCACCTAAATCTCTATAAATAAAGCGCAGTGTACGTGTGTCCGTCCGTCCGTTTTTCGATCTCGGCGAATTATAAACAAGGTGAAGTAACAAGTAGTAACTACTGTAGTTGCACGCGATTAAAAATTAAGTAAATAGCTCACTTAAAGTCAAATTTAAATATCGAACAGAGTGAAAAGTTTTTTTTTTTTAAAAAAACTTTTCTTTATCAAAGGTCTAACTTTAATTTCGATTTTCGTCGCAAATGCAATTGACATCGTTTAATGAAACCGTAATTAAAACTTAGGCGGGGACTGGTACGTTGCTCATATGTTTTTCTTTTTCTAGCACTGTGACGTCTTCGAAATATTAAATAGTTCGTCTTTCCTGATGTCTATTAAAATTGATTTTATTAGGTTGGTGCAAAAATAATGACGTAATAATGTCGTTTTTTGACGTTAAAAAATACGTCAAAAAACGACATTATTACGTCATTATTTTTGCACCAACTTAATATATGCAGTTATCATAAAGAATGGTGACTGTAAAAGAAAAGAAAAATTGTGCGCAAAATAAATGTAAACAAACTATGGCGATCGGACGTGTATACAAAGAAAGATTATGCTGAATAAAGGTGCAGAAAGATAAAACCCTTTTCTTATTTCTAAATTCTTTTACGTATACAGGATGCTGAGGGTAAAAGGCCAAAGGTAAAAAAAAGGCCTCCGCGGGAGGTAGCCTAAAATCCTCTCGAAGTATAAACATATTTCCATCAGTTAGAAAATTATTTCATTCTGACGAGGTTCTTTTAGAAGACAAAACACGTTACTGAGAATTTTTTACATATTGTCATTCAGTTACCTAAAACTCTCACTCTCACCCACATATATATATATATATATATATATATATATATATATATATATGTGTGTGTGTGTGTGTGTGTGTGTGTGTGTGAGAGAGAGAGAGAGGGAGAGAAGGAGAGAGAGAGATAAAGTAGAACAGCTTATAAACTACAAATTTCGCCGACTGCTGTTCTCGGCTCCGAATTAAAGACAAATCTCTCTCTCTCTCTATATATATATATCTATCTATCTATCTATCTATATATATATATATATATATATATATATATATATATATATATATATATATATATATATTTATATATATATATATATTCAACTTTATAACATGAATGGACCATTCAACATCTTCACCTAACCAAGACACCAATGTCCACTCAATATATATATATATATATATATATATATATATATATATATATATATATATATATAGATAGATAGATAGATAGATAGATAGATAATATCAGTGGTCAATATATATCACGATCCAAAATCGTGATTACGATTCCAATGTAATAAATTATGGAATATTAGTGTTTGAACCTTTTATATATATATATATATATATATATAAATATATATATATATATATACATATATATATATATATATATATATATATATATATACATATATATATATATATATACATATATATATATATATATATATATATATATATATATATATATATATATATATATACACACACTGAGTTCTTTGATTTTCACAGACATGTTTGTAATATGTAGTAACAGTCATACTTTTTCATTGTAGATATTATTATTTATGATAATAATCCATCCTCATTTGCTGAAGTCAGGGAGAGAAATGTCCGTAGGTTTGGATAATTTTTTTATTGTTTTAGTATGTCTTAGTGGAAACAACGAAGTCACCAGTAAGTCTGTACAAGTTTTGGCGTGGCACTTCTTGTCACAAATGGGATGGGAATTCTTTTATACACATTCAATGTTTTGCGTTTTAATTAACAACCGTTGTGAACTGTCCGAAAAAGGAACCTACATCTTTTAACATTTCTCTCTCAGAACCTGCCTTGGATTATTATTATTTTTTTTAATTTGTTTTTTTTTTCTTTTAAACCGAGGTTCACCTGAAATAGCAAAACAACTTCTATCCAAAGATTCCCATGCGCCTCCGTTCTTTGAACCTTACAGCTATTTTCGGATTCACTTTCTGTTTGCAAACTCAAAGAAATTTTTCCCGGCATAGCCGTCGGCCATCTGCTAACAAAAAATATGCTTTTACATTAGCTTAAAAAAAAACAAAAAAAAACAAAACTTTTTAACACAGATGCAGATATCAAACTACCACCGCCAAGTCCACTTTTACTGGGGAGGATAAATCAAGAAAAGCAGACGCCACAGCGAAGGCCACAGCTAGAACTTGTAATGTTTTCGGTTATTGTTTACTTGTAAAGCGGCAAACGGCTAGTCATGAAGTATGGGCTGCTATCTTATCTCATTGAATGATAAAGAGGTAGAAAAACACGTTATTATTATTATTATTATTATTATTATTACTATTAATATTATTATTATTGTTCTTCTTCTTCTTCTTGCTATTGTTGTTAGAACTGTTTGAGAAATATTAATAAAATATTACATATAGTAGGATTATTCAGTAAAAATGTGGTTCTACAGATAGTTGAAATTTCGTAGACATACAATGAGGAAAAAAGGCTCGGAGAATGTGACACTCAAAGTACATATCGAAGGTAAAAGCGAAAGGGGGAAATAGCGAATAACCTACCTAACTTGTTTGTGTAAATGGACTGTAGAACGGGAAGTGAGTGGTATGGTGAAGAGACAATTTTTCTAAGAACTATTAGGTTGGTGCAAAAATAATGACGGTTTTTGACGTATTTTTTAACGTCAAAAACCGTCATTCTTTTTGCACCAACCTAACACAAAGAATAGGAAGTTGTAAAATGCCCTGGTCACCCACGTCCTGAAGGGTCGCGGCCCATAGAAGAAGTGATTTTTATTAATAAACTATGAACGACTCGTAATAGCGTTTGTCAGATATGTTCGTATCATTTCAACATGGAATAAAAATGAATATAAGATTGCATAATAAAAAATATAAATGAAGAAAATATAAATGATATGAAAAATTAGCAAAAACATGAAAATTTGTATTTAAAATGTTATATTTACGGAGCATACGTGTTTGGGTAGACATTGCAGGTTTAAACCGTCAAATTAATGTCTACCGGACGAGTGACTGAATGTCCCATTAAAGAAAATGCGTCCGCACTCCCGACAGGTAAGGAACATGTATCCTCTGTTTATATATCTGAGATGAGGTAGTGTCACGATTTACACTATTAACTGTTGTCCTCGTCTTTATTGTCATGTTCATGATGTTACGGCCGTTATACGTTCCGGCCTTCTTATCAGTTAAAGGCCGGGGTTTACAACGGCCGAAACCTCGTGAATAAGCCAATAAAGACGAAGACAATAGTTCCAACATTGTAAATAGTGTAAATAGAACAAGTATACAATAGTATTTTTTAACACGAGAAATCTCTTTCAAGTCAAGCATGCTCTATCGTTAAGCAAGATTTTTAGTTATATTTCAAATTTCTGGTCTTCCAGACATTAGTTTCACTGTTCAACAAGGACTTCTACTTAAACATGCGTAACCAGAAAATACAAGGTCTGTAGTAATAATAAACAATGACGGATTAAATAAATTTACTGCATAAATATATATATATAGTGTGTAACAGCAAAATTGTCCAAGTCGTGTAACAGCAAAATTGTCCAGCCCACAAAATGTTTAATATCTAAAAAAAAAAACCACTAAACTAATCGAGTTTCTTTTTTCCAGGTTTTCAGATAGGACGTTTAGCCATCTTGACACAATCTGTCGTAAAAAAATCACTGAAAAACCCTTTGTGTTATTCAATGAGAAAGAGAAAAGGTTAAAATCGTTTTGAGTCAGTCCCACTATCTTCCCAAATAAGCAATTGTGAGAGGAAAAAAATCATTCAGGGCTTCAGTACTGGTACCAACACTGACTTCCATCTTCAAAGACTATCCAAGAACCACCAAGAGAACGGTGAATAAGTTTAAAAATAAGGGAA
>OZ010584.1:29536250-29678750 GCA_963932145.1 Acanthosepion lycidas | reverse complement strand
GAAGAATTTTAAAAGATTTTTGAACTATTATATTATTATAATTAATTTTTTTAAAAAATGAAACACTTCTTGTAAAAATTCATAATTCACCGAAATTTTTTTATTTCTTCAGACAATAGTGTCCTTAATATAACTTATTTACAAAAGCGATTAAAAGCTTTTCTAATTAAATAATGTCATAGTTTTATTGCATTTTTATATTACAATTCAGAGTAGATTTTCGACGAAACGGTTAACTATTTTACAAAAAAATAAAAATAATAAAAATAAATAAATAAATAAAAAATAAAAAAATTAATTGATGATTTAATTTCTCGAAGGAGTCCTGTTTTTAACTAATAACCCCCCGTAAAATTTTTATTTCTCGAAATTTCATGAAATTAAGTAAGTGGGTGGTAACATGTAAAAAATGTTCTAAGAAGATAAAAAGAAAAAATTCAAAAATAATTTAATTCATTTTTGAATAGGTTCTGAAAGTTTCATTAAAATCCGACAATTATTTGAATTTTGCAAGAATTTCCAAATCAATGTTTTTCACCGGTAAAAACGCCCCCCCCCAAAAAAAAAAACTAATCTTTATCTTTGGTCAGCCGCAAACGTAAAAAATCAAGATGTTTAACCAAAATTTACAATGTGTTACAAAGGAGTAAAAAATTTAAAAAATAATAAAAAATATTTTGGCCTTTCCCCTTAATAATACCATAAACATTTTGATGATAAAACTTTGTTTTTATTGAGTTTGGGGCCTTTTTTCATCATGTTTTTTTATACGCGACCAATTGGAGGTACCTAGATTAGGAGAGATAACGAAAAGACAAAATTTACTAAACGCTATGAAGGACAGGAAATGAGTGGAGAGCCATAATCGCCCACCTCCAGAAGAAACACGGCAGATAGAAGAATTATTAGCGATCAAAGTTGCAACAACAGTAAACAGCCAATGGTCGAACTGGCAACGGCTCTCTAAAATAACATTCAATCATTTGTTTACTAGGGCAAGAAATGCCCTAGTAAATTTCAACGCTTCCAAACCAAAACCGCTGTATTTTAATCATCATGGAGTAATATTTTTGCCTTCCATCACCATGGCCGATGCTAAAATCCAGATGGACAACTCATTACGCCTTTTTGGTCTCGCGTTTTTCACTAACATGAAATGAAGTAGTTACCATTGAATCAACTGCTAGGTCTGTTGCTAGGAAAGTTGGTTCACTGTGTTATGCCAGACAATTTTTCTTGCTGGAATTAATTTTACACATTTTTGAATCTACCATTAGTCCGTGAACTGAATATTACTGGTATATCTATCTTCTGTCATATATATCGAGATTCTCGACAAAATCTCAAAGAAGGTCAGTAATGTTATCGATCCTGACCAGGAATTTCGTTTTCTCTCACTCTCCCACCGCCGTGACACAACTCAACACTGTCTTTCGCACTAATATTTCTATGGTAAATTTTAACGAGCTTCATTCTTGGTCCTTCGAACGCATGAATTTAAGCGTACTACTAGATTGGAAATTAAAATCTTAGATTTTGCCCAAGCGTTTCGTCTTCCAACTTTTTCAAGGCAAAAATGAAATTGAAATGTTTTTGTTGGTATAGTTACATTAAAAAATCTAAGATTTTTTTTCCAATTGTCATTTTATACCAATCTGTCTTGTCCACAGAATTGATCTAGGAATTTAACTATATTGTCGACATGGAAAAAATTCCCTTACTATAAAGGTAATTTACATTAACCAGTAAAAAGGCTTAGACAGAAGCGTCTATCTTTTTAAATTTGGATTTTTTAATGTAACTATAACAACAAAAAGATTTCGAGATATATATATATATATATATATATATATATATATATATATATATATATATATATATATATATATACACATATATATATATATATATATATATATATATATATATATATATATATATATATATATATACTTATTCAAAAGTACGGATGAAAGTCCGAGTAGATGCCTATCAATAAAGATGCCTTTCTTATAAATAATAACAATATTTGCTCCGCTATGAAACATTAAGCATTTTTTTAATGTTTTCAGCGACTATTTTCACCCCTTAGTGTGTATTTTGATTATATATATATATATATATATATATATATATATATATATAAAGCTGTTGTAGATGCAAAAAACAAATTTAAAAAATTCGAAATTTATATAATGTCCAAGTTTTCAATTCACATGAGTCCTTTTCAGGTGGGTGAAAAATACTTTTAAAAGCACTTTTAAAACAATGCATTTCTTAAAAGTACTTTTGATTTTCGTTCCTTCTCTTTACTTTTTTCACACTTCTGAAGATGGCTCACGAGATTTGAAACCTTAGACCTAACATAAATTTTGCATATTTCTTTTACATCTCAACAGCAGAATTTGCGAAATACGATTCGCATTTTAGAAAAAAATTAATAAATTTAATAGAAATAAAATATCTGTTTCAAATAAAAAAGGGAATATATAGTCGTTTGATTCCCCCTTTTCTCTCTTAATTAAAAAAAGTTTTCGTGTGATGCGTTTCGTCCCTTGGGACTTCATCGGATTTGTGGCATATTTAATAACAAAGATGATGAAAACAAGAAGAAAAAGAATTTAAATGAAATTGGATAGATTATATACCCAAAACACATTATTAAAAAAAAAAATTCAGAAATATTTTCATGCGCATGTGCAGTCGCATCAACGTAAACTAAACTAGTCTGATGAAGTAATGAGGAACGAAACGCGTCACACGAAAACATTTTTCACTTTGTCATAGATCTTTTCTCTTAAACATAACATATAAAAAATTATATATTGTTATCCCATATATATATATATATATATATATATATATATATATATATATATATATATATATATATATATTGGATAACTATATATATAATCTACGCCCAGGCTTTTTCCCTATTTCAGCTTTCCTAACAGAATTACTACTCTCCCAAACAAACGTACACACTTATATAAAAAAATCAAAAGAAAATGGTTGAATCCGTCAATACAACAATAAAAACAATATTTCCACACGTAACAGTACTTGACGTAATTTTCATTTGACAATATGAATATAATAGCGTTTTCTAAATTCTTCCAGTTGCTAAGGACATTTTGTTTTGTTTTTGATAATTACTTTGTTTTAATAAATTTATTTCGTTTTTGCCTTGAAAAAGTACACATTGGACAAAACGCGTCGGTTAATATTACAGTTTTCCTATTGTCTTTTATATTTATAAATAGATATGTATATATGTATGTATAAGATTTAGAAACATTGGTCTAACAAACATTCGTCTAAAGAATATTGGTCTGAGGAATACTCGCCTAAGAACTTTGGTCTATGGAAGACCCGTCTAAAGACAATTGGTCTATAATAATATTTTTTTAATAAATTAAGAGTTTATTCATGTACAAAATATTCAATTTTATTGATATTCACTATATTACAGAATAATATTTAAGACACTCATAGCAACATTAATTATTGATGCTACATGTGATTTATATGCATGTATTATCATGCATTGTTTGTATTTTAACACAAACCAGATTAGACCATAATTATCTAGACGAATATTTCTTAGACATATATTCTTTAGATAAGTGTTCTTTAGACCAGTATTCCTTTGACCAGTGTTCCTTAGACGAATTTTCCTTAAACAAATGTACTGGATCCCATATATATATATATATATATATATATATATATATATATATATATATATATATATATATATATATATATATATATAAATGTATGTATGTATAAAGAGAGACAGATTCAACTCTGGCGTATTTATGGACTTCTGGCATATGTTTCCTATTACAAAGCCATTAATTATTCCAAGAGCATGACCGAAGAATCGCAAGCGCTTTGTACATCTTCGGGTTGGTTTGGCTGAATGAAGCCATCCAATAATTTCACTTGCTCGTTATTATCGCAAGTTCACGCCATATGCGAGTAATCAACAGCTTTCTCTCTTCTCTCACGTTGAAGACGTGTCACTTGCAACTCTGAATTGATTTCAATATTTAATCGAAGAGAGAGATAAAGATAAGTCTCCGCCTACCATGACTGACGTCGCCATCAGCAATTTGTTTTTCTTATTTGTTTTCTTTCCACCCTCGCTGTTTTCTTTTTCTTTCTTTTTTCTTCTAGAATTTCTCCAACTATCACTGTCGTTAGGATTCTAATAATATTTTTATTGTCTTCTCAATATTTTTTTCTTTTTTGGTAACTTAAATTTTCTTGGCTGCCTTACGTCTCTTTATCCTTTTTCTTTTTTACAATGATATTCATCCAGTACAAGACCCAAGAGCCACTCGAGTTATAGGGTTGCAGAGTAAGAGGCACAGTTCATAAGGGTTCGTCTGAAAACTTTCCATTGAAATAGCTATATAGAGCAGCTGGAGGCTTGCGACGTTTCATCTGTGAGAAAGACGAATTGTAGGATGGAAAATAATACTTCACCCACAAGTACCTGGTGACAGGAAAATGAAAACTCGGCGGCTCCTTTCCATATATGGCAGCGGTACTCCATTTTGGAGCTGATCTAGCTCTTGTAAATATAGAGGATAGTAAGTGGAGTCAGATACTTACTGGAACGGTACAAAAAAATAGGGGATTTTTCCACTTGAAGTCTGGATTGAGTTTCAGTCTCAATAGACGCTCAATGTACGGGGCTTCCATGAGAGCGCACCCGTTTATCGCGATGTTTTCATAATATCTTAACATCTCCCTCTTTTTGAAAATGCAAATCTTTCAGGTTTCTATTTTTGTTCTTCGCTTTAGCATGTTCTTTTCTTTTTTTTAATTTCCAATCCTCTTTTTTGCTTTCCTTTTTAATTTGCCTCATTAGAAATTTAAATCTCACGTCCAGTTTCTTTTTTTCATTTCAGCACCTCCCTTTTTAATTTCAAACGAACAAATCTACCCAGCTTTGTTCCGCAACACATTTTACCTAAATAAAAATATATATTTTATTTGTTGTTGAGGGGTTCTCCCCTTTTTACACAAATGGACTCAACCAGGGTATACATATACTACTGTTAGTGAATACCCGGGAGAAGAATGAGAAAGAGCGACGAACGAACACAAACGTAACGAGCAAGAGTCACAGTGAGAAAGCACGTAAACTCAGTAAGAAGTCATACAGTGATATGTCGATACAAAAGACTATATATATATATTTTGCTACTAACCTGCATTTCTGGAACTACTAACCTGCATTACCAGTTTGTATTATTACATTAATACATTTATTTTCCTATATTCCTTCTTGGCGTTTGTTATTTATTGATACCGGATTTCATCCCGGAATCCACAACATTTGTATTGATTATTAAAATAACTAACAGAAGTAACTTCTCATAAATGTTTACCTTAAGTTGATTTACCTCCCTTCCAACTACAGAGGGTGACGCGAAGATATAAATAAATACACAACGGTAATTATTATATAGTATTTGTTGTTCATGATGACGGTCGTCTTTGAGTATAGAATCCAGAGGTTAGCAGTGAATATTTTGAAGACAGTAGGAAAGCGTTGTTCAGGTTAGCAGTGGATATTTTGGTAAAAGTAGCAGGGCGTAGTTCGTCCTTCTGTTTCTCTTCGCCTGACAAGCTGGACTGGACATTCGGGTAGAGTGAACAAAATGGCCGCCTTTATGCACGACGGATTGAATATTCTACGTCTTCTGATTGGTTAACCTTCTATTGGTGGACTATAAAGTGAGTCAAGTCATTTGAACTAACTCACTAGTATATACATATACACAAAAAACTGCAACAATATTGCTCCTTGGTCTGTCTTTCTTTTTTTACTTGTTTAATCTTAAATCGCTCCTTAAAATTAAAATTCTATTTCTCGTTTTTCCTTTTCTTCTTCATTTTAATACCTTCATGTTTTTTTTATTACAAGTCCTTTCTTTCCTTCTTCCTTTCTTCATTTTGTTTTGATATCATGTTATGTGACAGAGTTTATTTTTCTGTATGAAAATTATTCAGTCATTTAATAGCAAAAAAAAAAAGGCCTATCTAGAGCAATTACGTCTTGACATCCTTCAAAAGACTACTCTTTAAACTTTTACTTTGCAAAACAATTTAAAATTTCCTTTTCGCTCTCTCTTTAATCTCTTACGTATGTGTTCAAAAGCAATTCTTGCTTTAAGCTGAAAGTCGCAGGAAGCTTGATCTGAATCACAGAAAGATGGTTGCAGACGATATCCCCCCCCCCCTAAAATTCCTGTACTAGCAAATATATTCATTGTGAATGCAGTGGTCACGCAGTACCCAAGGTCACTCAATGATGCCTCCCTGTTGACTAAGTAACTCTCCGGGAGAATGTGAGTATAAGTAAGGTACTCTCGCATAAGTAAGGTACTCTCCGATTTTGTTGATAAGCTACGTAAAACGGTTCACGAAATATCCATGATGACTCTGTATTTTTCGAATAGACTTGGAAAATTAAAATTTAGACCAAAAATTAAGTAATGCGCCCCATGTCTGCAGTAGAGCTGATCAATCCTCAATTTTCAGTCTTGATAGATTTCGAAATCGTTTTATTGTGGCAGAAAAAGTATTTCCCACTATGCAATCCCTTTTCACTGATAGACGCAACGCTGGAAGCCTACTATTAACGTTAAACCTATTTCCCTGGCAGGCGTTCAGACGAACTTCATTCTTTCGTTCTACTAGTTCAGACATTTACAGCTAGGATATGCAGTGATATTTCCACTGAACCGAATTACACTCGTTTCCCTTGTGTCCCAAATACAAAATGAAAGTTCCAGATTTTCCTAAGTACTGCCACTTTTTGGATAGACTCACGCTTGTTTGTTTTTCTCTAAACATTTTAATCCTATGAACCGGGGCGCCGCGTATACTGCCCAGAGTCAAGGAGAGCAGAGATGGACTGCAGGGGCCCAAGTTAGAAGATACGTATTCATCAGAGGGTCAGGGTTCAAATGGTTAATATTGGTCTAGAATCAGTTGTTATCATTCCTCCTCGTCCTCGTAATCTTCATTTCCGAAAACCTCCTTTTTTATATATATCACATGCCGCATGAAGTAACTTGAGTGGCTCGAGGACCTTCTAGTTAGTGAATTCTGGCAGAAAAAATGTTGGGAATACTTGGTGGCGGGAAAAGTTGTATATTGAATAGAAGCGTCAGTAATTACAGCGCAAGGCAGGATTCGAAACGCAGATTTTTCAAGCTAGGCTAGTTCATTCTTCGAAGAAGCCTGGTGTAATATAGTCTTCCTCTCTCTCTCTCTCTCTCTCTCTCTCTGTATATATATATAAAATATGTGGTGCAGTTCAATTTATCTTACAATGAATCATTCATACAAAAAGTAAATTAGTAAAGTTAATGATATGAAATGTCGAAATCACTTTGTTAACAAAATTTTTAATTTTGTGTGTGTGTGTGTGTGTGTGTGTGTGTGTGTGTGTGTGTGTGTGTGTGTGTGTGTGTGTGTAGGTATGTAGAAAAATAAGAAAGAACGCGTTAGGTAAATAATCCAGGGTTCTTTAGTATTTTTGTTTTTATTTTTAAAAAACAGTGCTCCATACAAATTGGTTATTCCTAAATTTTCGCTTGCGGATGAAACGGCTTGTTACTTTTATTCAATTTAATTTTAATAATTATATTGATGGTTTCGGCTCTCGTTTTTGAAACATGAGAACTCTTATGTAGTGAAGGAATCATATTTTTAAAAAAATAATTATAATATATAAATATATATATATATATATGTGTGTGTGTATCTGCGAGTGTGTGTTTGTGTCAGATTAACCAACACTTGCTAAATATTAATGTGTGTGCGTGAAATGGTATAGATTGAAAATACCTTTCACGGTAATGATATTTTAATTGAAAAACTCATGAAAAAAATATTTGTATAATCCAGAACAATGGCTTCTGTGAGATTTGAATCCACGACCTGCTGTTGATGAGAACATAGCCCTGAAACTGAGAGGTATAGAGACATCTGAAATTGATATTAATTGATAGAAATTATAGCCGTTGCATAGATTGTAAGTACACATGTATTCTCCGTTGAACACGTGTTGTCGTCTAAGATTCCTGCACCTGTTCCCTGTTTTTGTAATTGTAATTGTGATACCTTAAGCACGATCAGTTCGACTTAATAATGTTTGAATGATATAGAGAGGGAAAAAAAGACGAAATATTTTGTATCCATTATAGGCATTTCAAATTACTTATTGATAGAAAAATACTACTACACCTCGTCTACAATAAGGTGTCATTTACTAAACACAAGACCACGCACATTGGGCACTTAATGGGGATTGAGCTTACTCCTCAGTTGTAGCTAGCTGACAATTATCATAAGACAATGGACTCTTTATTTATCAAGATTTCCTTAGTTTTGGCACGAGGTCAGAATTAATGGGACACTCAGTGAGTATCAAATTCACTGTTCTGTAAAAATGGTCAGCCAGAGTAGCTGGCAAATAGTTAATAACCCTATTACAATGCGCTCATTTTGTTATTTTCAAAGCTTTCCTTAGGTTTGGCAAAAGGTCAAAATTATAGAGCACTCATTGACGATGAAATTCGTTACTAATATGATCAACCAAACTATGGGGATAGTATTTCAGATAATTTAGGGTATATTGACTGTAAATGTATCTCATAAACCGTATTACGAAACCGGAGAATGTGTTGTTGAAAACCAGGTAATAGAATCAACAAAAATGGGGATAATAGTCAAGGTAACATGGAATGTTGACAATACTTTCTCCTCGAGCTTCAGAGAATAAGAAGAAGTCAGGAAAATGCAGCGGTCAAAACGCAGTGTCCAAAGCAACTAAGATGAGGATAGTAGTCCAAATAATTTGTAGAACACTAAAACTAAGGAAAATAGGTGGAAAGCGCATCGGATGAATAAATTCCTGTAATAATGACGGCATTTATTTTCAGAATTTCAAACAAGACTTGAGAATCTCGAAATTTCATTGGCTGCACATTTTTTAGAATGGTGGAAGTACTTGATCTCGTGATTTCGAAGAAGACTTGGGTGACCAGAGAGTGCATCGGTTGATTAATTTGTGAAATATTAACAGTACATCGTGTGAAAACTTTTAGGCCATATTATAAAGTCCAGAGAGCGTACTGGCTGAAATATAGCGGTCACTGCAACAGAGATTAGAGAAAGTTTAAATACAATGTTTCTTCAGGACGTAGGCAAACATGGCTCTACATATACAGTACACTGTATATGTAGAGCCATGTTTGCCTACGTCCTGAAGAAACATTGTATATAAGAGAAACCCCGGATATAAGAGAGATTTTCTCTGGTCCCAAATTAGAGCCTGTGTTAATGCATATATAATAGACCAAACCCGGATATAAGAGAAACCCGGATATAAGAGACTTATCCGGTCCCGACAACTCTATTATATCCGAGTTACACTGTATTCCTTTTCTTAATTAGCCGGAGTGAGGTCTTTGGAAAGATAATGGAGTAATTTTCGTTTGTCTTTTCCACAGTTTGGAATTCAAAGAGTTCCCTGTCTTCGTCTGATTGTCACGCAGTTACCAGAGAGCCCAGACTCCGCAAGATGGAGAAGAGAAAGTTTCTTGTTAGCTTTTCCATTCTGAGTTTTCCTTGTCTTAGCGTATTTGTCACCCAAGTTTAGAGTGGCCTGTCTAAGTTGCTATTAAACCCATGGAGCGGAGGGGAATAGAGAGATTTATGTCTTTCCTAAGCATGTATACATATATATAATATATTTTCTGTTTATACGCCATTTTATAGATACAATTTATTTATGTAAATGCTCTGTTTTTAATTAAACAAGTATTAATTACATTCACCGGCCTGAATGTTTCAGAAATTTCGTAGAAAATGTGTGTTATCCAACAGGAATCGAACCTATATTCCTATATTTAAGACCTCATTTGATCCTCACATTTAGCTACAGAGAAGCGTCTTGTTAGTAAAGTTCGAATTACTGTTTATAAACACACAATCTTTGACGATTTTTCTCAGTCGATCATTTCTACTTTCAGGGGATTCAAGAGATGTAAAACTTTCTCCCTCCATCCCATCCCCCCTCTCTCCCCCCTCTCTCTCTTTCGATATATATATATATATATATATATACACACACACACACACACACACACATATATATATATATATATATATATATATATATATGTGCAAGTATGTATTTTCTGTTTATACGTTTTACTTATAGATGCAATTTATTTAAATAAATGCTCTGTTTTTAATTAAACAGTATTAATTATATTTACCGGTCTGAATATTCAAGAAATTTCGTAGAAAATATGCGTTCTCCGACAGGACTCGGACCCGTAACCCTTCTTATAGGAACCGACATATAGCCTGCCGTGCTGTTATCATTCAGCCACAGAGAAGCGTCTGGTTAGCAAAGTCCGAATTACTGTTTATAAACTTGGATGCGAGAAAGCCAGAAGATGGAGGTAACATCGGTAAGATCGTTTTGTTCAAAGGAGGTCTCCGGAGGACACAAACCCCCAACTGGAATTTTTTTTCCTTTGATTTAAATTAAAAATCGGGGAGTGGGGGATACAAACCTCCCACTGACTTTTTTTCCTTTTGATTTAAATTAAATTTAAATCTGAACAAGGGAATGGCTCCTATCCAAAATATAGAGGGAGAAAGCCAGAAGATGGAGGACACATCGGCAAGATCATTGAGTAATATTGAAATGCATCATTTTTCTTTACAAATTATAACAATGAATTAAAATCAATCATCATTTTCTTACAAAAAATCTCTGACACGCAGCAAGACGCGGGTAATTCGACTAGTTGTATAATGAAAACAAACAAGGATGCTCGATGTCAAATATAAAAATATACAGAGCCAATATAATAAATATAAGAAAAAATACTCAGATATTACAGCCTTTTCACGAATTTAGTTTCATTTAGACACCTAGATATGCGGTTACCTCGCTATTTTCAGACGGCACGAATAGCGAGACACTCAATTCCTTATTTTATTGGTATCTAGTCACTTGTACCGCCTGAAGATTGTGGGATATCGACATAACTATCTAGGTATCCACATGAAACTAAGTCGCGGGATGATAGTAATATCTGAGTATTGTTTTTTCTTATTTTTTCAAATAATATTGTCAATTTCGTTGGAGGCGAATTTTAGCTATGCGGAAAAGATATCTCTTTGCTCTTAAATGTTTTTTTTTTATTTTTCATTTTTTAGTGAAAACTTTCCTCTCAAAGAAAAAACTATTTGTTGGCACCATACGCATCAACCGTTTCGTATATGCCCCCAAACGTAGCAGCGATATCATTTTAAGAAGTTGCCATCAAGTCTATATCTGCAATTTCACGTTACTCCGCCAGATAAAGTAGTTACATTTTTAATTAGTTTTATGGTGGAAGCTTAGTAAGGTTCGATGAAAACGGTTTTCCTTCCAGAGAAAGCCAAACGATATTGTTATGTAATCAGTTGCGGACGTGATTGGTTTATTTGCAAACAATTTTATCATTTGACGTCATAAGGCATGGCCTCGTTTTGGCAATAGGATTCGCAACTCGTAAACGTATGTTTTTTATTTATTTATTTTTTTTTTATTTTTTATTTTTGTAAATTGCCAGTAGACTGACAGCTATTCTCCAGACACCAAAACACAAGTAGATATTCAAAATAAAGTGACAGAACGAAAGTAGGAAGTGAAAACGAAAAAACACAAAAAGAAGAAAACATCAAAAAATGAGTTAAAAACAGACAATCGGTAAAAAAAAAATACCACCAAATTCAAGAGGAAGTCATGATGTGACTAAAATAAGTAGTGGTGGGGGATGAAAAATACTTGGCCCAAACTATTAGGTTGGTGCAAAAATAATGACGTAATAATGTCGTTTTTTGACGTATTTTAACGTCAAAAAACGACATTATTACGTCATTATTTTTACACCAACCTAATACTTTCTAAAATCTGAAAAAAATCAGATTGATTTCATTTAGGACAGAGACGATCATGGTACTCCACAGTTTCATTTTCTTTTCATATGCGTGAGTTGCTAAGGCTTCTATAATATAATATAATATATATATATATATATATATATATATATATATATATATATATATATATAATAATAATAATAATAATAATAATAATAATAATAATAATCAGACAAATATGTATCACTTGAAACGTTATTTTTGATGGATAGTCATATTTGAGTAGACGCTCTGATTAAAAAGTATATTTATTTATTTTCATCTACCGGCCTGAATATTATTAAAGAGAGTAGAACCTGTGTCCCCGAGGACAGAATCTGTTCTTTCGCGAACAAGTGAGAAGGCGCCCCAGGCTAAACGGTGGCTCCCTCTTCCCTGAGGGACGCAGATTCGATTAAGAGTTGATATACCGTTAAACAGACAGATCAATCATTCAAATATTAGTTTACTACAGTCTAATCTTATACCAGATTCCGAAAATGGAGAACATTTTCAGCATGATGGTGCTTCTTGCCAAACATCACATGCAACAAATGGTGTCTTGTGGATAAAGATATTCAACTTTTGCAAGATTGGCTAGTACAAGTCATGATATCAATATAATTGAACCATTGTGAAAGAAATTGAAAAAAACAAGTCGCTCCATTCAATGCCAGATTGAAATGAGGCAATTATTCGAGACCATTATTCGAGGCAATTATTCGAGACCATTATTCGAGGTAATTATTCGAGGCAATTATTCGAGCTAAAGGCAGCAACACTAATTATTGATTCCATACTTTGATATTATTTTCTTTCTGTAAAAAGAATTATAAATTATTTTTTTTATTTTACAAACATGGCCAGCACATTGTGGCCGTATTCATAGTTGATGGTATTGATTGTTGGCCTTTTCTTTTTTGCTATTAGTGCTTCCATTATTTCCAGTCTTTTTTACATGTGGGTGAGGCTATTATATTTGTATTTTCTACAAGTATGTTGCGGATGGAGTTTCGTAGGCCTCCATGTATGTTTAAATGAATTTTCTGATACACACACACACACACACACACACACACACACACACACACACACACACACACACACACACATATATATATATATATATATAATTTTTTTGATGGTGATTCAGTGTTCTTGCATTGCCTTTACTCAGCGTGACTATCTTGTGAGATTGTGTAAACATAATGCATGGTCGTCAGTAAAAGAGACAGTACAAGATAGGATCTACATATTTGGGATGTCAAAATCAAGAAGGCTCAAGGATTCAACACTGTGAAGTGTAGAGTAGTAAGAGACGACGGAAAATGTGACCAAATTTATTAAGTACTACAAAGGATGGAAAATTGTGTAGAGCCATGACCGCCAATTTCCTGATGGGACACGACACATAGAAGAAGAGGATTCTTAAGATTCTCTGCCGTCCACCATATAGCATTAACATAAATAAAGTTACTAGCTTATATCCCTCAGAGTTTACTCCATGAGTTCAAGTGCCCTACGAGGCTGGCATCCCACTCTCACCCCTTCACTGTAGAAACTCCTAAATGCAGCCGTCTCTTCTACTCCAATAGCTTCATGCCTCGCACCTCTCGCCTGTGGAACTCCCTTTCCTATTCCAGTTTCCCTGAGATCTATAATCTCCAGCTATTCAAATGTAATGTCAATCGACATCTCCAGTTACCTTGATCTATCCACTACCCTTCTCCTCATCCTTTCTTCTATCACTCCTATCTGATCTTGCTCCAAATTTTCTGTAACCCCTTGCGTCCTAGTGGCTTCCCGCCTTGCTTTGGATTGAAACGCCTAAAAAAATAAGTTGATAAAATGTACTGAGAAAAGCACACTGCTAATCGCTCTTATTTTGGGGGTAAAATTAACGAAAGTAATTATTCTAATAAGTCGATCCTAAAGTTTTGCACGCCAATACATACATACATACATATATACATATATATATATATATATATATATATATATATATATATATATATATATATATATATATATATATATAGTAAATAAGAGACAACTGAAATTTCTAAAGATCAAAATGACGATAGAGGGCTTGGAGAATTTGACAGTCACAGGATATATTGAAGGCAGGGGAAAAAGAGGAAAGTACTAAACGAACTTAGTAGATAAGTAGAAAAGAAAAGACTTATTTCGAGCTACAAAGAACCGGAAGTTGTGGAGAGGCATGATCATCTACGTCCCAAAGGGACACAGCATATAGAATATATATATGTGTGTGTGTGTTTATGCAACTATGAGAGGACGTTAGTAAGTACTTAAATAGTTGTTTTTTGAATTTTTAATAGTATAATGTCCGCACTTTGAGATCAATAAACGAAGATTATATTGAAAATGAGTATATGTTGTTCAAAATAAATACTTTTTCATTATGAGGCTACAGACTTATTAATACATTTACATATATAATCGGCATTAGAATCGTGTGAAATGTGAGTAAATCATAAAAGTAAGATTTCACGGTCGTTTGCCGATTTAGTTACTCTTCGAATCATTTCAGTCTCGTATTTCCAGCTGTTTCATAAATTTGTTGATATTACGAAACGATTTAAAAAAGCAATCATCGGATGATAAAGTCACTCTTACACAATATGGATGGAGATCCAGTGATTCCTTTATCTCCAGTTCTGTCAACAGTTCCTTGGTTCTTTGCATCAAGTTGGCCATGCGCATATACAGATGTGCATTTGGGTAGCAATCCCTCTTTTATACAAGTTTCATTAAAGACGACTGACAATGTACTGCTATTAAGTGTTTTTTTATTAAACTTTTTCTATAAGTGATTTCTTTTCTGGACATAAAGTGTTTAAAGCCTGTCAGAATATTCTATTTATCCGAGCACATTCGGCTATTCCATTAGGCATTATCAAGTTTTTTTTTTAATGAATGTGTAGATTTTTTATATATGTTTCTAGAGTAATGCTAATGTTTTTTTTACAAACATGGCCAGCACATTGTGGCCGTATTCATAGTTGATGGTATTGATTGTTAGCCTTTTCTTTTTTGCTATTAGTGCTTCCATTATTTTCAGCCGTTTTTACATGTGGATGAGGGTATTATATTTGTATTTTCTACAAGTATGTTGCGGATGGAGTTTAGTAGGTTTCCGTCTATGTTTAAAAGTTTATATATATATATATATATATATATATATATATATATATATATATATATATATATATATATGCCCAAGATTGCATACTAGAAAAAAAAGTGCTCAATGACATAGAATATCTATCTATCTATCTATCTATTTATCTATCTATCTATCTATCTATATATATATATATATATATATATATATATATATATATATATATATATATATATATATATAAATTAATCTCATCGAGGGGTTTAAGGGTTAATTGTTAACACTTAAGAATATGAGTATGCCTATGAAATTTTCAGTGGTACAAATAAAAGGATTATTTTCGTAGAGGGTGGGAGAAAGCGAGAACGTTACCTGTTATCCTGATTGTTGTTAAAGGCGCATACGAAAACAAATACCACTCGAAACAACCAATGTGAAATTTGAAAGAAACAGACACTTATTATAATGACATCAAAAACACAAAAAGGACAGATTGAGAAATAGTAACCAGTTAAAAAAAAAGGAAATATGTTTCATAAAAACTAATATAAAATTTTCAAGAAAACTTTCAGAAACCGGAGATTCTTTTGATTTGTTTGTTTGTTTGTTTGTTTGGGTTTTATGGCATATCAACCACTGTGGGTTATTTAATGCCAAATCCAGTTTATATGAATTTTAAATGCCTATTTTGTATGGAATAAAAAATGTATAGCTGGCAACATTATTGTTTCAAAAAAAAAAAAAAAAAAAAAAAAACTTAGAGCTGGCAACATTATTGTTTCAAAAACTTAGAGCTGGCAACATTATTTTTCTGAAAACATTATCTGAGACCTTGCTGTTGGATGCAGTTTATCGTCATACCCGGGACGCGGGTGCAGTTTACCGTCATACCCAGGACGCGGATGTAGTTTACCGTCATGCCCAGGACGTGAGATTCTTTTGAGATGGTACAATACAGTTCCTTTTTAAAAAATATTCTAACTGGACATATTCTTTTCAAAAATACATGCTAACTTATTTCAAAGTCGAAACTGAAAAAGAAAATTCACTAAAGGCGTTGAGGACATTAATAAATTTTTTCTTTGTTTTTAAACATATTTTGAGTATTAATTTCCAGAATTTCCTGGTTTCTCTTAGCTTCTGCTTCTGTTTCTTTCTTTTGCTTCTTACTGCTTTCGTAAGAAACAAACTAGTACATCCACTGGTGTCAGCTTGTCCTTTTGAAATCTTTCTCTAGTTTTTGCCCTTCTGGTTCCTCCTTCAGTCCGTCTTAAATTATTGTAGCCTTCTGATTTTTTCACCCAATTCGACTTCTTATATAGACCTCAGATATGTTCCAGAGAAATTCCAAACTTTAAATATGCATGTAAAAATGTTGCCCTTCTCATTGGTAAAAAAAAAACCCAAAAGTTTATCTCTTGAAATTTGAAAATGAAGTAACAAACAGCTCGCCTTATTTCAGCGTATTTTTTCGAGCCATTCTAATTTTAGAAAAATTTAAAAACAAACGTTTCACATCAAATTTATTAGTTAATTTTTTGATAACCGTCAGGCTTACGTTTAATCATTTTAAACACTTCCTTTGAAATCAGTTGTAATATAATAAATAAACCCAGTCTGTTTTAATATCTATTTTTTCTTCGCTTTTTCATTAAACATTTATTTAATTTACATTTTTTATGTAAATTTTTATACCATTCTTTGTTTCCATAAATATTGCAAGCGAGAAGTGCGAGAGAAGAAACTGTTAGCATAGAACTTATAGTTACATCTGACAATTTCAACTGTAAAATGATCCGACCTAGTCTGCCAATTTAGTATTGCGCTCAAATTGCTAAATCAAGGTACAAAAGAGGAAAGTTTATCAGAAAAATTAATATGAAAATATTTATAGAAAAGTACGTACGTTACAGCGATGCGAAAATGACTGATGCCAAGATACCATGTCAGTAGCGATAATATTGCAGATTCTTCTTTGGATTTTATCAAGAATATCACAAAAGGCAATTTTTCATGGCTGTTTGCCTACGAGTTTTCCCTTAGTCTGTTTTCGGTTTCGTATTTACAGCTGTTTCATGAATTTATTGATATTTCTACACGAAATGATTTTTAAAATGTCACTATCGAGAGACAAAGTTACTTTATCACAATATGATGGAGATGCAATGCTTCTTTTATCTCCGGTTCTGTTAACGGTTGCTTCTGTCAATGGTTCGTTATCATCTTTGCACCGAGTTGGTCATGCGCGGATACAGATAAAAAAAAAGAAGACAATCAAATCAAGCGATTTGCGCAAAAGATATTTTTAAAACTGAAGAATTTGATCTTGGAGTATGCCTTAAAAGATTGTGGGGCGTCAGTGTCTGTTTTCATAAAAATTGCAAGGAAACAGGACAGTGATTCTATAGAGGCTGTTCGAATTTTCAAGGCGAGACCAAGATATACAGGAAACAGGGCATACATTCTATAAAGGCTCTCCGAATTTTTAAAGTTAGAACAAGATATACAGTATTTATATAATAATAAGTGAATAAAATAGCATATATTTTATGTTTATAAAGTCAATGTTTTAACTGAATAAAAAAAAAATCTTTTTCTTTTAGTCAAGTATGTTTTTTTTTTTTTACATAGTTTTCCGTTGCCTTCTGTACCGTTTAGAATTAAAACATTTCCTTCTCTTAGACTTGTTAACATAAAAGGTTAGAAAGCCAAGTCTAACCTGCTATTTAATTCCTAGCTGAAAGAAGAGACGTATTCATGGTTTCCCAATGGCATTTGTGAGAAAGTGAACGCAAAGCCCTACTCGGAATTTGAACTCGGCTCGTTGATTCCATTTTAATATCTGATATCCGTTACACTACACGTACGTCCTTTTATTTTGTTTTTACTTTTGTTATAAAATTTCACCCGCAAGCAAGGCAACAAAGCCACTAAGATACAAAGGAGGCACTGAGGGCGAAAGACTAAGAGAAAAAGAAAAACATTATTGAGGAGATACGACAGTAAAAGAACAGGAATTAAGAATACAGATGTCGACTGACATTGCATTTACATTTTTGAAAATTAACGTTGTCTGGAAAGCAAGAAGTCGGTAGAAAGTTCCACAAGCGAGAAGTGCGGTAGAAGAAACTGTTAGCATAGAACTTACGGTTGCATCTAACAAATTCAACTGTAAAACGGAGAGATCTTACTGTCAATCTGCGCTTAAATTCGTAATAGGCAAAAGGAAGATACGTTACAGCGGTTGGAAAGTGATTGAAACCGAGATGCCGTGTTGGGACCGATAAAATGGGGAATTCTTCTTTCGATTTATCAAGAATAGTATAAAAAGTAAGATTTTCAAGGCTGTTTGCCTACGTGTTCCTCCTCCAGCCTCTTTTCGGTCTCGTATTTCCAGCTGTATATTGTTGATATTACTACACTAAACGATTTTAAAAAAGCAACCATCGGATGACAATGTCACACTTACAGAATATGATGAAGATCCAGTGATTCCTTTATCTCCGCATCTGTCAACCGTTTGTTGTCGTTTTTACGTCAAGTTAGCCATGCACAGATACAGATAAAAAAAAAAAATTATCGCATCAAACGGCTCGAACAAAAGACGTTATTGTTAAGGTAGTAATTTCTAAAACTTAAGAATTTGATCTTTGAGTATTCTTTAAAATTTTGTGTGACACCAAAGATATTTTTTATAAAAATTGCAAGGAAACAGAAAGTACTCACTGTAGAAGACTAACGATCGTGATATACAGTCATTTTCTGTTTGAAAAAAAAAACGAAGGTAAGTATATTATATTTTTAATTATTTTTTATTTTCAAAGAAAGCAAATGCTAAACGCCTGTAAACATTTATCTCAATTTTTAAAAATGCCATATCCCTTTAGGACGTAAGCGATTATGACTACATTGATCCTTTTTTTCCATTATTATCTGCTTTCTTCAATTCTGGGGAAGATAGTGAAGAAGTTTTCCATTGCCTTCTCCAACATTCAGACATTTCCTTCTCTTAGACTGGTTGCCAACGGTGGTGAGGGAGCCCAGTATCACTTGTCATTTAATCCATAAGTAAACGCAACGCACCTATTCATAATTTAAACTCAGCTTGTCAATTCAGAATAGGACCTGATATCTGTTACACTATACACACGTCCTTTTATTTTATTTCTTTTAAATCATTTCATCCCCAAGCAAGGCAACTAAGATGCATTAGCTCCTGCGTCCGAAAGAACACGAAAAAAATTATTCAGGAGACAGATCAATGAAAGAACAGGAATTTAGAAGACAGAAGATAATGACTGACATTGTACTCAAACTCTTGAAGCTAAAAACCGATTGGTAACCAACATCCCGATCTGCACAGTTTACTCAGTAACGTCTGACAATGCAATGTTCTCTCGAATCTTTAAGGAGTGGCCCGTGTTAAAATTAAAGTGGATCGTGTGAGCAAATTAAATCGTATAACTTACCTTCTGGGAATTGAAGGCGTGAAATATATATGTATTTTTAAGAACGGCAGTTAACATAATCGTGACAGGGGAAACTTCTTAGTAATTTGACAAGCGTACAAGCTTATCAAGTTTGCATTGAATATTACCGTTACATCTGGTCTGGTGCTACTGTTATGTATTTAGAGATTCTTGATAAAAATCCAAACAAGAATCTGCAATTTTATCGGTCCTGAGATGGAATCTCGGCTTCAGTCCCTTCCCCACCGTCGTAACGTAGCTTCCCTGTGCTTTTTAGATAAACATTTTCATGGCAATTGCTCTGATAAACTTTCCTCTTTGGTAACTAGACTTGACCCGGTATAGATTGGTCTCATCATTTTACAGTTGAAATGGCTAGGTGTAAACGTAAGTTCTATGCTAACAGTTTCTTCCTTCGTACTTCTAGCTTGTGGAACACTCTTTCGGCTTCTTACTTTCCAGTCAACATTGATCATCAAAAATCTAATGACAACGCCAATCGTTATATTCTGTCTTCTTAATTCCTGATCTTTTATTGCTCACTCTTAATATTTTTATTTTTCTCATAGCATTTTACACTTAGTAACACCTTGCATCTTAGTGGCTTTGTTGCCTTGCTTGGGGTGAAATGATTAAAAAATGTATATCTTGTTTCGAAATTATGACGTTCAATGAATTGCTGAAGCAGCGTTGTAATTATGTTTAAATCAATTTCTTTCCTAGATATTCATTTCTTTGCAGAAAATGAACAATAGACGATCGTCGCTGCTCAGAAGATAATGCTGTGTATATAGTGGAATTATATAGGATTTATCCACCGTGGGCTTATTTCTAAGAGCCAAAGCAATTAATTCGAACAAGTATTGTTCCAAGTTAAACCAAATAAAGGCTGTAATGAATTAAAAGTCGGGAATTAGTTAAGACAAAGGTCATGATCTTTTATCAAGATAAAATGCTTTTATTTATGCTTGCTAACCTCGTAGACTCCCCTGTGAAGTATAGGGCCACAACCTCAGTCGCTAAGTTTCGCTCCTATGGTTTCTGTAGCAAGTATTTTTTTTATAGGGTGTAGTTTAATTTAAAATCTTTTAGCTTGAAATTAAAATTAAAATAAAAGCGTCAAGAAAGATTTTTCATTTTTCAAAATTCATTTTAAACCTTAGGTATCGCGTTTCTGTGGAGGTACTGTGTATAAATAGTTGTTTTGTTATGCATGTCAGCGGCCACCAAAATGTTGTGAGGGATTCATTCACATCACAGCAGCAGAAATTGGCCTCCTGTTCACAGAGATAAAAGCATACGTAACAGGAAATAAAACGTAGGCAATTAACCGGAAAAGCATAATAAATCGTATGTTAATTTCATACAAATGATTTATATTTTTTGTGTATTGGCGTGTGTATTTTTTAAGCTACAATTGTTTTATGGTACATGTGATAAAGGGAGAAATTTACTCCGTAGTATTACAAACCATATTACAGGGAGAAGTTGAACACGTGTTGCCCGTACCAAGGTTCGTGGTGAAGAGATTGAATTTAAAGTATTTTGGCGGGATGTCTGTATTTCCGGTAGCATGCTGGGAATATTTTTATTATTTTTAATTTATATTTAATTTATTTTATACAGCGTTTTTTGTTATTGTTTTATTTTATTTCTAATAATAATAATATTCCTACAGTACATATTTAACACGCATGTATTGTTTGGAATTCGGTCGTTGAATTTTTAATATAAAATTCCTAGAGGGCTGAATTTCCTACATGGGCATAACCATGTTTATATGGTAAACAGGTCAAGATTATTACGTTGGCTTCGATGTTTTCATTCATCCACCGTATTCAGCACATATTCGCTTACTGTTTAAAATATAATTTCCCTTGATAAGTCAACTGAAGAAATCCTTTGCTTAGAGGAACACTTTCTTGGAGGGGGCCGCTGACCGCGGGTCTCAAAAAAAAAAAAAAAAAAAAAAAAGGTCCAGTAGGAGAGAATGTTAAAATTTCTTTCTTTTCAGGAAATTTGATTTCTCAAGTGCATTTACTGCTATCACTCTTTCCAGTGCTAATGGGGGTTTCTTTTTAACTTTTTTTAAAAAAAAAATACCATGTGGAAAGTCAACATGGCTACCGATTTTTGCTGTTGCAGTTGGAAATCTTTAAGTGATGTGTGTGTGCGTCTGTGTGTTTTTGTTTTTGCTGTTCGGTTTAGCTCGTTGTTTGTGATTCTGTAAAATGTCTGATGAAATATTGTTTTCTTAAAATGGTGTTTTCATTTGATTGAAGCCGTATCAATTAAAAGCGATTTTATATTTCTGAACGTGTTGGGTACCATCAATGACTTCTATCTGGTGAAAATAAGACGAGGTTAATTCAGGAACATGACTCAAAAATTCTTAGGACAATATTTTGATTCTGTGGCATCTGATGATGTTGCAAAATAAAGTGTAAGCTGTCATGTATTTAATTTTCTTATCTCTTGTGCTAAAATTGTTTTTAACTAATCCGTGAACCGAGGTATTTAAAATGTTCAGAATTTATCAACACAACATGATGATTTTTTATGATGGATTTAGGGTATGTACACCTATATCATCAGCATTTCTCACTTCATCATCATTACACTTGGCCTCTGGAATTAAAACAAGATTTGCTGTTTTCTATTAGTAGTTTTATACTTGGACTTACATTGTTTCTAATTTACAACATCTTGATTATGTGTTTTTTTCTCTTCTATTTACATGTGCCACGCATTTTAGTTATTGCTGTTGTAGGAAGTCTTCAGGTGATGTTGCTTTTATTATTTGGTAAAACTGTTTATTTATGATTATGTATCGCCAGTCTATAGCATTATCTTTTTAAAAACCTAAAGGGTTCATTTACTTGAAGCTGTTTTTAATCATTAATCTGAGAAAACAGTCGTTTATAGCTGATAATTTAGACATTTCTGAATGAGTTAAATGTCATACGTAACATCCATATGAGAGTCTAGATCAGATGAAGCTATTTAATAGCATGACTTGAGTTTTCCTGGTTAATAATTTGGTTTCATATAGGTTGGATAACAAACCCAACCTGTCTTCTATTTCCTTATTTCCTACATTAAATTTGTTATAAGTGATCTTTACACCGAGCTATTTGTTTTTTTTTTCTCTTCTAGTTAAATATGCTACCCATTTTTGCTGTTTCTGCTGTTGGAAGTCTTCAAGGGATGTGATTTTTGTTATTCGGTAAAGCTCTTTATTTGTGATTCTGTATCGTCAGTCTACAAGATTATTTTCTTTAGAACTTAAAGGATTCATTTACTTGAAGCTGTTTTTAATCATTGAACTGAGAAAACAGTTGTCTATAATTGATAGTTTAGGCATTTCTGAATGGGTTAGATACCATATGTAATATCCATATGAAAGTCTAGATCAGATGAAGCTATTTAATAGCATGACTCAAGTCAATTTTCCTGGTTAATAATTTGGTTTTATATAGGTTGGATAACAAACCCAACCTGTCTTCTATTTCCTTATTTCCTACACTAAATTTGTTATAAGTGATCTTTACACCAAGCTATTTGAAGTGCTTTGAATTATTAATTCCACATTCTGGATTTTTATGTTAGATTTAGAGTATGTGTAATCACTACTCCCATTTCAATTCCAGGTCATAATTTCTGTTTTGGAAAGATTTATCTTAAACCCTTCTTGGAATTCGAAGAAGAGAATGTTAATTTATTTTGTTCAAGCTCATTCTTATACGAAACTATGAACACCTATGACGCCAACATTGTCTCCATTCATCATCAGTACAATGGCCTCTGGAGGGCAAACCAAAATGCTCTTTTCTCTTCGTATATTCATTTGGGATCTGTTACGGAATGTTTAAATTATCTAGGCCGATTTCTTCACGCGTGTGCTTGTACATGCGCAAAGCATAGTATAGAAAGAGATTAAACAGGTTGGGGCACTTATTTTCTCTTTCTACTCCTGATGAGGTTTGAAATGGTTTAGTTTAATGGTCTCCACTAGAGAGATTAAATGTGAATCAATACAATTCCTCTATAAGACCAAGATGTTCAGTATAATGATAAGAAAGACAACGACTGAGAAAATTAAAACTAAAAACACAAGCGCATGCGCGAACACACTGAAAAAAAACCCCTAACCGTTTGCAAGTTTATAATGTTGATGCCGCTATTATAATTTGTTATTGCTGCAGTCGACGATGTAAAGGAACCCGGTGCTTAACTATGATCCCATTTGATTCTAATAGAAATATTGATGGAAATTATGTTAATGGTAAAACGATAATGTTGTGCTTGACGACGAAAAAGATATTAGCATTTCTGATGACTATAGCATTTGTACCGCTAATGATTGATGAACGATCTCTCGGTGGAAATCCCCACGGTGCTGATATTGGTAGAGCGAAAGAGGTCAGGGGGTTACACACTGGTCTGTTAATGCGAACCACCCATATTGTTTTACATGTTAACGGTCGCTTAAGTGCTACAGAAACAAACCACACCCACATAAAATAAGCTTTCCAATATACAACTTATTCAAGGATTTAATTTTCCGGGACTGCATTTATAAAAAGTAGCCTGGGGGAGTATAAAGTTTCTGTCAGAAATCTCGTTAGTCGAGTTGAGGTTGGCCTTATTTAGTTGGTCTTTAAAAGGAAATTTATAGGGGTATTTAAATTTGCGATAACGACATCTGTTATATACACTTTCAGTTCGCCATTTTTTTTCCTCTTTCATTATTTTCTCATTTTTATTTATTTCCACTTATTTTCACCTTTTTCTGTTTCTGTCTTTAAAAAAAAAAAAAATATATCGGTCTTTCTTTTCTTTTTTCATTTTTCTATCTTTATTTTCTGTTTTTGTTGTTTATCTTTCTTTCTTTCTTTCTTTCTTTCTTTCTTTCTTTCTTTCTTTCTTTCTTCAATCTTTCAGATCTTTTCTGTTAATTCACCTCCAAAATGTTAATTCATTCAAAAGTAAAAAGAATTTATATTGACTAAAATTGTCACAAAATTCTCCAAAATTAGGCCCTTCCATTGTACTCCGGTCATCCCAAATGTGGGCAACTCGGGTGCGCGAATTCTGAGTGTGGGGTCTGCATTCACGCTCACCCCAATAAACAATCCAAAAACGTATTTTTTTTTCCTTTTTTCTTTTTTAAATTGTAAAAATTCTCTGTAAGTACCTCGAATATCATCCGCATATATGAAATGTGAATAACTTCCTGATTTTTTTTGTAATTTTTCATTCTGAGGGTTGGAGTTGTTGAGAGTTAAGCTGAATTTAAAATTTGATTTGAATTTGATTTAAAATTTAATAATTTCAAAAGAGTGCCTAAAATTTAAACAAACTGATTTAAAATTTATATTTTCTTGGAGTGAATTAATATTTGCAATAAGTAACTTTACATTATTTGGCGTGAATTAACTTCTTTCTTTGACTTCTGTTTCTTTGATATTTTTCTTTTTCTTTATTTTTTCTCTCGTTTTAATTTCTATTTGTCTTTCTTTATATTTATTTCATTTTTTCTTGTTTTTTTCTCTTTCTTTTCTTTTATTTTCTCATTCTTTCTTTCTTTATTTGCTATTTTCTATTACTTTCTTTTCTTTTCCTTTTCTCATTCTTTCTTTTAACTTCATTTCTTTGTTTCTCTTACACTTTTCTTTTCTTTTTTAATTCGTTAATTTTCAATTACTTTCTCTATATGTCTCATTTACTTTCTATTTATTTCTTTTTCATTTCCCCCCCTTCTTTTCTTATTCTTTTTCATCATTTAGCCTTGTTGTCTTTTTCTCTTCTTCTATCTTTCGTTTTCTTTTGTATTTCTTTTTCATTTTACGTTATTTCTTTTTTGTACCTTTCTAAGTTCGTACGTACATTCATATGTATATATATATATATATATATATATATATATATATATATATATATAGTGTGTGTGTATGTTTGTGTGCACATATATATATATATATGCTTCAATAATTCACTTGAACATTTCTAATATATATATATATATATATATATATATATATATATATATATATATATATATATATATATATATACGTGTGTGTGATATCATATCTTGGGTGCTGCTGTTAGTTTTTTCAATCAGCACCTGACGACTGCATTGTGCATAACATTCAGAGTTGTGCAACCGCTGAGTGAAAAAAGTATACACACTTATATATATATATATATATATATATATATATATATGCACACAAACATAGACACACACACTATATATATATATATATATATATATATACAGTGTAACCCGGATATAAGAGAGTTATCGGGACCAGAGACGAAGTCTCTAATATCCGGGTTTCTCTTATATCCGGGTTTGGTCTAATTGTTTAGATAAGTATGGCTCTAATTTGTGACCAGAAAAAATATATCTTATATCAGGGTTTCTCTTATATCCGGGTCTCTTATATCCGGGTTACACTGTATATATATATATATATATATATATATATATATATATATATATATATATAAGTGTGTACACTTTTTTCACTCAGCGGTAGCACAACTCTGAATGTTATGCACAATGCAGTCGTCAGGTGCTGATTGAAAAAACTAACAGCAGCACCCAAGATATGATATCATACACACGTATATATATATATATATATATATATATATATATATATATATATATATATAAGAAATGTTCAAGTGAATTATTGAAGCACTCTTCAGGGCGAGATGTTCCATAAATCAGACATCAGATCATATATTTATATTCTTTCTGGTCGAACTAATGGTGATTCTATCTTTCAAATCTCAAGTTCAATTCAAATTCTTAACATGTTAGTTTCGTTAGAAACGTCACGGGATTTAAATTTAGAATGAGGTAATTTTTTCCACACTGAATGAATAATCAAAAAAATCTTTTTATCTCATGTGGGGAATAGACTATTTCGACAGACGTGGCATGAAAATAAATACATCGAGCTCTCTATTCTGGATCAGATTTAATCATTTTATATTACTGGAATACACTCGATCCTATACCCACGGATTAATTTTACATTTACTACATATATATGTGCGTGTATATATATATATATATATATATATATATGTGTTTATATATATATATATATATATATACGTAGAAAACTGTTTATATATATATATATATACGTAGAAAACTGGTTTTATATATATATATATATATATATATATATATATATATATATATATATATACGTATTTATATATATAATTTCGTCATAATTGCAAATTTCTAAGTATTGTATACTTCATGATATAGAAATTATCGATTATTTATTGTATAGGATCTGGTAATACGTTTAAAAGATTTATGAAACATTTGGCCGAAGAATGCAAAAATTCTGAGTCTGCAAACCAAATAATTCATTTGTACTTTTCATAATTTATTGAATATAACACCTTTACTTATCAACTGGGCGCTTTTGGGCAGGTTCTGCTAAACTGGTAAAACATAAAATTTTTGTACTTTTCACGTGTTTTCTCGCTTGTAGCATATACTTACTCATATATATATATATATATATATATATATATATATATATATATATATATATATCTGTGTGTGTATGTATGCATGCAATATTCATATATATATATATATATATATGTTACTCATATATATATTATTGATGTTGGTTATTATTATTATTATTATTATTATTATTGTTATTAATTTGAAATTGTGATGATTATTACAATGCGATGATGAGTTTTGCTGTCTGTAATGACATGGCTATTAGACATATTACTGTTACTCTTAATTGTGATTACCTCATGCTAACTTGTTCAGCCCTTTAAGGAAAAATTTGTTTCTAGCTGAACCTATCGGCTCATCTTTAATTCTTCTATCTTTCCTTTCTTTTCTTTCACTCCCTCTCTCTCTCTCCTTCTCTTCCGGGAAAATGATTAAAATTAGCTAATCCTGCACCAATAACATGTACAAAATTATCAACTCTCATAACCACTATATTTTAAGTAAATTCTATAGGATAAACAACAAAACTGGTACGGACCCCCCCCCACACACACACTGTAATTGTAGAGATAGAGAAAATTGTCCAGTTAAGGGCAAATGCAGATCTACTAGGGCGATATACCAAGCTACCATTTCACTCAAAAAATATATTAAATTATGTTTACATTGGAATTTCCGCGGCGGAATGGAAACAGAGATGTTATACCCATAGTCATTCTTTTACCAACCTTAAATTAAAATATCAGACAGCTATTTCTAAAAAAAAAATTGGGGAATTGAAGGAAAAAGGTCTGAATCCTCAGAAAAATGATAGGTTTTGCTCATACTCTTAATAGTCTAAGAGATGGGTGTAACCTATGTTTAGAAGAAAAAATTAGAATAATAAATTACAATAATCGAAGCAAACTATTAAATCAAAGGAATGAATTAGTTTTAAAATGTCGCCATAGAGGCAGATTTAGACTTCTATAATAATATAAATCTTACTTTATTACATTTTATTTTCTAACTCTTTCTTCTAATGTTGAATATATAACTTAATTTAATTTCCATATTTTCATTTCTTCTCCATATTTATAATATTTTATAACTGTCCCCTGTTCTCAGAACTTTCTTTATCACTCACACCTCTTTATCCATATACTTTTTAAAAGTTCTTTTTTTTTAATATAACTTGGTATGTTTTGGCTTTCTTAATATTTTAACTTATCTTAGAATTGGATAATTTATTTTATCGTTAACTTTTTTATTCTTTAAGTTAAATTAAAAAAAAAATATATTCTCAATCAGCTTGACTGTTAATCTTGTTAATATATCTGATTTGTAGGTACAGTGTAACCCGGATATAAGAGACCCGGGTATAAGAGAAACCCAAATATATGAGAGATTTTCTCTGGTCCCAAATTAGAGCCTGTGTTAATGTAAACAAAATAGACCAAACCCGGATATAAGAGAAACCCGGATATAAGATACTTCTTTTCCGGTCCCGACAACTCTCTTATATCCGGGTTACACTGTAATTAAAAAAATTATATATAAAACTCCCTTTTCGGCACTCCTTTAGTTTCAATTCAACACCTAATTCTACATAGAACCATAACTTAGGGTCATAAGGTTAATATCCGGGTTGAATTTGTGGAGCATTTAAGACAGCTATTTTCCGCCGTCCCCTACCACCGACACGGGCATTTCGTCTGACTAAGGCGTCGATATGGGTAGGTTCTGTATCAATTTTTCCACTGCTGTCAAAGTTAAATTTTAAATCTCTAATTCCGACACAAACACAGTCTCTTTAGCGGGGTTTAATAAGACCGACGTACTTCGCGTTGGCTGAAATAGATCTATACCCATATGAGGTAATTATGTATTTTGTTGTTATATATATATATATATATATATATATATATATATATTAACATTGTTTTAGTGCCACCAGGACTCACTGTGAGCTATCATATATATACATCCCAAGCAAAGTAATAAAGAACAAAGACGCAAGGATATACAGAGTGAAAGAAACTGTGAAAAAGTTATTGAGGAGAGACGACAGTAAAAGGACGGGTTTAAAGGAAATAGAAAATGACGATTGACGTTGCATTTGAAGTTCGTAGTACGGAGGAAAGCAAGTAGCTGGGAAACAGATCCAGAAGCGAAACGTGCGAGAGAAGACACTATTAGCATCGAACTTACGGTTACATATAGCATATAGCAACTTCAGCAGCAAAACAATAAGATTTAGCTGCCAATCTATCAGGTCATCCCATAAGTTCTGTCCGAATTTTACCTTTTTTTAAAATGAACGAAACTTAAAGAGTATTTTATAATGCCTAATGGAGATGAACATTATTTTTATGTTTAGATGCATTTAAACTGATCAAATGTTATTTCAGAGAACAATAAAATTAAATTTTGTTTGATTAAAACCCTGCTAACATGAAAGTACCCAAGAATCATTTGAAGCACATAACGCTTTATGAGTTCAAGAAAGGAAACTCAGCAGCCGAGGCGGCTAGAAACATTCACTCAGTTTATGGAGAGGAATGTGTGAATGAAAGAACTTACAGAAAATGGTTTGCAAAATTCAGAGGTGTAGATTTCACCCTTGAAGATGAAGATCGAACCGGACGTCCTGTTGAGCTTGAAAAGCTTCTTGAAGCAGTCCTTGAAGAAAATCCTGCTTTATC
This sequence comes from Acanthosepion lycidas, assembly GCA_963932145.1. Classification (NCBI taxonomy): domain Eukaryota; kingdom Metazoa; phylum Mollusca; class Cephalopoda; order Sepiida; family Sepiidae; genus Acanthosepion; species Acanthosepion lycidas. The sequence goes on along the minus strand of OZ010584.1, from coordinate 29,648,915 downwards.
AGTTGAGGAATTGGCAGTGGTTCTCAGTTCAAACCATGCAACTGTTCATCTTCATCTTCAACAACTTGGAAAGGTTCCTAAACTTGGAAAATGGGTGCCTCATGAATTGTCTGAAAACAACCTCAAATCCCGAGTTGACATCTGCTCTTCTCTCCATTCTCGCCAACTTGTTTCACCTTTTTGGGATAGACTTGTGACTGGCAACCAAAAAATGGATCTTTTATCGAAATGTTAAGTGTCGTAGACAGTGGGTTGGTAAAGGGGAAAGACCCCAGCCACAGCCGAGAAGGGAACTTCATGGGCAAAAGGTTCTTCTTTCAATCTGGTGGGATCGCCAAGGAATAATCCACTTTGAATTCTTACCACCTAATGCAACAATTAATGCTCAAATATACTGTCAGCAATTAGAGTGTTTGAACCAAGCTTTGAGGAAAAAAAAGACCTGCTCTAGTGAATCGAAAAGAGGTGATGTTTCATCAGGACAATGCGTGACCCTACACAGCAAGAATCACGTCACAAAAGATCGAAGAACTTGGTTGGGAGAAAATTCTTCATCCACCGTATTCTCCCGATTTTGCTCCTTCAGACTACTATTTGTTTCGTAGCTTACAGAATCATTTGTAAGAAACAGCTTTTGTAACACAGGAAGAGGTTAAAACTGACATTTGTGAGTTCTTCGAATCAAAGCCAAAAGAATTTTTACAGTAATGGAATTAGTAAGCTTGTTAATAGATGGAAGGAAGTCATAGATAATCAGGGAAAATACATTGTTGATTTAATCTGTAATTAAATGTAAATTGTTTTCTTTATTCAAAATTCGGACACAACTTATGGGATGACCTGATAGTACTGAGCTTGGATTCGTGGTACCAAAAGTGAAGCTAATTGTAATAATATATATATATATATATATATATATATATATATATATATATATATCTCGAGAGAGTGAGAGAGAGAGAGAGAGAGAAATAGATAGATAGGTAGATAGGTAGGTAGGTAGGTGGATAGATAGATCGAGTATGGATAGAAACCCCACAAAATGATAGGTAAACAAAAAAGTACGAAACGGATCCAAATCTAACGTTTCACTTTATTAATGCTTCGTCAGACATCAAAATGGAAATGATAAAAAGCAAAAAGATTCAGATTAATATTGCGTGGTTAGCCTATTATATTGCTTAGATTCGTGCCACGGATATTGAAGTAACAGGTAATATTTAAATATGTGTGGCAAACATTCTCGACGCTAAAATGAGTAAAAGTTAGTAAGATGCAGTCGGATGTTTTGATTGGATACGTGTCATGTATAAGGAAGTAACAGATAATATTCAATAGCTATACAAAATACGCACGAGATATACTTTAGTGAGAAATCGTTCAAAATATTTTGGAGCATCTCACCAACTTTTACATCCATCTAGAATGTTTTTCTTACACTTATTTGATTAACTGTTACTTCCTTACACGTGACATGTATCCAATCAAAACATCCTACTGCATCTTACTAATTTTTACACACTTTAGCGTCGAGAATGTTTGCCACACATATTTAAATATTACTTGTTACTCCAATACACGTGACACACATCTAAGCAATAAAATAGCTTAATACAATATTCTATTAATCTGTGTCTCTTTGCTTTTTATCATATTTTATCATTTCTATCTTGATCTCCGATGAAGCTTTAATAAAGTGAAACATGTTAGAGTAAGTTCTGTTCCCTATTTTTTTGTTTACCTATCATTTTGTGGGATTTCTGTCCATACTCAATCTATCTATCTTTCCTGTCACGCACACACACACACACACACACACACATATATATATGAAGAAATATAGTTTTAAGGTGTGTTATAATTATGGGATAAAGTGCTCAATATCAGAAATAGAGCGTATATAAATATAAAAGTGAACATTGAAGTCAACACACAGAGGCGACTGGCTGTTTCAGGATAGACGTAATAGTCAGGCCAATATTTATCGATCCACCCACAAGGATAGAATGTGGCACAAGGCCGGTTTAATGTGGGTATCTCCGAGCCCGTGGGCTCGGCCAAAAATATAGCCTTTTTGAACCTGCCTAGACGGGTTCAGGCCCTGTCAACCTCCCCGGACGAAACCTTGCCCTTCGGCAAAGCCTTGTCCGGGTTCCTCTCTGCTAATGCAGAGAGTTCGACAGATGCCGATTGTTGGAACCAGCCATAGTAATAGTCAGGCCATCGTGATCTGACGATTACGTCTAGCATAAATGGTAATTAAACCTTCTGTCACCTCTAGGTGTTGACTTCAATATTCACTTTTATATATATATATATATATATATATATATATATATATATATATATATATATATATTCTAACCACTCATCCACGTTCCCACTTTCTGACCTTGGTCGATTCGTCAGGAAGGTAACTTTGATGTTATTCGTCTGGTGGGAGGCGATCCCAGGGTGCGGCACCTGAAATGTCTGAAAACCATACTACGGGCTGACCCAAGCTTTGTAAATGAAATTAGGTGAACGGAACTCTTTAGCATCCGTTGATGGTTGTGCTAGCACGAAGTCATAAGTCATCGTGGTTGAGGTCGTGAGCGTGCTGGCCTTGTTCAGACTGTAGATCACGCTAGATAATGCACTTTCTCCCAGAAACCGTAACTAAGTTCCGCTTAGAATAGTTTTAGGATAAACTCTGTGGGTGCTGAACAAGCAGAAATGTGTCTGAGCAGGCGTTTTCAACAGGGATTGACATACATCGTCGGATCCGAGCTGCCAGCCATTATATGGTTTAAACAATCTGTTTAACGACATCCCAAAATATAAATCTACTGCAGATAAGATAGAAAGATAGAAAGGAAGCAATTATAAAATAAATAAATAAATTCAAGAACAACGATTGCAATTTGTAAGACGAAACCTGAAAAATAAAATGAAGAAAACTCGGATGAAAAATGTAACAATCAAAGAAAAGAATGACAAAATAAAATATTAATCGCTTAATGGGGAAAAAAGAGAAAGAAAAAAAACGAAAAAAAATAGATATGGCGGAAATGGTAATTAAACCAAAGATTAAGGAACGCGAGGTTGAAGGAATTAAAGATTGAGAATGTAGGAAGGTAGAGAATTAGGTAAGCAAAGAGGGAGGATAAGAATGTAAGAGGGAGAAAAGGAGAGAGAGAGAGAGAGAGAGAGAGAGAGAGAGAGAGAGAGAGAGAGAGAGAGAGAGAAAGGAAAACGAAAAGAAAAAGAAAAGAATGGCAAGTAGAAATCTGAGTGATGAAAGAAATACATCAGAGACTAATTTAAAATAGCCCGCTTGTCGTTCAAAAGTTTTAAGCTCCTTTCTATATTAGATTTTCGCATATTATTAGATATATCAACAAAGTGCCAAGTCTTTAAGCTGTCTACTATCTTTAGCGGAAATTACCTTCATCTGAAAAAAAGATTTATATGAATCTTAAAGGATCAGTTTTTAGAAAGTAATCAAAAATTCCAGCCGACCAACCTCAGTAAAAAAAAAAAAAAAACGTACCAAAATTTCGCTCATATATTAGATTATCTCATATATATATATATATATATATATATATATATATATATATATATATATATGTGTGTGTGTGTGTGATTTTTCAAGTTTATTGGCATAAGCCCTTAATTTAGCGAGTATTTCTTAATATCTAAGTAATCTCGTCCCTATTTTGTTTTTCAGGTGGTTGTTTTTACAAAATATATTTTTCGATGCCGCCAGAAATTTAAACAATGTTGACGTTGACTGCTCAGTTTATAAAAGTTCAAATTGTGATTACGGCCATATCACGATGAAACACCGGTTTTCGTACGACCACCGATGTTAGGTAACTTTCAGCCTGGTCAGTACCTAGATGACCTTTTGGCAATACCAGGTGCAGTAAGCTTGGATGTGCGGGTGGTGTCATGCAGTATTTCCCAACCTATGGCTAAAATGGGTCATGGCAAGTTTCAGGTGGGCCACAGAATTCTTTTATAATTTTCACTGGGCAACAGTTTATTGAATGCTCCATAGAGCTTTTATTGACTACTAGTCCTTAAATTAATGAAATAATCTTAATATATTATAGATTATGAAAATTTACTAATTACTTGGTGTTTGAATAACTTTTAATTAATCAGGTACTGAAAATACTGAATTAAAATCTTGCTCATTACAGCTATTCTACACTGATTTTGTTTGTTTGTTTGGGTTTTATGGCATATCAACCACTGTGGGTTATTTAATGCCAAATCCAGTTTATATGAATTTTAAATGCCTATTTTGTATGGAATAAAAAATGTATAGCTGGCAACATTATTGTTTAAAAAAACAAAACAAAAAAAAAACGTATAGCTGGCAACATTATTGTTTAAAAAAAAAACAAAAAACGTATAGCTGGCAACATTACTTCTTTACAAAAAAACTTACAGCTGGCAACATTACTGTTTCAAAAACTTAGAGCTGGCAACATTATTGTTTCAAAAACTTAGAGCTGGCAACATTATTTTTCTGAAAACATTATCTGAGACCTTGCTGTTGGATGCAGTTTATCGTCATACCCAGGACGCGGATGCAGTTTACCGTCATACCCAGGACGCGGATGTAGTTTAACGTCATACCCAGGACGCGGATGTAGTTTAACGTCATACCCAGGACGCGGATGTAGTTTACCGTCATACCCAGGACGTACTGATTTTGTGAATGTACCGGTATATATTGATAAGTGGATATATCCATAAACCTTTATAAAGGCTTATTAGTATTTAATTGGTGTTTTAATTATGTTCAAGACAAAAAAAAAAAAAATTCTGATGTTAGTGAAACTGTGTGTGTCGAATAAATAGTCATAGTTGTATAAGAATTATTCTATGTAAAATGTAATATTTTAAAATATAATAATTTCATGGGCCACAGAAAGTCTCTGGTTTCAAAGTGGGCTATGAACTAAAAAAGTTTGGGAATCACTGATGTAATGAATGAAGGCTCGGAATTGGAAATCACATAGCCGAATTGCAATGCTAATCGGCGCCGTTATATTCACTTACGCGCATATGGCCTTGAGGCATGTATGAAAACCTCTTCTCTCGCTCCCTCGCAAGAGTTAAATAGTCGGACTCTATTATTATCGTCCCAAAATAAAATGTCTTATAATCCAAACATATTTTCTGGTTTTTATCTGCAAAAAGTTGATAAACATTAAAAAAACAAAACAAAAGAAAACAACAAAAAACAAAACAAAAAACAAAACAAAACAAAAACAAAAAACAAAAAAACAGACAAACAAACAAACAAAAATCCGTTTGCAGGCTCTTTGTACCCACCATGAGTTTTGGATTATTCTAGTATCCTTCCAAATTCTGGCAGTTCAAATAGATTTTTTTTTTAAACATTTCACCCCAAGCAAGGCGGGAAGCCACTAGGACGCAAGGGGTTACAGAAAATTTAGAGCAAGATCAGATAGGAGTGATAGAAGAAAGGATGAGGGTAGTGGATAGATCAACTGGAGATGTCAATTGACATTACACTTGAATAGCTGGAGATTATAGCTCACAGGGAAACAGGAAAAGGGAAGGGAGTTCCACAGGCGAGAGGTGCGAGACATGAAGCTATTAGAGTAGAAGAGCCGACTACATTTAGGAGTTTCGACAGTGAAGGGGTGAGAGCGGGATGCCAGCCTCGTAAGGCGCTGGAACTCATAACGTCTGGGAACCAGCGAATGCAGCTCCTCGGAGCAATTTCCATGAAAGTATTTGTAGAACAGACAGAGGGAGGCGACGGCGCGTCTGTGAGAAAGTGACTGTAGACGAGACGCCAGGGCAGGGACAACTACATTGCATATCCGCCTCTGGAGCCTATCAAGAACCCCGAGGCAAACAGAAGGGGCACCAGACCATATATGGCAGCAATACTCCATGCAGGGGTGAATTGTTGATTTGTAGATCTGGAGGATCGACTCCGGGGAGAAAAACTTCCTGGCGCGGCTCAGGGAGCCAACTTTCCTTGCAGTGGACGAGGCAATTGATTCAGTGTATTTATTCCATCTCAGGTCAGCAGTCAACGTGAGACCGAGAAGCCGCAGAGAGTTGCTCTTGAGCGTCAGACATTCTAATGGGGGGAAGGGAAGGATCTCTGTGGTGATTAATAGAGAGCAGTTTTGTCTTGGAAGCGTTGAAGTTGACCAGCCAAACCATGCCCCAGTTCACAATCGATTGGAGTTTTTTTTCGAGACGCACGGCCAGGCGAGTTTTGTCAGCGAGACTAGATTTGTTTTTGAGGCAGGAATAAATTGTGGTGTCATCCGCGTAGATGCCAACTTGGGAAGTTATTGCGCCAGGAAGGTCATTTATGTAGATAAGGAATAGAGTGGGGCCTAGGATGGAGCCTTGAGGAACACCTCCGTTCGTGGGATAGGAACTGGAGGAGAATCCATTGAGAACGACCTTCAATTTACGGTTTGACAGGAATGATCGTAATAGGTTATATAATCGACCCGTAATGCCATAACCCTGGAGCTTGCGGAGAAGGCCGGCATGCCAAACCCTATCAAATGTTTTGGAGATGTCTAGTGTCACGGCTCGGGTTTCCCTGTTATTTTGAAGAGCTCGGTAGACTGTTTCAGTGATGGCCGTAAGCACATCGGCTGTAGATCGGGCAAAGCGGAAACCATATTGCTTGTCTGAGAGCAGATTATGGGATGTGAGGTGGTTAACCACCCCGGTATTGATTAGGCCTTCGGAGACTTTGCCGAATAGAGGAAGGAGACTGATAGGACAGTAGTTGGAAGGGTGAGAGGGGTCACCGGAGTTCTTGAAGACAGGAACGATCGAAGAGGACTTCCAGCAGTCAGGAAAACAAGATTCCTTGAGGCAGTATAGTTTAGAAAGGGCGGGCGCCAGTTCAGGCGCGCATTTCTTCAAGACAATGGCTGGTATCCCGTCTCCACCACTAGCCTTGGAGATAACGCACAGTACCAAAGATGGGGTTATGTTTAAACCACTCAATACAGCCTCAGTTCTAAGAGGGAAGTCGGGTATGGGTACACCGGAAGAGTCGAGCGTCGAGTTGAATGAAAATTTCCGAGCAAAGCATTCAGCCTTGTCGGTAGAGGAGGCCAGGACTTCGAACTGGTTGAATAAAGGAGGTATAGCGGGTTTGCAATTGTTCAATACGCTCTTGCAGAGACGCCAATAATCTTTGGAGCCAAATTTGCGAGATGCAATACGTTCCTTCATCCGAGCCGCAAATAGTGACTTAGCATCGTTGAGGACACGCTTACATTCGTAACGGGCGGAAGCAAAGAGACGTCTATTGCAGTCAGACATGTCACTACGGAATAGGTGGAAGTAGTGGTTCCTATGGGCAATGGCGGCTGAGCAAGCAGCCGAGAACAAGGGGGAGGAGTGCGACTTGACCCTATATTTCCTTGATGGGATGAAAGCGTCGATTCCAGTTTTAACCCAGGAAGAGACTTCAGAAGCACATTCTTAGACGGGGAAATCACGGAGGAAATCACGGAACGCGTCCCAGTCAGCTCGTTGATAGTAGAACGAAGTTCTAGTGTTAGGAGGTTCTTTATAGGGGGTGGAGTTGAAGGAGATGTTAACTGATACTACTGCATGATCAGAGTTACCAAGAGGGCAGAGTTGCGAGGCGCTGCAGGATTCGGGGATGGAGGTAAAGCACAGGTCGAGAAGAGAGGCTTTACCCTCCCGGTTGAAGGCAAAACGAGTGGGGAAGATAACTATGTGTGTGAGGGAATGGGAGATTGAAAAATTGAGCGTTTGAATGCCTGCGTGGTCAGTAGTAGCATTCTTAAGCCACAAGGTGTGATGGGCGTTAAAGTCACCAAACACAAAAATGTGAGCAAACGGGTGGAGGGAGAGAGCCTTGTCTATACTGTCAGAAATGCTGTCGAGTATCTCACAGTCTTGAGAGGATGGAGAGCGGTAAAAGAAGAAGAGATAGCTTACCGCATTGAGGAGAGAGAGTCGGAGACACATGCATGACTGGTCTGGCGATTCGAGAGAGGACTCTCTGGCCAGAGGGAGATGTTCCTTGACGTAGACACCAAGACCGTGCATGTGGGTTAGAGAGTCTTTTCTGAGGAGAGGAAGATAGCCGGGGATCGAGAGATCAGAAGAGTGGATAGACGAGACAAGGTTTGTCTCACAGAGAGCCAGTATATCCGGGCCGTTTGCTGTGAGGAAAGATTCCAGACTGCAGAAGTTTGTCCTAATGCCCCGGATTTTTTTGTAACTCATGTTGAATTTTGTTTGTAAGATGAAAAGGCCCGAAGTAAAAGAAACAAACAGTTTCGACCGTGACGCGACCAGAGAGGAGTTGGCAAAATCCGCATCATTATGTGGTCTCAGGAATGCCCACCGGAGGTGACTGCAGGGACACCTTTCCATGCGCGACATGGCACTACAAACACCCCGGTATTATACAACTGTTGATCAGAGCGGCCGCTCAAGACGCTACGCAAGAGTTAGGGCTCCTAACTACCAGTCGGAAACTGTTGATCAGAGCGGCCGCTCAAGACGCTACGCAAGAGTCCAGCCGGAAACAACAACCAGAGAACTGTCAACCGTGTACCGTCAGAATGAAGAGGTGATGCCACAGACTGCACACATCACGGGAGAAACAGAGCTGCACTAATACAGAGGCCGGGGAGAGAAACAGTACCGGGAACCCCTTCCTAGACAAGAAACAAGGTGTAAGCCTCTACTCATGTCCAATAGAAGGGAGGAGGAGTGTTGACCGGGTGGTAGAAGAGACTACCTACTCCTATTACAGATAACACAAAAAAGGACGACACAAACAGAGGGAAGGATTGGTGGGGAGATAACAGGTAAGGAGACCTGGATCACACTTGGCTATACCCTATCAGATTAAGTTTTAACTTAGTATAAGTCCCATTTCTAAAAAGAAATTGAAAATAAGGTCACCCGGATTATTATCGCATCTAGCCAAAGACATTTAATTTTCCATTTTTCCTGTTTTTTATTTTTTTTTCTTTCGAACCTGGATTTCTTACTAAACTATCAAATAAGGGAGAATCATTGGGACAAAATGTCTTTGAGTGGGGGGAGAGAAAAAATAGATAAATTTAAAAACCAAGACCCCCCCCCAAAAAAAAAACAAAGAAAAACGTAAATGGGTTTCTGCTAGAGCGAAACAATACTCACACAGGCCAGCAAGTCGTTGTCTGTTTTCTTCCTCATGATGGTAACAGAATATTCTGCTTACCTTATGTCTAAGAGTCGAACTGGTGGCGGGGGGGGGGAATCAACGGCCAATCCTCCGCCCTCACCAAGTATTGGGCTTGGGAGATATGCTTTCAATAAGATTTAAAACAGGAGAAAGAAGCGGCTAGAACAATTCCAAGTTCAGACAATATATCAAGCAAAAAGGTACTGTCACATCATTAGAATACTGACGAGACACTTTCGCATCTAGCCAAAGACATTTAATTTTGCATTTTTCCTGTTTTTTTTTTGTTTTTTTTCTTTTATCTACCTGAAATGGTTATCACTAAGTTTAAGATAAGACAGATTGAAGACCAGACTTCCTCTATCCCTCATTTTGGCCTTGTGCCACATTTTTGTATTTTTCAAAGTAAATATTATTTTCCTGTAAGGTACGAAGACTTAATGAATTTAACCGCAGTACTAGATTTGCAGTAAAGTCTCATCGTTTTACAGTTGAGTTGGCTGGATGTAACTGTAAGTTCTATGCTAACAATTTCCTCTCTTACACTTCTCAGTTGTGAAACTCTCTTCTAGCTTCTTGCTTTTCAGTCAACTTTGAACTTTGTTGTAATGGAATGTCCTACACACCCACCCTATCGCCTATGTGGACTGACTATATCAGTTGATATATATATATATATATATATATATATATATATATATATATATATATATATATATATATATATATATATATATATATATATATATATATATATATATATATATATATATATATATAGTGAGTACCGGATATATCTGGAGGCTGGCTTCGGGAATTACTAGCCTGATACCCGATTCCCTGTCCTTTAGTAGTGTATTCTCTTTTACAATAAACATCTCTTCTTTCATCTACGCGCGTGTTTCTGTTCCTTCACACGAGTACCACATTTTTCCGTTTGTAACCTCTTTAAGGACACAACAATCTTCAAAAAATTAAAAGTAACATCAATGTTTTTATTTCTGTCTTCTTAATTCCTGTTCGTTTATTGCTCTCTCGCCTTAATAATGCCCCATATTCTCTCACACTCAGTAAACTCTTGCATCTCTGCATTTATTGCCTTGCCTGGAGTGATTTTGATTTAAAAAAAAAGAGGAAAAGGCCTGATTGAAGATGAATAATTTCTTTCTGGATTTCTGAGACGAGGAAATATAATTATTTACATTTAAACATCATCTTTGTTATAGTTTTCACTATGTTTCGACCGTTTTGACCCCCGACCTTCTTAAGGTATTTGTCGATCCGGGTCACCTCCAGAGAATTTTGAACGGAGCCCTTTATATATCAATGAGAGTAGGCTGTTCTCGTTCTGCTGAACGTGTTTAGGGATAACTCATTTTGATCTTTTCGTTATTGCTCAATCAATACTCGCCTTGTTTCCGCTGAGTTTCAGTCAACACTACCCAACCCATGAATAATGTTAATAAAAAGATAAAGGGATTACATGGAGGTTTCTTTTTTGATAAAAAAAATGGCGGAGAATAACATCGACACAGTCGTCATGGAATTAATTAGGAATGATCTTTCTTTTTTTTTTTTCTTTTTTTTTTTTTTTGTAATGGCTGCTGCTGAAGATGATGTCGGTATTTGATTGGTTCTTAGCTATTATATATTCAGCGTTTGCTAGCGATAGTCAGCCTATTCCCGAAGCTGGGATACTTAGACGTGGTGTAAATGTCAGCAAGCTTGTCTCGCTAGATCAAATAAGAGTAGTGAGTTCGATCCTCAATGGGTGCCCCATACTTTCGGCTGTGTGTCCACATCTAAGCTACGCTTAATAAATCGCTATTCCAGGTGTTGGAGCACTTCGAGGTGGCGCAATGGTTAGCAAGACAGTCTCGCTAGATCAATTACTACTAGATTGTGTGTTCGATCCTCATTGGGTGCTTTATGTGCATTCAGCCTTCTATCACATCTAAATTCCGTATAATAAATAGCAAGATGGGTACTTCGATGTGGCCTAATGGTTAGCATTTCGTCTTGCTAGATCTATTACAAGTGAATAGCGAGTTCGATCCTCACTGGGTGCTACATCTAACATTTTGCCACATCTAAGCTACGCTTAATAAACGGCTTTTTCCAGCAGTTGGTGTAATGGTTAACAAGCTTATCTCGTTAGGTTAATTACTACTGGATTGCGTGTTCGATCCTCACTGAGCTACCCCTTAAACTCAGCCTTGTACCACATCCCAACTTACGCTCTTATAAATGTCTATATGGCAATTTCGATGTTAGCAAGCTTGTCTCGCTGGAGCAATTAAAACTGAGAAGTGAGCTCCCTAATCCGGCTTTGTGCCTCAGCTAAGCTAAGTTTAGAAAATCATTATATGGCAACTTCGATATAGTATAATGGCTACTAATCTTCTCGCTAGATCAATTACAACTGAATAGCGACTTCGATCCTCACTGGGTGCCCTATACTTTCAGTCTTGTGTAACATCTAACCTACGCTTAGAAAATCGCCATACACAGTAAGTGGCACTTTGACATTGTGTAATAGTAAACTTGTCTTGCTAGATCAATTACTACTGGATTGTAAGTTCGATTCTCACTGAGTGCCCCATATTTTCGGCCTAGTGTCACATCTAAGCTACGCCTAGAAAATCAACATCTAATCTATGGTTAGTAAATAGCTTTTCCAGAAGTCGTTTTCCTATCTTGTTTGGGTGAGTCATTCTGTTGGTCTACTCAGTGAAGAGTAGATAGGAGATGAACTTATTAGCACTGTGCCTCTCTCGACGTTTTTTATCGCCTTGCTTTATCTAGAATTGTCAAAATGGCGTATCTCAAGTATCTTGTCGTGTGTTAACTTTCGAAATATCGTTATGCCAAGACCATTATTGCTGATGATAATTTCAAATTTGTTTACACGTCCTTCTCCGATAGATGTCGCCACGGTTTGTTCATATCTTAATAGTCTTAAATGAATAAACTAATCATAGCTTTAAAAGAAGGCGGTAGATGGGGTGCTGAATTCATTTTAATCTTCTACGCAGGAAAAAAGATAATAAATTTGACTGGACATAAGTGAAGTAAGCGTTGTTATCATTAGAAATACTGGATTTTGTAAGACTGAGTGATTACAGTACATTCTCGTTTTAAAATGAAAGCGTGTGTTGCACTGGCGTACATAGTGTTTGTGCCGTCTGAGGCATTGGCAAAATTTTTCCCCCCTCTAAGCAACATTCCAAAACTGGACAACATGGTCAAAAAATAAAGGTTGCAATTATGACCATTTATTTTACTTTGATTGCAAACAAAAAAAATGGACAAAAATTTACAAATAATTAGAAAAAACTTGTTGATTTTTAGTAAATAATTTTTATAATGAAATGTTATTACATTTCTTTTAATAACCCCTTTCTACCTTCCATCGGCATAGCTAATGCTAGCCTTCAGGAAAGTGACTTATTGCGCCTTGTCAAGCTAACACCCTCGGCGGACATGAAGTGGAAAATCTATATTGAATTCATTGCTAGGACCACTGCTAAAAATTACTTCACTGTGTCGTGTGAGACAATTTTTATCTCCTGAATCGTTCTGACATATCTATAAGTCTATTATTCGTCCATACCTCGAATATTGCTGCCACATATAGTCCAGTGCTCCTACTTTGTATTTAGTGATTCTTGATAAAATTCAAATAAGAATCAGCAATATTATTGGTCCTGGACTGACGTCTCGGCTTCACTCACTTTCCCACCGCCGCAGAGTTGCTTCCCTTTGCCTTTTATATAAATACTTTCATCGTAGTTCTTCGGATCAACTCTTCGCTATGCTACCTAGACTATGAATTTAGGCGCAGTACTAGATTAGCAACAAGGTCTCATCAATATCAATTTGCAGTTGAATTAGCTAGATGTAACCATAAGTTCAATTCTAACAGTTTCTTTTCTCGCACTTCTCGCTTGTGGAGCTCTTTCCCGGCTTCTTGCATTCCAGTCGAGTTTGATCTTCAAAAATTTAAATGCAATATCATTTGTTATCTACTGCCTTTTCTATTACTCTTCTATTGTTCTCGCTCCACAGTAATCTTTCTGTTTTCTAATTCTTTCATTCCCTAGTAGTAATTCCTTGTGTCTTAGTGGCTTTACTACCTTGCTTGGGACGATTTCAATTAATAAACAACAAAAAAAAATGAAAATAAAAAAATAACAATATAGGATTTATGAAAAAATACCTAGCATTGACTCAAAGTAAACAATGTTAAAATTTATCTCAGAAGCTTTCATTCATCCGTCCATATTAAACAAATATTGTCCCTTCTGCCATGCTGGTTTCTGTTGATGGAAAAAGTTTTCACGAGAGACTGTAAACGGCAGGCAGAGCTTTCTCAGCACAAAACTCTACATGCCTTTAAACAAAAATAAAAAAATATTCATAGTAAAAGTATTTCGCAATGTTATTTTTCTGCTAATCCATAAGAGATGTTTTCGTCTCGGTCGATGTCGAAATCTGTTTGCCAGGACAACCTGTCTACCTTCAAAACGAGCTCATATATTCTTTTAAATGTCAGTGCGACGTCGAATATATAGGCAGGACATCTTAACTTTTGGAGAAGTGAATTCCACGGCATCTTCCGGCATTTATGAGGAGGGGCTAGCTGATTGACAATATGCATATCTGTTGCATCTGGGTTTGTATAGGTTGAATAAGTCCGGTGGTAAGGATACATCTTTTCACTGAATATATTGTCTTATACTGCTCTCTATTTTTGCACATTTACTGAATACATTTTCTATCCGTATGCAGGCGGTCTGCTACCAGGATAGGTTCTGGATTATTATAATATCATTCTGAAATATAACAAAGTTACCTAGTAGTTCCAACAGTTCTTTATCGATCCTATTGAACTTTAGGAGTTCTGTTTTTCGACTAAAAGTACTATCATAGAATCGTTAAGAATTAAAAAAAATCTTCCTATACGTAGACAGGACTGAATATATGTTTATAACCTCTGAAATCGAAGAACGAAATTTTAAGCGTAACATGAAACCTTCAATAAGGGACGTTCACACACACACAGATACCCACACACACACTCGTCAAGAGGGTGCTGATAATTTCGCAACCCTACCTACTTCCCAAAATCTCACCAAATGACTTCTCAGTATCCCGATTGTAGGTGCATGTATATAAAAGCAAACGACGGGTATTTTATTGCGAAAGATAAAATGTTTTGTTTTGAGAGGAATTAATTTCATTATTAATATTTGATTAACCTTCTTAATCTTCTTAGTTATTTTTTCTTTTTATTTTAGCGTTCTTTATGAGCTCGAATTCCGGTCGGGTTCGTTACATTCACAGGCGCGCAAAAACCTTGCGAAAGGCATGTATCCATTTCTCCCTCTCACATATGGGTTAAATAGTAAGATTTGTACGTGGAGAAAAATCATTGTTATTCTTAGTTATTAATTAAGTATTTAATAATAATTATTCATACAACCCTAAATATGTTTCGGCTTTAAGTAACTCATAAAATGTTGATAAGCCGTAAAAAATCAATCAATCAATATCGATCTTTATTCCTAGTTATCACTATTTATTTTAACGTTTAAAAACAAGTGGGTCCTGACCATTTGGATAGAAAGCATCAACAAGATGAAAAAATCGAGTGGAAGCATACTTTTCTGAATCACTTTTCTGTTTTACTTTTACAGATAATAGTAGATATCTTTTTCATTTTAAGAAATCTGATAGGCAAGTAGAACTCTGCACCAAAGAATAGTGTGAAAAGAAACCTCCTTAGAGTCTTTGTCACTTTACTTGCATGGGGAAGACGATGTCAAAGAGAGTAACAAAATCGTAATCGTTTGTTTTCTATGCATCTTTTCGCTTTACTGATTTTTAATGGAAAGGCTCTTCGCTAAAATCTTACTGATTTTTTCTTTTTTAATGGAGTGCCCTTTAACCCAGTCCTTAGTGGTTTTCAGTATGTTGCCCCTTGTCCCAATCCTCGTCGGTTTTCAGTGGGCTGTCCCTTAGCTCAATCCATACCGGGCTGCTGATAACCAACCACTGTCAAATCACTCCATCACCTCATCACTTTTTTTAACCGATTCGAAACCTTTAAAATACCTCTAAGTTTCTATCTATCTATCTATCTATCTATCTATCTATGCCTGCTCATTATCTGTCTATCTGTTTTATCACCATCATCTCTTGCCATCTATCGATTTATGTTTAATGATGATCATCAACATAATCTTTTCACTCACACTCATCATCATATCTATCTATCTATCTATCTATCTGTTTATTCATCATCATCAGCATCTCTTCCGCAATCTCTATTGTTTCATCATCATCATCATCATCATCATTTCTCTCACTATCTATCTATCTATCTATCTATCTATCTATCTATCTATCTGCGTATGCATGAACAATGCCTGTTGCAGAGAGATGATAAGAAATGAATATTTGCAGAACGTCACTCGTGATTACGCTCTAAAAATGTGTCGAAACGTGTTTATTTGTGCCAGACTAAGCTTAGTATGCACATGCGAATATATATATATATATATATATATATATATATATATATATATATATATATATATATATATATATATATATACATAAATAAGTATTTATCAAGGTTATATTCATTTATATGCATATATGTATAGTTAGGGTTCTGAAAAATTTTGAGCCGACGAGGAAGCGATTTAAAAATCCTGATGTGTGTAATAAGATGAAGAAAGCTAGTCAAATATTAATAAAAAAAATTCCTCGTACACTCGTAACTTGTTATTAAACAAAATTTTCACCTTCCTCAACAAAGATCTCTAATTGACTTTTGTATTTATATGGTGGGAGGGGTGCTGAAAAGTTCTAAGCTCGACCAAAAAGAGATGTTTGGTCATTTTAGTCAGTTTTTGGAGACGGGATCCGGACAGAGAAATTTTCAACACTCATAGAAGTGCTAAAATAAGTGCGGAAAATTGCAGATTCCAGGAACGTGTGGACTGGGGTGGTAAACAGATGGAGACGGTTTAGAAATGTAATAGCAGTCATGTATTCCAAGATCATGTCCTCCCACAGAAATGTTGACTGAATATGGCCCCCCCCCAGATATATATATATATATATATATATATATATATATATATATATATATATATATATATATATATATATATATGTTTCAAGTAATATAAATATATCTGATTAAAAAATAAAATGAATTAATTCTTTAGAAATTTCGCACTTCTCGCTTGTGGAACTCTCTTCCGGTTTCTTGTTTGCCAGTCAAGTTTGATCTTGGAAAAATTAAATGCAATGTGAATCGTTATTCTCTGTCTTCTTAATTCCTGTTCTTTTGTTGTTCTTGCCCCTTCATAATGTTTTTCCATTTTCTTACATTCTTTTACACTCTTTGATGCCTTGCTTTAGGTTATATATATATATATATATATATATATATATATATATATATATATATATATATATATATGCATGTGTATATATATATATATATATATATATATATATATTGATAATACTAGTGGTCAGTATATATATATATATATATATATATATATATATATATATATTTCCAAGAGGATAAAATCCAGGTAGAGCTCAATGTACAATACAGAGTTAGAATATAATATAATAATATAAAAGGTTCAAACTCTATATTCTATGGTTTTAATTTATTACATTGGAATCGTAATTACGATCCAATTCATCAGACGTACAAATTTGCCTAGTAGTAGTATCTTAAATTGTAAGAGCTTTGGGTGCCAAAATTGCAAGACATTTTATGCAGTCATGTTTTTGTCATAAACGCCCGATATCAAAAGGTAAAGATAGAGCGTTAATAGAATTATAGTGGAGAAATTTGTCACTTGACTGAGTGGTATTATTTCAGTCAGGCCGACTTCGACGTTTCGTGAGTACGTTGTTATATATATATATATATATATATATATATATATATATATATATATATATATATATATATATATATATAAGTCAATTTGGAAGGGTGGTGAAATTTCAACAATTAAATTAAATCTTTCTCTCACTTATCTTTCTCAAGAAAAATCCCTACTTGCACTTTGCATTTTTTTTACACTGACACATATAAGGGCGTGGGTGCTGAAAAATTCTCAACTCGTCCATGAATGGATTTTTGGTCAGTTGTTCAGATTTCGGGAAGTGAATTTGGTCTAGAATCTTTCTGCACCATCTTGTCACTTTTTGCGCGTGTGTCTGTAGGTGTGTGTGTGTGTGTGGTGTGGGGTTATATGACCTTTACTGTTTTAAGTTCCTCCTACGTTTAAGGTTACTTTCTTAGATTTTCAGTGTTATTATCAACATATATTCAATCCTGTATACATAGAAGATTCTTTTAAAAACCCCTTTAACTTCTGCGAGAGTATATTTATTTAAAAAACAGAAGTCCTATCGTAGCGTTAACATTTTTTTTAATCATCTGACGAAGTTTCCGCGAATGTGTTGACAGGAATTGTGAACAGGTGGGGACTATATAGAATCATCAGATCAGTTGTACTTTTCTAATCCCATAGAAGTGTAAACATTTTAAAATCAGCCTATATACGCAAGAAGAACCCACCACATATATATACACATGCATGCTTCTTACACACACCCAAACACACACATCCATATTTCTTATTTATTTATTTTTTTACAGTAAGGTTCAACTTGTACAAGGCCCTTGGTTCACTCAAGTTAGAGGTTTACGTTAAGGGATAGTTTATACGGATAGCAGGAGAAGATAATGGCTAACACTAGGTTTGAACAAGTTAAGATTGTAGTGAGCGGGGAAACATCCTCTTGGGATCAGTGGCCCGCGAGAAGAAGCAGTTTAAATAGAACTTACTTTTCAGCGATCGAATCTGGAAGGATTGTGGGTAGTTTGCTACAATGTAAGCGTCATGGCGGGTCCTAACGATGAAGGCAAGACCTGGCGGAACCAAGGAATTTCTTTAAATATTATATTTACTTGATCCTGAATTTAAATTAATTGGAAATAATGTCGGATTATAAAAAAAACCATTAACTGTTTAGAAATTATAAAGACACTCTTATGAGAGAATTACGACTGCTCCCATCCAGCACGATTTAGAGTTGCTACTACTTCTACACAATACAAATTAGTACATAAGTACAAGAAAACATACTAACAACGACCATTTTGAAAATGACTAATGCTTGACTGAAAGCGTTTGGGGCAATAATCGTTATGGACAGTTTCTTTATTCTATTCGCTCGAGCTTGCTCGGACGTTCAGGGGTCTATCATGCTAGCTATCATGAACCTGCATCAAAGTCGAGATCTCATTTGGGTTGCATACTGTGCCATAACACAGCTGTGGTTATTTGGTGGGCGGCCAACACGGCTTGCGAGATGGCGAGGTGCATATAGAAGTAGATCACTAGTAGTGCCCTGTAAAGCAAATTCTATGTTCCGTAAGAGACAAACTGCAAAAACATTAGAAAAAAAATACAAAATTTGTTCACTGCATTCAATTTATATAGATATAAAATAATTTTTTTCCCCATATATATATATATATATATATATATATATATATATATATATATATATATATATATATATGAATCTCTATCTCTCAATATATATACATATATACATATATATATTGAGAGAGAGAGAGAGATTCATATATAAATATAATTATAATATATCGAATGCTGGTGTTAATAAAACAATGCTCAATGTAATATAACAGAGCTATTAAGTATATATTAATATTATCGTTCACCGGTAGCATGACACTGAGTTCAATGCACAACGCAATCTTCAGGTGCTGAATATGAACTGACCATTACACAATTTTGAATTATAATAATCTGATTATCTCAATGTTAGAGTAGTTATACATTATGCTGGGATTACAGTCTTGTAAATTTAAAATTATATTTGGCAATTAAAATAAGCGGGATTTATATATGAATGTAACAAAAGAAAATTAAAAAATTGTATTTTGGAGTGGTGAATATACATATTTTAATTCTTTAATCAAAAAAAAAAAATTAAAGGCATATTACTGGTACTTATTTAAATAAAAACAAATTTATATTCAAAATGAATAAATAGTAATTTACATAAAAAATAGACCTTATTTTAAATTAAAAATTAAAAAAAAAATTTGCAGATATTTATTTTTATGCCTACATGTAAACATCAATTAATTTCTCTTGCTGAATAAGCTTGGGTTATTTAAGGGTTTTAAGATAACCAGTTTTTCAACTAAACATAAACTGCATTTATTTCCTTTACCGTTATAAAACTTAACTCTAGAGATAATTTCTCTAGATATATTTTAAACTTTAAAAAAAAAAATGAATATTTATCACTCAAAAATAAAATATTTAAATTTTGTGTGTGTGTGTGTGTAAATATTCAATTATATATACATATATGAATATATTCATATATATATATGAATATGTATATACAAATATTCACATATACATATATATATATATATAAATTTATTCGTGTGTATATATATATATATATATATATATATATATATATATATTTTCACAACTACCCTCCCATTATACATACATATATATATATATATATATATATATATATATATATATATATATATATATATATATATAAGGCCGATGGATAAATTGTCGTCTAAATTACGCAAAAATGAAAATAACACTAACAGCTCATTTTTAACAAATATATTTACCAAAATTACACAAAAATATTTTGAAGTACTAAACAGTGAATTTATTCAATAAATTTGCCATTCGTTTCAGCCACGGCCTCCGGACGACTTCGGAA
Source organism: Acanthosepion lycidas (assembly GCA_963932145.1). NCBI lineage: Eukaryota > Metazoa > Mollusca > Cephalopoda > Sepiida > Sepiidae > Acanthosepion > Acanthosepion lycidas. The sequence goes on along the minus strand of OZ010584.1, from coordinate 29,628,841 downwards.
TCCCCTGCAACTCTTCTGGACGTCCTCCCTATTTAAGTTGAATGCTGCCATGATCCTTGCCTTCGGTTCATTTTTGCTGTTACAAGAATTTTTGTTGGTCCCACGCTTTTGTTGTGCCCCACACATAATAATCAAGGGAGATGCAGTCTGGGAAGTTAGGTGGCCTGAGGTAAGGGGGATGTGATAGTAAAAATTGTCTGACAGCCATAACTGACTTCTGCTTCTGTGGCGTGATGCAGAGTCTTGTTGCCTGACTTTGGGTTTTCTAGCAACCAGCCTTTTGACTCCGGACAGCACTACCACCTCAAGCCTCTCGATGTAGGCCTTCCTGTTGAGTCTGAGGCTCTGTGGGAAGAAGAATGGAGGCATTACGGCGACATCACTAATGATCCACTCCAAATAGCTTCGTAATCCCCGTTAGACTTATCCAATTCATTCTGAATCTACTGCACTCTCCTCAGATTGACACCCAACCACTCTGAGCTTCCTGTGCGAATGCCAAGCAATACAGCGTGCCGTTCCCAAATTTCGCGCGCAGTGAATTGCAACATGGTCCTTTTTTTTCTCACAGACGGTGCCCAACTGACGCTACTATACTGTGCAGTCGACAAAATCAAACACAAACAAAGCGCATGCGCTAAATTAAAAATATAAAATGGTGACAGTTTACTCATCGCACTCTGTATGTATATAGGGAGTATCAAAAATACTTTGCCATGTAAACATATTAACTTATGTAGTAGTTAGTTAACTGAGAAGTGTTTCGTTTAACGATGACAGGATATTAAATTCGTCAGCAGGCATATGTATACGGCCGCGCGAATGGAATTGGACGCGAGGCTGCACGGCTGTATTAGATTCCATTTCCTGACGGCAGCCGAGTCATCTAATCTTCGCTGGTGTTTATCGCCGCGTTGCTGCAACAGGTTCCATAGCACCCCAAACTATGGTAACAAGTCTTTTGGAGATTGTACATTTAACAGCGACTACTATAAACTTTAAACTTAACTCAAAAACGAAGGATTTGAGGACACACGTTTATATGGACTTTTGTCCTTATTTTGGTGTTTATTATATATATATATATATATATATATATATATATATATATATATATATATATATATATATGTATATATATCTCTGAATTTTCACACACAAAACACCTAAAAAAATTTGATTAAAAGGAACACCGACAAGGTTTGTTTGTTTATTTTTATGATAAGGTTTTATGTATTGTATGTATTGCGAATAAACTGCCTCGTAACACAAGATGAATATAGGAGAGCTTATCCAGAGTTAGATAGATAGGTATTAGGTTGGTGCAAAAATAATGACGTAATAATGTCGTTTTTTGACGTATTTTTTAACGTCAAAAAACGACATTATTACGTCATTATTTTTGCATCAACCTAATAGATAGATAGATATGAACAGAAAGAAAAATAAATAGATAAATACGAACAGGATTAAATAGATAGATAGATAGATAGATATAGGATAAGATCGACGGAGACAGCCGACAGAGAAAAAGACTTAGATAAATAGATCGATAGACAGAAAGTACGACAGATAGATATGAACCGGTGTCATCAGAAAAAACCTTTTTCCTTTTCTTTTTCTTTTCGTTTTCTGATTATGCCGGTAGAACATATGAAAGTGAAGTTTTACACAAACATACACACACATTGCTAAGTATATATATATATATATATATATATATATATATATATATATATATATATACATACATATATATATATATATATATATATATATATATATATATATATATATGTATGTATATATATATATATATATATATATATATATAGGTATACATTTATTCTGTTTGTAGGTACAGTGTAACCCGGATATAAGAGAGTTGTCTGGACCGGAGAAGAAGTCTCTTATATCCGGGTTTCTCTTATATCCAGGTTTGGTCTATTTTATATACATTAACACAGGCTCTAATTTGGGACCAGAGAAAATCTCTCTGATATCCGGTTTCTCTTATATCCGGGTCTCTTATATACGGGTTACACTGTATATTCTTTTGTATACCACTGCTGCCCTTTTTTTCCGTAAGTCTCTCATTTTAAACCCGTTCTCTTTTCTTTGACAGCTGGTAAAAGTACCAAAGACGTTTGTTTTTCGTGTTTTTTTTTAAATGTTTGTTTTGTTTTATTTTGTTTTTCGAAAGTGAATGGAAAAGTTTCAGATCATCAATTGGACCCTTCTCACATTCACAGGTAAGTAGCAGCTCAACAACCCTGAGTGGCTATGTGTGTGTGTGAGAGAGAGAGAGAGAGAGAGAGCCTGTGTATGTGCGTAATGTGTGTGCGTGTGTATGTGTGAGTCTGTGTGAGACTGTGTTTGTGAGTGTGTGAATGTGTGAGACTGCCTCTTTGCATTCCTGTTTTTTCTTCTTTTTTTTTTATTCGTCTTTTATTTCTTTTCTTATTTATCTTTTTCCATCCTATTTAATAGATTCTTTTCCATCTGCTCCTGGGTTGTTCGGTTTGGATTGTCCTTGAACTTGCTCAGAGAAAAAAAGGGAGAAACACAACAACAGAAGAATAGACGCCATTCTATGTAAGAAGAAGAAGAAAAAAAAGAAGAAGAAGAAGAGGAGGCGGAGGAAGAGGAGGCGAATTAGTGGGAGGTGCGAAGAGATAAAGAATTGTGTTAAAGAAAGCAAGCAAGAAAGAAAAAAGAATGTAAAACGCCCCCTACATACATATATATATATATATATATATATATATATATATATATATATATATATATATATATATATATATTTGAAAAATATTGTTTACGCCTAAAAAAACCGTCGACCAGTAAATTACTGGAGGATAACGCGTTTAAGGCGAGTAAATTTCCTAATGAATAAATAAGTAAGCAAACAAATAAATAAAGTATCCAGTATTAAGAAATGGGCCATTGACTGGGATTAAATAAATGGCAAATAAAAATTCAAAGACTTATCTACAGAATCAGAGTTTCGCAGCAGTAATTCCCCACATCAGGCACAAAATAAATCAATTGGTTTCGCTTAACCCTGATCTACTGATTTACCTCAGCGATACTGGAGCTCCTGAACATAAGTTATTGAATTTGTATTTTTTATTCATTATATATATATATATATATATATATATATATATATATATATATATATATATATATATGTATAACGTGCCTTAGACCAACTCGGATACGTCGGACCTTCTGATCAAACAAAGCCGGAATTCTGCTTTTGAACACCCATTTTCCCGATTCTCGAAATATACATGTCTCCTCTGTTTTGTTTTCTATCGTAAACAAAAACAATTTTCAGGGAAAAAAAAGCATGAAATCCGACAGATTCTTTTAATTTATTTGTTTTAAAAGTTATTTTTAAATGGATACTCATATTTAAGTAGATCTTCTGTTTTTACTTATTGTTTCCTTGAAGAGATGCAGATTTGCATCTTACCGGAAGACGCATATATTTCTATAAGCATTATTCAGGCTTTATATATATATATATATATATATATATATATATATATATATATATATATATATATAAAGGTCAAACACTAATATTCCATGGTTATAATTTATTAGATTGGAATCATAACTACAATTCATCAGACCTATAAATTATATATATATAAATATATATATACATATATATAAATGGCAAACCTTTTACTTGAATTAATTATATATATATATATATATATATATATATATATATATATATATATAATACGCAAGGGTATTAGCATGTAAGTGAATGTAATGGATTTGGCTGGAATTCGATCTTGGCTCTCCGATTCCTTAATCCGAGCCGCTATCTATTACTACGCCGTCTATTTGTCGATGCCAATAGCCATAATTTTACCACATCACTTTACTAAAAACCCACTAGCAGAAACTCATGTTTATTTTACTACAAAAGTGAATGTCCTCACAGCTACAAAATAGCTGTTATCAAAAACATGATTTACCGAGCCAAATTAACCTTTTCTTTGGCTATATTATTCTATAAGGAGCTGAGCAACATTAAGCAAACCATAATCAACAATAACTTCTCCAACCACCTTGTCGAGGAACAAATAAAATTATCCTTAAAGAAATCTAGGAAAGATGATGCCTTCCCTGATGCAAACAAGAATAAAGATACCATTAACTTATTATATCGTCACCAGATGCACCCTAATTATAAACAGGACGAAAAATTAAATACATAATTCGCCGTTACATACCACTCAGTGATCCTAACAAGCCCGATGATTTATCATCTATGATAATAAGTTTAAAACATCTAACTTAATTATCACCAATAACACCGGGCCTAATAAATCCCTGTGAAAATAATGTTGTGACCTGTCACCTTATCACCTGTCAAAACTCAATCCGTACAAACATCGATCAACACACCATGTACGACCAAAATGCAACTATTAATATCAAAATACTCTATAGCACCAGATACAAGGAAAGACTCAAAACTCGAGATATGCTGTTATTATACAAAAATAAACAGTCCACATTAAATAAGATATCAGTCACTACAGGAGATGGTATCTTGAAGTGCATATGATATAATTGATGTGCACATTATATATTATATTAGTATTAAAAATTAACAAATAAATTAACTGATAAAATAAAATAAAATAAATCACCTTGTTCCAGCAGTTACAAATGACGTCAGGTTAGACCATTTCAAGTGTCCAGCGTCATAATTAATACCAAGATGAAGACAAAGGATTTAAAACTAGCACATAGACACCGCAAAGGTTCTTGATAATGACTGGAAAGTCGAAAGTAAGTGAACAAAAATAACAAAATATGAACTTTGGACAGTTTATCCACAACTTCGAGCATAATACTCAACATCTAATTCGAAAGTTGGTAAAATATAATAAAAAGTAAAACAGACATACCTTGTCGATTCTTTTTAATCAAACTTGTTCGGATATATATATATATATATATATATATATATATATATATATATATATATATATATATATATTTGGTTGGATTGATGTGATTTTGTGACCCTGGGTTTCACGCTTTTGCGATCGTCAGGCAAACTGATTAATTTTTTTTAAAAATTTGGGTTTATGTAGATTACACGCAATCTACATAAACCCCAAATTTTTAAAAAGTTAATCAGTTTGTCTGACGATCGCAAAAAGCGTGAAATCCAGGGTCACAAACTCACATCAGTCTTACCAAATATGTTAGCTTTATCTCTGATATTGAGCGCTTGCTAATAAATACCGCGCATATAATATATAAATAATTATATATATATATATATATATATATATATTTATGTTTATATTTATATACACACACTTTTCACACACACACACGCACACACACACACACACATATATATATATATATATATATATATATACTTGTGTGTGTGTGTGTGTGTGCGCGCGTGATTAAAACTAAAGATGATCCACATGTGCTTCTTATAATATGCAGATTAAGTTCGGTTAATGAAGAAGTGGAACTCGCTCTTCAGGGGAATGTTGTTGTTGGTTAAAGGGCTTTCTGTAGAAATTATATATATATATATATATATATATATATATATATATATATATATATATATATATATATATATATAAGTGAACATTGAAATCAACACTAAGAAGCGACAGGCTGTTTCATGCTAGGCGCAATCGTCAGGCCACCGTACATACGCTCTATCTCTGATATTGGACACTTTATCCCATAAACATAGCACACCTTAAAACTATATTCTTCATATATATATATATATATATTCATTTCTGTAGTTTAGTGCTAGCAGCAAGCAGAAATATTTCTCCTCCCGATGATGGCCATTTCGGCCGAAACTAGTCGAGGAATCTAAATGGAATAATAATAAAAAAACGAAAGAATATTAATCTACAACCCAGTGTGTCTGAGGATTTTAATATTTTTTTTTATTGTTCAAAATATATATATATATATATGTACAAACGCTCACACTCCCTGTTGTGCCATCCCTTCACATAAGCTTGTCTCCTGCCCCTTTTGCTCGATCCTGTGAGAGTCAAATTTTCGAAGGCCTCCTCCCTAATTATGCGTCACAGAAATTTCAAGTGTCTGTGATTCTAAGAGTCCTTTTAGTGGCTATTTTCTTTAAGACTTTTTCATCGCTTACACGCTCCGTTCATGGAATTCTCATTATCCTTCTGTAGAACCATATTTTTGTTGATTACATTTTTCTCTTCATTTGTGAGAAAATTGTCCAGCATTCACTGCTATAGAGGAGGTTTTATATTACCTAGGATTTCGGAAATCATTTCTTTGTTTCTAATGAAGCTTTCCTGCTTCTTGGTATTTCTTGATATATGATTTTTGCAATCCGTATGTTGTTATTTCAATGGTGTCGCATTTTTCCTTCTTCTGTTAAAACACTTCTTAGATTATTTGATCTTTCTGGAATTGCTTGATTTAAACATCTCTGATTCGTAGCTCGCATCTTAGGCTTTCCCTCTTGCTGACAACCATATATATTTCGTCTTTTTACAATTGATAGTATTAGGTTGGTGCAAAAATAATGACGTAATAACGTCGTCTTTTGACGTATTTTTTAAAGTCAAAAAACGACATTATTACGTCATTATTTTTGCATCAACCTAATACCTATCTATCTAACTCTGGATAAGCTCTCCTATATTCATCTATCTATATATATATATATATATATATATATACATATATATATATATATATATGTGCGTGTGTAAGAAAATATGTGTAAAAAATGAAATCAGATAACTTTCTAAAAAAACTTACTTTTATTTCTGTTCGTCATGTTTAATATGATTTTATAACTTAAATTTTGTTTATATTAGGTTGGTGCAAAAATAATGTCGTTTTTCTTTTGAAGTTGAACGTCAAAAAACGACATTATTTTTGCACCAACCTAATAACTTTTTTTGTGATGTCAACGAACGCTCGTTGACCTTTTTGTGATGCCAAAGAATAGTCGTCATCACTTTTGTAATGCTCGTTGTAGTAGAGACTTTGTAATCGCAGATACAACTATAGAACGCCGTTGAACAATAGTGGTATCAGACGCCTTCGAACAATCTCGCACTAACAGTACTTTCTCGATAATACTCACTCGAACAGGAATCCGTATAGTGATCTGAAAAGAGAAATAGTATAGTGAATAATAGTGGTCCGTATAGTACCGGTGGGGTAATGGATAGCGGCTCGGATTGAGGAATAGGTGAGCCGAGTTCGAATTCCAGTTTTCTTTCGATACATGACAGATGAGGCAGGTTTTTCCTGCAGTAGGTCGCCATTTCTTTCTGCGGTAGACCAGTTGCCATGCAAAGTTATAGAACCCGGTCTGTCCTGCTATTTACCCATAGCTGGAGAAGAAGAGGATTCATACCTTACCCAAGGTAAACGAATGTAATGGATTCGACTGGAATTCGAACACGGTTCTCCGATTACTCAATCCGAGTCGATATCTATTACTCCACCGTACCTCCAAATTAAGTAATAAATATAAAATTGTGTCAGATTTTGTTTTAATTTGCCCAATTTCATTGAAATAGTTAATTCTGGGACATCCTGCATAGAAAAAAATATGTAGGATCATCATTGGTTAACCTTTTGAAAAGAAAAGAAAGCAGTATTAAGACTCTCCTCTTTTTTTTCCGATGGAGTGAAAAGAGCCATTGCTCACTGTCCATTATTCCTATTGACAGCATCTTCTGTCTATAGCCACTTCCCGACCCAGCCAGTCCGCTGTTCGACCACCCGCTTAGTCTTCCCAAACACTTGTGCTATTTACGTTACACGCCGTGTTTAAGCACGTGCTCTTTAATTGCCATACACACTGATGCATACTTAAATTAAAATTATAAAAATTTAAGAAAATTTGAATTAAATATGAGAGACAGAGGAAAACAACGCATAAACTACCGAGCGAGCTTAAGTAAAAAAAAATGGATGCTGGAACAAAGCTTAGCAGAGATAACGAAAACAAAATTTATTAAGAGCTATTGTGGAGAGCCATCATCGCCAACGTTCTGAAGGGACACATTACATAGAAGAAGTAATGTATTTAAATTAAATACAAATAGTAAATAGAACCACTATTACGATGTTGAAGTCTGTCTACTGGTGGATCGTTCCTTAGACCAGCAGTCCCTAACCAGCGGGTGGCGGACTGGTACCAGGCCGTGGACCTTTTTGTAACGGGCCTCACAGAAAGTATAAAAACTCTTTTTTTTTCCATTTTATTGAATGTCGCGGCCTCGTTAACTGCATTTTGTTATGGCGTATTCGACACCAGCTGTACTTATCAAACTCTCTGCTCCCGGGCAGAGCGGATCCCCAGAAGAGACTGTGCCAAAGGACAGAATCTCGTCTCGGGAAACATCTAACCGAACCAGTTTTATACGGGTTCTACGGGGAATTTTTGAACCGCACATTAAATTAGGCCTTATGCCACGTTTGACCGTTTGGGGCGGTTGATAGATACCCTACAGTTGGAGATTCATTGTGGAATTCACTTGACTCATTTCTAGCAGTTGACTTCTTCTACGCGCCGCTGGCGAATCTTATATGTGTTGTTCTTGTCCAAAGTATTATCGTTCATTACCAACCTTAGTTTGATTATTCTATTCAGAAACCTTCCCTAGGTTACAACATATGCAGAATAAAAATAAAATAAAATAGGAATAGAAAAGAAAAGAAAGGAAAAAAGGCCTGTGAGATGGTAGATAACTACCAGAAATTTTCTTGATGCTTTTGAATCCGCTAAAATCATTCTCACTCCGTTTACGTTACATCAGAATGAATTAATGAGCTAGACACGCACTTAGGTGGATTTGAATCTAAAAGCTACACTGTATAATTTTCGATAATATCCTTCAGTGAATTGAATAAATTAAATACAGTTCCGGACATTCATTTGCTGAAGCAATAAGCCAGTGGTTCGCAAAATGTTTTGCTGCATCATTTTCGGAATGAAAATTTGTCGCGCTCTCACCAGGTTTTATGCCATAAAAAGTATATATATATATATATATATATATATATATATATATATATATATATATATATAAAAACAGAGAGAAGACTCTCTCCTTCAATTTGCGGAGCCTAGTTACTATATTTTTAATACTTGATATAATGCAAAAACATCACAATGATAAAATCGGTCAATAATTATTTATAACTATTTATACTGGGACTCATGCACGCAATTACAAGTAATCCATAATAATATTTTAAATTTTGAAATCATCTTTATTGTTAGCATTTGAATTTTTTGAAACTGTTCCTAAATTTTTTATTTTCTTTCAATCATCCCGCACCACCTGCTATCCTCTTCGGCCGCGCCTTTGAAGCGTGCCGCATCGTTTAGAGACCACTGCAAGCTATATGAAATTTAAGGAAAATCGGGTGAAAAATTTAAAATAATTATACATGATTATTATTTATATATTGATAAGTTTTGATGATTTGGTGTAAGAATAAAAAATAATGCTGAAATAAATATCTATTTTCAAAAATGAAGCTCCCGACGGTGTGCATGGTGGTGAGCAAAAGGGACAACCGAGGATGTGAGTTGCACAATGGGGACGCCAGAATTAAACAACTGAGATAATAACACAATCAAAAGTGAAACTAGGAAATTCGATGACACCTAGAAATAGTGAAAACGCTCTTGTAAGTGGGGGTAATTTGCTATCTAAGTAGTCCACCACTATCAGTGGTTTACCTACTTCACGCCGCTGGCGAGTATTGTATTTTGTTGACGTTATAAAGATTACCATTTCATTTCCAACTTCCGTTTTGTTTATTCCTCATTCAGTAACCTTTCCTAGGTTACAACAAGTATGTAATAAAAAATAATATTAGAAACGAAGAAAATAAATATTGATTGCTACGTGATATCTGTCCTTCTACCTGGCAGTGAAAGGTGAACAATTTTGTCGCAGAAGAAGAAAAGTACTGGAAGCAGCTGGGACGTGGTTCTACTAACGAAGGTTGGGAATACAATAGGCAGGGTATGCAACGAATTGGGAAGTTCTAAAGAGAATACGAACAGTAACAGCTGAAACTTTTAGGACGCATAAAGGAAAGCTGAAGGAAATTATTAAAGTGGCCAAAGAAAGAAAGAAGAATGGTTTAAACCATTCAGTCTAAAAAGAAGCAATGCATTATTGTGAAGACAAGGGACAGACTTTGTGGAAACATTGAATTAGTTTTCATGTCTCAGGGAACCCGGGCATAAAGATTTTTATATACCATTATTAATATCTATTTCTTTTATATTTTTATCGTAGGTCACGTGGTAAGCATAATATATGGACTCTCGTCCTATACTCGAGTGTGTCACTCAATGAAAAGCGAATCTGCTACGTACAGGTCATGTCCACTAATCAGTGAAAACAGTTTCAAACTGACGCCATATAGACATCGCTAAATGCATACCCTAGGATGATCATAATTTTAAATAATATAAGAGGTTGAAGCCTTTATATATAACTAGCAGCATGGCCCGGCGTTGCCTGGGCTTGATTCAAAAATCGTACGACTCATACAGCAATCGCTATCACTTGACTTAAAATATTTTTGCCCTTCCTTGCCTTTAAAGGAGTGCCCTTTTCCGTGCTGATGTTGCTACATCCCTTACTTCTTGCCTATCTCACACTGCGAATTTTTTCTAAGCTCTATACTAAACATTAAATCTGTTACGAAAAAAAAACTAAACAAAATGAACACAAAACGATCAGCTTTAAAAAAAGGACTCGTAAATCGAAAAACCGAATGAAAAAAGAATGTTAACAACAAATACTTTTTCACACCCAACACAATTCTGCGGAATCAGAATCAACGTTGAGTTTAAGCAAGCGAATTAGCCAATTGGAGTAAAGTGCCATGCAGATTTAAATTTTTCCCACTTGTGACGAATGCAGCTATCGATTTTTTTTTTGCATGCTAGCATGCTAGTTAACATTCGTGTAGTCAACTGTTGGCTCTCACACTGGCCAATAGAATCTTCCTGCCTATTTGTGGCAGCCAGCTATAGGCTCTCACTCTGGCCAGTAGAAAATGGCCGCAAACTACATGAAAACTACCGTAGAAGCATGAAAAAATCAATTATTTCCACTATCGATGGGAGTTGGGAAATGCAAAATCGGTGTTGGCCTTCCCGCTAACTTGGAGCATGTGCATGTAAATTTTGGTGCAAATCCGTCGAAAATTGCGACCGTGCATTCGTTACACACACACATCCTACCTTTTATAGATAGAAGAATAACCAATGATTTTCCAACAATATACCGTACGTGTATAGTAAACTTGCGAATATAAAATTAAATAAAAATTATTTTTAAAAAATGCATTAGCCTATTTATCACTGTTTCTCGTGGAACCTCGAGCGACCTCTTGCGGAACCGTAGGGTCCCGGGGAACACCAGTTGAGAAACACTGATCGATTTACTTTAGTAGCAGACGATGGAAAGCGTGACGGAAGTTTGAAAGTGCGTCGGAACAGCGAAAGTGGTTTTTTTAGAATTTAGAAATTGAGCATGGTATTAAAGAACCAAGTAATTTCCTTAGAACCAAAGAAAAGAGTGCAGCACTACCATGAGATATCCGGTTTTCTGTGTGGCAGTGAATGTTGAAGAATTTCGTCACAAACGAAATTGAAACAGCAGAAATGTGTTTCTATTGACGAAAAACGTGAATACGAATTATGTGAGAAACGCGGAATATGAACTAAAGAAAACCGCTGACGGTCTCATAATGAGGAAAAGAGGCTCTGGGAACTTAAAACTCACAGGGCCTATTAAAGCAAGAGAAGCAGTGGAAAGCAACTAGTAACCGACTGGACAAATATGAGCTAATGGAAGAAGGACTAAAAAAATAAGGGAGTTCAAAAAATGCATGATTGAAAATCATAATACAGGAGTCTAAGAGTCACGGTCGCCTTTACCTTGAAGAAATATGGTAAAAACAGAGATACGTCAATATAAAATAAAATAAAATAAAAGGGAAAAGATCAGCGCTTTCTCAGTGGTAGAAAACCAAGAAGGGCTTTAAAACATTTGCTGTGAGAGATACAAGCTTATCAGTAACATTCTTTTCTCTTACGTCATTCTGTAATTTTTTTTTCCTTCTTTGTAATGGCTGAATTTCAATTTTGAAAGTCTTCATTTGCCTTTCACTAAAGTCTATACAACATGGAGATTTGAATTTAACTTTATAAAAAAATGTTCATGTTACCCGACATGAAATGTAAGTAATTTTTTTGTCTGAGATTTCATTAAATTCTAAATAAAGAGATTCATTTTGTATACAATATCTTTTGCGTATGTATATCATTATCTATTTAAAAGAGGCACCGATATTCAGAGAACTTAAAATGATTACTTAGTTACTTATTTTAGTGAATCATTTTACTTACAATTATTTCGAAATGACGCAAACAAAACTAAGCGGATTAGTTAAACAAATTAACCGTAAATAATCAACTTCGCCTTTTTATAGCCCTTTATTATTTATATTATTGACAACTAATTCAAATAATTAGCGAAGTAATCGTTCTAAGTAACGCTATTAATCGAAATAAGTACAACGTAATTTATTGGATGAAAAAGATGCTAATTTTCTGTTTTTGTTTTTCGGCGATCAGATTTAATCATTCACTCACGTAATAACATGTTGTCTTGTTTAGTTTGCTCTGTTTAATACGGTCCCCAAAACTTTCTGTCTGAGAACGAAGACTTTCAAAATTGAAATTCAGCCATTACAAAGAAGGAAAAAAAAATTACAGAATGACATAAGAGAAAAGAATGTTACTGATAAGCTTGTATCTCTCACAGGAAATCTTAGCGCCTTGGCAAGATGGCGGAAATGCTCTGATTACGAATCAACGACAGACGACACCATTAAATGCTATTGCAAACAACAAATCACCGACACAGTGAAAAGCTACAAGCGTATCTCATTGCTAGATTGGCCTCTGACATACGTCTGCAGCAGTGTGATTTGCATCGTTCATATCATGATCTCTATCTCCTGTCTTGTGCTCTTTCATTTTTAATGCTCTCCCGATCATTTAGGCCAGTAATCGGGCCAAGATCAAACAACTCACATAGTCGTACACTAACTCATGCGCAAGGACACTGGCAAATCAGCACATGTCTTTATCGCTAGTTACTGAAAGTCAATTTAAATTGGTATAAAGTCAAATAACAGGACTGGAAGACTGAAGTCCGCCAGTTTTCCAAATGTGAGCAGATGTTTGCTACTTTGAAAATTAGTAATTCAATATTCTGGATTTTACCTAAGTTCGGACATCGAGCACAGGCGTCGGTGAGAAAAATGAAACTGTTGATATTTATTAAACTTAGCCTTGTCCTGTACACTTGGCGTAGGGATAAGGCAGTAAAAAGATTGTCTTGCGCCAATTTTTAAAGTATCGATGAACTGCCTTGCTTGAAAAATCAATATTTGATATTCTGGTTTTTTAGATAAAAATTAGTGGTGTTTTATCATTACTGTTTGCAGCAAAGGTTTATTCAGAAAGTTGAAGAGAGCGACAGATAGATAGAATAAAATCTCTTTATCACTGTTTTTATTTTCATTAAACAGCGAAATTGATAACCACCGACCAAGAGCGAGAAGTCGTACTGAAATAAAAGGACGTCTCCTGACATGAATCGAACCTGTACTCCGTTTTCCATCGGGGAAAGAACTCAAATGGGCGACGCATACCGTTACAATTTGACCAAAAATGTGGCACACGACCAAAAGTGGGAGTAGGGGGGAGACTGGTTTTCAATCTGTCTTATCTTAAAATAAGATAGCCACAATTACTGACCCAAACATAACACAGTGTTCCTTACACCAAAACAACACATTCTTACTTACCATTCTTACTACAGTCACCATAATACCTCACAGTCTTTGAAACCCTGACTAGTTCCCATATGTACAATTTGTAAATTTAAAAAAAAATGAAACCCCAATGAATATTTAAATTGTTGCAGGAATGTTCGATTTACTAATTTAATATAACTGAATATAGATTCCTCCCATTTGTTTTAAAATCTTTTTTGTTGATTGGAAATCTTTGATCAAGAATTAAAGTGAGTTTTAATGAGGGATATTTATAGTAGGTAAGAATACTATAGGAATGAAACAGATTGTGTTATAGTGAGCACTGAAAATTATTTGACTATAGAAATAAGAAAAACGCATTGTAAAATGAACTAAGAAATTAGCCGTTGCCTAGGTGTACATGGCTGAAATTGTATAACCACACACACCTGTATACACACATCCACCGGTCTAGAAATGTCTGCCTGTGTCTCCGCTTGCATGCATCATCCGTTGGTATACTAAACTACTCATCTTTCGCAACTGTTTGATTGTTCTTAATAAATGAATTCCACCGATAAAATCTTCTTGTGTGGTCGTTGTTCGAAGTTAAATTGTTTCAGTGTTTTAGATATTCAGTAGATTTCCTATGAACATAATAACTTTCAAATAGTATGGTATTATTCACAAATCTAATAATCAAACAAAAACAAGGATGAAGCATCGGAGCTTCATTCAACTGCAAGTACAAACTCATGAACGCTCTCTCCTTCGCACGTTTACTGTAAAGCTGGCGTTAATAAGAGGTTCTTCGGGAAATGTTCTTTTTTAACGCTTCAATAATCCTTCTCAAACAATCTTTACATCAAAAGTTGTTCGAATGCCAATTTAGGATGAAAATCATGAAAAACTATTCGCCAAATGGTAAAAGCCGATTTTGGACCTAGTTTGTGTCAGATTTCATCCATTTAACTGAAATAATCTAAACCAAACATTCATGCAAGACAATATGTGTGTCATATGTAATTTACATGGCAAATTTGGAAAGCATCGGATGAAAACACAGAGAGTTATGGCCGAAAACTGGCTTTTTGAACAGTTTTACGTGGATTTTTGTTATACGCGGGGAAGCGAGCACGACTAAAAGCACACTATCTTATTTCTTGCATTATGGCAATTTTTTTGAGACATGTTTGGAGAAAATCGAATAGAAAATGAGTAATTTATTATTTTTTTTATTTTAAGTAGTACGAAAAACCCGATTTTTTCACAGTTTTTTTTTTTTCATTTTTTTTTTGTATTTAGCCAATGTCGCATGAAAACTATTATGACCTCTACTTAAACCTCGTAACATGTTTTGCATTAAGTGTAAAAAAAAAATCCAGTAAAAATATTGCTTGCGTGTCACTTTGCCTTGGTTTTTGCAAAAAGTCGTAACCACCTTTAGTTTTAGCGATTTTTCTGCCAAAACTGTTGGAACGTTCGTCTTGACCTTGGTAAGTTTGCAACATGTGTGTACAATCTCATCGAAATTTTTCGAGAAATGTGGACGTGCATATATAGTACATGCAGACACAGACAGACACAAACAGACATCTGTTTTATAGATAGTTGTATATTTAGGCAGCAATCCTTCGTTTATGCATGTTTCCTTAAAAACGACAGACAAGGTACTACGGTTAAGCTTTTTATTCAATTTTTCTTGTGTTCGAACAAGAGCTTTCTTTTCTGGACAAAGGGTGTGTAAGAACTGTCCAAATGTTTTATATTTCCGAGCGCTTTCGGCTATACCTTTTGCCATTATCAAGGATGATTCGATTTTTCAGCTTACTTGAGTGTGTGCGTTCTGTGTATGTCTTAGCGTGTGGTACGGATGTTTTTAATTTCCGAATACGGTTAGCACATTGTGGCTTTGTTCGTAGTTAATATTGTTAAGAGTTGGCTTTTTCTTTTTTATTATAAAAGCTTCCGTTATTTTTAATCTTTTTTACAAGTGAATGAAGTTATTATATTTGTGTTTTCTACTAGTATGTTTCTAATGGAGTCTGGCAAATGTGTGTGTGTGTTTAAATGGGTTCTAATAGAGCTGTGATCAGATAGGTGTAAGGTAAGACGTCTGGATAGGCATGTAGTTGTGTAACCGATGTAATTATTTATGAGTCCGGTTTGATCAGGAACACAGTTCCTTAAGCGGCATTTGAACTCATAGATAATGTTCGTTCTTTGTAATTTTAACTTAACTGGTGTGTTGTTAATTTTTGAGGATAAGGTTGGCTGTCTTAAATTTTTTATAATGGATAATTAATTTGATTTTTTTATTCAGGTCACTTGGGGTAGTGTAGTTCTTTATAATATGTCTTAGTGAAAATTCGTCTTGTTTGTAGTTAATGTGCATTTGGTTTTTGTAATAAATGTTTATGTAATTTTTGTCTGTGTGTTGACTATCGTTATTACTTTCTTTGGGCAGAAATAGTCTAATTTGGTGGTCTATAAGGTGGTTAGGTAAGCCGTTGTTGATTAGTGTTTGTTTATTATTAAGTCTTTTGAGGAAGAGTAGTCGAGAGGATGAATTCTGGTATGATCTTTTTATTACTGCTATTTTGTACATGAGTGGGCATTCGCTTTTAAAGTTAAGGTGGAAAGAGTTTTTACCAGTGGGTTGTTTTATAGATATGGATATAGATAAAAAAAAACACACAAAAATATATTACTTAATTACTTCCAAGAGCGGCAAAGAAAAATTGGCAGTACATGTAATTAGAAGAGAAAATAATGACATGATCAAGATGTTAACTTTCCACACTACCTGAAACAAAAGATTTGGAAGGAAACTCCTATCAATACGAGGGGCAGCAATAATAGAGGATTTAAGAAGCCTAATTTAGTTTAAAAACTGTTTTAAGAAAATTGTTTTATTAATTACTAAATGTTCGAATGCTAGAAAATGGTCGGTTCCCTGTAACGCTCAGGCACGTACCTCACTCCTCCTGCCATCCGCTACTTTTACAAGAGTGAGATCAGGACAGAAAATGAAGTACTGCTGCCATTTATGAACGGGAGCTGCCCAGTCTTCACTTTCGATAGGGTCCAAAAACGTCTCCGCTTTTTTGTAGGTGACGAATTATTTTCCACTCTACAACCTTTCACAGACGAAACGATGCAAGCCTTTCACTGCTCTATCGCTATTTCCATGGTGAGTGTTCAGATGAACTACACTGTCCTAAACTTCACGGCTAAGACCCGCCTTGCTACGTATATTGTAGCGAACCAGCCTCATTCTCTTCATATTCCCCTGATGAGATGCAAGTTCCAATCATGCACATTCTTCCAACAAACGCTGCTTTGTTAACCGACAATCTTAACCTGTTCAAGTCTAGGGTTAACCGTTATGTTTCACTCATATCTATAAGCTCTTTTTCTGTAACTCTCTACCTCGTGTGGCCCCACGCCCTTGTACAGGGTGAAAACCACTGTAAAAAGTTACCATTATCTTTATGCTTTATACTTTCACCAGATTATTATTACTATTATTATTATTATTATTATTATTATTATTATTATTATTATTATTTGTGTACGTTACATTTCCTGCTTTATATCCTGTAGAGCCGGGTCCAAACTATGGTCCTTCGGCCCTATAGGAGAATTGTCATTTACTTGCACTTTTCTTAGTATATCGGACGTTCATATTAGGGCGATCTTCTGGGCAACTTGTATGTTGATGTTACCTGGGACACTGTTAGTAAAATTGTCCATTCGTTTTCTCACGAGGCCCAGTGCTCCGATTACTATTGATACAGTCTTAGTCTTCATGCCACACATCCTGTTAATCTCGATCTCCAGGACATTGTATTTTGACAATTTCTCGATAATTTTCATGGCGGTGTTTATCTCAGATGGTACTGCTATGTCAATAAGCATACACTACTTGAATTTCTTTTATTGTTATTGTTATTATTATTTAAGCGAGATAACAGCACACCAACAAGTTAATCCAGCAGTACAAATATACGAAGCTCAATATATTCATCATGACACCCATTTTGATTACAGTATAACAAATAGACACCTCACAGCCAAATATGGACAGGTTTTGATAAAAGCAGCAACTCACCTTGAAGGTGGACCCACCTAGTTTCATTTTTAATATTCAAGTTCGTTCAAGCGTGTCCCCAAGTATCTAGATGTGATTCCTAAGTCGCTTTGGCTGTTAAATTCTTCAAATTTAAAAAAAAAAACATCCTCCGTACGCCCAGCTACGATGCAAACACTCCCACTCCACAACACCCACGTATGAACGGTGCGTCAGCCATTGGGGGGGGGGGGCATGCTCAGCTGGTTTAAGTCCAGCAACTGACAAGCAAATCGATGGTACTGAGCGGGATATTTACTGTAGCCCATCTTAATTTACAAGCACAAAACAGGTATTAGGTTGGTGCAAAAATAATGACGTAATAATGTCGTTTTTTGACGTTAAAAAATACGCCAAAAAACGACATTATTACGTCATTATTTTTGCACCAACCTAATACATGTTAACACTGCCAACCAATTAAAATCAGAAGACTCTCTTTGAAATAAAATATCGGGGGAGAAAAACAGTGTTTTGAGAAACTTTTTTTTTTCTGAAATAGGCAAATAGTTTGTTTCCAATGTAACTGATCCATAATTAAATTACGTTTAGGATTTCGAAAACGCTATTTCTTTTGATATACGTTTATTTGTTATATGTTTCGTTGCTACTACTTGTTATAGTGATTTTCCAAGTCTACCTTAGATGTGGCACAAGGTCGAAAGTATGGGACACCCAGTGACAATCGAACTCAGTTGTATTTGCTTTACCGAGACAAGCTCGCTAACAACTACACCATCTCCAGGTGCCCCGGTTGCAAGTTGTTATATAATCATTGTTAATAGTTTGGGATTTTTTTTTTGTTAATTAACCCCAAATAATGTAAAGTTACTTATCGTAGATATCAATTCAACCCAAGAAATTATAAATTTTACATTAAAGTCTGTTTTTTATTAAATTTTTGACACTCTTTTGAAATTATAAATTTAAAATCAAAATTTGTTTAGCTTGCCTCGCAACTACTCCAACCCTCAGAACGCAAAATTACCCAAAATTAGGGAAATATTCACATTTTTAAAGAGCGGTTGATATACTTACAAGGAATGTTTTACAATTTAAAAAAAGAAAAAGAAAAAAAAATCTGTTTTAGGCTTGTTTATCAGAGTGAGCGCGAATACAGACACCACATTTAGAAATTGTGAGGTAATCGCAAAGGACGACCCAACCGGAGTTTAATGGAAGGTCAGCGCTCTGGGATATTTTGGGGTTAATTAACAGAATAGATCCATATTTTTTTACATATAATAATTGTTTTATATTCCTTTATTAATAGCTGTTATGTATATCGTGCACTAAATGCGACAATTATAATGAGACAGTGATAATAATATTTGACTACCTCGATCCCATTATAGATTTTGACATCTAATGTGTGAAGTGTGTCCAGAAAAAATTTGTTACATTTATAAATAAAAACAAAAGGTCAACTTAACGAAAATTAAACAGTTAGTTAATTCTGTGATTCGAACTTTAATTTCGTGAAACATTCTATTATAATCACACTCGTCCGTCTCGTCATCAGTTTTCTCGACCGTTACGCTCTGCCAGTATCTCATATTATGGAGTATTCTTTGGAAAGAGGGCAAAAGACACTAGTTGTTTTCAGTGAGAAAATAAAAGAAAGAAAGAAAGAAGGGAAGATAGAAGTGTTTAACGGTTAGAATCTATATTTACTAAACTTCACACCAAGATTCAGAAACGTCCTTTAAAATTTGTTAAAAAATGTATTCATTGCTATTTTTTACCTTACATCTGCAAAGGAACTAACACAAATAAGAGTCTATCATGCTGCGATGAGTCCCGAACATGGACTTATTTTTCATTTTGATGTTCCGCCGGGTACTTTCGAGAGTTTGTGTGTGAGCTGATGTTTCTGGGTCAACGAAATTCATTCTGTGATTTACAGTCAGATGAATATAATTGGCATCATCCTTCAAATATCTATATCCTTCCCAATAATCCAACATAATCGTAGTCCCAGGTAAAATACAGCTTCGGATTGTGTCCAATAATGTGGAGGCTGTACTATCTGGCACATGAAACCTTACTTTGTTTCACGACATATGACTACAAATACTCATTGTTTTAGCAGTTGGCATGCAACATATTTCTTTCGACGGGAGTTCAGAGTTATAATTTCAAAAGAGTACCAAAAATTTAATAAAAAAGCGAACAAACTTTGATTTAAAAATTATAATTTCTTAGTTTGAATTAATAAAATTGCACGAACTACGTTTACAGGTGTGGTGCAATTTAGAAAAATTTCAATTTTTGCTTACCTTTAAGCAATTTACTTTAAGACAACTCACATTATGAAAAATTACTCTTAGGCACTTCGACATAGTATAATTGTTAGTAAGTCTGTTTTACTGGATCAATTACGATTGATTAATGAGTTCGATTCTCATTGCGTGCTCCATACGTTCGGCCTTGTGCCACATACTTATGCCACATCTAAGATGCTCTTACTAAATTGCTATATGAACAATTCGACGTGGTGTAATGGTTAACAAGCTTGTCTCGCTCAATCAATTATGACCGAATAGTCTGTTTTATTCTCACTGGGTGCCCTATACTTCCGGCCTTGTGCCATATCTTAGCTACGCTTAGAAAATCATTTGGGCACTTCGACGTGATGTAATGGCTATTACGTCTGTCTCGTTAGATCAATTATGACTGAATAATGCGTTTTATTCTTACTGGGATGACCTATACTTCTGGCCTTGTGCCACATCTAAGCTACTCTTAGAAAATCACCTCAGCAAATCACTATAAAAATTACTCTCAGTTTTAAACATGTGAAGACGCAGGCCCCGTTTGAAAATAATAAATAAATAAATAAATAAATAAATAAATAAAAACTTTTAATAAGTATGGCCAGTTGTCAAAATAAAAGTAGTACCTATTATGGAAGAATGTTAGTTAATTTTATACTGATTTAGTTCATCGCCATGTCGAACGAGAATTACTGCATCTGCTATTGTAATGGCGAAGCCGTGTAACTAATTTTGCCCACCTACACATATGTGCACAGAAAGAAAAAAAAATCTAATTCAGTGGTTTCTTTCAAAATCAGGAAGCGGGAGAAAGTGATCAATCTCTTTTGAAAATTTTGACGGCAGGTGTGCAGATTTTATTTTTTATTTTTATTATGTTTTTTTTTTGTGTTTGTTTTTGTGTTTGTGTTTGTGTTTGTGTTAGTGTTTGTTTGTGTGTGTGTGTGTGTGCCTTTCCATTTATAATGAAAATGCTCGTAACTTTCTTTTTCTGCATCAAGACAATCGGATTGGATTTTTATTTCCAACCCACTCAGCCCTACAATGTAGACTATCATGAGTCATTCCCATTCATTTCTCGCTTGATATTGTCTGCATTTTCTTTTAGCTCTGTGGGGTCATCAACCTTGGTCCTTATCACACATGAAAAGCACCTTGCAACACCTCAACGGGAGGCGTTTATACGAGCCCCCTTTTCAAATAAATCTCTTTCTCACGTCTTTAATACATCTGAGATACTAATTCCCGATTAATCGCACAAACGGAATTTGCTAGTTAACCCTAAATTGAGTTGACTAGGACTGAGTAAATCTACAATCGTGTTTCTAAATCCGGTCTGCCACACACACACATTGTTAAAATTTTCTTTTCTTTATTTTTAGACTATAAATTGAACAAATTAATTTTAAATTTCTGATACCTAATGGGACCGAAATGGCTGCACAATGTTTAATGTTTACTGAAAGAAAAGCAGAATTATTTTCCTAGATCTACATTTCTTACTTCCCCCAGTTCATACCTTTACAGCTAATACCGTGCCGCGAATACAGGATAGAATCGTCCTTATTCCCTTCGTATCCTATTGGTAAGAAGAAAGTTTCATTCGGACAGCTTTTTCCCAAAAACCGCGAATGTGGAAAAGACTCCCGAGAGGATGCTTTCCTGATCTAAACTCCAAGTATCGGGTTAACTGTTATCCATTAACAATAAGCACATTTCAGTAACCCTCTACCTTGAGTGGCTCTTTGGTCATGTATTGGGTGTAGTCAATTTTAAAAAGTTATTTTTATTTCAGTTTAAAGGATACACTAGTATTATCGGTTTAAGCAAACTATATCTATCGAGGTGCAAAGTTCTCCTAACAAAAATAGAATTAGCGAAGTGAATTCAAATTATAGTCAAGGTAGTTTATACTCACTTCTCACTAATAACTCAGTTTGGAAAAGGCATACATTCAACTAGCTATATGACCGACAGATAGTAACATATAACAACCTAATTCGTGCTATGTGGGAGGGAAATGGGCACCACAAAATAACCCATGTTAGCCCCAAGAAACACCGGCAATGACAGCCTGATGCCCCGAAAACTTAATAAGTCTTGAGATGATTTGATTAGATTTTATCCTTGCAATATTTTAATTGTATAATAATTAACTGACATCTACATTTTACATTAAATGGCGCTTGATCATTTTGGTTCAAATTGACTCCAAATAGCCGGCCAAGGATATGTGATATTTATTTTATATCTATACATAATAAGGAAATTGATATATGGTTAAATTTTTTTAGTCATTGTGAGTCTATTTATATGCAGAATGTGAGTGGCAATGTCTCTTCCCAAATTCTTGTCCTCCGTAGGTTTAAGCAATGTTTGTTCACTTAATATAACTCACAGTGTCGCTGTTCTGTTATCCATCGCACAAACTTGTTAATTATGTTCATTGATGATTTCTTCTGCCTATAGCGCTTTTCAATATGTGAGGTTCAAATTCTCCAAACTCTTTATATATGTCCAAGAACCTTCAAGTGTCTCTTTCTGATTCTATGTATAAGTTACTCGTTGCCCACATGCTCCGTCCATGGTATTCTCAGTATCCTTCTGTAGAGTCACATTTCTGTTGCCTTAATTCATCTCTTCATTAGTGAGAAAATTGTTCACGATTCACTGCCATATAGGAGGATTGATATTGAATAACAGTTCAGTACTATTTCTTGTTTTTCGTTTTTTTTTTTTTTTATTTCTAACGAAGTTTTTCTTGTTGCTTAATACTTTGTTTATTTTGTGGAAGGCATCTTCGGTTATTCCAACGTGCCTTTGGTAATAGGTCAAACCTCAGTCATTAAGAAATAACTTATCACCTGCCCATTTAAGTTTCTGTTAAGGAGATAAGCCCCAAGATCTTATAGCTGAACTTCTGGACAGAAACGATAATCGCTCAGGAAGAAAAAGAGAAATCGATTCCGATCTGCTTTTGGGTCTCATTTTATTTGCCTTGATCAAAATCCGTGAAAAGTGTTTACAATCAATAACTTTCAATATGAATGCATCAACTACCGTACTGTGTCAAGAGTGCTAGTCAGTTTGGGCAGGTAATTTGTAAGAGCAATAATTAAAAACAGACACATGTATAATGTCCCAAATGCTAGGAAAGAATTTAAAATCTTAATAACATTTTAGTTTTGCAATTTTTGATTAGTTTCATTTTAAACGAAATTAATACAATACACTAGATTATAAATGAAAGACTTATGTCCATTTTACACTAGAGCTAAAATTGTAGACTATGGCCTGACCTATAATGGAACCAAAAAAGGCAGACAGATCCGTTTTGCACTAGAGCTAAAATGGTAGACTTAGGCCTGTCCTATAATGGAACCAAAAAAGCAGACAGGTCCGTTTTACACTAGAGCTAAATGGTAGACTTAGGCCTGTCCTATAATGGAACCAAAAAAGCAGACAGCTCCGTTTTACACTAGAGCTAAAATGGTAGACTTAGAACTGTCCTATAATGGAACCAAAACAGCAGACAGCTCCGTTTTACACTAGAGCTAAAATGGTAGACTTAGGCCTGTCCTATAATGGAACCAAAAAGGCAGACAGGTCCGTTTTTCACAAAAGTTAAAGCGGTAGAAAAAGGGTTGATATATGTTTAATATATAATATATCATTTCCCATGTCCTGACAGCCTTTTGCCAAACAGGTGGACCTCAGAAAAAGATGTGGAACACAGAATTGGAGGTGAACACGGGGCTTTAGGAAAGCTAACCAAACGCGTATTCAATAAAAATCTGACCATAACAGAAATGATGGTCTATAATCCTATTGTCATTACAACCTTACTGTATAATTAGGAAACCTGACTCTATATTGTCGCAACATCCAAAAGTTAGTACGCTTTCACCAGCAAAAGCTTCGTTCAATCTTGATCCTTAAGACCAACACCAAAGTTCTGGAAAGAGCCAACCGTCAAAGAATCGAATTGCTGATCATTAAACACCGTCTTTGATTCTCAAGACATGTAATAAGAATGGAAGAGTCAAGGTTTCCACGTCAAGATTTATTCAGTGACCTCACTTCAGGGAAAAGGTTACGGGATTTCCCTCTTCGAAGATACAAGAACCACATCAAAGCAACACTGAAAACCACTGGACATGAGCCGAAATCGTTTGAAACACAAGCACAAGTGCGTACCAACTGGCAATATTCCATCCCGATCAGAATCAAAAAATTCGAAGCCATCAGAAGAGTAAAGAAAGAAGTCAAACGACGGGAGAGAAAGGATCGACAAAATCGATCTCGTCCTCAACAAAAATTGGTATGCAGTCAGTGCTATCGGCTCTTCCATGCAAGAATTGGTTTAATAAGTCATCGACGCCAATATCAAATATAAAGCGATCAGAAAAAAGAAATGAAATTGTTGGATACGAGACAAAGCCGCTGCCAACAATAAAAACGGTCTCTATAGGTCCGGTTTACACCAGGCACTAAAAGATAAACCTAGGTTTTTCTAGAGTAAAAAAGGCAAACAGGTTAGGTTTGCAGTACAGCTAAACATGTATCGATATAGGTCCGATTTATGCCAGGCACCAAAAGATAAACCTAGGTCCGGATTATGCTAGAGTAAAAAAGGCAAACAGGTTTGGTTTTCAGTACAGCTAAACATGTCGATATAGGTCCGGTTTACGCCAGGCTCCAAAAGATAAACCTAGGTCCGGATTATGCTAGAGTAAAAAAGCAAACAGGTTTGGTTTGCAGTACAGCCAAACAGGCAGATATAGATCTAGTTTATATTGGATTAAAAGGTTAACATAGGTAGATTCAGAAAGGTGGATTTTGTAATATTTATGGGGTGTTTAACCGTCTGCAATATTCATACCTGTTCAATATTCAGCGCTCTTCTCGTCGCTTGACCATATCAAAATACATTCGAAATTCAGTCCTGTAAAAATCTAACATTCGAAGCCCAGGGAAGAGAAAAATGTTCAATTTGTTCAATAAAAAGTGACATTTAAGATTCGGAAAATACCATTCGCCGGCGTACCAGGAATACATATTACGTCGATAGCATCTTTCCATTTTATTTCCAACGTTCCTCATATCGGTAATTTGTCTCTGTTGCTTCATGTATTTCATTTCGAAAGCCTCTAATACATATACTATACTACATAAAAAATACTTTTACAAACTTTGGGTGCGGGTTCCAGACACCAAAAACAGGTAAAATGTGATGTTGGATGACTCAGCAGCCTTTGGTCTGAAAACGCAATCAAATACAGCCGTGTAGCCTCGCGTCCATTACCATTCACGCAGCCGTATGTAAAGATCATATCTGCCTGTTCCCGATATGAATATCCTTCCATCGTTAAACAGAACACTTCTCAGTCAACTCACTACTACA
Source organism: Acanthosepion lycidas (assembly GCA_963932145.1). Lineage (NCBI taxonomy): Eukaryota > Metazoa > Mollusca > Cephalopoda > Sepiida > Sepiidae > Acanthosepion > Acanthosepion lycidas. The sequence continues at coordinate 29,603,139 of OZ010584.1, read as the reverse complement.
CACGTTAAACGTTGAAGACAGACTAGCCACAAATGCAGACAAATGACAAATGTAACCTAGTCTACATCTACCGTACACTTTCTTTAAAATGAAGCATTTGCGGACATGTTTATATGGACCTTTGTCCTTTTATGGTGTGAGAAACCCGCCCCAAAGTCTGTAAAAGTATTTTCATACATCCCTGTATATATCGTGTTACGTATAAGGTGTGGATACCAGTGTACTTCTTATAAGATCTGATATTTCACATCAGATTGGTATGTAAAACGCTTTTTCTTCTTCTTTGAATTGCATATGAACAAATAGGCCGTGTATACAAAATTACGGACCATTTTTTTATTTTTTTAAGCCTATATCATCATTGTAACAACAAAAAAGAAAAAAAAAACTTTGAAGTTATTGAGATTTAATCATTTAATCTCGTGTTGATCGTTTCCTTTACTTTGTACACCGTGTGCCATTTAGTCTTCAAAAATTTCTTTAATACGGCCGACTATTTTTTTTTTTAAATAATTTCACCCAAACAAGAAAATAAAGCCACTAAGACGCAAGAGATGTGTGGGAGATTAGGAGCAAAAGGAAACAATAAAAGGACAGGAATTAAGAAGACAGAAATTAACGATTGACATTGCATTTACATTTTTGAAGAGTTGACAGGAAAGGAAGATGCCGAAAGTGAGTTCTACAATCTGGAAGTGCAAGAGAGAAAAAAAAACTGTTAGCAATTACAACTGTAAAATAATGAAACCTGTAAGTCTGGTACTGCGCTTAAATCCAATTATTAGGTTGGTTCAAAAATAATGTCGGTTTTTGACGTTAAAAATAAGTTATTTTTGCACCAACCTAATAGCAAAAAGAAAATCTAATCAGAACGATTACCACAAAAATATAGAAACGACTCGGGGAAGCTACGTTACGACAGTGGGAAAGCGACCGAAGCCGGGATGCCATGTCATGACCGATATCATTGCAGATTCTTCTTACGGTTAAACCTAACCATTTCAACTGTAAAATGATAAGACTTTGCCGCCAATCTAGTATTGCGCTTACTTTCATAAAGTTTATCTACTACAGAGGAAAGCTCATCAAAACAATTACCATGAAACTGTTTACAAAAAAGGCAGAAGGAAGCTAGGAAAGTGACTGAAGCTGAGATGCCAGTTCAGGATCGATAACTTTGCAGATTTCTTTCTATTTTTATCAAGGATTCTGCGATGTATTTAGATACATCGCAGAAGCAGCAAACTAGACGTGGCAGCAATATACAATGCATGGAAGAATTATTTTCTAAACTCTTTTTTTATATATCTTTTATTTAACCCTTTTCTAAGTTAACAGTCGAATTCACCGGTAGAAGGGATACTGGAACATTTATTGAAATTTTTAAAAAATCAGTTAACCTTTCAAAATATATTCATCGTCCTTTTACGTCATTTCCGCCCACGGCTGATTGCGAACTCGTGTGACTTTATTCAGTCTTTTATTTGATTCTTTTTAAAAATTTCAGTGGTGGGTTTTCTTTTTAGACCTCGTACGACCATCAAAGTTATCAACCTCGTGCCAGGTCAGTACCAATAAGGTTGACCACTTGGGAATGCCAGGTGCTGTAAGCTCTGATTTGCAGATGATGTAATGGGTAACGGTTCGGAGTTGTTAATCGAAGAGTAGAGTTCCAATTCTGGTCGGGTCCATTAGATTCACTTTCGCACAAATATCCTTGGGACAGGTATGAATCCACTTCTTCTCTCAATCCATAGCTATGAGTTAAATGGTAGAACTTGTATCAGAAAATACTTATATCTCTCCCCGCATCGAAATAGAAAATTTCTTACAATTCAAAAATATTATTAAAATAACCTACAAAAAGTTGATAAACTTAAAAAAAAATCAATCGATCAATTCATTTCTTGTTTACAAAAGTGGATGTACAGCTGGTGTAATGGATAATGGGTCGAAGTTGTTAATCAGAGGGTCGAGTTTCAGTTCCAGTCGGTTTGTTTATATTCACTTATGCGTAAATACCCATGGAAAACGTATTAATTCACATCTTCTCCTCCGCTATGGGTTAAATAATAGGACTTGTATCAGTAAATCATTATTATCTGAAGCACTAGACCAGATGTGACAGCAATATTCAATACACGGATGAATTGTAGATATATAAATGTGTAAAATAGATTCTGATGAGAAAATTGTCTATCACGATACGATGAACCAACCTTCTTAACAACAATTGATTCAATATAATCTTTCCACTTCAGGTCAGAGGAAAACGCTAACCCAAGAAGGCGTAACCCGAAATATGTTTCGGCTTTAAATAACTCACAAAGGGTTGATAAGTCGTACAAAAACAAATCGATCGACAAATCAATCAACCGGTATTCATGAATTCTATACAGTTTATTTTCATTGGTTGGTTAGATATGAGGTGTTCATATTTCGCAGCACTTGTTTGCGCGTGTGTGTGTCTGAATTCTAGTAGGCATTATTTTGTGTCCGTCTCGTCGAGTCTAATTCCTGAAGAGGGTAGTGAGAAAAGTATATGCATATGTGCATGTATAAAATTTCCAGTTACGCATATGGTGACGAACGATGGCATTTGCGTCTATGTTGAAAATGGATAGAATTTATTTCACTAATTTTTTAATAAATTTTATTATCCTTATTAGGATTGTTTTTATTATCGAAGGAAATGTAATGAACTTTGTAGCGTTTAACCAGAACTCGGTAACCATTACCCAATGCAGATGCACTAAGGTTCTCATTTATTCATATTTATTACAGTACAAGATCTGATTGGGGAAAATGACAAAGGGAGACACTTCCGACCTTTAAAATCAGCATTTATTTTTTTTTTAATCGGTACTCAGATATTGCCCGTTGGACCTAATGGGCAAAATGTTACTATTACATCTTCGGAGTAGGTCGTGTTATAACTTTTCGTCTGGGAAGTTTTTTAACAGAGGACGGTGCGACACCGGAAACCAAAGGGGCAGGGTCGGGGTAGCGAAAGATGTCCTTCCAAAATCTAAGCAATGTATTAAAAAACAGGAAAATGTCGTTAGAAACAAGGAAAATAATACCGATCTGTTACGTAATATCAGTTCTCATATATGGCAGTAAATACTGGACAATCTCCTCACCGATGAAGAAGAGACTTGAAGCAACAGAAATGTAGTTCTACAGAAGGATGCTGAGAATACCATGGACTGAAAATATGAGCAACGACGAAGATTTAGAAAAAAACCAAAAAGGATCCTTATACTTAATATCAGGAAGAGACAGTTGAAGTTTCTCGGGAACACAATAAGGAAAGATTGCTTGGAAAATTTGATACTCACAAGACAGATTGAAGGCAAGAGGGACAAAAGGAAGCAACGCATAACCTACCTAGCGAGCTTGTGTAAATAGACGACGGAACAAGGTTTAGGAAAAATATCAAAAAACAAAAAAATATATAAATAGCTATAAAGGATAGGAAATTTTGGGGAGCCATGATCGCCTGCATCCTGAATGGTCACGGCAAATAGAAGATAACTCTGGTAATATACGATCTGTTAAAGAGCATTATCCTCTTCCTATCCTCATTATTTATGCGCTGTCTCCCTATAGAATGTGGACTATCATGGACCTTCACAGCTTCCTGTGTATTGTAGCTCTAAGCAACGTTTGACTCTTCCTTTTGGTATGCAGGTCTTTAATGTTCGTTTTAGGGATCAGCAGGAGCCCCAAACAGTGCGGTATGTTGGTCGGGCAAAATTCGTCACATTTTTGTTGAGGTCGATATAGTCATTACAATATCTAAGTAATATAAATGTGTTTTCCTAACAACTTTCAAGAATGATGTTTGCTCGAAAATATTTACATTTCTGGGCGTGTTTTTGCCTTAAGCGATAAAACATTTTCAGACTTGTCTCCCTGCTGACAAAGACGTTATTATTTTGAAATTCCCGCATTGTATCCGACAAAGCCCAATTAAACAGTTTTCTCTGTTAAAAACTTATTTATCCTTTATAGAAAAATAAAATCACTTGTATACGTTTCGTGCCCCTTCAGGATGTGGGCGATAATGGCTCTCCACAACTTCCTATCCATTGAAGATCTCAGCATTGTTTATCTTTTCACCATCGCTCCACTCCCTGCACTTCTATCCACTTACAAAAGCTCCAATTACTCGGTTTTCTTCTACCCTTCTTGTTTTCAATATACTCCGTGAGTGTTAAATTTTCCAAGCTCTCTTTCTTCATAATGTCCTCTAGAAGTGTCAAGTCTTTCTTTTTGATTCTAAGTATAGATTCTTCCTTAAAACTTCATCATTACTCACATGTTCGGTCCATGGTATTCTCAGAATCCTTCTGTAGAACCGCATCCCCGTTGCTTCGTTTCCTCTTCATCTGTGAGGAAATGCACATATATTAATAATATACCTATTTTTGTATATACAAGCATCCCTCGATTAATGCACATTCGATTAATGCGCATTCGATTAATGCGCATTCGATTAGTGCGCTAAAATTTTTATGTACCAAATTTCGATTCTTCAGTCATGCGCCATGCGTGATACACGCTTAGGCGATCATGTATCTTTCGATACATTGATGAAGCAGATTTTTCCCCGTAGTAGCTTGTCATTTCTAGAGTTAGACCAGTTGCCATCCAAGGCTATAGAAGCCGGTTTGTCCTGCTATTTGCCCATAGCAAAGGATTCATACCTTTCCCAAGGGTATTAGCACGTAAGTGAATGTAATGGATTCGACTGGAATTCGAATTCGGATCTCCGATTCCTCAATCCGAGCCGCAATTCAATGGCCCACTGCCCCTCCTCGATTCGATTAGTGCATACATAATGCGGTAATTAGTGCGGTAACACTTTCATCATTTTTATCATACTAATATAAAATTGATTTTTATAGTTAGTGATTGCCGTACTAATCGAGGAATTCCTGTACATCATAAGCAGATCACATTGAGACCTAACAGACACTCCTGTTTACAAAGAGATGTCTGTATAGATTTAATGACTATGGTGTGTAAATTCATTAATTCTACAGTTACACAAAGTCTGAAATGATCCATTCATTTAATATCATCTGTGAAGTGGGCGACATCGGGCAGTGGCCCTCCTAAACGTTTGGGAACTCCTTACTTATCTAATAACGACCGCTTTAAGGATTGTCATCAGGCATTTGATCTTTTGCCTGGCTCGGGTAAGCTTAATTAATATCGTAAAACTCTTGTAGTTAATATGCAAATAGTAAGTATATAATGGATATCCTTCTTAACCTTCTTTGTCTCTCACATTGATGAGATGTAAGCTGATCGAATAGAAGTCAAGATTGTCGCGAAATCAAACCATATCCGGCCCGCGAAGGATTTTTGTCCAGCCCACCATTTTAATACATGGACACTAATTATCTAATTAATTTGTTGAGCAAGTGACAGAAACCTTATCAGCTGGGGTTAATTGACTTACAATGCGAGGTATTTTTAAGATCAAGATTTCATTCCGAATACACTGCTGACTTCTACAATATGCTTTGCTTAGCGGAAAATATAAAAGCCTATTGAACAATACGAAAATGATGGTATCATTATTTGAAAGTACATATGCATGTGAACATTTCGAATATATACTAAAAGTAGTTTAAGAACAAGGTTTGGTGCTGATAACCTAGATGCTCTTTTGCTCCTGTCATCGACAAATATTTCACTTGATGTAGAGAATTTATCGAACAACAAACAGAAACAAGTGCCTCATTAAATAATTTGGCATTTCTAATTGTATTTCGTTTGTAGTAAGGAATTTGCATTTTTGTTGATTGTGTTAGTTGTTATTCCTGCAGTAAAATAAGAAACCTTATGTAAATAATATAACATTAACTTCGTTGTTTTTGTTTTCTTTAAACCTCCAGACCAAGACAGCCTTCTGGATGGAGCGGTCTGAGATTGAAACAATTTTATATCATGGCTCTCCTTCGAGACAATGCATAGCTTTCTAACCCGCTCTCTCCAAAAGGTTTCCCAGTCATGATTTACGCTATTTATATTCGGACTATTGTCCTCATCTTTGTTACTGTTATCACAACGTTTCGACCGTTGTGACTTCCAGCCTTCTTCATGTATATTTCGATCTGAGCAATCTGCAGGCAATTCAAAAGTGAACACTTTATTTAATCTCCCGTGTCTAGGGATATCGTCTAGTTCTTATTTTTATTTAGTTCTGTTCAGTTACTATTTGCCCGCTTGCACTGAGTGCAAGTAAACACTGCCAGACCCAGTGATTGAGCTCACAATCATTATCACCAAATTCAAAAACCAATGATTTAATACGCTTTCAACATAACCTGTCTGATGATTGCAACTGCTTCTGATGCTGCTGTCATGTTTTGGCTGCTGCTGCCCATGTTTTGATTGTTACTGCTGCTGCAGCTGCGCTTGAAGATTTGCTGTCATTTCTCTTTCTTTATTAGCGGCTCCGATATTGTATTTATTTCTATTCTAGGCCTACTAAAGGGGTCTTCATAGCCTAGCAAATGCGCTGATTATTTCAGAACCACTACTATTGTCTCACCTGCCTCCTGCTTCCAAACTATCGCTCTTCTATTCTCGTGACGTAGAATAGAATTAAAAGGCGAAGCATTCGAAACAATCAACACAAGTACCATGTATTAGTCGTTGTCGACTTACGATCACGATTGGTTACGACTGACAATTCGTAAATCGATCTGGGCGTAAGCAGGCCTGTAATCAGTTTTGAAACCTTTTTATCTTTCTTTAGGTAATGCATTTTTTGAAATCATTTTTACGATTTCCTTACGTTTGGTAGCATTTATATAATCTCTACAAGTTTTTTTTCTTATTTTTACGTTCGCTGTGTGTAAGCCAAACACTGAATACTATAGTACAGTTGGTTTAGTATTTGGTAAACATACAAAAAAAAGAAACTAAGGGTGCAAAAGAAAAAAAAAATAGAAAAAAAAACAGAAAACATTTCAGTCGCAAAAACATTTTAGCAATGACAAAATACACAATGTTTTAAGTTTTCTTTACGTTTGATATCATTTGCATCCAAATTTCTCTATACATTGTTTGTTTCTTATTTTTACGGTTGAGTTGTCGGCAAAGACAATTTCCTTTTGGAGGTGAGGAAAAATTTCAAAGACACAAACGGACTCGGGAGGAAAAGTGTGTTGAAACGAGGCTGCCTTAACACTGAGCTAGACCGAAAGAATGCTAGGGCTGTCTGGAGCTGAGGCGTAAAAGCTGGGAAGCATTCATGCTGTCCGACGACCTCACATACCAATTCGCGGTCGTGGTCGTAAAGTTCAACAATCGTAAGTCGCATAGGTCGTAAGTCGACAACGACCTGTATATTCACAGAAATAAACTGTTAACCCCTTAATGACTACCGTAAAATCTGGTATTATTAGGTTGGTGCAAAAATAATGACGTAATAATGTCGTTTTTTGACGTTAAAAATACGTCAAAAAACGACATTATTACGTCATTATTTTTGCACCAACCTAATATTAGGTTGGTGCAAAAATAATATCGTTTTTTGACGTTAAAAATACGTCAAAAAACGATATTATTTTTGCACCAACCTAATAATTATAAAAATTAAAATATAAATCCGTAGTTTTTTAATATAAAAATAGAAAAAATGTATTATAGAGCATTAAAAAAATCGTTCTAAATTATAAGTTTAAAAAATATCTCCTATACATGTCAGTCAATTCCATACGTGATAATTGTCAGCCATGACTTTAGGACCCAATATGTCCTGCTATTCAACTCATAGCTGGGGAAAGGAGACAAGGATACATTCCTTTCCCAAGGGTGCCTAAGTGAATGTAACAAACACGATTGGAATTTGAGCTCGGCTCTCCGATTTCGCATTCCATGCCGATATCCATTGCCCCACATTCTACCTATAACCCATTAATGTCCATCCTCCGAAATCATATTATAATTGTACTCATTCTTTCGTTTCTTAGCCCGTACGTTACGTCCTGCCAATATCTCATAAATAATTCTGTTTTGATCGCCAGGAAAGAAAGAAAAGACATATCAGAGACGTTTTTTTTTTCGTTTCAGTGAGAAAAAAAGGTGATGGAGAATATAAAGGAAGTAATAACAATTTTTAAATTCTCCTTCCTTTTCAATTTCAAATCTTTTCATTTATACACTCTTCTTCTTCTTCTTTTGGACGTTAGCAATCATATATCTTCACAATTTTCTGTCATGTGTAGCTCTTAATAAATTTTATCTTTTTGTTGGTTCTGCCAAACCCTGCTCTGACATCCATTTAGTCAAGTTCGATAGGTTATGAGTTGTTTTTCATGTCCCGCTCGCCTTCAATCTGTCCCGTGAGTATCAAATTTTCCAAGACCTCTATCCTCCTTATATGCCCTAGAACTGTCATTAAATAATGACCTGCATTCATTCTTACGATAGGTATTACAATATTCCGTTATTAAGCTAAAATATTTAGCGATGCAATAGTGATATTTCCAAAGGTATTTTACAGTTGACAATCACGCAAGAAGCTTATTCAATTTCTGAGGAATTACGATTGATCAGAAAATTAAAATCGCAAAACCGCGAAAATTTCATGGGTAACATTAATTGGAAATAATGGATTAATAACAGTAAACCATTGCAATAAATCTCATTAGTCGTGTTTCTTCAGAACGTAGACGAACATGGATCTCCACAACTTCCTATCCTTCGTAGTTCTAATATTTATTTCCTTCACGTACACAAGGCCGAATCATCCTCATTCCATTCGTATTCCATTAGTAAGGAGTAAGTTCCATTCGGAAAGCTTCTTCCCCCGAACTGTTGCTTTATGGAACAGTATCCCGACAGGATGCTTTTTACAGTCACTACAATCTCTTCAAGTCTAGAGTTAACTGTCGTCGTTCCTGCTTAACCCCATGAATCCCATTTGCCCTTTCTTACGCTCGTGCACCACCATACACTAACGCTTTACCTTGAGTGGCTCTTGGGCCTTGTATTGGGTTGAACATTAGTATATAAAAAATACCAGTTCCTTTTCTGCTATCAAGTTACACAAGCATGTTAGGTAGATTATTGCTGTTTTCCTCTGCCCCCCCTCCAGCCTACAATATGTCACGTGAGCGACAAATTCTTCAAGAAGTGAAATATATTTAACGCTATTTAGAATGCTTACTGAGTTTATATGTGGAAAGTGTTTAAAAGATTTACACACATTATAGATATTCAAAAACTGATGTGTACGCGTGAGTTGAATATTAAAGTTTCTGTTAACTCTGTGGCGAATATCTATCTTGTAGAAGGGCAAACAGGTTTGACATTATGCCCGGAAAGTTCTTTTTGAAAGACATTTTGGCAAGAGAAGTATACGCATGTACTTACAATTAAGTCTTTGTGCAATGTTGGAATAGCTTGGTCAAACTGAACGTGGTCAATGTTCTTTTCTCAATGTGACATGAAAACATTTAGTGAGCTCTTGAGACGCTGGAAAGTGTCTTTTGAGGTGAGTCAAATCAATCTTTTTATGGGGGCGATTCCCAGAAACAGCTTTAAAATTCGGTAGGCTGGTTTCTGGTTGGTTGAAATAGATTCGTATTAGACCACGTGATCACTTTTTTTTTTAATTTAATTTTTGAATCGCTGGTGCCCATTTTGAACACAAAAAATGATTCTGGTTTAGCAGAACAAAATTAAATTCATAAAGGTCAGATATTTAATAAAATTAACTTTGAAAGTTCCTAAAGATTCTAGCGAAGAAAAGAAAAGATTTAGAATTATTTTTTTCATATAGTTTCTTCAACATTTGTATAGCGTTTTCCTTAAGGATGTGCGCGATTATGGCTCTCCACAACTTCTTAGCCTTTGTAGCTCTAAGCAATTTTGTCCTGTTTATATCATTTCAAGTTGCTGCTGTGTCATCCGTTTACACAAGCTCGTTTTATAGGTTACGCGCTGTTTCCCTACTCTCTCTTAAAGTTCTGAAGATTGTAGGTGGCAGGGAAAGTTCCACAGGTGAGAAGTGCGAGAAAAAAATTCTTAGAATAGAAAAGGCGGTTTCATCTAACTACTTCTACAGTAAAACGGTGAGGCCTAGTTGGCAATCTCGTAGAACGTTTAAACACATACAGTCGAGCCGCCAAGAAGCAAAGCTCACCAGAATATTGTCATGAAAATATTTGTAGAAAACACAAAGGGAAGTCATGACATGTCGGTGAGAAAGTGACTGACTCTTTGAATTTTGTTAAGAATCTCGGGATACATAATAGAAGCACCAGACCAGATATGGCAGCCATATTCAAAGCACAGATGAATGACAGATTTATAAATATGTAAAATGGATTCTTTTAATAGTACATAGCAGTTCAGGATTGTTTTCTTTGTCTCGAACGCAATTCTTCTGTTTCTTAATTATTTGCTTTTGCTTTTGCAAGCCACCTTCGCTATTCCAATGCGCCTTCATAAAACTTGGCAGGAGGTTGCTCAGTATTTACTCAAGACTGGTTAATCTTGTTAGAAGCAAGTCAGATACCGACCTTTCCGCCGAGACTCATTGAGGCATCATTAATGGTAATGATAATAATTTATTGACTTCTCAAAAGCTTTTGATAGTTTTAAAGTACCCAGCTTGTGACAAATCTTAAACAAAACCTCAATTAACAAGAACATCATCCCACTGAAAGAAACTTAAACCAACTCAACAGCATATATCAAAATAGATCTGGGACCTACACGTTGTGTAGGCAGATATTTTGAAGGGAGTTAAGCAGGAAGACGTCCCATCGGGACTTTCTTTCTGTATAGGTATAGTCGCAGTTATTAGGTTGGTGCAAAAATAATGACGTAATAATGTCGTTTTTTGACGTATTTCTTAACGTGAAAAAAACGACATTATTATGTCATTATTTTTGCACCAACCTAATATCTACCAAACTGAAGAAGAATGCTCCTCCTGCTATCAAATAGGTCAGATTCTATCAAACCTTAGCTATGAATATGATTTGGCCATCATGAGTTGCTCTAGAAGCAAAACTTCCTGAATGTACTGGACAAACATGCACTAAAGGTTATCTTAAACTTAAACAACTTAAACAAGAATTCCAATCTTCAACTCACAATCTACAACCAGCAAATCACTCAAGTTACGGAATTTGTCTCAATCACAAGCTATCATCAAACAACAATGGAATGGTTGCTGCGCAACATCGCATCGCTCTGGGTTGGGCAGCTTTCAAGAGGAACAAAGAAATGTACAGTATTTACATTATTCGGACTACTGTCCTCATCTTTGTCGCCATATTTATCACAACGTTTCGGCCGTTGTACGCTCCGGCCTTCTTCAGGTGGTTGGAATTTTGAACTGAACCCTTTATTTCGATCACTGGGGTAGACTGTTCTAGTTCCACGTGCCATGTTTGATGGATGTCAGTTATCAGTTATCTCCTGCTAATTTTCCCTCTGAAAGTTCTCCACTGCCTTAACCGGGTATTGAACTCACACTCTTTCGGTCTGTCACTGGATCTAACCAACGCCTTTATCCACTGTGCCATGTTTCCTTGAGGACATCTGAATTTCTGGGTTTTCAGCAACCATTTTTACCAGTGCTCATATTGCATTTTTGCTGTTATCATTTCATGTTTTTACCAGAGCTCATATTGCAACTTTACTCCTTATTACTGGTTCCCATATTGTATTTATTTCTATGCTTGGTCGGGTCAGGAGATTTTTGTGGCGATGACAATAGTCCGAATAATGTAAATACTGTACATAATACCTCATCTCAGAAATATAGACAGACTCTGAACAAAGAAATGTTAACATCAAAATGAGTTTCAAATGATTTGAAGGCTAAGATTTTTTACACTTGAATCCTACCAGTTGTGTTATATAGTCTCGATTGTGTTAACTGGACGACAAAGTCACTTCAAGAGCTCGCTACATTCCAGAACCGCATCATGAGACTTTAATAAACGCCTCAGCGACCATATCTATCAATAAGCTATTCAACATTACCCAGTTTAAACCAATCACATCAGTTAACAAGTCAAGAGTACTTAAACTGTATGGTCGTATCAAAAGATCAATTCATGGCGTCAGTAAGTTATGCCTAGAAGGAAAGTTGGCCGGTAAGAGAAGCAGAGGTTGACAGCCAAAGCGCTTGCTTGATAATGTCGACATGGACTAGATTTGACCTTTACTATTTGAAATATTTTTTTAGTGATCTAACATTGTGAAGAATATCTCATGTTGATACGTAGTCTGCAACAGGCGGAGTAAGCGACTGATAATAATACGAGGAAACATTCGACATTCATAGTTTGTTCTACTGTTGGTTGAAATTTATAAACTTTTTTCTATTAAAATAATTATTCAGGAAAATAGGTTTCTCAGGTCCAGTAGTTGTTATCGTTCTTTTCAGTAGTGATGAGAGGTTCCTTCCTAACCTTTTATTTGAATGGGTAGTTCTATAGGATTTTGATTGATGCTTACTATAAAAACATGTGATAAACCTGCATTCTAACAACTACTGGTCGTAGGAGGGTGACTAATCTTGTAGGAGAAAAACTTTCTAATCAGTTAGAAGAATATTTGAACACGAGCGTCACTCTTCTGGGATCAGTTTGGTTTCCAGTTGGCTGGGTCAAACCGATAGCTGATTTGGCTGAGAGAGGTCAAGAATGAAGCCGTATGATAAATAACGGTGTCAGGATTAGGAAGACTACCTAAAATTTAACGAAGAGATAAGATAGGAGATTTATTTTTGGAGTGTTACAATTACAAAAAGATAGGATTGGATGGGAGATAGACTTAGGTAAAAAGCAGATTTAACTGACTTCATTTCCTGAAGAGAGCAAAGATTTGAATAAACAAAATAGATAAGAAAACGATAAAATGCTGTTTACTTACCTGAGTCATGAAATACATATATGGTAAAAGGAAAAAAATAGTTAAGAAATCAAAGTAAAATTTGCTAACTACATTTATTATTATTGTTTTATAATATTATTACAATATTAACCTGAAACAGGTCGAGCAATGTGTAGTACTAAATAAGAAAAAGGCGAGATATTCCTAGACATGAACAGCGGGATGAGAACAATCTATCCCCGTAGATTGAATAAAGTTCAGTTTGAAATTTCTTAAACAAGCGTATCGACAAGGGCCTGATGAAGACCGGATGGTTCAACAGCCGAAACATTGTGATAATAACAACTAATCACAAGACAACAATCCACATGGCAAATAATATAAACAATAATAACCCGTCCTATCAGAAATCCATACAGAATCTCGAGTCATGTTCTTGAATATACTCGCCAGGTCCCATAATCTTACATGGATGTCATTCATGGAGCCCAACACGGCCCGAAATATCAGCTATACACAACCGTTTTCTTAGATCACTGAATTAAAATGGTTTCAAATGAATGAATCCTGCAGCTCTTAAAGAATAAAATTCTTCATCAGATCTCTGGCGCTACAGAATCACAAAGAGTTTTACCAAATAACAAAACCGCCTCGCTTAAAGAATTCTGACAGTGGCAATAACTAAAAGAACTGCTTAGAAAGGAAAATGTTAACATAATCAAGATGTTGACTCTCGGCGATACTGTAAACAAAAAGTTAGGAAGGAAACATTCATCAGTTATAGAAAGGCTATAGCAGTTAGTCGACTTGAGAAACAACTGTTTTAAAAGTAAGATTTTATAAAATTAAATTGATGATAACATTACTTGTTCGGTCAAGGAATACCGAATAGTCCTCACAATTGACGTTACATATAAGAAAATAAAAAAAAACTTTACCAAATAGCAAAAAAAAACCCCCAAAAACAACATATTACTTGAAGACTTCCAACAGTAAAAACAACAAAAAAAAATAGTTGGAACATGTGATTAGAAGAGAAAAAAATCATATAATAAAGATGTTGACTTCCCTTACTAAAATTAAACAAAAAGGCTTCGAAGGAAACTCGTATCAGTAATAGAAAGCAATAAATGTGGACTTTAGAAGTTTAATCTCCTGAAGAAGTTGGATGGCATCCAACCTGTGAAGAAATGTCTAAATTATCATCTATACACGACTATTTTCTAAAATCAGCGATTAAAAAACAGCTTCAAGCAAATGAATACTTAAAATGGTCTTAAAGAAGATAATCTCCGATCATATCCTATAGACTGGCGCTACAAAATCAGAAAAAAAAACAACATATAATGAAGATATTAACTTTCCTCACTAGTTTAAACAAAAGGCTTGGAAGGAAACTCCTATCGGTAATAGAAAGTAATAAATATGGGCTTGGGAAATCTAATTTCCTGAAAGCTCTTTTAAGAAAATTGATTTTATAAATTCCAACCGACAGTAATGCTATCTGCTCAATAAATGGATATCGAATGTTCCCTGTGTAAATGGTTAATTTCGCCATTACCATTAAAATTAAGTTGAATGCCAATGAATTTATTTACAGCATTCCTGATGCTTTGATGAGTTTTTTTTTTTTTTTTTTTTCACCTTTTATAATCGCAGTAATGGTGCTATTAACCGTTTTGTAATGGGTAAGTTCGAATTCCAGTCGAATCCATTACATTCACTTACGTGCTAATACCCTTGGGAAAGGTATGAATCCTCTTCTTCTCCTCCAGCTATGGATAAATGGCAGGACAGACAGGGTTCTATAGCCTTGGATGTCAACTAGTCTACCCCAGAAAGAAATGGCAACCTACTGCGGGTAAAAATCTGCTTCGTCAGTCATGTATCGAAAGATACATGATCGCCTAATCGTGTATCACGCATAGCACATAACTGACTGAATGGTTAATGGCTCGGAATTGGAAATCGGAGAGACGAGTTCTAATTCCATTCGGGTTCGTTATATTCACTTACGGTCAAATACACTTGGAAAATGTATGAATCCAACTCTTCTACCCACCAGCTATGGGTTAAATAGCAGGATATCTACTAATAAAACATTATTATTACAATCTAAAGATATTATCTGGCTTGAAATAATCTGCAGAAAGTTGATGAGCCAATCACGAGTGAACTTCTATAAAAAGCATTAGAAATTATTTTACTATAGAAGTTCATTGATAGATTTCAAGAGTAGAATTTATTAAATAAATAATAAAAATTGTTCATTCACTCTAATGATCGCATATGTAGTCACATAGCAAATAATAGGTGACTACATAGAATTGTATTCGAGTTACCAATTATTTTCAGGCCGTTTTATAAAAGGAATGCGTCCAAATATTCAATCATTTTAATGATTAAACAGAAGGCGGGGCAGAACGAAACATCCACCGGCTCATTTTTGCTTTAGGCATCGTTTATGTATTGTAGAACTAATCGGGCCGTTCCTACATAGATTGTATAAACTTTGAAGGTAGAAATATGTAAAAGATGACGGCTGAAACAAATAAAATCGCTTTATTGTCGATATAATGTAGATGCAATCTAAGGAAATAACTTAAGTGAACTCGATGTAGTATTCATGTTTGAGAGTAATTTTAAAATCACGTTCTTTTTAAGGTGAACGATAATTGAAGGCGTTTATTTCGCTCAAAAATGGACGATAAACTACATCTGGCAGCAGGGCCTCTGATCGGATGATTAGAGATTTTGAGGAGCGTGGAACCACCTCTTAACTGCTGTTGTTCCCAGATTTAACCTGTCTCGGGAGTGGTAGCTCCTGCTAGGGTCCCAGCTATGGCAAATAGTGAACCTCCAAATAAAACAATGTGAAAGTGTAATCATATATTTCTATAGTAAAAATACTAGTAATATACTTTATGTAAAAAATTAGCAACAACAATTATTTATAGTAAAATTAGCAACAATACATTTTCAAAGCAACATGTCAAGCAATACATTTTATCTGTAGTCGAAGGCATACAATTGTGTTCAAAATATATTGTAGACATAAATTGTTCAAATTATTTACATTTTGGCATTAAATAACCAACAGAGTTCGATATGCCGCAAAACAAAATCAAACAGCCAACATAAAAGAGCACTTTCATGACATTAATCCATATAATATCGTATAATTTCTTAAAGAAATCAAATTATATTCCAAAATATAACTTCAAAAAAATTACAACATAAAACTCACATAATTTTAATTCCTTTCGAAGAAAATTTTCCTGTCTCTTAATTCGTTGCTTAAATTTTGGAAGGCATTTTTTGTTATTCCAGTACGGATTTCGGTGTCTGATTTTGCGACCTCTGTTAAAACACTTGTTAGATATTAAATTTTCGCACTTATTTGATTTCGGTGTTTCCAATTCGTAACCCGCATCTTGGGTTGCTCCTTTGCTACCTCCTGCAGGAATTCATGAAGTTTCCTTTCTGTGTCTGCTGTCAACAGTGTCATTTGCATATCTTATGTTGTTAAGTTAGTGGGCGCCAATAATGAACCCTAGCAGGACTTCTAATTCTCTCAGGATCGCCTCGCTGTATAGCATGAATAAATCCGGTGAGAAGACTCATCCTTGTCTTACGCCCCTCTCTATTTTCGTGTAATCTTTGAAATCATTTTCTTTCCGTATGCATACGCTTTGCTCCCAGTATACATTTCGAATTATTCTAATATCTTTCCAAAATTAGCTGTTCCAAAAGTTTTTATCAAAATCTTTTGCATAATTTATGAAACATAGATATACTGGGTGTAAAAGCAAACGTCCAAATCGTGTAACAGCAAAATTGTCCAATTGTTAGATAAAGCTTTGAACTGTTGTTTCTTAGAAATGACCCCTACTTTGAACAACAAGAATGTATTTAGTTCTAAGTGGAAATGGTGATTGCTGTTATGACCTCCTGATCCAGTTTTCCTCGCTACTGCTCCCTCTTTTTTAAACTTATTCACCATTGTCTCGATGGTTTTTGAATCGACTTTGAAAATGGAAGCCAGGGAATGAATGTTGGTACCATTACTGAAGGCCTGAGTGATCTTTTTCCTTTCACCATTGCTCAATTGAGAAGATGACACAAAATGATTTTAACCTGTTCTCTTTCTAGCTGAATAGCACAAAGGACTTTTCAGTGATTCTTACAAAAAATGGTGTCAAGATGGTTAAACGTCTTATCTGAAATTATGGAAAGAAGGAACTGAATTAGTTTAGTGTGTGTGTTTTTTTTTTTTTTTTTTTTTTTTTTAGATATTAAACATTTTGTGGGATGGACAAGTATCCCGTGCTTTTACACGATTTGGACAATTTTGCTGTTAAAGCCGGTACATCCTTTTGCATTTGCATTTCACAAATGTTTCATTTATTATAAATATTTTCATTTTCAGCATTTGGGCAACGCAGAGGAAACTATTGTTTTGTCTTAATTTTAAATTTACTTCAATTTAATATATTGGAAATACTGAAAATGATTGACTGATATTTATTTGCGTCTTATCAACCCTTTGTAGGTTATTTAAAGACGAAACATATTTCAGACTATAGGTGATTGCTTACAGTACCCGGAGTTTCCAAGCGGTCTCCACATCTATGTAATGATACTGCTAAACTTAGGCGATCAAACGGGAACCGACATATTCAGCGTGATTTGATTGGTTTCTTTTAATTTGTTTTACAGCATATCAACCTCAGTGGGTTATTTAATGTCGACAGGATTTTTAGGATAGGTTCAAATGAATAGAATATATATTCTTTGTAAGAAATTGGTTTGGAGATCAGGTTTCATTGACGTATTTTTGTAAAAGAGGTTTTGTCGAGAGTCAAATATATTGCTGGTAATATATATTTTTTTTTAAATATATTGCTGATATTTTTACTATAAAACTTTCATAGTGTTTTCCCCCCAGTTTGCGAGTTATCTATTTGCCCATAGCTGGGAACGTAACCTTGGACAACATCCCTCAAAACCTTCCGATCAGGAGTCTTGCTGTCGGATGTATTTTACTATCATACCCAGGACGAAGCCTAATTTTAGCATAAGTATAGGGTGACCCCAAAAAACGGGAACTTTTTAACAATCCAATAAAACCAATAGTGATGGAAGAAAAATATTTTATTCATAGTAATTGAAACCTTAACATATGCCATTTAAGAAACAATGATGGAATTTTCATCTCAGCTGGGATACTGTGTTTACACAACTCGACCAAGAACTCTGGATGAGTTAAAACAGAGAATTCAAGATTAAATTCATAGTATTCTGACTGAGATGTTGCAGAACTCAATGAGGAATCTCAACAGCAGATTTCAAGAATGCATTCGTACAGGAGGACGCCATCTACAGGACGTAATTTAAAAAAAAAATGAAAATTCCATCATTGTTTCTTAAATGGCATGTTTTAAGGTTTCAGTTACTATGAATAAAATATTTTTTATTCCATCACTCTTGGTTTTATTGGGTTGTTAAAAAGTTCCCGTTTCTTGGGGGTGACCCTGTATATTGAACATGAGAAAGAAAATTCAGAACAACTTAAAGTTTTTGATATTACTTAAGTGCAGTACAATTACAAAGTTTTTTGATGGTACAAAAGATAAACGGGGTTTAAAAAATGATTTAAATTATTTTTACATGCTATTAATTAGTAATTTTAATTATCCTGGAATAAACTGCATTGATTAATCGTCTTCTCTTGTGATATTTGTTTTTTGTGTGTTAATCACTATTTCCCTATATGTTCCTCTTGCGTTCTCTGTCTTGCGAATGTCAAATTCTCCAATACTCTTTTCCTCATTATAATCTCAACAACATAAGATATGCTGATGACACAGTCTCGATAGCAGACATAAAAAAGTAAACTGCAGGAACTCAGACAGAAGTTTGCAAAGGAAAGTAAGAAGGAAACATTGATTGTAAGAAGACAGAAGGTAATGGTTGTCGCCGAGAGAAAAACAACTGTAGATGCAAACTACGCGGGGGAGCTACTAAAATCAAAGCAGGTACGAAAATTCCGATATGTGGGGAGTGTTTTAGCAGAAAATAGAAAATGTGACATCAAAATCCTAAAACGTATTGAAATAACAAGAGATGCCTTCCAAAAGTGAAGCAAAGAATTGAGAAAAAAGAAGATTTCATTATAAATAAAAATAGTGCTGAAGTATTGTGTAGTATCAGTCAGTTATGTGCCATACGTGATACACGCTTAGGCGATCATGTATCTTTCGATACATGACTGACGAGGCAGATTTTCCCCCGCAGTAGGTTGCCATTTCTTTCTGAGGTAGACCTGTTGACATCCAAGGCTATAGAACCGGGTCTGTCTTGCTATTTACTCATAGCTGGGTTGGGGAGAAGAAGGACATTCATCATACCTTTCCCAAGGGTATTAGCACATAAGTGAATGTAATGGATTATAGTAGTATGATGAAAATTAAAATTAAAAAAAATCCCATTAGGGGTCAGTACAAATAGCTTGTTTCCATTCCCAACCATTGAACAAGCAACATAGAGCTGTCCGTGAGAAAAACAGGGTTCCATCAAATGAAGTCCAGTTCAGTCAGTTATGTGACATACTTGATACACGCTTAGGCGATCATGTATCTTTCGACATATGACTGACGAGGCAGATTTTTTCCTGCAGTAGTTTGCCATTTCTTTCTGCGGTAGACCAGTTGCCATCCAAAGCTATAGAACCCGGTCTGTCCTACTATTTACCTATAGCGGTTACGAGGAATAAGAGGATTTATCATACCTTTCCACAGGGTATTAGCTCGTAAGTGAATGTAATGGATTCGAATGAAATTCGAACTCGGCTCTCTGATATCACTTCTCCTATATAGCAGTGAATGCTGAACAATTTCTTTGCAGATGAAGAACAGAAAGTATCATTAGACAGATCGAAAAGAGTGCGGAACTGCTATGTAATATCAGTCCTCCTATAAGACAGTGAATTCTGGACAATTTCTTTACAAATAAAGAACAGACTTGAAGCAAATTCCATGGACAGAATAGAGATAGGAAAATATCGTTACAAACAAAGAAGAGTTTTGAGCTGCTATGTAATATCACTTCACCTACATGGCAGTGAATGCTGGAAAATTTCTTCACAGATGAAGATGGGATATAGTAGAGTAATAAGTAGATAATTAGTCTTGGAAAGAATTATTACTGCGCTATGACTTCGATCCACACTAAGTGCCCTACTGCAGTGATCTTGTGCAGTCTATACTTTAATAAATAACTATAATCGTACATTGCACTTATCTTTTGCAATTATTTAATAACCAAAGCCTGGCAGCTGATCTCTCCTTTGATCTTGCTCCTAGTACTCAATGGTAAGGGAACTGGTTTGTTACATTTGTAATGATCATCATCATCACACACATACATACATACATACATACATACATACATACATACACAAATTCAAATTATACAACAATAAGCATTCATTGGATAATAAATCAACACTGCTTTGTAATAGACAATTTATAATCGCTATATTTTCATTAAGTCGATTTTGTGCAGTTTTGGGAGAATCGGATCCCAAGAGCCTACTCAGCTTAGTAAATATTTTTCAGGAAATATCAGCTTCTAATTGGTCAATAAACACACAAGTGGGCGTTGCAATCCACCCACGCACAATATATTTTTCCAGCGTGTGGCAAAGTCAAGTTTCCCGCCAAGGCGCTGTGAGCCTGTCACGTGATTACATTATCTATAGGAAAACAGTTTGCCTCTTCCTCTCTTTCTTCTCTATTCTTGCTGCAAAATGTCGTCCCAGAGAATTATCGTCTTGACCAACATACACATAGGTACGTACGAACATTCACCACAATACGAACTCTTACGAACATTCACCAAAATACGAACGTTCACACACACACACACACACACACACACACATGTTCAAACGCAAATACAATGTTAACTGTCTATGTGCTTTGTAAATGTTTTGTTTAATACATATATTTCTTTATATATATCCGTCTTGTTTGTTTGTCTTCCTTATCTTCAGTTGGACTTAATCCAAGTCCAATATTCTATTGTGGCTGGACCTTCTAGCAGGAAATATAAACGCATGTGTTTTCTTTACATCTTCACCCCCCCGCGTACTCTACACATTCAATACCTCTAAAACTAAGCTGGTAACGTTTCATCAACAGAGACCGTAATTTTTTTCCAATCATGATGAACATTTGTACTCTCAATGAGACTCCATGTTTAATCCAGACTTGGACTCGTATATAAGATCCATCGCTAAAGCTGTTGCGAATATGGTTGTTCTGCCACCGAGTGTACGCGTAATCTCGACAACAGCCAGATAAACGCCTTAAGGCAATTAAAACACTGAAGAAGACGAAGTCCCGTTTATCGGCAGGTTTATTAATAATAAAAAGAGTAAAACTAGAAAAAAGAAATAAATACATCATACTTATTATAAAACCCAGGTTGTGTGTGTGTGTGTGTACGTTTATATATTGGATCGGATTGCCTACATTTTTCAACCGATTTTCAACAAAACTTCACAGGACTACGTAAAATTACCTTGCGGTGGTTCTGACAGCGCCCGAAATTGGAAAAACACAATTGTTCTTGCACGAAATAAATTTGAAAACACGATTAAGAGGCATCGCGAGAATGAAAGGGGGACAACTCATATCGAGTTATACTTAAAACCCAGGTTGTGTGTGTGTGTGTTCGTTTATATATGTGGTCGGATTTCCTACATTTTTCAACCGATTTCAACAAAACTTCACTTTTTTTTGGCAGGTAGTGTTTCTTATTGTCTTGCCCGGTAGACTCATAACGACTGAAAACAATGTTTTTGTTTGAGTTTGGGTTTGACCAATTCGTAAAAAAAAAAAAAAAAAAAAAAAAACTAATTAAGACATGCGTGTCCGTCAACCTTAAACAATAATCTTTGTCAATTTTATTTTTCAGTCTTTATAATGGTCGATACTTGATCTATCTCTTACTGTTACATCGCCGGGCAACGCCGGGTTATACTGCTAGTATAAAATAAGACTAGTTAGTGTGAAAATACAAACACACAAGGGTAACAAGAAATATAACAAAACCAGCCGGAGGCTTGAACATAAAAGCAAGATCAATTGTCTAAATCGCTAAAGGACGGTAGCGAATAATTCGTTTACATGTATAAAGTTGGCTACGAAAATACATTCCAATATCGCGGTGAGTTCGCGGAAAAGGACGATAGAAGGTTACATTTTATAACATTGTATAAGGACAGGGGACACGTGTTGAAAGGATTCTACGAGGAGATATACAAACGGATAAAATATGGCTACTTTTAAAAAATGTTAAAATATTAACATGGAAAAACTAGACACATGTAGGGAGAAAAGTTATCAAAAGCTACAAACCGACTATGGCTAAGTTTGCGGGTAAGATCAGGAGGATAAAACTATCAACCATGTAATCGGTGTCATCTTTTTGTGTGGGATTCGCCTGATATATTAAGGGCAAACCAGAAGTGGTCAAAACGGTGATCAATCTGAAAATCATCTAAACTAAAAAAAAGGGGTTGTTACATAGGAATAAAGTGCCGCTGACGACACTTGAGTTTGAACATAGATCGCCAGTAAGCAAACACAGGCAATCCCATTGTTGAATTAAGTAGACCATAGAGGAAACGCATATTTGGGAGGTAGCGTATATCTTATTAATCGCCATTCCTAGTCTATCCTCTATTACTATTCGGAACGCATTACTATTCGGATCGCTATTTCTATTCTATCCTCTATTACTATACGGACCGCTGTTTTCTCTATACTATTTGGGTCACTATATGGATTACTTTTCAAGCGAGTATTATCGAGCAAGTACTATTAGTGCGAGTGTTTATTTGAAGGTGTCTGACACCTGTATTGTTCAACGACGTACTATAGTTGTATCTGCGATTACAAAGTCTCTACTACAACGAGTATTATGAAAGTGACAATGATTATTCGTTGACATCGCAAATGTGGCAATGAGTGTTCGTTGACATCACAAAAAAGGACAAACAAAGGGGTTATAAGCAATATAGTTTCTGTATTGTTGTAACATAACAGTGACCGTTTCCGTGTACTGCCCCAGGAAGTACCTGTCTCTTACCTTCAGAACAGAAATACAATGAAGTATTTATGCAATATCTGGATTGCAGCAACCTAATTCTCACTTTTCATCCTCGACAGACATTTACACGCTGTTGTTGGGGAGTACTTAGTTTCCTACCTACAATCCCTTTCAGGTTGATAAGCTGTAAAACACAAATCAATAACAAAAAATAGAATCCCTTTCTCACAGATTAAACGTTGCTGGCCTCACGCTTCTCTATAGCTATTTTTATGACAGATATGTCGGTGGACTACATTCCTTAGAGTAGACTAATCCTCATTCCTTTCATATTCCATTGGTAAGTTTGCTCAGAGAGTGTTTTTCCCCCAAAACTGTTATTGTGAACTCCCAAAAGGATGCTTCCTCGATTGCTACAATCTTAACTCATCTAAAGTCTAGGGTCAACCTTTATCTGTCTACATGTCCTCATAATATTCCCCTCTTACTACCTCATTGGACGCTCTTACAACAACCCATTGAGTAACCGTCTACTTTGAGTGGAGTGGCTCTTGGGCCTTGTCAAAAATTAAAGAATAATATTAGAAATCGCCTACGATGAATATGTTGTTAGCAAGCATATCTCGCGAAACCAATTCAGTCAAGTTATTTGATTGTCTATAGGTGCGCCAGATTTGTGGCTCTGTGTTTACTGATATTGAAATGATCCATGTTTGTCTTCGAAATATTTTCTGCGTGAACTCGGTTAACTGAAAAAAAATGTCTTTACTGATGTATTTTTTCATTATTTTTGTTCATTTTCTTTTTCTTATTTTATTTCAACTCTCAGATTGTTTTTTTCACCTCATACGAGATACAAATTCAAATACCGACAGTTGCTCAACTCTCCAGAAATAACCTTCTAAGCAACAAACAATATGAGATTTGCACCGCTGCCTCCACTGCTGATGTTTTGTCATTACACACAGAATCAATGACGCATTCGATGATAGCTTCATCGCCAAAAGGATTGTCTTGGATATATCAAAAGCTTTTGACCAAATTTGGCATACGGTTTCTACCCACACACTCCAGCTATGGTATTTTTGGAAGAGTCTGCGCAGTCACCAAGTACTTTCTCTCGTCTACGTCTATGAAGTTATGTGTGAATAGACAGTCTTTTGAAACTCATGGTATAAATGAAGGCGTCCCGCAAAGTTTTCTTTTTTGCCATACTCTCTTTTCGTATTTTATTAACGATCTGCTGAAGAACATTCTCACATCACCAGTAAATATCTATACAGATGATAGCACTATTTATGGAGGTACTTCCAAAAATAAGTGATCTCTTCTTTTACAGTTGTATATCTCTTCTCTGACTTAACTTTAAAACAGCTGAATAAGAGAAAATGATTTGATTTGTTTGTCTAACGGCATATGAACTCCTTAAGGGTCATTTAATGTAGAAATTTAATTTTCTTAGGAGTTTGGAAGTAATGTATGTTATTCTGCTTTCGCAATTGAATACATGGTAGATGATACT
Organism: Acanthosepion lycidas; assembly: GCA_963932145.1. NCBI lineage: Eukaryota > Metazoa > Mollusca > Cephalopoda > Sepiida > Sepiidae > Acanthosepion > Acanthosepion lycidas. Next base: position 29,578,613 of record OZ010584.1, on the reverse strand, counting down.
CTGCTTTTGTACCTATGCATGTTTGTGTGGACATAATTACTAGAGGCGGTGATATGTGCGTTTTATGTTGTAGTTTTGTTGAAATTATATTTTGGAATATAGTTTGATTTATTTAAGAAATTATACGATATTATATGAATTGATGCCTTGAAAGAATTCTTTCATGTTGGTTGGCTGATTTTGTTTTGCGGCATATCAACCTCTATTTATTTAATGCCGGAATGTAAATATTTTGAACGCAATTTTATGGCTTCAACTAAACATATTTTGAATGCAATTGTATGCCTTCTAGTACATATACAATGTATCGTTGGTAATTTTACTATAAATACATATTGTTGGTAATTTTACTATATAAAAATGTATTACTAGATGTAACCGTAAGTTCTATACTAACAGTTTCTTCTCTCGGATTTCCCACACGAAGAACTCTCTTCCGGCGTCTGACTTCCTAGTCAAATTCGTTCTTTAAAAGTTTAAATGCAATATCAATCTTTATCTCCTGTATTATTAATTCATGTTCTTGTATTGCCCACATTCTTTAATAATGTGTTTTTTTTTTCTCAGATTCTTTCACTAATCCATAGTGCCGTGGTAGCATTATCGCCTTGCTTGGGGTGAAATGATTTTGAGAAATATAAGTAGAAAATTCCACAAACAAAAATTGCAAAGAGCTTTTTCTCGAAGAACTGATACTTTGTAACAGGCTTCCGCATGAATGTTTTCTTGAACACTAGGATCTTAACTTCTTCAAGCCAAGCGTCTAAAGTTATCTATCCTCATCTTGACTTCCTATCACCTCTTCTTTTATACATATTACACGCTTCATTTATCATAATCATTTTAACACTAACTTGAGTGGCTCTCCAGCCTTGTATTTGACGAGCTTTCGTCTAAAAAATCCTTCAACTGATTTGATTTTCAAAAATGCGTTCATATTATTTGAAATGATCCATGTTTATACTTGGCTTACTGAAAATATATGTTATTGATGTGTTTTTTACTCTTCACGTGTCCGTTAATCCGGATAACCATAAGTGAATACTGAAGTAATCCCCAGTTGCAGATTATTGATAATCTAAGACAGGGCTTGTCCGTACTACATCCGTCTCCACGATCGGGGTTGATTGGGGACCCCGGAGAGTGTTTTCTGACCTTCGCTATCTTATCAACATTTGCATTTATCTGCCGACATTTATATACGTTACAAATTAAACTAGGCCCAACTGACTCAGGCATGAACAATGTTCGCTGATTTTGACATCATTCTGGGGTCTTTTTTCCGTCCAAATTCGTGAATTTGTTTTGATCATGCTAAGTCTCCAAAAATCACTAGTTTATAAAATTTACTATTTTTTTTATTATCCATAATGTGTTAAAATCATTCAACATTTAACAAGAAAAATCTCAAGTTGATGTTAAAAATTGCCGCAAAACATTGCTGATTTAAAGATGGAATGATCTATTATGACATGTCTCTAGTTTTTATGGAATGATCTATTATGACATGTCTCTAGTTTTTATCTAGATACATTTTCAATTTTCCTAGTTGGAATGTTAAATTGTATTGCCTATGATCATTTGTTGTAAATAATTAGATTACAATAAAATTTGTAGTTTATATGAACACTTCCTCATGAAAATTGAGATGTAGTAGATTGGGAAGCCCTGTATCATAGATTCGGGGGTGTTTTATAAATTTAGGGGGCGACTATGAGACATTTTCACCCGCTCTGCTACTGCAATAAGAAAAACACGTGTTCAACCTTTTTTATTTTCAAAGTTTGTTCAAAATATCAATTCTTTTTAAATTTATTTACTTTTTATCGTTTATTTTTATTATCATCTATTCATAATACACGACTGATTTTCCATTAATAAACTTTAAGGGATTTATTTTCAAAATATTATGTTAAAAATATAATAGAGCCTGAATGCTATTTGAATGTAAGCCTTTTTACGTGAAAGATTATTTGCTAATGATGATCTCTTCAGTTATTCTTTGCTAATAATCTCATTAAACATCATTTGCTAATAACCTCTTCAAAGATTATTTGATAATAACGATGTTTTCAGTAATTCAATATAGCGGCACGCACACACGCAGCGGATGAACGCTGGTCTCCCATTCGTTTTTTTTTTTTCGTCTATTTTTGTTTGATGATGCAAATTGGAGTTGTGCAAAGTCTATCTATAATAACTAGAACGTGTAATTACAAAGAATTTTATGCCCGCAAATGTCATACAGGGCATAACAGGCAGAACATCCGGCTCTTCGTGGAGAATTCTTCAGTTCGGCAAACGTCGAAGGATAAGAAGAAAAAAACAAAAACAAAACAGAAGCGTGGTTGCTGGCCTGGAGTTCTTGTTCGGCTAACGAAAAAAATCACACAAACCAACGCTTCCAAGTGTTCGTCTGTGGTGTGTGCATCTCTCTCTCTCTCTTTCTCCCATATATATATATATATATATATATATATATATATATATATATATATATATATATATATAAAGTGGGGCAAAAGTAGAGTGACAGCTATTTCACTATTTGTTTCACATTTTAAATTTAATTTCGCCGAACTGTTCTTTCAGCACGATGGAGTACCTCCCCATTATGCTTTGGCAGTAAGAGACTACCTTAACCTGCTTTTGGCAGTAAGAGACTACCTTAACCTGCTTTTGGCAGTAAGAGACGACCTTAACCTGCTTTTGGCAGTAAGAGACGACCTTAACCTGCTTTTGGCAGTAATAAACTACCTTAACCTGCTTTTGGCAGTAAGAGACGACCGTAACCTGCTTTTGGCAGTAAGAAACTACCGTAACCTGCTTTTGGCAGTAAGAGACGACCTTAACCTGCTTTTGGCAGTAAGAGACGACCTTAACCTGCTTTTGGCAGTAAGAGACGACCTTAACCTGCTTTTGGCAGTAAGAGACTACCTTAACGAAACCTTTTCACAGCGTTGGTTCAGAAGAATGCGTAGTATCAAATGGCCACCAAGTTCACGTGACTTAACACTAACGGATTTTTTTTTCTTGGGGTGGGGTAGTAAAGAACATGGTTTATGAGAGAAATCTCCACACGATGGACGAATTAAAAGAGGACATCTCAGAAGTATTTATTGAAATTGATGCAGATCGGGATTTGTGTCGTGCTGTGTGTCATAGTGTTCTGGGAGAGGCTCGAGAAATTTTGCAATGTAGAAGGATGGCATTTTGAGCACTTAAGAGATTAAACTGTGCTAAAAATGTGTAAGTAAAGTGTTAAACAAATGTACATAAATAGTTTTAATAAATACAGTGTAACCCGGATATAAGAGACCCGTATATAAGAGAAACCCGGATATAAAATATATTTTATCTGGCCCCAAATTAGAGCCTGTGTTAATGTATATATAATAGACCAAACCTGGATATAAGAGAAACCCGGATATAAGAGACTTCTTATCCTGTCCCGACAACTCTCTTATATCCGGGTTACACTGTATGATTGTAACAAATGAATATAAATGTAATAAAATGTTCGAACCACCTGTGTATATATATATATATATATATATATATATATATATATGCTTGAATGAAGATATGCTTCCTAAATACACACACACATCTATCTATGTATCTATCTATCTCTATATCTATCTATCTCTCTCTCTCTCTCTCTATATATATATATATATATACATTACATGAATCATTCATACAAAAAACAGATATAGAAGATTTATATCATTAACTTCTATATCTGCTTTTTTGTATGAATGATTCATGCAATGTAAATTGAACTGCACCACATACTTGATATATATATATATATATATATATATGATATCATATTTTTTATTTTAATACCTATACTCGGGCGGTGTGAAAAACACCCTGATATTGCAATTTGTAATAAAAAAATATTAGACAAACTCTTATCAGTGGAAAAAAATTCAATAAAAAAAAGAAGACTAAAAACATCCGTACCACTTGAAAATAATCAATCCGCACCGGAATATCTAGCTAAAAGAAAAAACACCGACAGAGTTGAAACGTAAAAATGCTCAATATATTAAGTAATGCAATCGAATTGGATCGTATTTACGATTCCAATGGAATAAATTATGACCATGGAATATTAGTGTTTAAGCCTTTTTATTATATATATATATATATATATATATATAGTGAAATTTTACTCAGTGGGTAAAATTGAATAAAATGTAACTGTATGTTAATTTTTTAAGAATGAAATTGATAAACAAAAGGAGATATTATGTGCTACGCAACCGAATGATTTCAAGATCAGGCTCATTTGAATTTCAGGACAGACGAAAGCGTCCATGGTGTAATGGTTAACAAGCTTGTCTCGCTAGAACAACTGCAACTTAGTAGTGAGTTCAATCCTCACTGGGTGCTCCATGTTTTCGTCCTTGTATTATATCTAAGCTAAGTTTAGAAAATCAAGAGAGCACCTCGACCTGGTGTAATAATTTAATAATTTGCAAGTTTGTCTCGTTAGAACAATTACGACTGAGTAGCGTGTTCGATGCTCACTGGGTGCCCCATACTTTCGACCTTGTGCCACATCTAAGCTACGCTTACAAAATCACTGAATTCTTCAGAATTTATGAAATACAAATAAGTAAAACGGTCGTGATTGTGAATAATTTGATTTAATCAAGATGCATTCTCTAGTCTCTTTTTGTAACGAAATTCTCTTTTTGGTTACATTCAAAGCGCTCATTTTATTGCTTAAGCAGATAAATGGAAAGAAATTGGACAAACAGTCGAGAAAGAAAGACAGATGAACAGAGAGTTATCATGGAAAAAGTAAATTCATTCAGACAAAATGTTCTGTTTTTGTTTTGGCTTATTTGCTTTCAGTTGGTTGCTATTTACATTACTCATGACTCATTTCAAAGTCTTAACTTATTTTCCATACGATTTTATGTTAAAGATTATGCACACGCACAAATACACACACACATACACACATATATATTAGGTTGGTGCAAAAATAATTTCGTTTTTTCACATAGTAACATATGTTAGAAAACGAAATTATTTTTGCACCAACCTAATATATATATATATATATATATATATATATGTGTGTGTGTGTGTGTGTGTGTGTGCGTATGTTTTAGTGTTATAGAGATGTTTTATTTTCCGAACACAGTACGTTGTGGCTGTGTTCGTAGTTAATATTATTAAGTGTTTGTTTTTTCTTTTTTATTATTAGGGCTTCCATTATTTTTAATCTTTTTTTACAGGTGGGTGAGATTATAATGTTCCCTAAGGAACATTATAAAGAAATACACCAATTGACCCGAATAAAAAGAAAAGAAAAAATCAAATTAATTATCTACTACAAAGAATTTAAAACAGCTAACCTTATCCTCAAAAATCACAACACACTAGCAAATTCAAAATTACAAAGAACGAACATTATCTATGAGTTCCAATGCCCCTTAAGGAACTGTGTTCCTGATCAAACCGGACTCATAAACAATTACATCGGTCACACGACTACATGCCTATCCAAACGCCTTACGTTACAGCTATTTGACCACATCTCTATTAGAATCCATTTAAACAAACACACCAACTTAACAGACTCCATCATCCGAAACATACTTGTAGAAAACACAAACATAATAACCTCATCCACCTTTGAAAAAAGATTAAGAAGCCGTATTAATATAAAAGAAAATGCCAGCATTTAATAATATTTACTACGAACACGGCTACAATGAACTGTGTTCGGAAAATAAAACATCTCTATAACACTAATAACATATTCCCAACGCACACACTCAGTTATACTGAAAAAATAAAATCATCCTTGATAATGGCTAAAAGTATAGCTGAATTATAGAACATTTAGACAGTCTACACACTCTGTGCCAAAAAATGAAGACACTTGCTTGAATACGGGAAAAATTAAAAAAGCTTAATCGTAGTACCTTGATGACGTTTTTAATGAAACATACATAAATGAAGGATTGCTGCATAAATACCACACACACACACACATATATATATATATATATATATATATATATATATATATATATATATATATATATATATATATATGGTGAATGAGAGAGAGGGTTTTCATTGAAGATAACTCAAAAGGCACTGTGATTAAGGTTTCTATTATACTTTTCTTGCATTCGAACAAGTGATTTCCTTTTTGGACAGAGTGTGTGAGAACTGTACAAGTGATATATGGATCAGGGGTGGGGGGGCTTTTGGTTAATTTATTAGCCATTGTCGAAGATCTTTTGCTTTGTTTGTCTGAATATAGGATGTTTTACTTTCTGAATAGAGTCAGAACGTTGTGAGCGAGTGCAGAATTGATATCATTCAGTGTTGTTTTTTTTCTTTTTTGTTGTTAGCGATTCCATTATTTTAAATCACACACACACACACACATATATATATATATATATATATATATATATATATATATATAACGGGTGTAACATCGAAATTGTTCAAATCGTGTAAAAGCAAAATTGAGACCATTTGATTTGAACCGTTGTATCTTAGAAGTGATTAAAGATATCTTACTGGAATTCTCCGAGGTTTTCATAACACTATAGGACTCTACTTTGTGCAATAAGAATGTATAATTACTCTCCAAGCTTAACAGAAGAATCGTGATGAAATCGATCATAAACGAAAATGACATGTTCATCATTAATTAATCATAGCTAAGGATCAGAAGCTCATGAAGGATTAAAATAAAGTTCAATTATACACACACACACACACACACACGCAGTGTAGTGTACTCCATTTAACTGCCACGCACGATTGGTAATTAAGATGATACATTCGTCATTACAATTGGTTCCCAAAAACGGAAATTACTTATAACTCAACCTAATCTATCTATCTATCTATCTATCTATGTTAGTGTACTCCGTTTGACTGCCGCGTATGGTTAGTAGTTAGGATGATACATTCACCATTACAATTGGTTCACTAAAACGGAAATGATTTATGACTCAATCTAATAGTTTGATCATAAATTAATCATAAGAGAGAATTTATCTTCTTTTCTTCCCACTATACTTTATTATCATGATTTTTTTTTTAACTTTGCGTTGGACATTGTAATATGTTAGTGTACTCTAAATTTATTTTTAAAATCCCATACATGTTTAGTAGTAAGGATGATACATTCGTCATTACAAGTGGTTTCCAAAAACTGGAATTACTTAGGATTCAACCTAATAAAAGTCTATGACTCCCAATATGTTCCATTGCAAACTTAATAATTAGACATCGACATCCAAGTTAAGCACTAAAAGACCGAATGTCTGTAATTTGAATCACCGACAAGTCGACTGGAGTTATCTGCATGACAGTCTGAAAACAATTCGAAATTGATCGAGTTTTGAAGTGCGTGGGATAATTTTTCCTTTTCTTGAAATACAGTAGAAACGCTCGTGCAAGCGATTTTGCATACTAATGAAAGAAAAAGCAACACTAAACAAAAAAACCTTGTTTAAGAAAAAACGGAGAATTTCTCTTGGTAGGTATTATTAATAATAATCTCATTGGCTCGGGAATTATTCAAGGTCAGGGTAGACAATATAAGTCGCTCATTCCTTTATATCAGGGATAACAATGGTTCTATAGTTTTGAGAAGCGACTTGAATAGTCCGGAGATAATGGCTAATGAATGATTCGTGAGTAAACTTACTTAACCGTGATTGATGGGAAAATTGTGTTGGCGGCGTTGTTTTGTAATTTGTGAAGTCATTCTTGTTTGTCCAACATTGAGATGACACCCCGAGTGCAATGGAGTCTGGTGCAGAATTGATTGGCATTTATCGTTAATTTACCGTGCATCTGTTTTAAATAAAATATTTGATTCATTAAACATTGTTTTTATAATGAGGTTGAATAAAGAATGCTGAAATAATGCAATTGTTTTTAAAATTCTTTTCGATCCAATTTTAAAGTATACATAATGAGTTCATAAGATCTTCAAGAAGCCCTTCAAAATCCTCAGATGCTAGGTTTTTATTATATTAAAGAGTCAATAAGAACCTCAGTTAGAACTATCTTTACATCCATTATGCTTTATATTAATAAATTCATGAGATCGTCAATAAGCCCAACTCTTTAGATCCAAAGTGATTTATATTAATATATTCATGAGATCATCCAAAAGCATTAATCTTTTAATCCGATATGTTTTTAAACATAGTCTTTTTAAAGTTAGGGTAAAAAATACTCCAATAATATTATAACAACTTTGGAAATACATATCCCATAAGCAACGGAAGAACGAAAAAAAAAAAACGAGTTAAACTAAGTAAATAATAAATGCCAATTAAAATAAAAAAACAAAAAAATCAGCTTTGGTTGAATGGTGGTGACAATTTGACGGAAATTGTTATAAAGTGTTTTAACAGATGTTGGAAAATGTTGTACAGAAATTTGAAGGCGCAATGGAAAAGATAAAATAAATGTCTTTCAAAAGCTATGCAAAGTATTAAGAAACAGGAAAATTTCTTTAGAAATAAATAAGAGTGGATAATACTATGAGATATCAATTCTCTTATATGGCAATGAATGCCGGAAAATTTTCTCAACGATGAAGAGACTTGAAAAAACAGAGATATGATTCTACAGAAGTATACTGAGAATGTCATAGACTGAGCATGGGATGAACGAGGAAGTTTTCAGGAAAATGGAAGCAAAAAGGACATTCATACTTGGACAAGTCATAAAGAGGATGTTGAAAATCCTGGGAAACATAATGAGAAAAGAAGGATTGGAGAATTTAACACTCAAATGATATCTAGAAAGCAGGAGAGAAAGAGGGAAATACCGAATGATCTACCTAACAAGTTTGACAAAACACAGACTGGGGGGGGGGGACAAACATTGAAAAGAAGTTGTGAAGAGTCATGATTACTGACATCTTGAAGGAGAATAAAAATACCCTCGTACGATATACAATCATACTAAAGTTCCCATCAGTTTTCGAGAGCAGTTCTTTCAGTGATCTACTTTAGATGATTTTTTTTAAATCGATAAAACTTTGGCATATCGTTGTTGATTGATTGATTTGTTTGTTTAACGGCATATTAACTCCTTATGGGTCATTTAATGCCGCAATTTAATTTTCTTGTGAGCTTTGAAGTAAAACAAATGATATATGTTATTCTGCTTTCACAATTGAATACATGGTAGATGATACTAAGCTTTAGTAAATACTAGCAGCATAGCCCAGCGTTGCCCGTGCTTGATCCCAAAATCGTACGATTCATACAGCAATCGCTATCACTTGACTTAAAATATTTTCGCCCTTCCTTGCCTTTAAAGGAGTGCCCTTCGCCGTGCTGATGTTGCTACATGCCTTACTTCTTGCCTATCTCACACTGCGAATTTTTTCTAAGCTCTATACTGAACATTAAATCTGTTACGAAAAAAGAACTAAACAAAATGAACACAAAACGATCAGCTTTAAAAAAGGATTCGTAACTGAAAACACCGAATGAAAAAAGAATGTTAACAACAAATACTTTTTCATACCCAACCCAGTTCTGTGGAATCAGAAACAATGTTGAGTTTAAGCAAGCGAATGAGCCAATTGGAGTAAAATACTATGCAGATTTAAATTTTCCCCACTTGCTATCGATTTTTTTTTTTTTGCATGCTAGCATGCTAGTTAATATTCGTGTCAGTCAGCTGTTGGCTCTCACGCTGGCCAATAGAATCTTCCTGCCTATTCGTGGCAGCCAGCTATTGGCTCTCACTCTGGCCAGTAGAAAATGGCCGCAAACTACGTGAAAACTGCCGTAGAAGCATGAAAAAATCGATTATTTCTACTATCGATGGGAGTTGGGAAATGCAAAGTCGGTGTTGACCTTCCCACTAACTTGGAGAATGTGCATGTAAATTTTCGTGCAAATCCGTCGAAAATTGCGGCCGTGCATTCGTTACACACACACACACATCCTGCCTTTTGTAGATAGAGATACATCTTTGTGTAGACATAATTATTAGACGCGGTGATAAATATATTTTATGTTGTGCTTTTGTTAAAGTTATATTTTGGAATACTGTTTGATTTCTTTAAGAAATTGAAGGATGTTATATGGATGTCTTTCATGCCCACTACTTGATTTTGTTTAGCGGCATATCAACTTCCATGGGTTATTTAACACCGAAATCTAAATATTTTGGACACAAATTAATGGCTTCAACTAAATATATTTTGAATGCAATTGTATGTCTTCAGTTACAGATAAAATATATTGTTAATAATTTTACTATAAATAGGTATTGTTGGTAATTTTACTAGTAGGTTGGTGCAAAAATAATGACGTTTTTGACGTTAAAAAAATATGTGAAAAAAATACGTCAAAAAACGTCATTATTTTTGTACCAACCTAATATAAATACGTATTGTTGGTAATTTTACTAGTAGGTTGGTGCAAAAATAATGACGTTTTTTGACGTTAAAAAAATACGTCAAAAAAACGTCATTATTTTTGTACCAACCTAATATAAATACGTATTGTTGGTAATTTTACTAGTAGGTTGGTGCAAAAATAATGACGTTTTTGACGTTAAAAAAATACGTCAAAAAACGTCATTATTTTTGTACCAACCTAATAAAAATACGTATTGTTGGTAATTTTACTGTAAATATTTATTGCTGGTAATTCTACTATAAAATGTATTGCTGCTATTTTTACTATAAAAATGTTATTTCTATACTTTCATAGTGATTTGTTTTTTCAGGGAGGGGAGCTTACTATTTGCCCATAGCTGGGACCCTAATAGTTGATACCAAGCCGGGTTAGGGTGGACCTGGGAACAACAGCAATTAATACGTGGTTCTACGCTCTTCAAAACCTCCAGATCAGAAATCTGGCTGCCGGGTGTAGTTTATCGTCATACCCAGGACTAGCATATATTTGTATCTGATATTTTTAGTTTGGTTTGTCTGAAAATACACTATACACATAATTTTATTCTATAAATGTCTACACTATGTAGATAGTAGTGCGCGTCTATACAAGATACCCACCCGCCGCCACCATACATGACACGGTGAGGTAGACTGTCTCGATAAGTGCCAGGTTTAGTTCTTTTCACTGTTTTTATTTATATCTTTTACTTCTCCAAGTCATTCTGTCTCTCCCACTGAGCTCTGCAAGATAAGATGGATCCAACCTCTCGATTTAAGCCTCTATCGATACACGTCTTGTACTACTTAAAATAAAGCTGGTCATGGCCTAAAAGAGGAAACTGGTTATCTTTTAAGTGATGAGCACCGGCTAAAAGGGGAAACTTGAAATAGGTAAAGGAAGCAAAGAGAAAAAAAAAACAAATAAAGAAAGAAAATTGGACGATGAAACTGATAGTATCGCCCACTTGGCCAACATTTCGTAACGAAGCTGTTCAAATTCGGATTCATGAGTAATGCTCAAAGATTAAAACACGCAAAACTCTAAGAATTATATACACAAGCTTAAGCTCTCAATGAGCTCACTTTATTCTCCGTTCCACTTACCTGTGATCAACCCTAGAAATAAACAAGGCGTGTTTTACTTAACCTATTAAAAGCCACCGTAAAATTGCTGATTGCAATATGATCAAATTTGAAATTTAGACCGTCCATTTAAAATACTACATTTATTAGAAAATATATTCAGTTTATATACTGAAGTAAAAAAAAAAAGAAAAGAATTTACATAAATAGGTAACTGAAAATTCGGTAATGTTGATAGGTTGGAAAATTCGGTGACTATGAAATAAAAGTCGATTTAAACCAGTGAGGATCGAACTCACTACTCAGTCGTAATTAATCGTAGCAAGACAAGCTTGTCTGACCATTACACCACGTTGAGACACCGCCTATGTATTATATACACGCATGCAAATTTACATGCACACAGTGTTTGATAGTCAGAGATTCTGCACTGATTTTATAATTTAGATTAAAATAAAAATTCGTTATAGTAGCCCACATTACCTCTATCCCAGAATATAATTTATCTAGAATATCTCCTAGGGCAGAGGTTCTCAACAGCCGTACAGCGGAACATTATTGTGCCGCTCGATTCTCTTAAGTGAGCCGCAAAAGATTGTCACTACTTACATACATATATGTGTGTGTGTGTCTAAGTAATAACGGTACACCGTTAGTATTTGAATAAATGAATAAGTATAAAACATTTTGTTTCGAATAATTGTTTTAACTATGTTTCGATTATGTTATTTTGAAAATGATGTAATGGAATAACCAGTCACTCCCATGAATGATTACACTATAGGTAGTAAGTACCTATAAAGTCTACTGTCTACGAAGTGTGAGCGAGACGACGCAAGCACGTCTGGCCTTCCAATTAGTGTCACTCACTACTAGAGTGACCTGTGTGTATAACTGTACCGTATTTCATATTGTACTTGTTGCGTACAATAAACCTTTCTTCTAGTATCTAATTGGTTTTATGTGTTAATTCCCTTAGCACGGAATATATTAGTTTGGTGCAAAAATAATGACGTAATAATGTCGTTTTTTGGCGTTAAAAAATACGTCAAAAAACATTATTACGTCATTTTTTTGCACCAACCTAATAACAGAATGCTTTATTTTAATGTTCATTTTTTAAAAAGTATTTTTATTTTTTTAATTTAACTTTTTAAACTTTTCTTTTATTTGACTAAATGAAAATTAGCCGTTATTTCATATAATTGTATTCAACATTCTTTGTTTAATTCAAAGTTTTTACAAAGTTATATTGAATTATGAATGAGTGTTGTTGATGTTTACGATATGCAGCATTAAGCATTTGATTTAATAATTTTCCAAATATTTTAAATCTATGGTTTTATTTCATTACATTTAAATGTATACCGTTTAAAAATGTTGCTAAGTGTACCGTGATATTTTCATTTGCTTCTAGATTCCTTGCTTAAACATTTTGAGAAACACAGTCCTAAGTTATAAAATGCCCACTTTATTATACTTACCTGGCACATGTCAGAGGGCATCCCCCCAGACGAGGCTATGCCCGAAGAGCAGAGTCTCGTCTCGGGGAAACTGACTCCGTTTTTTTACGTAGTCTATAGGGAATTTTTTCCCGAGCCTACGGGTTTAGATACCCCACTTTAAAACTAGGCCTGGTGCCACATCTTGCTGCGTAAGGCAGTGGGTAAATAATTATAAAATGCCCACTTTATCACCTATGGACTAGTTCATGTCCAATTTTACTCTGAGTATCAACAGATGTTTTTCGCATCTCGAAAGTTATGGCGGTTCTCTAAACGTTACTTAGATGTAGCACAAGGCCGAACGTATTGTGCACCCAGTGAGGATCGATCTTACCATTCAGTCATAATTGATCATAGTGAGACAAGCTTGCTAACTATTCTACCACGTCGAAGCGCCCTAACGCGAATGTAATGTGATGGATTTAGTCTTCGAATGTACGCTAATGGCTGATGTGAACCGATTCAACAGTAAGCAGGTGTCTTTGTTTCTAGAAAGGAAATTAGTCAATTAATACAGCAGTTGTGTACAAGTAAATAGAGTGCTCAAGATGGCAGAAACTTGTTCTGATTATATCGCGGCCTATAGATTGGCCACGTAAGACAATAGTGGTTAATGGACATGTTTTTTTATTGGGACCAAAAATCTGCATTTTTCATTTTGACCAAAAAATCATTTAGACCAAAATCAGCAGACAAAATAACGGTCAAACCAAGGAATCAAAAATATAATTAAGTGCTGAAGAATACACTGAAGAAATCTCTGAAGACGTCATTTAAGATGGAATGATCTATTATGACATGTCTCTAATTTGTATTTAAATACTATGTATCTATTTTCAGTTTTTCTAGTTGAATTGTTCACCTATATTGCATATGGTCCATTATTGTACATAATTATGTTACAACAAAATTTGCAAAATTGAGGCGTAGTAGAGTGGGGTGTACAATAGTTTGGGGCGTGTCATAGCATGGAAGCAGTATCATATATTCGGTTTAGGCTAACGAGACTCTTGCACCAGCCCTATATATATATTTTTTTCTTTATATATATTTTTTTTCTTTATAATATATATATATATATATTACTTTTTTCATTTTCTTTTTTTCTATCTACATTTATATAAGTTACAAATTAAATGAAGTACAACTGACTATTAAAGGATAAAATATTTTTGCAGATTTTGACATCATTCTGCTTTTCTGGGGGGGGGATCCGTGAAATTGTTTGGCTTATGCCAAGTGTATCTAAATACTTTTATCCATAATGTTGAATATTTAAGATGGAATGATCTATTATGACATGTCTCCAATTAGTATTTAAATACAATGTATTTATTTTCAATTTTTCTAATTGAATTGTTTACCTATATTGCATATGATCTATTATTGTACATAATTATGTTACAATAAAATTTGCATTTTATGTGAACATTAACTTATGAAAATTGAGATGTAGTAGAGTGGGGCACCATATCATATTAAGGCGGGATGTATCGTAGATTGAGGGGCGCATGAGACCCTTGCACAAGCCTTGACGATACCTCCACCCCCACTAGATCTCCCTTTTTTTACTTTTACATACAGTACTAACAACGTTTTTTTTAACTGGGAAGTTATGTTATGGCTCCAATCTACTAACTTTTAATAATTGCCGATATGAACGTAATTCACCGGTAATCAGATTCCCATATATATAAAAAGGAACTCACCTCGTTCATTTAATACAGCTGATGGGTACAAGTAAACAGATGGCCCTAAAGGATACAAAACTGTATAGAAATTAAATTGTGGCCAGTAGACTGTACACGCAAGACAACATAGGCCAATCGTAAAAATGACCAGTCTTAATCATTTCGACCAAAATCAGCAGCCAAAATTGAACCGCTCGTTGAATATACCAGGATGTAGTCTATCCTCGTCCATACCTCAACAATAACTTCATACTTTGGTGTATAAAATTGCCTGGTGTAAGCCACACCCTCCTAGGCCAATTTATGCCTGCTTTTACTCCTTGTATCAACAACGGCATTTCTTAACTCAAATGTTATGATGGCTTTCGTCTACGAACTTATAATGATGATGGATATGAACTTTATTCAAGAGTAATCAGGTAACCGTGTTTCTAATCACAACCCACCTTGTCTAGTTAATACAGCTAGTGGCTACTAGGTAACAGATTGCTCTAGAAGATACAAACTTGAACAGAAATTAAATTATAGACTGTAGACTGCACATGCTAGACAACAGTGGTCAATCACAAAAAAATGACCCTTTTCAATCATTTTGATAAAACTCACCAGGCATCCACAAGTTGGGTCTACCATTGTGTAAACCAAGGAATCGAAATGAAATTAGTGGGTATAGACGTGTGATATCCCATAATACATAACCTTGACTATCATCTGTGGATACAATTCTATGCACCTTATTCCATAAGGAAAGGAGGCGTATATTCTAACCTTCTTCTATGTGACATTTCTCTTCAGGACGTTGGAGATTATGGCTCTCCACAATTTTCTGTCCTTTGTAGCTCTTAGTAAATGTTTCTTGCTACTTCTTAACCCTTTAGGCAAACTCATTAGGTAGAATATGTTTTGCTTTCTTCTGTACCTCTTGTCACCGATTAAATGAAGGAAATAATAATGATCTCGAAGCACAAGTGCCGTGATTCCTGCAATTCGAACTGACCAAAGACAAGAACATAAAGTGATTTCTTTAAGTTGAATTTTTATGAAGACAATAAAATCTTATTCTGAGATCTATATGAAGAACGCATCTTTTATTCCTTACAGAACAAAGAAAGGTCTGTAAAGTTATCGGTCATGACCTGGCATCTCGACTTCGGTCACTTTCCCACTGCCAAGACGTGGCTCCTCTCTGAATTTTCTGTAAATGTTTTCATGGCAATTGTTCTAATAAACAGAAAGGCGTGTCCAAAAATTCCGACTTTAAAATCTTCCCCTAGATGATAAAATATTATACATATATATATACATGTATATATATATATATATATATATATATATAATTGGTTGGTTAATGAAATTCGAGGAATAAAAAGACAACAAAATGATAAAAAATATTATCAATAAGAACGAGGATACTTATTTTCTATTAGTAGGCCTTATGACTAAACCGAAGAGAAATATTTTAAAGTTGGAATTATCGGACACATCTCTGTCCGTTATCAACTCGACGAGAAATAAACAACAAAGTAGGACTCACTCTTCCAAAGAATTGTTGTTTTTCTCCCATGTGCTGTATTACTGTAAGAAATTTGATGGTTTTGGCCTAGTAGTTTATCTCGGTTAGGGTTGTGGAGGGTTGGTAGAAGGGTTTCTGTGGAAACTGTATTCCATGAGTAATCGTAAATCCCTGTTTAAACCTTTGATATATATATATATATATATATATATATATATATATATATATATGATAAAATATAGTTTTAAGGTGTGCTATATTTCCAGGTTAAAGAGCGCTATATCTGAGGTAGACCGTATGTAAATATAAAAGTGGACACTGAAGTCAACACTCAGAGACGACATTTTGTTTCATGCTAAACGCCTAACGAATGCGTTTTGTATGAAACGGATTGTCGCTTCTGGGTGTTTACTTCAATGTATGTGTGTATGTGTGTGTTTCAATGAATGTGATCGACACAGAAAAAGTTATATTTTTCTAATGTTCTTGCAGTTTTTCTTTTAAAGGTGCTAAGAGTGTGTAGTTTCCAAAGTAACTTAGTCCTCACAAAACAAACAAATGAAAATTGTGAATTCCAATCGTTATAAGTTGCACAAGAAAAATTAGGTTCATCAAAAATTATCGACAAAATGGTTTTGTTATTAACCGATAACAAGTATATACTCAGAGATATTTCTAAGACCACCCTTGTAAATCTCTAAATATAAATGTCCCTGAAAACTAAAAAGAAAAGAAAAAAATCAGGAGTAAGAAAAGTTGTATCGTGATTCCATAACACTAGTCTAATTATATCTGAATGCTAGATGATTAGGTTAGGGTTGTTAATTTAACATCATATCAACTATTGATGGGTTATTAAATATCAACTATCAATCTTATGACTCAAAAGGTAGACGTAAGTCCGCTTTATTTTAAATTCGTGGACATAGACACAGGCCCGGTTTACACGGGAGTCAAAAAGTTACACATCGGCTCAGTTTACACGAGCGTCAATAAGGTGACAGATACCCAGTTTACACGAGAATCAAAAAAGTAAACATAAATGAGGTTGAAACTTGGATCAATAAGGTTGACAATGATCCGGTTTGAACTACAGACAAAAAGGTGAGTTTAAACCTGGTTACACGAGTCAGAACGGTTGATATCAACCAGCTTTATACAAGTCAGTAAGATAGACAAAGATAAGACTTTAACTAGAGCCCAATAAGTCAAGAAAGACCCGATTTATACGAAAGTCAAAAAGATAGACATACATGAGGTTTACAGTAGAGTAGGTAAGGTAGACAAAGATCCGGTTTGAACTAGACTAAAAAAACTGATTTGCACGAGAGTCAACAACGTAGATATTGATTAAGTTTGTACTAGAGTCAATAAGGTAAACAAAGATTCGGTTTGAATTAGTCATAAAGGCAGACATAGACTCAGTTTACACGAGAATCAGACAAATCAGCTAGACATAAATCAGGTTTAAATCAGATTCAATAAGGTACACAAAGATCCAATTTGAACTAGAGTAAAAAAGTTCAACAGAGGCACGGTTTACACGAAGTTCAAAAAAGTAGACATAAATCAGGTTTAAACCAGATTCAATAAGGTACACAAAGATCCAATTTGAACTAGAGTAAAAAAGTTCAACAGAGGCACGGTTTACACGAAGTTCAAAAAAGTAGACATAAATCAGGTTTAAACCAGATTCAATAAGGTATACAAAGATCCGATTTGAACTAGAGTAAAAAAGTTCAACATAGGCACGGTTTACACGAGGTTCAAAAAAGTAGACATAGATCAGGTTTACACCAGATTCAATAAGGTACGCAAAGATCCGATTTGAATTAGAATCCAAAAGGTAGATAAAAATTCGTCAGCGATAAATTCTTCGTTTTAAATTTTCGAAGCTTTATGTTTATCGGAAATATAGGATAGAGCTTCTTGGCCCGTGACAAGAATAAAATATTTACCTTTCAGGTAATGCCTTCACTCCCTGATTGCTTCGATGAGTGTGTTAGCTTCTTTCTCTATTGGGGAGTGGTTTCCTTCTGAGTGATTTAGAATTCTAGACCAGAATACAACAGCACTGACACATTCATTTAACGTTGCAGCTAAGCTCATGTATCTATCATCAGTTTCAATTTCAAGGGGTTTTTCCTAGTCTATAGTGTGTTCTACAGCTCTTTCTAACTCTCTTGTCAAATATTCAAAGGAATCTTTTATTTTAGAAGGTAAGGGGGATATAGTATTGTTCTAGCAAATAGTTTGGGAGCCAACGAATGTATTAAGCAAACATTCCAACGATTCCTCTTCTGAGCTTTTATATTGCCTGGAGGAGGGAGTTCTCGTAGAGGTCTCAGCCTTTCAGGGCCTGGTCTGTCCCTTTATTTCCCAGAAGTTTTATTTCGTTTCTCTGTAGGACATTTATTCTCATTTAAGGTGAAGACGGTGAAGGGTTTCAGTCAGTTCTTTTAAACTTGCGAGTTATTGTCATGTTTCATTAATACCATTCGTTGGCTCCCAACTATATGCGTGAAAAAATACTATTCCCCTTACTTCATAAAAGATTCTTTTCGATTATTTCATGCAAAATTCTTTGAAAGGCAGCCACTTTATTTGTGATCCCAAACAGCATCTTTTTGAAATTATACAATTTACCACCGGCTTCAAAAGCCGTATAAGAGCGGTCTGCTTTACGTAGTGGAACTTGATGATCCGTACATTTTAGGTCTAGTTTAGAGTACAGACTTGCTATTTCCTAAACCAACGTTGTAATCTTAGGTAGAGGATAGGAATCTTTTAAGGTAAAACTATGTATCGCTTGTGAATAATCTATGACTAGCCTTTTTTTTTTTTTTTTTTTTTTTTTTTTCGTTTCACGTCCTTAGTTTGCCGCTACTTGCGCTCTCTAAGGAGATTTACTGAGTTCACTGATATCTGAATCCAAAAAGCCTTTTATTTCCTTCTTTATAAATGTCTGTCCTTCTCTATTGTATCTTTGGAATTTCACAAATATATCTCAACAGTCAAGTGACAGATTTTCAAACAGAATATGAGATGAAATATAAATAGTCTACACGGTTTTAGAAGTGGTCAGTCGCCCTCATATAAAATTTCTATTTTTTGTGCAAGCCTGGAAAATATCTGGGAATAAAATCGGCACACACGCTATCTTTTTTATATTGCCTTCCCGTTTTTAATAGTGATTTTCCAAGCGTAGCTTGGATGTGGCACAAGGCCGAAAGTAAGGGGCACCCAGTGAGGATCGAACTCGCTATTCACTCGTAATTGTTCTAGCGAGACAAGCTTGCTAACCATTACACCACCTCGAGGTGCCCCTTCCCGCTTTTAATAACAAGGCAGAAGTCATGCTGACAGTAGATTTAGTAAATCTAACGTCCAACCACATAGACTGAACTTTATTAGTGTCGATAAAACTATGACTATTTCCCGAATAAACTAGTACGGTAAGCTTTTTTTATGTTTACAAGGCATTTTAAAATGGCTTTCGAAACTCCAAGTAGTTCGGTATTTACCGTAGCCATGACGAGTAATGCAGCAGAAAACATTAGTTTTCAAACGACAGACTTAAATAAAATGACCTTCCTTCTTGCAATTGTAGCAACTCGTTCCTCGAGCAGGACATTTACTTCTAGGGTGACTAGCGCCTCCGCAGAAAAAAGTACCTTTCTTTAAAAAGAGATTTGCTAGCAGCGGATGTCCGAGTATCCCCCTCCTTTTGATTTTCCTCTTACTGTGAAGTTAAGGCGTTAGTCTGAGGTTCCGATACCGACGTCGCTTGATAACTTGTTTGGGTATCAGCAGAATAGGCTTCAGAATTTAGGATAGCTTTTTACACACTACGCGCTTGATTTCCAGCTTCTGTGAGGGGAGGGTGCTTTTGTTTTCAAGAAGTCGCTGCCGAATTGGAGGTGCGGATAACCCCAAAATAGGGGCATCTCTTTGGAAACTTGAGCGATAATAGCTTCGAATTTACAGTTCAGAACGTACAATGCTTGGAGATATTGACCAAAGTTTAATCCACCGTGTTGAGTTCTGGTTCAAGTACATGTCAGGCATATATCTCACATTTTTTCTTGGGCGAAAGCTCTCTTTATAATGTTAATAGCTTCTTCAAAGCCTCTGCATTCGCTGAACAGTTCGTATACATCAGATGACACGTAGTTTATAAGAATATCTAACTCCATCCTCCTCAATATGCTTGAGGAAGTTTAAAAATATTCGGTACCAATGATTCCATATTTTCGCTGCTCAGTGGGTCTTACTATTCAGACCCAGAATTTTAGGTTTCAGTACCTTGTCTATTTTGGTATCCAAACAAAGAATTAGTATTGAATCCAATGTTATAAACAGTTAAAAGTATTCATTACTATTTCTCTAGTAGTCTGTTCGTCAGTGTCAGGATTTGTAGTATTTACTAGGGAGCCCACGTCGCGACCGGATGTGACACAAGGCCTAGTTTTAACGTGGGTTTAACGGCCATACCACGAGAAAATTCCCAAGCCTCCTCGGTACTACTTCTGGGGACGCCCCGGGCACTGGGCAATAAACCTAGCCTCCTCCCGCTGGGAAGATACTATCTTG
The DNA here is from genome assembly GCA_963932145.1 of Acanthosepion lycidas. Lineage (NCBI taxonomy): Eukaryota > Metazoa > Mollusca > Cephalopoda > Sepiida > Sepiidae > Acanthosepion > Acanthosepion lycidas. The sequence continues at coordinate 29,557,790 of OZ010584.1, read as the reverse complement.
GGCCTAGGTTTAAATTGGGTTTAACGGCCATACCGCGCAAAAATTCCCAAGCCCAGTCGGCAATCCTCCTTTTGGAGACGCGTCAAGCACCTCCGCCGCTACTTGGTGAGAGGTACTACCTGGTAGTAGATATAGTTTAGTTTGTCAAATAGGTAGATATGAGCACGGCTTGTATTAGAGTCAAAATATAGATGTAAATACGTTTTATAACCGAGTTTACAAGTATTCATCCAGAATGTGGCTCCTTTTGAGGGAGTCATATCCCTCTGCAAAGGATGCAGATGGTGTATTCTAAGCCCCTCCAACAGGGCAAGCCAGACGGAGAATTTTTTTTAATGTTTCCATAGCTTAATGTTAAAGGCATTTCGTATGGCTTTGATAAAGCCAAAACTGATTTATAAGTTTTAAAAAAAAAATTTTCTCGTGCGATCAAATTTCTTACTTCGTGAAAATAACAATGTTGGATGCTAAATGAGAATAAATAGATTGAACTAGGTTTTTTTTTTTTTTTTTTTTTTTTTTGCAATGTTATAAATATGGGAAAGTTTAGATGTACACGTTAATAATCTTGCTTCTCTGTTAACCTGTTCCTACCCGAGACCTAGCGGAATAATGTAAGCCCTGTCCCAAGTTCCAAGAAACGCCCTCAACTTAAACAGGAAAATAATTCATCAACTGTTTACTTACAAAATATCTGACTTAACGTCCATTATGCGAGTACAATACCGTCTGTATCATTAGCCAGTATAATTGGTTAGTTTTCACCTTTACCACTATATTCTTCTTTGCGAGTAGGTTACCTACGTTTACATGCCATCTTTGTTAAATATGAATATTAATTGTATTCAGTAAATTCAGACAACAAAAAAAGCACCTTTTGCCATATATGAAGAATATGAGAAGACTTTCAAAGAATTATCATCGTTTGTGATTAGGACTTGTATTAGGACCCACAATGCATTGAGAAATACCATTCACAAAATGATCGCGAACATTTCTTTACAGGGAGAACAGTAGGTTGAATAGATGGCCTCGTTTTGTCAATGGTGAGTGAGGTCTTTTTTCGCGTCCAGGCTATATACATTAGCATACTACACTTGAGAAACAGGTGATATCAATTCGAAGATTCATTGCCTTCTTTCACGGCGCTCAGCTATTCACTCACACACGCTGAAAAAACATTGAGTGACAAAGGAAAGTCTTTGCAATGAAGGATGGGCCACCTTTATACTCTCTAATTACAAATCCTTATTGGAGCAGAACTTATTTCATATTACTTTGGAGGAAAAGGGCAAAAGGGTGAGTTGGAGTGGGTAGAAGTTGTAGTGTTCAGGAATTAGGGTAGGGGAGAGAACAAAAAGATTGTTATTTGTAATAGTATTAGCAGAGTAGAAGTAGCTGAATTGCTACAGAACTACTGCTACAGTCATTGCTGGTAGTAATGAATGTCATGAGAATTAAAAGAGAAAGAAAGAGAGAGAGAGAAAGAAAGAAAGAGAACGAAAGAAGAAAAAGTGTGGAAAGATTAAATATGTAGAAGAAAGAAATAAAAAGAAAAGAAAAGAATGGAAGAAGGAAAAAGAATAAATATAAATAAGAAAGAAAAAAGAAGTATAAAATAGCACGAATGACGAAAAAGAAACACGGGAAGAAGAAATAAAAATTAAAATGAAAGAGTGAAGAAAAAGAAGAAGAAAAAGAAGGAGAAACATAAGAAGACGAAAAAGAATTAAAAAAAAAGGAAAGCGAAGAAAAAGTACAATAAAATAGGGAAGCAAACGAGGGAAACGAAAAAGACAGAAGAAGAAGAAAGAAGAAGAAAGATAAGAGAGAAAGAAAAAGGAAAAAAAGAAGGAGTGGCGGAGAAAAAGAGAAATAAACAAAGAAAGTATGACGAAGAAGATAGTTAAAAGAAGAAGCAACGACTAAAAAGAAGAGAGATAAAGAAGATAAAAAGAGGAATGGCGAATAGAAGGAGTGATAAAAGAAGGTTTTTTTTATTGATAAAAACGAATGGATGAGGAAGAAGAGATTAAAGTATAAGGAATGACGAAGAAGAGAGATAGAAGAAAAACGAAATAAAGATGAAGGAATGACGATGAAGAAGAATAAAGAAGAAACGAAGAATATGAAAAGGAAGAATAACGAAAACGAATGAATAATGAAAGATAACATTAATGTCGGACTAGTATTTACTTTAAGTTTAATCATGGTTGACAACCCTTTCCATAAACCAATGTAAAAACAAATTTTTATTTATTAAATTATTCCATTAGTGGAATTAATTGAAAGAAAATTTCTCAAATATCACCCCAAAGTTGGTCAAAGTTTACTGTGAAGAAGGAATATTATGTCGCACCAACTTTCTAAGTGTGGAGAGAATTCATAGCTATCTCTAGCACTGATAAGATTGTGTTAATGGCAATGGTAATATTAGCCTTTCCCTTACAAGGAAACATTCGGCATACATTGACCGAGCAACACTGTTACTGGAGTTATGCTTTTTCTTTAATCTCTGGCTATCGGACTGGGATCAAAGCGTAGTATCGATGTTCGTCTCATTTCTAATTGTAATAGTAATATTGTCCGTTTCATTATGAGTTCATAGGTCGAGTGGCCGGTGCTACTTGCAGTTAAAATTTATAAAATCTTTCTTTTAAAACATTTTTCAGGAAAACAAGTTTCTTAAGTGCTGTTACTCTTTCCACTATTGTTTGGGGCTTTATTCCTAAATTTTTATTTGAAGTAGTGTGGAACATCAACATCTTCTATTAGGACATTATTTTCACTTCGAGTTACATGCGCTGTCCATTTTAGTTGTTGCCGTTGTTGAAACTCCTCAACTGATTTAGTTTCTGCTATTTGTTTCAGTTGCTAGTTCGTGATTCTGTAGCGTCAGTCTATAAGGATTGAAGAAGGATGGTCCTCGCCAGGCGCAACAGGCTTTATTTGCTCGAAAACGTTTTTAACCATTGATCTGACATCAATTTACAAGTCTCGACCTGACCAGACTATTTAAAAACATAACAATTTTGTAGGAAATTGCGTTGTTGGGTAAGTTATATATATATATATATATATATATATATATATATATATATATATATATATATATATATATATATGTGGGTATTTTGCACGTTAAGATTGCATGTTTGCATGAAACTCCGAGTCGTACTAACGACGTGGTATATAAACACATTTTGTATCACGGTTGAGCGATCTCTTTTTTTTTGCATATTAATAGCTCTGTTATATAACATTGAGCGCTGTTTTTATAACACCTGAGAAAAAAAAAATATGTACGTGCGAGTATCTATGCGTATAAATATGTTTTTATCATATCTATCTATCTATCTATCTCTGCTTTTTTCTCCTTCTCTCTTTATATATATATATATATATATATATATATATATATATATATATATATATATATATTAAAATAAGCCATATTACAAACAAAAACGTTTGCGGCACCTCTCTTCTCTTCTTTTTAATATGTACACTTTTCTCTCGTTGGAACCACTATAACCTCTTTCTTATATATATATATATATATATATATATATATATACACGTGTGTATGTACATTGTACTCAACACCCAACAGGGCATTCTGTTTCATGCTTAAACTCAATCGCCAGGCCATATGCGTTGCGTTTTGACTATATATATATATATATATATATATATATATATATATATATATATATATATATATATATAAGCATGAAACAGATTGTCGCCGCTATGTGTTGACTTTAATGTCCAGTTTTACATTTACATACGCTCTATCCATGATATTTAGCACCATAAATTATACCCCACCCCAAAACTATATTTCTGTCATATATATATATATATATATATATATATATATATATATATGCCGCTGAACAAAAAACATCTTGTCTTCGCACTACTCTCTTTTAAACATCTGATAGAACTTTTCTTGCCTTCCATCGGCATGTTTGATTCTAACCTTCAGAAGAATGTCCCATTGCGTCTTTTCGGGCTAAGGTTTTCCGCTGACATGAAATGGAAAGATTATATTGAATCAATTACAAAGTCTGCTGCTAGTAAAGTTGACACATTGTACCTTGCAGGCCACTTTTTTTTCTTACCAGAATCTATCTTACATATTTATAAGTCTACCATTAGTCCATGCTTTGAATATTGCTACCACATCTGGTCTGGTGATTCTGCTATGTATTTAGAGATTCTTGATAAAATACAAAGAAGATTCTGCAATGTTATTACTTCTGACCTGTCATCTCGGCTTCATTCACTTATCCACCGCCTAAACGTAGCTTTTCTGCGCCTTTTCAGAAACATTTTCATAGCAATTGTTCTGAAGAGCTTTCCTCTTTGGCGCCTTGACTTCATGAATTTAAGCGCAATATTAGATTGGAGGCAAGGTCTCATCATTTTACAGTTGAAATGACTAGATGTAAATGTAACAGTTTCTTCTCTCACACTTCTCGCTTCCGGTTTCTTGCTTTCTAGTTAACTTTGATCTTCAAAAATTTCCAATCAATGTTAATAGTTATCTTTTGTTTGCTTAATTCCTGTTCTTTTATTGTTCTTTCTTCTTACTAATGTTTTATTCTCATATTCTCTCACACTCAGTAACCCCTTGCGTTTTAGTGATTTTATCACCTTGCTTAAGGTGAAATTATTAAAAGAAGATTTTTTTTTTTAATTATTATAATGTTTACGCAAATTTAAAGAAGCTTTAATGTATTTTTATATTTTCAATTTGTCTGGTTATATTTTTTGACTGCGCTCATATTATTATTAGAATTACTGTAACTTTTTTTTTCATTTTATTTCATTTACTTATTTGTAAAGGGCACATCTACTTTTGGCACAATACCCGAAATCCGTGATGCAAGTAATCGCATTTCTTACGTTTTCTTAAGGGATTTCTTTTTAATTCATTACTTATTTTTACTGTCAATTTTGTTTGCTCGTCAAATTACACATAATCATATTCCTTGGATTTCCGAATCTCGCCTTTTGCATTTCTGCCTATAACATTTTTTTTTTTTTTTGTTCAGTGTGTTTTATCATTTTTTTCTTTTGGTTTTGGTAAAATATTTTGTTTCATTCTAAACATTATCTGCTTTCAATTTTCTATTCATCCACTGTTTAAATCATTTTTCGTTACATCTTGTGGCGGTAACAGATCTCCAGGCGCCAACTAAGTATATATATATATATATATATATATATATATATATATATATATATATATATATATGTGTGTGTGTGTGTGTGTGTCATTTTTCTTTGTTTCTTTCTTTTACTTTTCTTTCTACTGCTATATTTTTCGAGTTTTAATTTGTTTTTAATTCTAATTTCTTTCTTTTTTCTTTCTTTTTTTCTTTCTTTCTTTAGGCAATGCTTTTTCTTTCTGTCTGATGTAACTTCTATCTTTGTCTGAGTTTTCTTTCTTTTATTTCATTTGTTTTCTTTATTTTGGTATATTTTCTTTCATTCTATTTCATACAAATTTTCTTTCTTATCCTACGTGTCTTTCCTTCTTTCATTTTGTAAAATTTACACTCTTTCGTTCCTTCCATTTCATTCTATTTTTATGGATCTTTTCTTTCATTTTTCATCTTTTTTTTTTTTTTTTTTTTGGCTACGTTATCTTTCTTTTCTTTTTTTCTACATTTTCTCTTTCATTTTTCTCTTCTGCGTTTTTCTTTCATTTTTCTATCTTTTCTTTCTTCGTTTTCTTTTTTTTTCTTCCATTTTTCTAACAAATTCTTTTCGTAACTATTGCATTCACTTTGTTTCGTCTGTTCTTTGCCCTTTCTTGTAATTAAAACCCAGAAATATGACCCATAGAAATATCGAAAGTACTGTCCCATATTTAAATCGTAACGTTTAGAAAAAAGATGATTTTTTTTTCTGTTTCAGATCATTTAGTCGCCAAATGAGCGAGATAAGAAACGAACAAAAACCAACGTTATCTTTTCTTTCTTCTTTTAATTGTTATCGTCTGATAAATGAGAGTGTTTTAAAAAAAGAAACGCTACACACGCTAAACCGCATAAATTTTCTTGGCGCACAACGAACTGTCTCTGCAAATCAGGTCAAGACGTTTATTCACTTTAATAAATCTCTCTCTCTCTCTCTCTCTCTCTCTCTCTCTATACACACACACACACACGTATATATATATATATATATATATATATATATATATATATATATATATATATAAACTATGACAAATTGGAAAAGGGTTTCGTGTGTCGCTTTTCGTCCTTTAGGACTTCAACGGACTAAAATGATACTTACGTTGATGCAACTACGTTTGCGTGCGAAGAAAGAGGGGACGCAGAGAATTTTTAATTTAAATTTAATTTTGTTTTTTAAATATATGTTTTCGGTATATATATAGTCTAGCCAGCTTCATTTAGTTTCTTTTCCTTTTTTGTTTTAAATTTTTTTTAAATATTCCCCATTTTTGTAATAGAAGATCTGCCAAGAAAGGTGAAATGGGGTAAGAACTTGGACGTAAATTTATTGCAGATGATCTCTAGCGATTAATGCACTTTCTACACATTTTCGTCTTCGTAAATTGCTTTCTCTTTTAGAGTAGGATTTTCTAAAATCAAAATTCTGGTCAGACTCATTACAGTAAGCAGCTAATGTATTTAATGTGTTATTTTGTAAAAGATCCCTTTTTTTTGTTCATATTATCTTTTATTTAAATTTCTTGTGGTTTCTACTATGTATTCTTTATGACAATTGTTACAGTAAATTCCTCCTTTCAAGTCTCAGCTTATTTAGGTACCTTCATGAGATTGCTAAAAAAAACAAAAAAGATGATGAAAAAGACGCCGAACTTGACGAAAATAAAATTTTATCGTTTAAATGTTTATGTTATTATTAAGAGGAAAGAACAAATTATTTTTTAGTTTAGTGATTATATTATGTTCAGTTTAGTGATTATATTAGTTAAAAGCACAAGGCTTTGAGGAAAGAAAATCATGTTTTTTTTTTTGTTTTGTTTTTTAAATCTGCCCCCCCCCATCTGAAAATCAGCTCTGAATTGTAAGTTATAAAACTCAATAAAACAAAGATATTTAATTTCAGATGCTTTTAGTTGCTCTTATGAATATGGATAATATTTTCTGAAAGCAAAAAGCTTTTTCGATCAAAAATGAATTTTTAAAACAATTAATTGTTATTTCTTAAATTATTTTATTATTTTTACATTAAAGTTGTTAAATATTTTAAAATTGGTGAAAACGCTGTTCAGTTTAGTCAATGGTGTTATTAAGTAGATCTATCTTCTTGCGTTATAACAATATAAAAAAAAAAATTCCAGATGACTTTTATGTCCATAAAGCGGCTGTAATTCAAACGTACGGAAGACCAGCAAGAATACAATATAAAGTCGCGTTATTTGAGTTAAGCGTTGTTCTCCGCTGATACGGCCTTTATTTTTGCGCATTATTCGTGAGAAACGCGTGGAGAAGTTAATTTTACTTTTTAATTTAAACTGAGAAGGGTACCTACAAGTATCAGTATCATCTTATGAAATTTATATGATCTTATTTTTATATTAATCTGTTATGATATTTTTCCATAAATGAAATATCAAAATTAATAATAAAATGAATGAAAATACAAATAACACAGTGAAATGTAATAAATTTACATAAAATTATAGTATTTTATGTACACTTCTGATAAAATTTCATAAGAAAGTTACCTATAAATAAATTAGATACCTTTCTTATGAAATTTAATCTCACTTTTAACAGTCTTATTTTAATTTTTTATAATATATTTTCCATAAAGCAGCGTAAACGTAAAGGGGAAAAAGTAAAAAAAATAAACAGAAAAAAGTAAAAAAAAAAAGAAAAAAAAAAAAGAAAATTAGAGCGCTAAAAGTTTTCCTTAAAAATAACGTGGTAAATAAATTTGTTCACGTAAAACTAAATAATTATGCCACTTCTGTACTTCCGTACGGTAACTTTCCCTTACGTAAGTTGTCAATACGTGACGAAATCGTCACTCATCACCCATCAAGTGACACCAAATGTTCTGCTTTGTCTTATTTTTAAACTACATTTTTATCGCAGAAAGTAAGTAATGTTTGTTTCAAAATATTTTAAATAAACTTTATAATTTCTAATTTTCCTAAAATAAATTTAGAAAAAATTATAATTGATTTTTAAAAGCATTTGAAACGGAGATTTTAATTTTGTTTATAAAATGGAAAAAATGGTTGACATGATCGATTATCCATCAATTTTGCTGACTATAAAAAAACAAAAAAAGCAAGATTTTTAATAACAACATAAACATTTAGACAATAAAAAATTATTTTCATCATGTCTAAGGCCCTTTTTATTCATGCTATGCTCTTTTTTTAGCGATCTCTCGGCGGCACCTAAGCTTATTATTTTGTTTTGTATTAATTACCGTATGTACTCATGTATAAGCCTACTTCGTATATAGTTCGAACTCTGAATTTTTTGTGAAAAAAACCTAATGCTAATTCATGAATAATGTGGCCTTAGTCAAATATTGCAGTACTGAGCATCATTCTGGACATTTTATAGCAAATAAATGGTATTTATTCTTTTTTATACAAAACTACCCAAAAATGGCGAAAAAAAAAATCAACAACAAAAATCACTGACCGTAAAATATCTGACACGAAGATGAAGATACAGTACTTTTGTTTTCGTTCACATCTGACTGGGGTAGCTCCTTTACCTTGGGCCTGTCTCCTACGTAGCTTAAGTTTCTTCCCTTTTGTTGCTACATGAAGAGAAAAACCTCAACCGCTATATCCTTATATGCAAGCTACTAGTGGCAGCCACCGGTGGTCCTCTCTCGGTCCGCCAGTGCCGAGACAAACACACCGGCGGGCCGCCAGCGGCAAACGCTAATGTCATATTGGTGGCTTGTTTGTAGGGGTATGCCATTTAAAAGCAACAAATACCTTATAAAGATGAAGAATTAATAGATTGTTTCCTATCTCAAATTTGTATTCGTCTTCGTTTCGCAAGTGTTTACATCGCTGAGGTATATTGCCTTTCCAGTGACAACCATCTTTTTCGGGATTACTGGCACATAATGCAAGGTGTCCCACGAATTGAGGTACATACTTTGGGCTATGATAATTCACATCATTCCAAGTAAAAAGTTCTCTATACACATATAAACTTAAATTTTTGCATTTAAATTTTTGAAGATCAAAGCATAAAGATTTCATGGGAGAGTTCCACAAGTAAGAAGTGCGGGAGAAGAAACTGTTACCATAGAACTTACGTTTACATCCAACTAATTCAACTGTAAATTGATGATACCTTATTAATCTAGTACCACTCTTAAATTCATGAAGTCGAGGTACTCTAGCTAAGAACTCATCCAAACAGTTACCATGAAAGAGAGTTCCACAATTAAGAAGTGCGAGAGAAGAAACTGTTAGCATAGAACTTACGCTTACATCCACTTATGTTTGTTGTTAATCTAATGCTCTTAAATTTCTGCAGTCAAGGAACCATAGCTAAGAACTATTGCCATGAAAGTATTTATAGAAATGGTCCAGGGAAGCAACTTAATGTTTGTAGGGATTTGACTGAAGCCGAGATGCCAGGTCAGGACCAAGAATATTGCCAATTCTTCTTTGGATTTTATCAAGAATCTCTAAATATATAGTAGAAGCGCCGGACCATATGTGGCAGCAATATTCAAAGTATGGGTGAATGGCTGACTTATAAATATGTAAGATAGATTTTGGAGAGAAAAAATTGTCTAGCACAACACAATAAACCAACAGCAGACATTTTTTTTCTTCAAATTGTCAAGACTGAAACAATGCTTACGTCGTTGATAACTGCGTACACCCGATGCTTTCCTTTTTGACAATTCGTAATAGTATGAATAAAAAATCATTTTAAATTATTTTACGATAAAAAATAAAAAAAAATGAAAGGACATTATGATAGATAGCATTTCTTAAAGAAACACGTCAAAATATTTGCCCACTTTAAAGATTACTAGTTTTGGAACACAGACATTTGTAAAGGATTTATGGATTTTTATTTTAATCCGATATTTTTTGTCTTACTTTTAGTGAATACGGGTATTTGAGTAGACGTTCCGTTTTAAAACAATGTTTCTTTCATCTATTAGGTTGGTGCAAAAATAATGACGTAATAATGTCGTTTTTTGACGTTAAAAAATACGTCAAAAAACGACATTATTACGTCATTACTTTTTGCACCAACCTAATACCAACCTGCGCGCTTCGGAAAGCCTAAAAATGAAAATGTGCCCTCCGGTAAGATTCGAACCCGCTTTGCAGGAGAAACAACATCCGGCGTGCTTTGACCGCTAGGAGAAATGTGCCGGAAATTGTTTTGCTATAAAAATGTATGCAAATTTTAGGTGGTGGGATTTATTAAAGAAATACGCCAAAATGTTCGTTCGCCTTCAACATTGCACATATAGGAACACAGCAAATATAGGAATGCACTGAAAATTATTTTATTATATAAACGACTTGAAAATTATTTCATTATATAAATCCTTTAGAAATTATTTTACTATAAAAAACGCATTGAAATTGATCATAGGTAGTGTTGAAGAAATACGTCAAAAAGGCTCCTTTTTTTAATAAGTACAAAGCATTGCAGCAATTTCTGGTGGAGTGAGGAGGAAGAAGTAATAACTGAAGACGTACTTTAGTATTGACTGATTTCATACGGACCAAGACAAGTTTACGGGTTTATTCTTATTAGAGCGATAAAACCAGACATATTAAAAAGCAATTTATAACAAAAATGAAATAATTAAAAAAAAAAAAAAAAAAAATACTGGTAATACCGAAATATGATACCGATAAACATTTAAACCGGTTTATCGAATATCTCTCTCATCAGAGTGAAAATGGAGGACAAAATACAGGTGGATGCAAAAGTGGGTATACAGTAATGAAAAACAAAACGTAGTATTGAATATACAAACATAAGATACTTACTGAATACCTACTTTTTTACACCGCTGTATGTGTAAAGCGAATAAAAAAAAAATTAGAAAATACAATTCCATACAAATGCCATATGCAAGAAAATACAGTGTAACCCGGATATAAGAGAGTTGTCGGGACCGGAGACGGAGTCTCTTATATCCGGGTTTCTCTTATATCCGGGTTTGGTCTATTTTGTTTAGGTAAGTATGGCTCTAATTTGGGACCAGATAAAATCTCTCTTATATCCGGGTTTCTCTTATATCCAGGTTACACTGTATAACATTAAGGACTAAATGCTTTTAAGCCTACCAACCACTCCTGATTACAACGATATAGTTGTTAGGATTACTTTATTATTGAAGAAATCCTACCTATAATGATTTTTAAATGCGTTTTTTTATTATCTTAAAATAATTTCCAGGATTTGTATACGGGATCCAGAACTTTCGTCTAAGGAATATTGGTTTAGGGAACACTCGTGTAAAGATTATACGTCTAAGAAATATTTGACTAGAGAATTATAGTCTAATGTGGGTTGTCTTAATATACAAATATTGCATGCCAATAAATGCTTATAAACGTCAGATACCATCGGTAATTAATGTTGCTATGAGTGTTTTAAATATTATTCTGTAATATAGTGAATATCAATAAAATTAAGTATTTTTTACAGGAAAAAAGTGTTATTAAAAATATTATTATAGACAAATGTCCTTAGACGAGTATTCCACAGACAAATGTCCTTAGACGAGTATTTCACAGACAAATGTCCTTAGGCGAGTATTCCACAGACAAATGTCCTTAGACGAGTATTTCACAGACAAATGTCCTTAGACGAGTATTCCACAGACAAATGTCCTTAGAAAGGTTTCCCTTATAATGTCAGTTGTGTGCCATGCGTAACACACGCTTAGGCGATCATGTATCTTTTCGATACATGACTGACGAGGCAGATTTTTTCCCCGGACTAGGTAGCCATTTCTTACTGCGGTAGACCAAGTGGCATCCAAAGCTATAGAACCCGGTCTGTCCTGCTATTTACCCATAACTGCGGGTCGGGGAGATGAAGAGTATCCATACCTTTCCCAGGGGTATTAGCACGAAAGTGAATGTATTGGACTGGAATTCGGACTCGGCTCTCAGATTCCTCAATCCGTGCCGATATCCATTAATCCATCGTTCTATAATAAAGTGAATATCAATAAAACTGCGTATTTCATACATGAAAAAGTGTTAATTTATTAAAAACAAATATTATTATACACCTTAGACGAGTATTCCTTAGACAAATGTCTTTAGAAAAGGTTTCCTTTAAACGAATGTTCCTTTGATGAATGTTTCTAAATCCTGTTTATACAGTAAGTAAAATAATATCAAATGCTTTTTATTTTTATTTTTTTTATTGCTACCTACTGATTTTACCACTAGTCCCCTATCTTTGATTCACTAACCAACTATTTATGGATATAGGGGGTGGAATTGGTTGATTTAACCTAAGTATTCTGCCTTGCTATCATTATTATTTCCTGCTCAGTGAGCTTTATCTTTAAGAGGACGATAGAAGTGTTGAAAGAGAAAGAGGTGGGACTGAGTGAGGGGAAGCGAGATAGAAGGAGAGAGACAGAGAGGGGTTAGAAGGGGAGGCAAAAGGGATGAGTGTGTATAAAATGCTCCAATTCTGCCTAAGAAAACTGTCCAGTTCAACACAGATGATTTTTTTAGAAAGGCCTGTTAATGAGCTTCACCTATTAATTCATACTTATACGAACTTCATAAAACAACACTCACACATACATAAATATACACACAAGCTGCCTTATTAATCAACATCTGGAGGTTGACGAGTATATATATATATATATATATATATATATATATATATATATATATATATATATATATATATATATATATACTTACAGAAACGCGATACCTAACGTTTAAAAGGAATTTTACAAAATGAAAAGTCTTTCTTCAAGCTTTTATTTTAGTTTTAATATCAAGATAATAGACTGAATATAATATTTCCAATGAGCAAAATACTTTGCTGTATCTCAAAAATAATCTAAAGTGACTTGGAAGGAGTCTTATTTTGAAATCACTAATAATCGCTGAATTCAGCCACATTTTTAGCCATCTATCATCACAATGTAATTATCTTTATTAAAAAACCTTTCAAAAATAGAATATAATTTTTTGAAAATTTATTTAAGGAATATTAGCTGATTTAAAGTTTACTTAATCTGAAACAAATATTACTGACTTTAATTGCAAAATATCGCAGAAATGCATTTTAACATGTTGGTAGGTGTTTATTTAAGATGCTGATAGGTTGGCAGCTTGAAGTTTTTTTTCTACGGCGGAGACACAGAGGAGTAATGAATAGCGGTACGGGTTGAGGAATCGGAGAGACGAGTTCGAATTCCAGTCCAATACATTATATTCATTTATGTGCTAATACCGTTGGGAAAAGGTATGAAGACTCTTTTTCTCCCCGAGCAGCTATGGGTAAATAGCAGGACAGACCGGGTTCTATAGGCTTGGATGGCAACTGGTCTACTGCAGAAAGAAATGGCAACCAACTGTGGGAAAAAAATATGCCTTGTCAGTCATGTATCGAAAGATGCATGATCGCCTAAACGTGTATCACACATGGCACATAAGTGACTGACTGACGGTGAACATATCTGTAAAAATTAGAGATTGTGCCAGTCAGGACATATAAAATATAATGTAATAATCAAAAAATCCGTTAGTCTTTCCTCCTAATAATAACATGAAGATTTTAGCGATAAAACCTTTTATTAAGTTTATTACAACGAATCAGTGGAGGTATCTATCTATCTATCTAGCTATCTTAATGATATTATATATATATATATATATATATATATATATATATATATATATTAATGATATTAATTATATATATATATATATTAATGATATTAATTATATATATATATATATATTAATGATATTAATTATATATATATATATATATTAATGATATTAATTATATATATATATATTAATGATACTAATTATATATATATATATATATATGTATATATATATAAATTATATATATATATAATGATATTAATTATATATATATATATATATATATATTAATGATATTAATTATATATATATATATATATATTAATGATATTAATTATATACATATATATATATTAATGATATTAATTATATATATATATATATATATATATATATATATATATATATATATATATATATAATTAATATTATTAAAATTAAAAGATAAGAATATAGATAACTTTCTCACTCTTTCTCGGACCACTCTTAATTGTTTTATTATCCTTCACGCAGAAATTTTTCACTGCCAGTTTAAGGAAGACATTTGGGTTACTAACTTACAAAAAAGAGAATATCTAATATCGAGAATATTTAACATTGAAAAACATAAGAAAAATTAATTCCACTCTTTGTCTGATGAAGGTCGCGAGACCGGAAACGCTTGTAGCAGAATTATGGAAAATAAAGCCTAATATATATATATATATATATTAAATCCACATTACAACCAAAAACGTTTGCGGTTTCTCCCTTCTTTGTCATATATAAACTTTTCTATCGTTGGAACTACTATAACCTCTTCCCTTTATATATATATGTATATATATATATATATATATATATATATATATATATATATATATATATAAGAATCGATGATTTATTTTTAATCCGATTTTTTTACTTCAAACTTTATCGTGGACACACGAATTTTAAATAGAAGTCGCATTCTTATTTTAAACAGCGTCTCTGGTCCTACGCTTTTAAAGACTTTTTAAAGAAAATGGCCAAACCGATAGACACAATACACACAGTTAAACGTAAAAATAGTGCGTCTGTTTCACTTTGAATCCACTTTGAAGTAATAAAATGGTCGAATTAAAAATAAACGTATTAATCCTTTTGAAAATACTTTATTTAACTTTCGTGTGTGAAACTGCAGACATGGTCTTGTCAGAAACAATATTTGAATGAAGAAGTACCATTTCCTTATTTGTGAAGTACAGCCTTACTGAACTGTGACGCTCCCTGTAACCGAGCGGCAAAGCACACTGGATCAAATGGTGTTTTTTTTTAAAAAAGGGGGATGCAAGTTCAATCCCTACCAGAGAGAAAATTTTCTTTATTAAGATTTCTCGAACGTACATACCGATAGGCACATTACACGCTGTTTGAAATACGATTATCCACTACAATAACGTTTGATGTAATAATAATGATAAAATATATATATATATATATATATATATATATATATATATATGAGACCCGGATATAAGAGACCCTGATATAAGAGACTTATTCTCCTGTCCCGACAACTCTCTTATATCCGGGTTACACTGTATATATATTGATAATATTAGTGAGCATTGCACGTGAATAATCTTGAGACTCTTCTTGATGAATCCACCGTTAACATCAATTATTGCTTAAATGGTGATTCTGGAACACTGAAATATTCGAATCAGATGATCTTTATCTATTTTGGACATTGTGCTAGTTATGGCGGACTTCATCGCTTTTTTAGTGTTCTGTACGTAGTAATCCAACTGGGTAGATATGAGGAAATATGTTTGGGATGACGAGCATGTGGGGATTGTAACATCCATTTTTGGGTAGTATTGGCCTTATGAGACGGCGTAGAGATTTGTCAGTGGGTGTTCGGTCGTCCTTTACCCACACTCTTTGTCCAAAGCCTCACAACACTCTACAATACCGCCTTTTAGTCAGCAGAATTGACCCTTAAGCCCTGTGAAAAGAAGTAAGAAGGCATGACATCTAGATCATTGGTTACGACACCCAGAACCAGCACAGTTGCCGGAAAATGTGTGTGCCTGACCGTTGGAAATTTCTTAGGAACTCTGCATAAGCATCTGTCATTTCATCAGTTGACCTTTTTTATCCCGATCAAAGTTTTTCCCTCTCAGAGGAAAACCAAAGCATTCCAAGCTCTTGATGCTTCAACTTGCTTAACAAGCGCTTTGCGTGGATCCAACGCTTATCTTTTTTTTTTTTTTTTTTTTTTTGCAGATATGGGTTGGACACCCTGCGTCACGTATGATTTGTATCGAAGGTCCATATGCCCAATTTTTCCGATAGAGTCGCTTGACATCTTGAGCTCCTTAGCTATAGTGTTAATTGACTTTCAGAGGTTCTTATCGATAATTTTCTACAACTTTCGTAAAAAAACCAGTGTGTTCTGTTGGTATTAGGATACTTGGCAGGTGTTTTATGCTTGGCTACCACTGCAGAATCTTCGTCAGTCTTCCAGTTCATTGCAAACTGTGAAAATACACGACCGTGCAATCTATAAACCACTGTACTCTGCCCTTTAGGCGCGTCTTTCCATTTGCTCAGTTAGTGTGATATTTGTCATCATTAATTTGAAAAGAAATGATAATCAGAGCTAGAAAAATTTTAGCGTTATTAAAACACGCATCATGAAAAAACTGAGCAACCACATACATATATACATACATACATATATATACATACATATATATACATACATACATACATATATGTATCTATATATATATATGTGCGGGAGAAACAGGGGAGAAAGGATAAACCTTTAATCCTGTTCAAAGGACAGAGGAGGAGATGTTAGAGAATAGAAAACAAGGGATAGACCTTTTGTGAAAATAAAACGGGGAGTAGTATTTATATCTTTGAAGGAGCATGACATTATTTTCTAACGACAAAACCAAAGAACCTTCTAGTAAACTTGACATTGTGAGATTATTGGTTAACACTCTGTGAAGATCAAGCACAGTCAAGGTTTTGCGAGATAAAATGTCTGTTCGTTTGGGAAAGTCATGATCTATAGACATAATTTGAAATATCAATTTGCCGGTTGTGAATAAAGAAACATTTTTTAAGAAACTTCCTCATGTGTAAATGTCATGCTTTAGATAAAGACGGCGAAATGTTGTAAATTCTCAAGAACAACAACAAAAAAAAGGTATATGTTATGGGGTCCACCCCTTTTTCATACAAGTGGACTCGACCAGTGTACACTGGTACTGCTGCCGTTAAATACCCAGATTTAGTCAGTCAGAGTAGAGAGATTGAGATTGTGATTGTGATTGAGTTGGAGGTAGAGTAATAGTGTGAGGTAACCGCTTGTAGAAGTCACAGTTACAAACACGTAGACTCTAAGGAAGTCCTCCTTCGAGACGGAATGTACCAAACTGTGTATATACAGTGTAACCCGGATATAAGAGAAACCCGGATATAAGAGAGATTTTATCTGGTCCAAAATTAGAGCCTGTGTTAATGTATATAAATTAGACCAAACCCGGATATAAGAGACCTCTTCTCCAGTCCCGACAACTCTCTTATATCCGGGTTACACTGTATATTATTATTGCTACTAACCACGTTTCTGGATTTACTAACCGTATTACCAATTGTATTATTGTGTAAATATATTTATTTGTTATATTTCATTCCTGCGTTTGTCATTCATTGGAGACCGAATTTCATCTCGGAATCCACAACAGTGTACAAATTCGTTTTATTCTGTGCTTAGTGTTTGTTCCATTTATAATCATCGCTTTTTAAAACAATAAACATTGTCTAAGAGCGAAGGTAGTTAAATAAAAGAAGGGTGACATGAAAGAAATCATCCTTTTCACACTACGTCTTATTGCGGGAAGATTTATTCATATTTGTCCCTAACTCGTTATGGTCAGGCAACTGGCAAGAAAATCTGTGATACTGAACAGGATATTTACTGTAGCCCACGTTAATTCACCAATACATATAGATATTAACACTTTCACTGAATTAAGAACAGAATCCGCTAATGTTATACTTGGTGTAACATCAGACTGGTATTATTATTATTATTATTATTATTATTATTATTATTGTTTTATTTCCTTTTGTTTCTGTTGTATACTTATTTTTTCCGGGTCCCGACCAGAGATCTAAGGTCAGAAATGGTATCATGACATTTTCCACTGGGCAGTTTTTTTTTGTTTTTTAAATCGCACATATTTTACATAGATGAAGCCCTTCGTAAGGTGTGGGCTGTACTTTCGAGTACAATTTTTTTTTGTATTTCTTTAAGGCATGAGCCTACCAGGGATTCCTTCAGTGAGTCTCTTGGAATCTTTTTTAAATCAATCCGGAGGGCTCCAACTACAACTGGAATTGTTAATGTCCTCATGCTCCATATTTCTGAGATTTCGATTTCTTAGTCATTGTATTTTGAGAGTTTCAAATATACATTGCAGTCTGCAGGAGCAGCCACGTCAATAAGGAGGCACATTTTGTCTTTACGGTCTCTAATCATGATGCCAGGGCTATTATTATTATTATTATTATTATTATTATTTGTTTGCTTTTTATCCTGTAGAGCCAAGTCCAACCTATGGTCCTTAGGTCCTATAGTAGAATTGTCATTTAACTGACAGCACTTTTCTTAGTATATGTGATGTTCCTAGTAGGGCGATCTTCTGGGCAACTTGTATATTGATGTTACCTGGGACACTGTTAATACAATTGTCCATTCCTTTTCTCACGAGGTCCAAGGCTCCGATTACTATTGGTACAGTCTCAGTCTTCATTCCACACGTCCTATTAATTTCGATTTTCAGGTCTTTGTCCAACAATATCTGGGTAATTTTCATGGACGTGTTTCTCTCAAATGACACTGCAATGTTAGTAAGCATACACTTCCTGAATTTCTTGTCTTTTATGATAATATCATGTCTGTTGTCTTTTATTTCCCCGTCAGTTTGATTTGCTACATCTCAGAGTTATGTCGTTATTTTGTGTAACTGTGTCTGGTTGGTGCTCATACCATCTCTCAGTGGTTTCGATTTTGTGCTTCTTGCATATCTTCCAGTGCACATATGTCGCTATCTTGTTATGTCTGTGGGTATATTCATTTATTGCCAGTTCCAGCCATCCTGAGATAATATAGTGGACAGTATCATCATATTTTCCGCAGATCCTGCATTTCGGGTTAGTTCCATCTTTGATTATGTGACAGTGATAGGATCTGCTTGCGAGGCTTTGATCCTGAGCTGCAATAATTAGGCATTCTGTCTCAGCTTTCAACCCGGTGCTCCTCAGCCACTGATGTGTTTTCTGTTGGTCCACATCTGCTTCTTTCATTCTTTTTAGGCATTTGTCATGCAACGCCTTGTCTTCTCAGGTTATTTTTTTGTAATTTCATTTGTTGTTCTGCTGTTTGTTTCCTCGTTTGCCGTAGATGGTAATCACTTCGTTTTTTGTTGGTATGGTTTCATTTATATCAAGCTGTTTCTTGAAGAGTGCAGCTTCTTTGTTGATGGAGTGGATTTGGTGTTTTACTATTTGTAGGAGAGGGACATTGGTTTTTGTGAGTTATGCTTCCAATCCGAATGTTCTAGTTTTTACAGTTAGTTCAAGTTGGATTAGACCTCGGCCACCTAAAGCTCTTGGTATGTACAGCCTATCAACATCTGATTTCGGGTGGTGCATCCTCATTTGAGTAAGCATTTTTCTGATCTTGGCGCCCAATCTTTTAATCCCATTCAACTTTCATTTAATAATGTTAAAGCTGTATGTTACTACGGGTATCGCTAAGGTGTTGATGGCCTTCATTTTTATTTGTTCCGTTAATTTCGCTTTCTAATATTAAACGCACTCTCCTATAATATTCTTTTCGGCTCTTTTTCTTCATAATTACATCATATCATGGACCGAGCGTGTGAGCAACGATGAGGTCTTGGAGAGAATGCAAACAAGGAGGTGGCTTATACTTAAACACCAGGAAGAGGGAGCTGAAGTTCCTGGGACACATAATGAGGAAGGATGGCCTGGAGAATCTGATACTCACAGGTCGAATAGAGGGAAAGAGAGAAGGGAAAACAACACATGACATACCTATCGTCCTTGAGTGGATAACAGAACGTGGTCTGGGGAGGTGGCAGTGAGAAGGAACTTCTTGAGAGCTGCAAGGGATAGAGGGAGGTGGAGAGCCATGATCGCCTACGTCTTGAAAGGACACGGCACATAGAAAGAAAAAAACGTTGCATATCGTCTCTTTCTAAGTATTCTATGTAGCGTCTATTATTATTATTAGATAAGTTTCGTCTTTTTTGTAGTTTTTATTATGATGATTCAACCGTTCGACTCTCCGACCGTCTCCATAATATTACTACACAATGATTCTTTTGTTGACGTCAACTGTAAGAAGACAGAAATTATGGTTGTCAGATGAAGCAAAAACTGGAGGCAACAGAAATGTGGTACTACAGAAGGATACTGAGAATCCCATGAACAGAGCGAATAAACAACGAGCAAGTTTTAAAGTAAAAAGGTAAAAAAAAAAAGAACAGTCACAAAGGGATAGCTGAAATTTCTTGGCCACATAATAAGGAAGGAGGGTTTGGAGAACTTAACACTCACAGGGCATATCGAGGGCAGGAAGTATACGGGAATTCAGTGGACCACCTACCTGACGAGAAATATGAACAGATAGCAGAACGCGGGGTGGAAGGCTTGATTAAGGGAGAAATGCTACTAAGGGCTACAAGGGAAAGGAAACTGTGGAGAGCCATGGCCCATACAAGAAGAAGAATGTTAGTTAATGTCGATTAAGTCGTCATTGGTACTTAAGAAGACAAAGCTTTTGGTAAGTTTGTTTTACTGAAGAGTTTCACTACGTCTATACTTTGTGTACGACTAACTGACGCTTAGTAAACAGCCTCGGTCTTTAGATGCCTAGGGACATATATCATTATTTTGTGCCAGATAGTTGTGGTTTAACCCCAGGGAAAAGACACGATCTCCTGTGTTGATTTTTAAAACAAAATACTTTTTATCAGTTGGACGACTGGCGCATTACAATCTTTTTTTTTACATCTGTTTCGCTCGATTTAACGATGTATTGTACGATTCTATGCTTAGCAAATATTAATAAGTAGTCTACCCGTGCCGAAAAAAAAAATGGCAGCAATTGTTGGAAACTTCTAATGTTGGGTTAGAATGAAACAAAAGTCTTGAAACAATGTACTGAGAATCAATCTAGCGAAGATAAAGAGTTCAAAACTAAAATAGACGCCAATGAACCGTTTAATTAATCCGTTCTCTTTAGCATTAAACGTTAGGCGTTTAATGCTAACTTTGATTCTTTGATTATACCTGGTATTATATAAATCGCTTTTTGCTCAATATCTTTTCATGTGAAAAAAAATCTTATGCGTTTAATATAACAGTTAAATGGAAAAATCTCTCGGAAGAAAAAAAGATTAGTAACAGAACGACAATGACGGCGACGACAAAGCCTATTTCAAGACCAAATTGAAGCAAGACGATCATTTAATAGAAAAAGGTATCTGAGTGCCTCACATAAAAGGTTTGAACAAATAAGATTGCAATCTAAGAAACGTAGGAGTAAAGGAAGTGATTAATTAAACGGTTCATTTTGCCCGATAACTGATTTTATCTAAATGCAAATAAAT
>OZ010584.1:29523750-29531250 GCA_963932145.1 Acanthosepion lycidas | reverse complement strand
GTCTCTGATAGAAACCTATATCGTATATACTCGAATATATTGCGAGTTTTTATGGTCAGTTTTAGCGCTAAAATATGGGTTGCCTTATACAGAGGGATTTTTTTTTGAAGAGGTTAAAAATCATGCATTTTCCTGCATGAACAAAAACAAGAGGCCGATATCTAAATTTTCGTATCAGATATTTTAAGGTAATTTTTTTTCTCGGCATTTTGGGGCAGCTTTGTACCAAAAAGAAAGAATGCCATTTATTTGCTGTAAAATGTGTCCAGGATGATGCCGAGTACTGCAATATTTCGGTAGGTCTACTAGTATTGCTCAGAAGCTGGGGACGCATTATATACAAATTCTATTAAATAAAATCAGGTTTTCACAAAAAAATCAGAGGCTGCACTATATATGGAGTAGTAATATCGAACTAACAAAACAAAAAATAAACTATTATTAATAGTGGGTGTTTTCAGAAATCTATAATTTATACTACATTATTATTTGAATTCTCATAACTAATAGTGTATTTTATGGCAGGCTTTAATACGCCCCCCCCCCAAAAAAAACACACAAAAAAACAAATTGGAGTGGCGTATAGGAGTCTTCAGTAATTTAGTAAATTCTTAAGTCGATCCGTTCATGACCACTTCTCACACAGTTTCTCATTTCAACAAAGAACCCATACTTCCTTTTGTCATAACTATCATCTCACGACCGTTTTGACCTCGAGGTGGAAATTAATTAAAATCCAGGTAGTCCTTTTCCTGGATTGTGTTTTCCCCATTTCCCTTAAAGTTGAAAGGAGTCATAGTAAATCCCTGATGCCTGAAGCGTGTTCAAAAGGGAAGTTCCGATGGAACCCGGATAATGTGAAGCACTCCCATGCATGTACGATGTCTGATCAAAAAGTATCAGGACTGTTGCTATAAAAAAAAAATAAAAAAATACAAACTTACAACACATATTAATTCGGCATTTAATCTCCTTCGAAGAAGTCCCTTTCTGAAGTCACACACACTTTATTCAGCGTTGTTTCTATTGATAAAAGCATTCCTGGAAATCCTTTTGTGGGATAAGTTATCGCGTTGCCTGGATTTGCTCGACAACTTGAAATCTACTTCCTTTAAAGTGAGATTTGATTTTTGGTGAGAGGAAAGAAAAAGTCACAAGGGACGAGATCTGGGGAATATGGCGGTTGTCAGACCTAGAGAATATTGTGCTTGACCAAAACATATTTGCTGCAGATTCTCCACTCAATTTTCTCTGCCATGATCTCTAATGAAACCTCTGTGGTGTCATGAGACGACCACACTCTACACACTTTCCTTCCAAGAACAGCTATATACAACGGAAGTGAGCGAGAACGTTACAAATTAGTGTGCATGCGCTACAGAATTCAAGGTCAATCTATGCCAAGCGGTTTCACTCTACATACTTTCATAGCAACAGTCCCAATACGGTGTGTGTGTAGGAGGTAGGTAAATTATAATACTACATTTGTACTACAGAATGTTACTGTTTCCTATGCAATGTCTACGAGATCACTGTGGAAAATGACCAGCCAATTAATATTAACGAACAAATGACTTATCTTGGGCAATGTCACCTTGATCTTGATCATCCTGTGAAAGTCCCTTTGTTGGATGTAGGCTTTTCTCAAATGTCTCCCTTTTCCCTTCATAAGGATGAATGGGCCATTACTGTATGTCGCCCAGTACGTGTTGGTAGGGGCTTACAGCAACTGATATACCCAAGTGGTCGCCCATCTCGGTACAGACCAGGCTCAACGTTGCTTAACTTCGGTGATTGGGCGAGAACCGGCGTTTCAACGTGATACGGTTCTTAACATAATGCCGCCTACAAAACTCTTCCTAAACTAATTACACACTTAATCTCAACATCCTTTTTTTACTTTTCAAAACAGTTTGAGAAGTTTTCTTTCGTGATCACCGTCAGCTGCTTTGTCACATTCTCCATAATCCCGTCCGCGGCGTTTCAGAGTTCAGCTTTGGGGAAAAGCCAGAAGTTGCAGGGAGATATAAACTCTGCACGAGACCTGAAGGATCTGCTCATTCGCTTATTGCGCACGCAACGGTTAAAAAAATGCACTCGTTCACTCCATGACGTCTGCCTTTCGATTAGGTGACCATACAGGATAATGTTTGTTAACGAGTGTGTATTAATGTCTGTAAAACTGTAAAAGCTACGGACAGACCTCGTATAATTCATATTGATAACAAATAGTGGGAGAGCAGAAAAAAGTCCAATTTACAAAAAAAAAAAAAACAAAAACAAAAAAACTAAATAAAACGGGGCTCAGTATGCGACCCACGTAGTAGAAAACGGTCAGCGCTTTCTAGAGCGAATAAAGAATATTTTTAAAAACTTTTACCAGAAATAAGTGACACGTTCACTAAAGTATTGTCGTCATTTTTGTTGCCATATCCCCCATGTCCGCCCATGGCCCAATGGATAAAAGCGTTGGTCAAAGTAATCGAGTAAATTGACCTGAAAGAGTTGTGAGTTCAATACCTAGCCACAGTAGATGTGAACAGAAATTTAGAGAGTGGAATTACTAAAGGGAAGTAACTGTATGTGAGATACCTGGAAGAGGCCTGTCACATATTTGCCACTTCATTTTCGCCGTCACTTAAATTTAATCTCTCCTGTAATGTGCATGTCTGTACTTCAGGGAAGAACAATATACTCCTGTAGATGAAATAAAGGGTTAGGGTAGAAATTCCAATCACCTTAAGAAGACCGGAGCGTACAACGGCCGAAATGTCGTAAATAGGACAACAAAGATGACAACAGTCCGAAAAAAAAGATAAACTGGAGCCATTAAACTCCTCTGTAGAATACTAGGTTACAAGTTTTCATTCTATGATTTCTGTAGTAAGCTTTTTTTTTAGCAGCCCAACGGCCAAGGCAAATTTTGTTAATGTTTTCCTTTTCCTAGATTTTGGAAAAAAATATTACCAAAAATATTTTTTTGAAAAAAAATATTAGCAACAATAAAAATCTTGTCGGCATTAAATAAATAGTTGAGAAACCAAACCAAACCAAACCAAACCAAACCAGAGAGGCCATTCTAACCTGCCATTTAACTCATAGCTGTTAGAAGTAGAGCCGGTTTCAAATCTTTACATAGGGGATTTGTACAAAATAAGACGCAACGAACTCGACCGGAATTTGAACGCAAAGTTCACTTTCCACGCCGATAAGCGCTACGCTAGGCGCACATCTAAAAAAAACTTTAATGAATCATTTCATCGTCTCCTCTATACCTCATTAATAGTGAATATCTTTCGGGCACTACACTCGCAATAATGTCACAATTTTTATTTGTTTATACCAGAAACGTTCACGAATGGAGGAGCAAACGGCAAAAGAATTATAGTTGTGTAAATTGAGAAAGACCGATTCCTGAACTCAAAGGCGTGGATGGCGAGCAAATGAGATAGGAATATTGAAAAGGTGAGGTTCAGGTGCAACAATAACTCACCTCGCAAAAAGAACACGAGGATCCCGGATGAAATTTCACCTTCTCACGACACATAATTTTAATCGATTATGTTTCCTTTCATGTAGTAAGGTCACCACTTTTACTCAAATTTACACTGAAAATTTATAGGGCAATATGTTTTTTTCTCTCAAATCTACTATTAATCAATGCATCACGGTTAGTAACGGGAATTTTATCTGATTTTTTTTCAGTTACTTGTGGTCAATTCAAATGAATGACTTTATAAGTTCATGGTTCCAAAGTGAAAAAGTCACGATGCCTTCAATTTGAAAATTCAAAAGAGAAGCCATAAAATGTTTCTTTGAATTGAAAGGTAAAATTTCCAGACTTATTTTTCTTTTCCACTCTCTTTCTTTTTATTCTGATTTTTTTTCTTGATAACTTTCTTTCTCATTTTCGTTCTTTTCAATTTTCAACATTTGACAACTTTCTTTCACTAAAACTATTTTCTTTCTTTCTTGGGAACTGTTTTTGGAACATTCAACACACACACATGGACACACGCAGACACACACATGCAAACACACACACACACACATATGTGTGTGTGTATCGGTGTCTGTGTGTGTATCGGGTTTAAAAAAAGGATCCAACTCAATCCATAAGACATTTGGCACGTGAGAGAGGAGTTTCAGCTATGACAGTTCAAAAAGCAGTGAAAAAAGACTTGAAAATGTAATCGTACAGGACAGAAATTTAGAAGGTTAGAGAGGGATAAGATCATCTTGAATAAGTTGGAAAATGATCCTAGAATATGTATTTGAATTTTATATTAATCCTTAATGAGCTCTCCGATCCTTAGCTATGATTAATTAATGATGAACATGTCATTTTCGTTTATGATCGATTTCATCACGATCTTTCTGTTAAGTTTGGAGAGTAATTATACATTCTTATTGCTCAAAGTAGAGTCCAACAGTGTTATAAAAACCTCGGAGAATTCCAGTAAGATATCTTTAATCATTTGTATGATAGAACGGTTCAAATTGTAATCTAACAAATGGACAATTTTTCTTTTAGACGATTTGGACAATATATATATATATATATATATATATATATATATATATATATATATATATATATATATATATATATAAGTGAACATTGAACGTTGAAGTCAGCACTCAGAGGCGATAGGCTGTTTCATGCTAGACAGAATGGCAAAGCGATTGCGTCTAGCATGAAACAGTCTGTCGCCTCTGAGTGTTGACGTCAATATTCACTTTTCTATTTACATACGCTCTATCTCTGATATTGAGCACCTTTTCCCATAAATATAGCATACCTGAAAACTATATTTCTTCATATATATATATATATATATAAACCTAGTGAGCCAGACTAACCTACCCAGGTTTCACCTAAGCGGATCGTCAGGGCCAGCTTTCCCTGACGACGCCCTTAGGTGAAACCTGGGTAGGTTTGTCTGGCTCACTAGGTTTATCTCGGTCTGCTCTTCGGTTGTATTGAGCTCTTTATTAGTTAGTTGTTTACTCGTATCGGGGTTTCTCGTATCTGTGCGATTTTTTTCGACAGACTTTCATGTTTCTAGTTCTTTCTTTTTTTAAAACCTTTTTTTCCCTCGAGATTGGTTTGATTATTGGTAAATCAAAAATTCGAGGGTTTTTCGAAACGGGTATAATTACCTATATATATATATATATATATATATATATATATTATTCCCCCATAGCTAAACACTTTAATCAATCAGGACACATTAGAAAACTGCAAATGTTTATTGATAGATTCTGATTTTAGTTCCACATACACACGCAGAAAAAAAGAAAAATATTGGATTTTAAAATTAAATATTGTTGGTGCAAAAATAATGTCGTTTTCTCACATATGTTACTATGTGAGAAAACGACATTATTTTTGCAGCAACCTAATACATATTATTTTTGCACCAACCTAATACATATAAACTAGGGTATATTAGGTATTTTAAATCTTTATAAATATTTCAATAGTTAAGCATTTTTTTAGATATAGTTAAAAAAAATTTTTTTTTTTTATTTATTATTTTTTAATTTTTTAAACAATATCTAAAATATCTATTACAGTTAGGAATATCCTAACAGTGACATTCCATATCACGTGACGTCCGCGTCTCGCGACGGACGCTACTTCCTAACAAGCAGTAATTTTCATTTATTTGTAACAAACAGTTATTTCTGATGAAAGATTGAGGCCAATCTGAAATATCAAATATATATATATAAATAAATAAATACTTTCATAAAATAAAACATTATTATTTTTTTAATTTGCAACTTTTTCTCTCTCTCTCTCTCTCTCTCTCTCTCTCTCTATATATATATATATATATATATATATATATGTATATATATAATTATTTATTTAAAAACATAA
Source organism: Acanthosepion lycidas (assembly GCA_963932145.1). Classification (NCBI taxonomy): domain Eukaryota; kingdom Metazoa; phylum Mollusca; class Cephalopoda; order Sepiida; family Sepiidae; genus Acanthosepion; species Acanthosepion lycidas. Next base: position 29,525,357 of record OZ010584.1, on the reverse strand, counting down.
TTCCAACGCTACATAAGAGTTCTCATGTTTCAAAAGAAGAGCCGAAAACTTCAATATAATTATTTGAATTAAATTGAATTAAAGTCCTAAGCTCTGTTCCATCTTCAAGCGAATTTTTTTATTGTTTAAATCGTGTAAAAGCAAAATTACATATTTATTTATAAATATATAAAGTGTGAGAAAAGAAGATTATGTTATCGTTCAAGGACGGGCAGGAGTGAATGAGTGAACAAGAAAAAAAATGAAAAAATAAAATCATGCAAAACAGAAAGAAAGAAAGAAAGAAAGAAAAAATAGTTGCAGTAAAACCGAAATAATTTAATTCGCTCTGTTTGCTTTACTTCGTCAGCTTTACATTGATGCTGATCAGAAATATAATGAAATAAAATACAGAACGATTTCAACAAACGACTTTTATTTATTAAAAAGAAAAAAAAGAAGAAAATAACCGGTTTGAGTGAGTGTGAGCAGCATGAGTCCTCAATTGTCTAGGCATCATGGTGTGGGGTCATGCTTAGCAAGCATGCCTGGTGGATCGTGAAAAGCGAGCTCGATCCCTACCAGGTGCCATAGACTTGTCGAAATGTAACAGAATTCAGAGAAGGTTTGTTAAATAATGATAATGAAATGTTGCTGCCATTTTTCTCCACAGGTTAAACTAGTCAGTAAGAGTAGCACTGCCATTCAAATTTTACGCTGTCCCTGGATATATATATATATATATATATATATATATATATATATATATATATATATATATATATATATATATATATATATATATATATATATATATATATATATATGTCTGTTTGTGTGTGTCTGTGTCTGTGTGTATCTATTATATATATATTATACTACATACACACAAGGGAGTAATTGAACGAATAATAACTTTGTCAATACAAGCGGGAAGATCCAACGTCAAGCCGACCTGTTTAGTTTTTGAAGAGAATCAGAGGAGTTGCTTCCCTTGCACCATCCAATCTCGACTGCTTACTGAAAACTGCTGCCTGGGCACATGTGAATTAAAACTAGTTTTCTATCTATCTATCTATCTATCTATCTATCTATCTATCTATCTACCTGTCTGTCTGTCTGTCTATCTATCTATCTATCTGCGCAGTAGATCAATATGTACTTAGCTTGACACTAGTATTAATTATCTCAACTTGGTCAGGTAATTTATGTTGACTTCATGACATGGAAAGAAAGTAATTTGAAAAAAGAAAAATATATTTGTGTAAAATAAAGGTGCATATTTTTTTCCATAATGATTTACATACGTATCTTCCAACATATGCGTATGTTCGTGTCTGTCAGTATTTTCATGTGTTTTTGACAATTATCTAGCATGTATATTAAAGTGTGTGTATTACTATTATCAAAGTATATACGCACACAGTCACGTGCATATGCATTTTATGTATATAGGAATTTTCTAAACATAGCTTAGATGTGGCACAAGACATTTTATATATATGTACAATATGTAAGGTGTAACAAAAATAGTTGTACAAACTTTGGGACGGGTTCCAGACATCAATACAAGGTAAAATGTTCAATTTAAACACATTGTACCTCAACACTGCAACTCATAACAAATA
>OZ010584.1:29456250-29518750 GCA_963932145.1 Acanthosepion lycidas | reverse complement strand
ATGGTTTTATAGGGTGGTTTAATCTTGTTCAATTAATACAGATTTTGAGGAGGGAGTGCTCTTGATTATGCAAATTTGTGTTCGAAGTCGGTTAATAAAAGAATTTCAAATGCTGTTTTTCTAGGTAAGCATAACTTTCTTATATGGAACATTGGAAGTTCTTATAAATATGTGTGTGTAAGTGTGTGTGTATGAGTACGAATGAAATTAAGAATATACAACATAGATTTTCGGTGGGGTGTAGAATAGGCTGACAACATCATTTCACACCCCTCCCCGAAAAAAAATGAGGAAGAAAATTCAGGTGAATACTTAAAGACTCTATAACTGGGCCAATGTCTACCTTTTTGACTCTAGTGTAAACTGGACCTATGTCTACATTTTTGACTAGTGTATACCGGACTTATATCTACCTTTTTGGCTATAATGTAAACTGAACCAATATCTACCTTTTTGACTCTAGTGTAATCTGAATCAATATCTACCTTTTTGCCACTTGTGTAAACTGGGCCAATGTCTATCTTTTGGCTATAATGTAAACTAGGCCAATGTCTACCCTTTTGGCTCTAGTGTACACTGAACCAATCTCTACCTTTTTGACTCTATTGTAATCTGAACCAATGTCAACCTTTTTGACTCTAGTGTAATCTGAACCAATCTCTACCTTTTTGACTCTAGTGTAATCTGAACCAATCTCTACCTTTTTGACTCTATTGTAATCTGAACCAATGTCAACCTTTTTGACTCTAGTGTAATCTGAACCAATCTCTACCTTTTTGACTCTAGTGTAATCTGAACCAATCTCTACCTTTTTGACTCTAGTGTAATCTGAACCAATGTCAACCTTTTTGACTCTAGTGTAATCTGAACCAATCTCTACTTTTCTGGCTCTAGTGTAAACTGGACCAATGTCTACCCTTTTGGCTCTAGTGTAAACTGGATCTATGTTTACAGTTTTCACACAGTTGAAACCGGGACCCATGTCTACCTTTTTTGCTCTAATTTAAACTGAATAGATGCCTACCTCTTTCACTCAAGAGTTAACTATTACCTATCCCTACCTTTTGTCTCTAGTGTAAACTGGCCCCTTATATATTTATTAATAAATTGTAAATTTTGTCCTATAAGATTTACATTCGATATTATTAAATAATCCAAAATGTGCTGATATGTCATTAACTGAATATGTCATTAATTGATATGTCATTAATTGATATGTCATTAACTGATATGTCATTAAACTAAACCCCCCTTTAAAACAGTCGCTTAATTGAGAAAGACAAATGTTGTTACAATGAGATAACGAGGTAGACAGATAGGAATTGAATTAAATCGATCAAAAAGTCGGAATAACGTATAAAGCAGTTTACGAAGGGTTTTTGAAAGCTAAGTTGTTAATCCTCCGCCCTACTTCAAACAAAATGTTAGGAAGGAAACCCCCGCCAATATTGGGAAGAGCTATTTGACGTGAGAAACCTATTTTCCTGAAAAAAATGGTTGAAAAGAGGAAGATTTTATAAATTTCAACCGATAGAACACTGTCTGCTCGGTCAATGAATGCCAAGTGTTTCCTTATAAGGAAACGGCTAATATTGCCATTACTAGTACCGTTGTAATGAACCAGTCGCCAACATCCGACGAAATGACCTAGACATCAATTTTTTTGCCATTTTTCTTCGGTCAGAGAAATTTTAGCACTTCCTCGTATGTTCTTATGAGAAAGAAAAAAACGAAAAAAAAAAGAGAAAGGACGAAAGAGTAACATTGATTAAGAGAGAGAAAGACCGATTGCATGCGTGAGAGAGAGAGAGAGCGAGAAAGAGAGAGAGTGCGCGCGAGAGAGAAAGGGAGAGAGGTCTCAGGTTAGCTTTAAAACAGAGGGAAAAGTGCATGTCATCGTAGTGAAAAAATGGAGAGAAAAATGTCAAGAGAGGCAAATATGAAAAGAGTGAGAAGAGAAGAGAGAGAAGATAGAGGATGGGTAGGGAATAAAACGAAAGACGGACGACGCATATTTGCCTCCTGACCCACGTTTGCCTTGAAGAGCGTGGGTTAGAGATCGCGTTTTCTATCTAGGTTAAGATGTCTATTTCCTTGGGCTGCTCTATTAAATTCCTGAAAACTCGTGACAAGAAAAATATCAAGTAGCTTTCTTTTTTCTTTTTTGTTCATGGTTTTATTTATTTAGTCGCAAATGACGACAATCCTTAATAAGGCACTAAAAGAAGCCGATATTTGTCGATAAAACTACTTGCCGTGCCTTTTTTAAAAGCAGGGCAATAAATGAAGCTTTCTAGTAGGATTGGAAAACATAAAGTATATCCACCGAAATTTAGAGCATTCAAACATTGTCTTTTTATTTAATACTACTGTACCCATGCCGTCAAAAGAAGGTTTTGACGGTGAGAATGGAATGAAAAAAAAAAAAAAAACTAAAAATAATGTATCGAGATTCAATTAAGCGGAGATACAGAATTCCATGTTTAATAAATAACATAAAATGGAAATATCTCTCGGAAGAAAAAAGATTAGCAACAGAACCAAGAACTAAGGCGACCAAGTTGAAGCAAGATGCTCACTTAATAGGCAAGTATACCTCACATGAAAGGCTTGGACAAATAAGACTGCAATCTAAGAAACGTAGAAAGTAAAGGAACTAATTAATTAAACGGTTTATTTTGTTCAACCGGTGATTTTTTTTTTTTAGACCTCCAATGATATCTATGGTTCATTGATTAATCCAGGTATTATAGAAACCGCTGTTTGTTCAATATCCTTTAATAGTGAAATGGAAATATCTCTCGAAAGAAAATGATTACCAACAAAGCGGTAAAGACGAGCACAAAATAACTATTTCTGCCTACACTACAATTCAAAAGTTTGAAGCCATGCCCATAATTAGCATGGAATGAACTTGACAGAAGAGTGAAGAAGACGAAAAAAGAACTCTTAGAATCATTGAAAAAAAAAAAGAATGGAATCAATTATCAAACTGATACTTTGAGAAACTTTTGCAACAAATGCCAACATTTTGTGCCGAAGTAATCAAGGCTGAGGGAGGATATTTTGACGAAAGCAAAATTTAATCATAAAATGCTTTTTTCTTTGTCATAATAAAATTTCTAATAAAAAAGTCATATCTTACTTTTTTTTATAATAGATTTCTCTTATTTAAAGTACAAAACAACTACATTAGGCGCCAATTTAAAAAATTACCAGGGGTTACCTCAAACTTTTGAACTGTAGTGTATATCACTATTTTGTTGGGGTTCAAGTCCTGGGAGAAGACACGATCTCATGTGTTGATTTTTAAATCAAGTTGGTTCCTCTCATTTGTTTCTCTCGTTTTAACGATGTATTGTACTAATTTACATTTATTAAATATTAGTAAATAGTTTACCTGTGCCATCAAAAATTAAGAAAGTTAGAAAGTTTTAATGGTGGGATGCTATGAAACAAGTCTTGGAACAATGTATTGAGATGCAATGTAACAAAAATCTTGAATCTATCGGAGTTAGCTCCTCTTTAATTCCCTAATTTTTCACTAGAGGTCGCTCTTTGTACACTATAAATACTGGGCGACTTCTTGCCTCGTTCTCTTTTCTACTTTGAGTTTCAGCTGACACATTTAAAAATGTAATCTCTAGTAGAGATCAGCGTTTTCGCCCACTTATGGGAAAATGCCATTAAACACACATACACGTACGTTCCCCAAAGAACAAACTCTTTACGATCACACACAAACACAAATGTTAATGTCTTTGTCACTTGTAAATTTGTTGTTTAATACATATATTTGTTGATATATATATATGTCGGTCTTGTTTGTTTTCTTTACATCTTCGGTTGGATTCAACTTGAGTCCGCCATTTTCTTGTCGTTGGACCTTCTAGCAAGAAATAAATAACACGTGTTCCTAACCTAACAACTCTACAAAACATTGTACTGAGATTCAGTAAAATCGAGATAAAGAATTCACAATTAAAATAGAAGCCAATGAGGTGTTTTAATCCGTTTCCTTTATATCATTTAGACATTCAATAGGATTTATGATTCATTGATTAATCCTGATATTATATAAATCGCTTTTTGCTTAATATCTTTTCGTGTAAAAAGATCCATATATTTAATAAATATAATAGTGAAATGGGAAAATCTCTCGGGAGAAAAAAAATAGCAACAGAACGACAAAAACAACGATGGCAAAATCTATTTCTGTTACTTAAAGGCTAAGATATCTGAGGGCTTCACATAAAAGGCTTGGTCAAATAAGACTGCAATCTAAGAAACGGAGGAGTAAAGGAACTGATTAATTAAACAGTTCATTTTGTTCTGGAAATAATTTTGTCTAAATGCAGTTATATATTGTTTTCATAGATCATTAAAACGACTGAGGAAAGTAACTATTTATAAATTTACTAACTTAAGTCTATTTACCTTCCCCCCACTACAGGTGGGACAGGAAATATTTAAATAAATACACAGTGATAATTATTATATGGTTTAATTCTCGAAGGCACAGAAAATTCTACGCACCAATAAATGTAATAATTATGTAAATGTAATTATTTCGAGGATCTGAGTTAAAATTACTGCAGTCACTTTAGCACCAATGTAATTGGTAAAGTAATGTACTTATTTAATCTCTTTACTCCCGCTATGGGTTAAATAACAGGGTAGCCTGAGCTCTCTAGACTTGGGTGGCAGTCGGTCTAGGAGTGGAAAACTCGAGATTCAAAGCCATAGAGAAGACAATGGGAAACCCACCATTCTATCCCATGAAGTTATGACAATTTACAAATAATAAAGTAAAGGAAGCTCGGGAGAGGCATAACCGCTTATGTGTTACAGTGACATAAGATTAACAATGGCTCTTTCCAATTGAATGTAATCGCCTGGTTTTCAAGCAAAACTGTGTTTTGGAAATTTGATTCTTATTGTACTCTCGAGATGTGTCTTACCGAATGAAGTGAAAAAAAGAAAAGAAGAAACAGAAGGAAAAGGAGAGAATTAAGGAAAAAAAGAAACAAAGAAAAGAAAAAAAAGAAAGGAACGAAAGAATAAAACATTAATTAAAGAACAATGGAAAGATTATATTTCTCTTTCACCTCTGACGTTTGCTGTGCTGACATTGAATATCGCCATGACGTCCAGAACTTTGTCGCCATGACTTAGAAAACATTGTTCAAACTGATCTGCTGCTATTTTTTATTAAAGGATGCCTCGCCGCCTCCTGCTTTCCTGTCTGCTGGAAGTCATCATCTGTTGTTCCAGTTTTCAAGAACTTTGGTGAGCTGTCCGACTCTTCCAACTACTGGATTTTTTTTGGAAACTCCTAGAGTCCTTAATCTATGCTGAATTGGTTCATCATCTCTCATCGCAGGGCCTTTTCTCACACAAGCAATATGACCTTCGTTTCTCTAGGTCAGCTGTTGCTATACTGACGATATTTTCGGAAAGAGTTCATCGTAAAAACGGTGAAGCCCGAGGTGTTGTATTGGACATATCGAAAGCCTTTGGCAGGGTCTGGCATTCATTTTTTCTCCATAAACTGAAAAGTTACGGTGTCTCCGGGGACTTGTTTTGAACTGATCCAGTCTTTCCTATCAAATCGTGAAATGAAGGTCATCCTGAACGGCCACTCGTCTAGATCTTTTCGTACTAACGCGGGTGTCACCCAGAGCTTCATCCTTGGTCTCGCTCTATTTTTAATTTTGATTACTGACTGTCCTGATGACATCAGCTCTCAACTTAGTATTTACGCTGATGACCCAACAATTTACTCTTGCCTCGATAGCAAAGCTTATCAGTCGGACATGGTCAAAATGGCAGTCAATGCCCCAAACAACCTCAAATCCGTAGTTAACTGGGGCAAAAGATTGCTTGGTCATTTTAACGCCTCCAAAACTAAACTTCTCTCCATTAACCATCTGAGAGATTCCTTGCTGCCTTCCATCGGCATAGCTGATACTATCCTCCAGGAATGTGACTCGTTGCATTTTCTCGGACTCACGTTCTTACATTATAGATAAGTCTACCATTTGTCCATGATTAAACTATTTCTGCCATATATGGTACGTTGCGCCTGTTATTTACCTTGAGCTCTTTGATAAGACCCAAAGAAGAATATGTAATATTATTGGTCCTGATCTGCCAGCTCAGCTCCAGTCACATTCCCACCGCCGTAAGGTTGCCTCTCTATGTCTTTTCTATAAATACTTTCACGGTAATTGTTCGTATGAGCTCTGCGCTATGGTACATAGAATTTCTGAATTTAAGCGCAGCACAAGACTGGCGTCAAAATCTCATTAATTTACAGTTGAGCCGTAAATTCTATGCTAACAGTTTCTTCTCTCGTACTTGCTTGTGGAACTCCCTTTCGTCTCCTCGCTTTCCAGTCAACTTTAATCTACAAAAAATTAAATGTAATGTCCACCCGATTACTCTTTTCTCTTTCTGCTCATTATTAATGTTTCTGTTCCTAATTCTTTCACAGTTTGTAAGCCCTTGTATATTAGTGGCATTACTTCCTGCTTGGGGAGATTCCGATTAAAAAAAAAGAAAAGGAAAAAGAAAGGAGGAATGTGATGTGCAGCTCCAACTAGATATTTTCTGCCCATGGTATTAAACATATTTTGCTAGACGTATGACAACTTCCCTGGATGGCACAATCTCTCGGCCAGTACTCATTTGAACATGGATAGAACGCAGAGGGACAATGAACAACAATTCAATTAACCCACCTGCAAATGTAGCTGCATTACGTCAAAATGAAATATCGCAGGATGGCATTTGTAATGTACACGATCGCGTGCATGGAAGGGTTCAAACTTGCGTTATGGTCTATAGAGCGTACGCAATGTGTTAATATGGAGTATGATAACTCATTATACACTCCTTATTTTGAAAATTGTGCAAGTTTTGATCTCCATATGTAATCACTTATAATAATTCTATTACTATTTTTTTAAGCGTTTCACCCCAAGCAAGACAGGAAGCCACTAGCACGCAAGGGGTTACAGAGAGTTGGATCGAGAGCAAAGAGGAGTGATAGAGGAAATGATGAAGAGAAGGATAGGGGATAGATCAGGACATCTGGAGACGTCGATTGACATTACATTTGAATAGTTGAAGATTGTAGCTATCAGGGAAACAAGAAATGGGGAGGGAGGTTAAAATCATTTCATCCCAAGCAAGGCAATAAAGATACTAGTACGCAAGAGATTACTGAGTATTAGAGAAAATGAGAAAAAATATTATTGATGAGAGAGATCAATAAAAGAATAAGAATTAGGGAGACAGAAGATAACGATTGATATAGCATTTAATTTTTTGAAGATCAATGTTGACTGGGAAGCAAGAAGCAGGAAGAGAGTTCCACAAGCGAGAAGAGCAATAGAAGAAACTGTTAGCATAGAACTTACGGTTGCATCTAGCCATTTATACTTCAAAATGATGATACCTTGACGCCAGTCTAGTAATGCTCTTAAATTCCATAAAGTCTATGTAATATAGCAGAAAGTTTATGAGAACAATTAGCATGAAAATATTTATAGAAAAGACACAGGGAAGCTACGTTATGGCGGTGGGAAAGTGACTGAAGCCGAGATGCTAGGTCAGGACCAATAACACTGCAGATTCTTCTTTTAATTTTTTTAAGAATCTCTAAATATATAACATTTATTTACATTTAAAATCTTCCAATTTTACACTTATCAAACCTATGGAGTATCTTTGCTTGGCTTACCACTTAGAAGTAAGTGTCGACTGATATGAATATAACTCCATCCATGGAGTTATTTTCATATCACAGTTTAAACTCCATTCCTATATAAACTCCATGAATGCAGTTTATATATCACCTTTAAACCTACCTGATACAAAGCATGCAGATTCGATGGTATCTGAAATAAACCTTATGTAATGTTCTTACTTTTCAGCTTAATGGAAATCATCTTGTATAGTTCCTACTTAAAGAACTCTGGTGAATCGTTTGTTCCTTCGTAATATCCACCTATTAATCTTCTACCACTTTTTGGCAATTACTAGAATCCTTAATCAACTCCAAATTGGTTAAGCATCTATAGCAAATCGCCTGATCCTTTGAACATTTTGCAAGATACTGGAAGCACTAATCAATTTCGAGTTGCTAGACTATTTTTCTCACCAGCAACTCTCTTACACCTTTATAAGTCTACCATTCGTCTACGCATTGAATAATTTAACCATACCTTGTTTGGTGCTTCTACTATGTACAGGGTGCGATGGATAAATTGCTGTCTAAAATACACAAAAATGAAAATAACACAGACATCTTATTTCAACAGATATATTTACCAAAACAACACAAAAAATATCTTGAAATACTAAAGAGTAAATTTATTCAATAAAATCGCCATTGTCTTCAGTCACGGCCAACAGACGGATTTGGAATCTCCTTCAACTCTTCTGGATGGTCTCCTTCTTTAAGTTGATGAATGCTGCCATAATCCTTGCCTTCAGTTGATCTATGGTGTTACAAGGAGTTCTGTCGGTCTATCGCTCAACTGTAGCCCCACACATCATAATCAAGGGGTTTGCAGTCTGGGGAGTTAGGTGGCCAGATATAAGGGGCTATGTTATCGCAGAAATTATCTGACAACCATCCTTGCATAGCATGATGCAGAGTTCTGTTACCAGATACAGCGTCTACTAGCAACCGCCGTTTTAACCCAGGACAACACTACCTCTACCACTACCTATAGGCCTCTGTGCTGAGTCTGAGGCCCTCGCCAACAAATCCGAAGGCTCTTTTCTTAGCAGAACAATCAGAGTGGGTTTTCCGAGCTGCCGTACTTTCGTAATCAACATCAACATTAGACTCATCCAAATCTTTCTGTATCCTCTGCACGGATCGACACCCAAACACTCTGAAATGTTCTTATTGGAGTTTTCGGCGCAAATGCCAAGCAGTACAGCATGCGGTTTCCAAATTTATGGTGAAGTAAATTGCGTCATTGTGTTCCTTTTTTCACAGAAGGGCGCCCAACTGACCCTACTATACTGTGCAGTCGACAAAATCAAAAACAAACAGTGCTTGCGCGAAATTAAAAATATAAAATGGCGATAATTTACCCATCGCACCCGGTATCTTAAAATTTAAAGAAGAATATGCGATGTTATCGGTCTCCTTATCTGGCTATAATTTTTACGATAGGATTCCCAACGCAGATCTCATAAAATGCAACATTCACAGCTGGGCTGCTCATGTTGCAAGGATGAGTGACGACAGAATACCTAAGGTCCTCATGTAGAGCCAGATTGACATTGGATATAATGACAAGCTAAAGAGTAACCTGTCAGTTGTCAATGTGCCTCATACTCACTTGAGATATTTGTGGCAGATTGATATCAGAATATTTCGAAATCAGTCGTATTGATCGGTTAAGAGACTGAAGTGTCACATACGACAAAAACATAAAAACTGAATGAGGTTGTCTAATCGTCATAAGTCGAAACCGAATATATATATATATATATATATATATATATATGCGCACACACCCCGAAAAAATAAAGTTCGATCAAACTCTTTAGAGGGAAAAGCGGGATTTTGAAAGCAGTCACTGCTACTGCTGATGCAAAAGCTCTTTTATGAATTGAGCACTCTCAGTTACTGGCCTGTTTATTCTAAAATACGTAAAAAATCAATTTCCTCTCTGTTGGGAGCTGATAGCTCAGGGGAAAATCTCCGACTGATGCCAAATCAGTTGGGTTTCGATCCTGGCATGAGACAATCGGATGTCAAGCCACACTGATGAATTGTGATACAGCAAACAGTCTGTCTGTGATTGACACACACACACACACACACACACACACACACACACATATATATATATATATATATATATATATATATATATATATATATATATATATATAATATTCAATTCCCCTAGGCAAGACACAAGTAGCTACTGGGAGTGGAAGAAAATGAAAAGAATTTAGAAAGAACCATAAACCCAATCCTGAACAGGGAACAAAGGATAAACCTCTACTCCTGTTCAAAAGACAGGAGAGGGGGGTGGACTGGAAGGGAGGCGAAGTTATCTACTCATTTGTCTGTTTTATTTTTTTATTGTATTTTCCAATCCTTTGAACATTTTATACATGAGTATTAGAGAAAATCCTAACCCTAAACTGTCTGAGTTTAACTCAGGAAAATGCAGGAATGTACAGTGGGATCGAAATTTTGGATAAATTGTCCGAAGTTCATGCTTCTTCTTCTTTTTTTTTTTTTTGTTCAGGCTCAGTCATTATCAAGAACTTGGTGTTGTTAGTGTGGTAGACAATATTTTGATGGCTGACATTTTATACAGAATTAGTCTCAAATTACGCTGTGACGTTACGTGTTATGGTTAAAGAGCCAACCACCCTGGAAAAGCGTAATTTTGTTACTGATATACAAAAACTTATTTGATAAAATGGAAGAATAAAATAAAGAGATAAACATACAAAAACCTCGTCGGCTGAATTAAGCAAAACTTGTTTCGATGAATTCTTTCGTCACAGACAGAATTTACTAAAATATATTTGTGAAATCAGTCATTTTCATTATAATATATTCAGTGATACATCGAAAAATGATATAGATGGGATACATAGAAATAAATTGGCAATTATTTTACTATAGAAGTGCATTGGAAATTATTATACTGTAGAAATCAACTGAAAATTAGTTTACTATAGAATGAATTGAAAGTACTCAGGGGCTGCGTTATTAAAATCTATATCACTCTTTCATACACTCTCATGACATATATATTGGCAGATATTAAAAGCTTATATAGAAATATACTACAAATAAATTTGCAATAGAAATGCATTAGGTATTATTTTACTATTGAAAAACATCGGGAGTTATATTACTATAGAATGCATCTTCTTTTACGCATGTGACGTGTACATTCAGTACGTGTACCTCATCACGTGGGCGATCATGGCTCGCCACAACTTCCTATCTCTTGCAGTTCTTTGTAAGGTTTGTTTCCCTCCCTGTTTTGATATCCATTTACACAAGCTTGTTTGGTAAGTTATTCGCGGCTTTGCACTGTCTCTCTGACTTTCACTATGTCCTGTGAGTGTCAAATTCTCTAATCCCTCTTTCCTCATTCTGTGTCATATAAATTTCAACTGTTTTTTTTTTTTCTGATTCAAAATATATGATTGCTTTTTTGCTTCCATTATTCTTAAAACTTCCTGGTTGCTCACATGTTCAGCCCATGGTATTATCAGCGTTCTACTGTAGAACCTGGGTTAAATAGTAGGGCATGTATCTGGAAAAAATCATTGTTATTCCCAAGAGATTGCAACTGCAATGTACAGTTGCAATTTTGCTTTATAATGCAAAATATGCTTTGGCTTTAAATAAGTCACAAAGGATTGCTAAAACGTACAAAAAAGAATCAATCGGTTTTGCAGAACCATTTTTTGGTTTGTTCAAGTCTGTTCTTCATCTGTGATGAGATTGTTCAGCATCCAGTGCTATATAGAAGGACTGGTATTATATAACAGTTCAGAACTTTTTTCTTTGTTTCTTAATTAAAATCTTCCTTCTGAAAGCTCAGGTATTATACATTGCTTAGCTGCTGGGAAGCATCTTTCACTATTTCAAAGCGCCTTCGGGTTTCGGCGCCATATTTTCCTACCTTTGGTTAAATAATTTCAAGTTTTTGTAGTTGTTTAATTTTGGTATCTCCAATTCGTAGTTCACATCTTGGGCTGTTCCTGTTGCTGACAGCTATACAGTCTTCCGCCCGGTTCTTTCTTCTCAGTTTTCCTTACTATCTACTCTGAGAGATTCTGCAGTTTCCTTTCTGTGTTTGCTCTCAACGTTGTATCATCTGAATATCTTATGCTGTGTTTGTGAATAATAAATCCCGATAGCGCCTAAAAGTGTATCTAGAAAGTCATTGCAAAATGCATTAAATATAAAAAGAAAACTTATTTAAAGTCTCTGAAATGACCTACATAACTGTCTGAGTTTAACTCAGGAAAATGCAGGAATATATCTTTTTTTTTTTTTAGATAACAGTTGATAAGTGGGTATTGTATTTTGTCTCGTAAGGATTTGTTACAACAGAATCGAGCCAAGGTCTCGGCCTTTGTTTATCGCAGCTTCATAGCTTTATTGGGTTTTTTTTTCTGTTTGATTTTATCTTTCGTCTGCCTGTTACATATTGACACATGTCATTAATACACTGCCCGACACGGAACCAAATTACAAAATCTCTATTCGGTTCACTCAGGCCAAATGATTAACTTCAAGTAGAGTGTTGATGACTGATTAGGAAAGAAAACTACAGGACCTCCGAAACAGGGTAGTAAAAGAAAGCGAGACAAAAGAACTCATCATCACCTGCGAGAAGATAGAAACTATGGTCACCAACAAAAGGAAAAGCCTAAGATGTTGACAACAAACTGGAGATGTCAGCATCAAGTACGTACAGATGTTTAAATATCTAGGAAGTGTTTTAAGAGAAGACGGCAAAAAAAGAAATATGGAAACACGAACATGCATTGGATTAGCGAAAGATGAATTTCATCTCCGTGAGAGTTGTTAAAGAATTATCCCAATGCGCTTAATTTATCATTAATTATCAGTACAGACAATTTCTACACTCTCTGAGTTCCCATAAAACGATACAAAATAAAATAAACACAATGGCATATATATATATATATATATATATATATATATATATATATATATATATATATATATATACCTACCTAGGTTTCACCTAAACGGATCGTCAGGGAAAGTCGGCTTTCCCTGACGATCCGTTTAGGTGAAACCTAGGTAGGTTTGTCTGGGTCACTAGGTGTATCTAGGTCTGCTCTACGGTTGTATTGAGCTCTTTTGTTAGTTAGTTGTTTACTCGTATCGGGGTTTCTTCTTTGGGCTTCAGACCTGCATCTGTGCGATTTTTTTCGGCAGTAGTTCATGTTTGTAGCTCTTTTTTTAAAAACTTTTTTTCCCTCGAGATTGATTTGATTATTGGCAAATCAAAAATTCGAGGGTTTTTCGAGTATAGTTATCTATATATGTGTGTATATATATATATATATATATATATATATATATATATATATATATATATATATATATACCGGGTGTAACAGCAAAATTGTCCAAATCGTGTAAAAACAAAATTCTCCATTTGTTGGATTAAGCTTTGAAACGTTGTATTTTAGAAATGATTAAAGATATATTACTGGAATTCTTCGACTTTTTTTATAACACTGTTGGACTCTACTTTGAGCAATAAGAATGTCTAATTTCTCTCCAAGGTTAACAGGAGAATCGTGATAAATTCGATCATAAGCGAAAATGATATGTTCATCATAATTTAATCATATCTAAGGATCAGAAGCTCTTGAAGGATTGAAATAAAGTTCAAATATATATATATATATATTATTTCAGGATCATTTTTTACTGGAATTCTCCGAGGTTTTTATAACTTTATTGGACTCTACTTAGAATAAAAATGTATTTAGCTCTAAGTTGAAATAATGATCCCACTTGCTGTTGTGACCTGTTGATCCAGTTTTCTCTACGGTTCCGTCATTTTTTAAGTTTATTCACCGTTTGCTTTGAAGATGGAAGCCAGACTATGAATGTTGATACCATTACTGAAAGCCCGAGTGAGCTTTTCCTCTTACCATTGCTCATTTGTTCAAAGGTTTTTTTTTTTATTAATTCTTACAGCAAATGGTGTCAGGATGACTAAACGTCTTATCTGAAATCCCGGAAAAAAGAAAGTAACGGTGGTATTCCCCAAGGCTCTATTCTGGGTCCTAGACTGTTTATGATCTTCATTAACGATTTTTCTGATCTCATCAATTCCCAAGTAGGCATCTACGCAGACGATACTTCTGTTTAATCCTGCCTTAATAGCAAATCCGGTATCGCTGACAAAACTAACTTGGTCGTTGGTCTCGAAAAGGACCTCCAGTCTGTTGTTAACTGGGGCAAGAAATGGCTGGTTAACTTTAATGCTTCGAAAACAAAACTGCTCTCTTTTACCCACCACAGAGAACATACCCTGCCTCCCATTAGAATGTCTGATGCTCAACCCCACGAGAGCACCTCTCTGCGACTGCTTGGTCTCACACTGTTCGCTGATCTAAGATCGAACACACACATAGAATCAATAGCTTCATCTACCGCAAGGAAAGTTGGTCGCGCCAGAAAGTTTTTCTTGCCTGATTCCATCGTTCAAATCTATAAATCAACCATTCGCCCTTGCATGGAATGCTGCTGTTACCACTGTTCGTCTCAAGGTCCTCGACAAAATCCAGAGACAGATATGCAATGCGGTTGGTCCTCGTCTGGTATCTCACCTACAGTCACTTTCTTGCAGACGTGCCGTTGCTTCCCTCCGTCTTTTCTACAAGTACTTTCACGGTAACTGCTCCGACGAGCTATTTTCGCTGGTTCCCAAACTACATGAATTTAAGCGTGTCACTGGGTTGGTATCTCAATCCCACCCTTTCACTGTCGAAACGACTAAATGTAGCCGTCTCTTCTACTTCTTATCACGCACTTCTCACTTGTGGAACTCCCTTCCTCTTGCTTGCTTCCCTGACAGTTATAGTCTTCAAATATTCAAATGTAATTTCAATCGACATCTTCTAATGCCTTGATCTATTTCCCCCGTCTTTCTTTCTTCAATCACGTCTCTTTACTCTTGCTCCAACTCTCTGCGACCCCTTGCGTGCTAGTGGCACTCCCGCCTTGCTTGGGGTAAAATGCTTAAAAAAAAAAAGAAAAATTAAGATGCAAATGGTTACTGGAAATGAAAGAGAACGAGAATATTTTAGTGAGAGCAAGAACAATAAAAGAAAAGGTTCCAGAAAGAGAGAAGATAGCGATTGGCGTTGCATTTAAAGTTTTGTAGGTTGTAAATGGCAGAGAAGCAGGAAATCGGAGGAGAGATCCACTGGCCAGAAGTACAAGAAATTAAACTATTAGAATAGAACATACGGTCGCATCTCGATAGTTCAAAAGTAAAACGGCGAGACCTAGTTGCGAAACTAGCAGCACACTTAAATTCATGCAGTCAAGGCACTATTAGAAACTCTCATCAGAACAACTGCTATGAAAATATTTGTAGAAAAGACAGAGGGAAACCACGTCGCGGCGGTGAGAAAGTGACTGAAGTCGAAATGGATGATCAGGATCGATTACATTATAGAACATTGTTTGGATTTTGTCAAGAGTTTCTAGATATATAGCTGGAGCAACAAACCAGATATGGCAGCACTATTTAATGCAAGGACGGTAGATTTATAAATGTGTAAGATAGATTCTAATGAGAAAATAGCATGTATATCTGTGCGTTTGCGTTTGTGCGTTTGTGCGTTTGTGCATATATATTTATGTATATGTGCGTTTGTGTATATATGTGAGTGTGCGTATGTCTGTGTGTCATCCAGAATAATACTAAATTCTTGAAGGATGGAATCATGAAGCTGCATCAATGATGGTAAAATATAATGGAACATAATGGCACATATGTTGCTGAATAAATCTATTTACAAATATCTAACGAGAGTATTCAATAAAAAAAATGCGCTAATAACTGCTATTCTGACCTATTACATAGTAAATTATGTACCTCCATAGAAACGCAATACTAAAGGTTAAAATGAATTTTAAAAAATAAAAATCTTTCTTGAAGGTTTTATTTTAGTTTTACTTTCAAGTTAATAGATTAAATTTAATATTTCGAGTAAGCAAAATACTTTGCTCCATTCAAAACTAATTCAAATGGAAATGTGTTTTCCTTTTGAAATTGCTAAAAAAAAATTGATTTTAGCGCCATTTTTGCAATCTGCCATCAGAATGTAATTCTCTTTTTGGAAAAATCTTTAAAAAATAAAATATACTTTTCTGAAAGTTTATTTGAGGAATATTATCTAATTTATAGTTTAATTAATCTGATTTGCAACAAATATTATTTTAAGTTTAAAATTTCGCAAAATGCATTATTTTTTAACACTTGGTAGCTGTTTATTTAAGGTGTTGACAGTTTGGCAGCTTAACTGACACTCGGAATTTTATGTAATATTTTCTACGGTAAACATATCTGTAAAAGTTACTATATAACGTGAACATCTTTTTGATATATATATTTTTTAACTACCCAGTAATCTTAGAAATGGATAATATTCTAAATAATCCAATGTTTTATTGAATTTTAGATATTTAGGATTTACATTTACTATAGTTATCGCTCTTATTTTCTGATAATGTCGTGTATGGAAGACCGTATTTACAAAATGTGGCACATTTATACACACACACAAATTATTCAAATTTCTTTTTAAAATATTGGATGTTGCCTAATTGTTGTAAGTTTTTGAATTTATGATTAGTATAGTTTTTATCTAACCGGTACAAATTAAGACAGAAATTTAAACGATTTAAAACTTAATAAATATTGGAATTCAAATTTAAAAAAAATGAAAACAATTAATTTAAAAATTAATTATTCATTGAAAAAATCGTTTTCTTAAGACAGTGATGTTCATAATATATCTTATTCATAAAAGCAATTAAAAGCTTTTTTAATGAAATAATGTGTTAGTTTTATAGCATTTATTATTTTACGATTCAGAGCAAATTTTTGATAACTGTGGGCCCTGTTTTACAAAATTAAAAGAAATGATGTTTTAAATTCTCCAAGGGATTCTGTGTGTAACTAATATAAACATTAAGAAGTACAAAAATTAATTTCTTGAAAAGTTTGTAAAATTCAATTAGCTGGCGGAAACAGATGTAATAAAAATGTTTTTACCAAGGTTTTCTAAAAAAGAAACATTTCTAATATAATTACATTCATTTGTGAATAAATCCTGAAAGTTTAGTTCAAATCTAATAATTATCTAATTTTTGCAAGAAATTCCAAATCAATGTATTTTTCACCGCAAAAAAAGACGCTAAAATTTCTGATACTAATCTTTGTTCTTCACCGTTGGCACAAGAAAAACAGGATTTTTAACCAAAATTTGGAACGTTCCAAAATGGATAAAAAAATCTAATTTAATAATAAAAAATTGGTTTAGTCTTTCCTCTTCATAATAACATAAAGATTTTACTTTTATCAAGTTTGGACCATTTTTTTCATCATGGTATGCTCAATTTTTAGCGAATCAGTAGTGATAAATATTTACTTTCATATATTCTATATTGCGCATGTTTTCACTAGTGTAGCTTTTAGTCAGGATGGAACCCACTAACGAATGGTAGGCATGGCTAAAATATACTTTTTTTCCTTTTAACTGATCCTCAAAAGCAAATGTCCAGCAAGCATGTCTTAGCTGGAGAGTTAATCTACGAATATGCGTTTTGGCATCTGCGTTTGGAAAAACGAAAACAATTAACCATTATCTAATTTCCTCTTAAAGAAAATGAAGATCAGTGCGCGACCCAAGCTGCTTGTTCTCATTAGCGCTGATACTTTGATCTGGCAAATTATCCAGATTATAATTGACAGTTGCCGCACGAAAGTCACTTTGAAGCTGATTATCTTCGTTCTTTATTTTGATAAATATTTAAATGATTGAGTCAGGACGTCAAAATACCGAGGAGTTTGAGCACGTAAGTCCGTGCGTTAATTATATATTCGTACCTACCTCAACCCACAAAATGTGATTAATGCAAAGCGTACAAACCTTGGGTTATCTTCGAGTAAAATTCTGTGCAACATACAGATCCGCGTTTATAAGAATTGAGATTACGTCAGTCGTTATTATTTTCTAACCAATCAGAAACTAAATAAATATTTCTGACCAATTACAAACGAGAAAAATACATATTTCTGTCTAATCGAAAAGTATGAGTTGTTTACAAACCTATTCGAAGTATTTTTTAATGTCCATGCCCCTTTCGGACGTAGAAGATCATGGCTATTCACAATTTCCTATATATATATATATATATATATATATATATATATTGTGGGGCTCTCCCCTTTTTACATAAGATGGACTCGTCCAAAGTATACTGACAGAGAGAATACCTGCTGTTGAGATACGTTTGAGATACGTTGAGATACGTGGAGATACATTGAGACAGGTTGAGAGATACGGAGACAGACACAGGGTGTTCTCAGAGAGAGAGAGAGAGAGAGGGCGAGGGAGAGAAAGAGAGAGAGAAAGAGAGAGAGAGAGAGATGATTACGGCTTTACTTACAGAGACTTGTACATATACTTTCTACTGACCCGCATTCCTGGACTAGTAATCTTCACTTCAAGTCTGTATTCTTACGTTTAATACACTTATTTTTCTATCTCAATTACTGGCGTTGTTTATTTATTTGTGCAGGATTTCATTCACGGAATCCACAACAATATATATATTAGGTTGGTGCAAAAATAATGTCGTTTTCTCACATAGTAACATATGTGAGAAAACGACATTATTTTTGCACCAGCCTAATACTAACGCCTGAAACATGGTTACATTTGTGTAGCGTTTTTTTACGTGTTTTTTTGGCGTAATATCCTAAAATAAAGAATATTGCTCTACTTTTCTATTGAGCCATCTTTTAAATTGAATGCTACGAATGTCAGAATTGGACTCATTTTGCACACACACACACACACAAATGTGTGTGTGTGCGTGTGTGTGCGTGTGTGTGTGTGTGAATTGCCATGCTATTTTGGGAAAGATAGTGGAGTGGTAGCTTATTTAACTTCTCCACGGTTTGAATGCAGAGATAAGCGTCTTTTAAATTTTCTACTGCCCATTCTTACGTCAGGTATACTTGTACACTGAACACTTGTTGTTGTTGTTGTTGTTGTTGTTGTTGTTGTTCTTCTTCTTCTTCTTCTTCTTCTTCTTCTATGTGCTCTCCGCAATTTTATGTCCTATGTACCTCTTACTAAATGTTGTCTTTTCGCTATCTCTTCTACCTCCGGTTTTGCCAACCATTTACACAAGATTCTTCTTCTACGAATTGTTTGACTTTAGGACATGGGCAATCATAGCTCTCCACACTTTCCTCTCATTTGTAGCTCTTAGTAAATTTTTGTAATTTCGTTATCTCTCCTAATCCTCGTTTCGCCAACCGTTTATACAAGATCGTTTGCTAGTTTAACCGCTAAT
This sequence comes from Acanthosepion lycidas, assembly GCA_963932145.1. Taxonomy (NCBI): domain Eukaryota; kingdom Metazoa; phylum Mollusca; class Cephalopoda; order Sepiida; family Sepiidae; genus Acanthosepion; species Acanthosepion lycidas. Next base: position 29,499,588 of record OZ010584.1, on the reverse strand, counting down.
TTTACCATGTAAACTAGTACTATCTGTCTGATGTTCGAGTCATCGTCGACTAAACCGGTACTTCCATCAGGTTTTTCTGGTAATTATGATGGCTAGACACCCAGCAGGTTTAAAAACAAGACCTAAGGGCGGATGAGTCTTCTTGTAGGTTCCAAGGCATTCTCGTATAATGAGGTAAACTGGACTCAATAGCTGTGTCTGCAACCAGTGCGTTGATGACACGCCACATGCGAGTGACTAAGGCGATCAAACGCTCAGTTTGGAAACATCGATTGATCTAGAGAGGGATGAACTCCGCCCGGTCTGCTTACCTGAGTCACGCTACGCATGAATGAATATCTCTCCGACTTTCAAATGAGAAATGTGAAGGGAACTGGACACGTGCTCAGCTGCGCAGTAGCCCTATAACCACACCGACACATATGTAACTAAATAATGTATATTTGGGCAGCAACCTTTCTTTCAAATATGTTTCGTTGAATATGGCAGCCAAGGAAAATTTGTTTGTTAGGAGTCAATGGGTGCAAAATTTGTCCATCGTGTCTATTGTCCAAATGACATTTTAGAAAGTTCTTGTCTTTTCTTCAGTTGGGAAAATTGTATTTCACTTTTTACGTAAATAATTAATTTCAATGCTTAAATAATAAAGTAAATATATAGAGAGAATTAATATTAGGTTGGTGCAAAAATAATGACGTAATAATGTCGCTTTTGACGTTAAAAAATCCGTCAAAAAACGACATTATTACGTCATTATTTTTGCACCAACCTAATACAAATATTTTTTTATCCCATGACCCGTAGCCACAGTAGAAGTCGCGTTTCTTGGGCAAGATATCCTGATTGAGCCCAACTCTCTACGCCCCGGTTTTGAATTCCTTCTCCTAGACAGGTTGCCACTCAAGGTTATAGAATCCAGTCTGTCCTGCTATTTACCGATAGCTGTGAGGGGAAGATCATTCATACCTTTTCAATTACTAACTTCCGTGCCTCCAAACAAGGTTTGTCAGTTGATTATCTGACTGATGTTACCTTCTGCATTCCGACGCCAAGCGTATTCATTCATTCTCTCTCCCTCTGTCTGTCTGTATGTATGTCTGTCTCTCTCTCGCTTTCTCTCTCTCTCTCTATATATATATATATATATATATATATATATATATATATTAGGTTGGTGCAAAAATAATGACGTAATAATGTCGTTTTTTGACGTATTTTTTAACATCAAAAAACGACATTATTACGTCATTATTTTTGCACCAAACTAATATATATATGTATATGTAGGATTAATACAAATGTAAAATATCTCACTTAGCTGTTATTTTCAGCATCCCGTAGACGACCCCCCCGCTCCATCAATTCGTCAGGAGATACCAGCAACTGACTGTTTATTTTTTCGTTTTTCGTCACTTTTATATTTAGCTAAAGAATATTGTATGCGCGTTTTCATCGGTGCAAGGTTGATTATTTTTTCGTTTTTCATTGTGTGTGTGTGTGCATGTGTGTGTGTGTCTGTGTGTGCGAGCGTGTTCATGCCCGTATGTTGCGCGCGCGCGTATATGCGCGTATATATAATGTACATTTGGGCAGCAGCCTTTCTTTCAAACATGTTTTCGTTGAATATAACTGCCAAGGAAAATTTGATTAATTTTTTTACTGAGTTTTTCTGATATTCTTAATTTTTTTTTTAAAATTGAAAAATTCCAGATTACTTGAAAATCTTAGTCAAAATTCATCAACCTTGACATTCCGAATTCTGATATTTATCGGTTCGTATCGGGTAGCCTAGGCTCTATGGGTAACCACCACCATCATCACCACCTTCATCATCAGTCAAAAGGCTAGGTGTGGTCGTAGGGACGCTTTGCAACTGAGCACCTGTATGGATCCACCTGGAGAGATATTCCTGCGTATCGTGTCTCGAGTAACTAGACCTGGTGGAGCCAATCCCTCTCTACATCAAGCGACAACTGATGTCTGCCAAGCTGAAGGTTCGCTCGACTTGGTAAACATTTATTCCAATTTGGGAACCGACCAATATGGCCGTTGAGAACCGTCTTGGAAGCCATCCAACCAAGATGTCGTACATGAAAAGAAATCTCAACATTTATTATTATATATTATTCATTGTTACTAATTCTTAACGTTTTTTTTTTTATATCTAAAAGGCCCTAATATGTGCATATCCATGTGTGTGAGTTTGTGTGTGTATATATGTCCGCAGTGGGCATGTATATATGTGTATGTGTCTACAAGTATCCATAAAAAAGGTTCTCTATATATCTATATGCCTCGATGGCTGTGTATGTATATACACGTATATACAAGTATATACATAAAAAAACCACTCTAGTTTCGGTTGTCTGATCTAAATTCCAAAAGACACCAAACAACTCTAATACATATGTTAAAAAAACTTTCAAAAATACACTCCTAACACTTAGTTTTTTGTCTTTCTTCTTTTAATTGAACTGATGACGCTAAAGAGAACATAATCTAAGCTTTTTTCCGGCGCAACCCGTCTTTGATTAAATTTTTTCATTTTACCATCTTCACAAACACACACATATATTATGGTCGCATTCATCCTCAGAGATTCCAACGCATTTTTCCTTACATGCAGGTTTGTCTTTCTTTCATTATAACCTGAAGAAGCCCGAGAGAGAAGGTGCTATCGGCGAAACACGTCGTTTATAGATTTCCCTTTTTGTCTCCTTATTTTCACTTTTGTTTCCGATACTATTATGTAGTCTACAAGCATAGACTTTACTAACTGTATATCTTTTTAAAAGATCGTTCTTCACATAACTTTTCAAATTTATCAAAAGCTTTTTATAAAGTCATCGAACTTATTTTAATGAATCATAAGTCAAGTCCTCCTTTCTCTACTTATGCATAACATCATTACTTTTTGCGTGTTTCTGATTCACTAAGACAACAATTTTGGTGCCATTCATTACCTTACTTCTCAAAGATCAATTAATGTTTCTACTGACATATAAAATCCGCATTACCTAAAGTCTAAGAAAAAATTTTACGCAGGCATCGCTCACTTGTTTTTGGTTTGGTTTGGTTTGTTTTACGGCATATCAACTTGAATAGGTTATTTAATGCCGATAATTTTTATTGCTGGTAATATTTTTTCAAAAAGGTTTTCTGGTAATATTTTTTTCAAAAATGTATTGCTGGTAATAATTTTTTGAAAAAAATGTATTGCTCGTATTAAAACCTATATTTACGCTTTTATAGTGTTGACCCGAGTTTGGGGGTTAACTATTTTCCCATAGCTGGGGTCCTGACAGGTTCTACCACCCCGGGTCAGGGTGGACCTGGGAACACCAGCAATTAAGAGGTGGTTCCACACTCATCGAAACCTCCTGATCAGAGGCCTTGCTGTTGGATGTAGTTTATCGTCATACCCAGGAAGGCCATTTGTTCTAATTTCATTCCTGGCCAGAAGTTAAATATCTGTTGAGAAAAATGAAAGAAAACCAATAAATAATAATAACGAATACAAAAAATAAATGAATTAATTTCACCATGATGACAGTTACAAAGAAAGCGGAAAGAATTTATGTTCACATGTGCGATTTTATGACCCCACTTCCGGAATGGACAGAATCTTTCTCTTTCTCTTCTTGGCTTTAAAATGTGAATCACGCGGTAATGACATTACCACTGTGGAATGTTAGCTTCCCCGATCCACTGACAACTGAACCTTTTCCATTTACCAACGACATCGTCGGGCATGTTTTAGCAGCCCTACTCAAGAAGTAGAGATTCGGACTTCCCAACTCAGTGCGAGGCTAACTTGAGCTCGACCATGATTACCCGTTCGTATCCATCCTTCTTATGAATCAGTTCAGAACAAAAAAGGAAAAAGGACATATTTGGTCTTCCCAACTCAGCGCGAGGCTAACTTGAGCTCGACCATGATTACCCGTTCGTATTCTTACTTCCAATAAACCAGTTCAGAACCAAAAAGGAAACGAACTCACTCAGGAGACCTTTTAACTTTATTTCAATACAGTCAAAATAAAAGGAATAGACATCCGAAGCAGAAAAACAAGATTTTTTTTATATGCTTCTTCTATTTTCTTTCTTTATATATTGAACTTGCAACTTCACCAAAACATAAGCACACACTTGTTAACATCCATATATCAATTAATGTCTTTTGAGCGGGGAGCTATCTAAAAAACAACAACAAAAAACATCACTAGATGACCAGAGACTGGTCGCTGATCTCTCATATGGCCTAGCTCTAACAGCTCAATAGGTAAAAAAAAACGAGCTTGTAACACTGAATGCCTCGAAAAGTAAGTTAGGAACCCTCCATCATCACCAAGAATACCCTGAATTTACACCGGTCAGGATGAACAGTTTTATACTCAATGAGATTCCTTTCTTCGAACCTCTACTGAGACCTCAGGTGGAACTCATATACACGATACATGGCTAGAGATGCTGGTAAAAATGGTCGGTTCCTCCCTAACGAAAAACATGGACAATTCTGTCTCATCCTTCATATTCTGGTTTTCTCTTTTTTTGAAGTCAGAACGCTATAAGCACTTGACTGTATCCCTTTTTGTGAACACAGTTCTTATTTTGTGAACTTTTTGTCTTATTACTATTGCTTGAATATATATTGTTTACTTAGTATTATTTTGCCATGTACTTTTAATTTCTTTTCTTATTGTTTATTGAGAACTTTGTCTATCCCGCTTGTCAATTACACAACCATTGTCAATTACTCCACAAAAAGAATAAGAGAAGTCAACTCTAATGTAACACTCTGATTAAGGTAAATATCTTGCGGTTTCTTGTCTCTGGAGTACTTGCCTTTGTAAGAGAGTGTTTTTGTAGTGTTGCGCAAATTGCATAAGACTTCAATTTTTGCACAGACATTTGTAACATGCGCAAATTTAATTTGTTACAAATAGTCGCAATCGATTAACGATTCGGCTACAATAAATTGTACGTGGGTATAAAAGAGTATTTTATTGTCAAACTGTTTGTGCTCTTTGTAAGAAGAAAGAACAGAGAAAATTATGATGTAAAAGTTATTTGCGTACGTTCAAACAGAGACGTTCAAAGAAACTTGGACGTTCTGGTTCCATTTCGCAATGCATACTTATGGGAAGCAGGATTCAACAATAGAAAAAAAATGAAAAAAAAAAAAAAAGAAGAGAAACAATACTGAACTCGTCTTCACGTGGCCCCCGACTTAGTAAAAAACAAAATCCACGCATTGTCAAAAATCATATCTAGCTGATTCATTCATTTTATTGCTAACACATTCCTAATTGTTCTTGCAACTTCTAACTGTTGATATGTCATTAAATATAACGTACAATACATTAGTGAATTTAATGTAGTGACTTTATTTCATTAAGAACTGAACAGTATAGAAATTTTTCGACTCGACGTAATCCGTTGTATGCCTGCATTAATTTAGAGCAGCGGTTCTTAAACGACAGGGTGCGCCTCATATGTGCGGCGGAAGAGGATAGCAGGTGAGGCGGAATGATTGAAAGACAATCCAAAATTTAGAAACAGTTTCAAAAAATTCATATACCAAAAATAAATATGATTTCAAAATTTAAAATATTATTATGGATTACTTGTAATTGTGTGCATGAGTCTCAGTATAAATAGTTATAAATAATTATTGACTGATTTTATCATTGTGATATTTTTTTTTACATTATATCAAGTATTAGAATATAGTAACTAGGGTCCGCAATTTGGAGAAGAGAGTTATCCCCCTTTAATGGTCTCTCTGTTTTTTTATTTTTATTTTTAAATATACTTTTTATCACATAAGATTTGGTGAGGCGCGAACAAATTTTAATTCCGAAAATGCGGCCCAGCAAAAAAAAAAAAAACAAATTTGGGAACAACTGCTTTAGATTAATAGACGAAAACTTTTGAGTATCGCTGGTCCGAATAGCGAGGGTGAATTCGAAAAATACTTTTGAGTAAAGCATACACATTTTTTTTTTTTTTTTTTTTTTGAAGAACTTAAACATCGGTTACAACGTCCAGCCAGCTGCCGGAAATTAGTCACCTAAAAAGAATTCTGGGATTTGGGACAAAGGAACTTTGGCTCTGTTCAAAATATCCTGACCTGTTCCTCTGCCTCGAACCTTTTAAATACCAAGTTAAAATGAACACCATTTCCGCCACAGAAAATGACCTTGTTTTATAAACAAATAGACGTATATAATCACCATTGGTGACAACATCTTTCATTAATATAATTTCTCGTGTGAGCACGAGCAGGAAAAGGTAGCATCGAAAGTAGTAGCGATTGTAGGAATAGTCAAAAGAGTTTGTTGTAGTTAGTATTAATAGTACTTACTTTGAATTTTGTGTGTGTTGATGTTGGATTGGCCATAATTCATCTGGTCTTACTCCGTGGAATTACATCTAACGACGATTTTATTCCACATGACAAAAACGGTACTATTTTTTTTTAGAGCAGTCTTGTTTTTCATTCTCGCCATGTTTTATCTCCATTTATATCTGGCGTAATGATATATGTCACACAGGTTTGTAGACGGGAAGGAGAAATGTTAAAACGGGTGATAACGAACGCCTCCGTTCGTTCTCTCGTTTCGAACTTTTTCTTTTTCGTAAATATTTAATTCTTGTTGTAATTTAATTAATTTAGTTTTTTGCTAAATCATTATTCATCAACATTTAAAATTCTTATATTTTAAGGAAAAGAAGGAATGAAAAAAAAATAAATAAAGGGTAGACAAGAAGAAAACACAACAATGTCGGATGAAGAAAAGTCAAATATGCTAACAAAAAAGAAAACAACGTAGACTATATACAGACACAGTCGAGTAGTTATAGCATTCTAACTTCAAAAAAAGAGAAAACAAGAATATGGAGTATGAGACAGAATTGTCCATGTTCCTCGTTAGGGAGGAACCGGCCATTTTTACCAGCATCTCTAGCCATGTATCGTGTATATGAGTTCCATTTGAGGTCTCAGGTGAAATTTATACCAGTAGACGTTCGAAACATGGAGTCTCCTTGAGTATAAAACTGCTCATCCTGACCGGTGTAAATTCAGGGTATGCTCGGTGATGATGGATGGCTCCTAACTTAGTTTTCGAGGTATTCAGTGTTACAAGTTAGTCTTTTTTCCTGTTGAGCTGTTAGAGCTAGGCCATATGAGAGATCAGCGACCAGCCTCTGGTCATCTAGGGATGTTTGTTTAGATAGATCCCCGGTCAAATTGATATATGGATGTTAACAAGTTTGTGTATATTTTTAGTTGAAGGTGCCTGTTCAATATATAAACAAAGAAGATAGAAGAAGCATATAAAAACTTGTGTTTCTGCTTCGGATGTCTATTCCTTTTATTTTGACTGTATTGCAATAAAGTTAAAAAGTTTCATGAGTGCGTTCGTTTCCTTTTTGATTCTAAATTGATTTATGGGAAGTAAGAATACGAACGGGTAATCATGGTCGAGCTCAAGTTAACCTCGCGCAGAATTGGGAAGACCAAATATCTCCTTTTTTTTTGGCTCTGCACCGATTTATGGGAATTAAGGCTAAGAATGGGTAATCATGGCCCAGCTCAAATTAGCCTCAAGTTGAGTTGGATAGACCGAATATGTCCTTTTTTTTATTCGGTCGAGTTAGCTCGGACATTCATGAATCTATCAAGCCAAACATCACGGTCCTGTTTCAAGGTCAGAAGGTCATTAGGGCGGCATATCATATGGCTGGTCAATGTAGGTGGTTCCTGGGCGACCAACTCGTCTTGATCCGTGGTTTCAAGAGATGTTAAGCATAGCTCTCAGCATCCGAGTGTAGGTTCCATCCTGGTTAGACTCTAGGGTTTTAGTTAATGCCCAGGAAGTGGCATTATACATCATACATCGCTTCTATAGTGTCTCAAAAGAATCTCCGTTTGACTGGTAGATTTCCAGATTACATCCATTTTATTCAAAGCCGCCCAGATTTATAGTAAAAATACCAGCAATACATTTTTATAAAAATTATAAAGAAAATAAAAATGACTAACAATACATGTATGTAGTGAAATTACAAGCAATGCATTTTGATTAAAAAAATTATTACCAATAATTCAATTTTTATAGTAGAATAACCAACAATACATTTTATAACAAAATGACAATCAATACAACACTAAAAAGTATAAAAATGCATTTTTATAGTAAAATTACCAGCAATACATTTAAAAAATACCAATGTTGACCATGTTTGCCGTAGTCTCTGAATATGGAATCCAGTGAAGTCCGTAATGTCTTCAATATCAGAGATTGGCAGTGAAGATTCGGAGAAAGTAGCGGCTGTTAATTCTTTAAGTCTTCGATATCAGGTTGTCAGTGGAGATATTTTGGGAGAAAATACAAAATGGCTGCCTTTATACACGTCGGATTGAATATTTTAAGCTTTCTGATTGGTTAACCCTTCTCTTGGTGGACTATACAATGAGTCAGCTCATTTTGGCTAGCTCACTAGTACTAAAAGGTACCCCAAAATTCCAACAACCAATACATTTTATCATCTACAAACTATATATCTAAAACATGTACGTTTGCCCCGAAAGTAAAAAATTATGTGCAAAATATCTGTAGTTGAAGACATAAAAATTGATTATAAAATATTTAAATTTCGGCATTAAATAACCCATAGAGGTGTTGATATGCCAATAAACAAAATCAACCAACCAAGATATGTGAAGTATAGCTCTCAGCATCCGAGTTTAGATTCCATCATGCTTAGACTTTAGGATTTTTTGTTAATGTCCAGCCAGTAGCATCGTACTTTAACATCGCCTCTACAGTGGCTCGAAAGAAACCCCGCATGAACCATCTCTTAATATTACGTACAATATTTTTTATCACTTCTCATGAAAAGGCTGCAGCAGATGTCGTACCCTTAAAACCTAAACATCAGCAACACTTTCCTTGGGAATAAAGTAGCACTGAATAACAAATGTCTAATGTGGAAGAAAAGACCGCTAAAAGAAATTCAAATCCATTCCTTAAATCTATCCAAGACTTTAATGGAGCGCTTTCTAAACTCAAGAACTCTTATGAAAACCAACAAGCTGAATACATGCAGGAAAAAAAATCGACTTATCAACTCTTCTGCTGCCAACAAACAATCTGCCCTTACTTAGAAAATGTTAACGAGATCAGTGGCAGAAAATCAACAAACAAATTCAAGTTATAGGTCAATAGTCAGGTTGAAAGACTGAATAAATGGCAAGACAACCTTAAAAATCTCTTGGTAAATGTACCTGACATTTTAGTTACTAAGGTCGAGCAAATCATTGAACATCCTCTTGATATTAAACCTGGCAAGTTTACAGACGCAGAACTTGAAACGGTTTTTTAAAAAAGTACCATAATTTGCTTATGGTAATTATATTTACTTATCTGGGAAAAAACGACAGAAATGTGGCACTGAAACCCGAAGGGGTATTGAAATAGCAAAAGACGTCTTCCAACAGCTAAACGATGTATGAAGAAATGTAAATTTTCGTTAGAAACAAAGAAATAATGGCAACGGTTGCCGGACAGTCTCCTCACAGATGAAAAGGAGACTTGATTATAATCAACGAAAATTGTTTAATGAAAATGAAAGCAAAAAGGACGCTTATACTTAGAATAAAAAAGAGATGCTTAACATTTCTGGCAAAGACGAAAGAAAATTTGAAAAATTCGACACTCACATGATATACTAAAGGCGATATGGATACAGAGGAACAGCGAGTAACCTACCTAAGGAGATGGATGGCAGAACACGGATGAGGGGAAACACATTACTTAGAACTAGGATAGACAGGAAGTTGGGGAGTGTCATGATCATCCATGCCTCGGTGAGACACATATATAAAATAAGAAGAATGGTAATTGTGAAAGTAGGCGTTTCCTGTCAGGGAACTTTCGGCATTCATTGACTGGACAGTAAGCTTTAGTTGAAATTTATAAATTCTCTTTCTAAAAACACTTTTCAGGAAATTAGACTAGATTTAGTTTGATTTTGATTTTGTCGACTGCACAGTGCGGTCAGTTGGGTACCGTCTGTTAGAAAAACAGCACCATAACGAAATCCACTCCGCCAGAAATTTGGAAACGGCATGCTGTACTGCTTGGCATTCGCGGCAAAAGCTCCAATGCGAACATTCCAGAGTGTTTGGGTATCAATCTGAGGACAGTGCAAAGGAATTGGAAAGAGATGGTTGAGTCTAATGGGGTTTACGAATAAGTTTGGGGTGTGGCGACGTAATGCCTTCATTTATCATTCCACAGGGCTTCAGACTCAGCAAAGAGGCCTACATTACGTGACTTGAAGAGGTTGAGCTGCCATGGATCAAGAGTATGGTTGCTGGAAGACCCTATGCCTGGTAACAGGGCTATGCACCATGCAACACAAGGAAGAGAAAACAGTCATGACAGTCAGACAATTTCTACGACTACATCACACCTTTAGAGTTGGCCACCTAACTCTCCAGACTGCAACCCTCTTGATTATTATGTGCGTGGCGAAGTTGGCCGAGATACCAGCAAAACTCCTTGTAACACCAAAGATGGTCTGAAGGCAAGGATTATGACCGCATTCGCCAATTTAAACAAGGAAACCATCCAGAAGAGTTGCAGGAGATTCCGAAGTCGTCTTTTGGCCGTATTTGAAGCCAATGGCGATTTTATTGAATAAATGTACTCTTTAGTATTTCAAAATATTGTTGTGTAATTTTGGTAAATATATCTGTTAAAATGAGATGTCAGTGGTATTTTCATTTTTGCATCATTTAGACGACAATTTGCACACACACACACACACACACACACACACACACACACACACACACACACACACACACACACACACACACACACACACACACACACACACACACACACACACACACACACACACACACACACACACACACACACACACACACACACACACACACACACACACACACACACACACAGAGTTATGAAGCTTTTTTTTTTTTTTTTTTTACTGTTTAGGTCATCTGTGACGTCGAGCACTTTACTGTATAGTTAGGTGCATGCCTTTTGGGGTTTTTTCCTTTTTCCTTTTCTTGTTCAAGATTTTATTTTATTTTCTAAGATGTTAGGTCTTCTGGCAAGTCGTCTCTTGCCCAAACCAACATAATTGGTTTTTCCTTAGTATAAAGTTCGAATTTATTTTTATCTATTCAGATTAACTCTCAAATATTTAGATCGGGTTTGTTTATCGGGAAAAGAGAAATATTTTCTTTTATTTTTTTGCTCTTAGCATCGGTGCTGAAAGTTGAATCGACGAACCGAGTTCGAATTCAGTGCTCATCTGTTGCGTTCACTTTCTCACTAATATTATTGGTAAAGGTATGAGTATGTCCCCCGACACTTTCCATTGTGGATTAAATAGCTGGGCAACTAGTCTAAGAGAAGGAAAACTCTGAATTGCAAGCCGTAGAGAAAACAACGAGAAACATAATAAAGAAAAAGGAAACTGTGGAGAGTCATAATCACCTCCTCCCCGAAGGGACATAGCATTGTTATAGTTATATCTAGACAATTCAACTGTAAACTGATGAGACCTTCCCTCCAATCTAGTACTGTGCTTAAATTCATGAATTAAAGTATCATAGTGAAGTGTTCATCCGAGCAATTATCATGAATGTTTTTACAGAAAAGGCAAAGGGAAGCCACATTATTTATATCAAGAATTTCTAGATATGCAACAGGAGTACCGGACCATATGTAGCAGCAATATTCGAAGCATGGACGAATGGTAGATTTATATATATGCAAGACAGATTCTGGAGAGAAAAATGTTTAGCACGACACTGTGAACGAACCTAGCAGTGGATTCGATATAGTCTTACCACTTCATGTCAGCCGAGAATGTAAGCCCGACAAGGCGCAACGAATCACTCTCTTGGGGGTTAGTATCAGCCATGCTGTTGGTAGACAGGAAGAGGTATCTCAGGGGATATATGGTAAATACGAGCCCAAAGGACCAATGCTTGACATCGCATAAGATGGAGTTTTGGATAACTTCTTTTGCATGTACAGAACGCATTAACGGACTCATTGTTGCCGCAGTGTGGTAGGGTGTCGTGTGATTTGGTTTTCTCTTTGCCATTCATCCTATGCCGCCGAACCTCGTGAAAGTCTCAATGCTCAATCTCAGTGTGTCAGCCACCTGCTTCTGAATTTAATCTTAGAATGTTTAAACACCCGACTTTCGTCTTATTTCTTTTTTCTCCTAATGGACAACCCGCCCACCTCTTGCGTTTTACCAGGCAAAAGGCATGCGTTCTACCCAGAGACTAATTTGTTTCCGCTTTTTTTTTTCTTTCCGCTGTTTTCACTCGCTACCAACTCCGTTCACTTTTGTGTATTACTGTTAGCATTTCGCATATCTACGCCACCCCGACCGCGTCACCATCTTCTGAAAGCGCTTCCTTCAGTGGATTCAGTGTTTCTTTCTACCTTCTCTCACTTCGTTCTTCCTCTCAATTTATACTGCTTTTCTTGTTGTTCTTACGAGACTAGCACATGCCAAACCAGTGCCACAGTCAACTGTTTACTGACCTCTGACCCCAAAATATCTGTAGCCAAAGACCTTTTGTATCAGTCAAGCTGACATGCAAAAAAAAAGAAAAAAAAAAAAAGAGAGAAATATTTAGACATATAGAAATATAAATTTATAATTTCTAACTTTCTTTTCTATTTACATTATTCGGACTACTGTCCTCATCTTTGTCGTTTCGGCCTTCTTCAGGTGGTTGGAATGTCGAAATGAACTCTTTATTTTGTTCAACGGGGTAGACTGTTCTAATGGATGTCGGTTAGACCTCTCCAAGTTCTCCACTGCCTTAACCAAGTATTGAACTCACACTCTTTTGGTCCTGTCAGTGAATCTAGCCAATGCCTTTATCCACTGTGCCATGTCTCCTTGAAGACATCTGTGCATAAATTTCTGGGTATTATAAATCTAATGTCTTCAGCAACCATTTTTACCAGTGCTCATATTGCAATTTTTGTTGTTTTCATTAAATGTTTTACCAGAGCTCATATTGCAATTTTTGTTGTTTTCATTAAATGTTTTACCAGAGCTCATATTGCAATTTTTGTTGTTATTATTGGCACGTGGAACTAGAACAGTCTACCCCGGTGAGCTAAATAAAGAGTTTACTTCGACATTCCAACCACCTGAAGAAGACCGGAGCGTACAACGGTGTAATAAATATGGCGACAAAGATGGGAACAATAGTCCGAATAATGTAAATAGTGTACATAATAACTCATTTCTTTTCTATATTTTTCATATCTTTGGCCATTTGTGACCAAAGATGAGCTGTAAGTCCTAACCACTGGAGATTTAAACCAGCACTTCCCCATTGCACTATTCAATTGTACTGACACTTGCAGCAATATGCTAGTAAATCTAAGCATTTTTGCATTTCCAGATCCAAATACAGTGCCTTATCACTTTTTTTGGTGGGTGGGAGGACCTCTTTGGTTAACCATGTTTCAAGTCATCAGCCAATTATGTGCCATGCGTGATACAGGCTTAGGCGATTATGTATCTTTCGATACATGACTGACGAGGCAGATTTTTTTCCCGCAGTATGTTCCCATTTCTTTCTGCAGTAGACCAGTTGCCATCCAAGACTATAGAACCCGGTCTGTCCTGCTATTTACCCATAGCTTGGGGGGGGGATTATACCTTTCCCAAGGGTATTAGCACGTAAGTAATGGATTCAACTGGAATCGGAGAGGCATTACTCCACCGTGCCTCTCAAGTCGTACAACTGGCTTATTGCGGCTTGGTCAGACTATTTAAGCCATAGTTGGAGTTTTGAATTCAGAGTTGTCTTTCCCCTAGATGAGTTGCCATCCAAGGCTTTAGAGCCCATTCTGTTCTGCTATTTACACATATCTGGAGGTGAGAAGAACAGATGGATTCATGCCTCAGTGGCATTTGTGCTAAAAGAATGTAACGAATTCGAACACGTCCCTCCGATTTCTCAATCCTAGCCGTTAGCCATTACTCCACCTTGCATTTACCTACGTAAATATAAGCTCGTTCTTCCGCAATTAAAAACGGTGTACCATGTTATATCCATGTGGGAGGATATCTAAAGATATAACTCTTCCATTAAGCTTCTTTTTTTTCAGTTTTTCTATGCACTGCATTTCCATTTAGAATTTTGTTCAAATTAAGAGATGTAACCGTAATCTCTATTTTCTTCTCTCGCACTTCTCGCTTGTTGAATTCTCTTCCGGATTCTTGCTTTCTTGTCGACTACGATATTCTTCTTCAAATTTAAATGCATCATCAATCGTCATCTTTCTCCCTAAGTCCTGGTCTTTTATAGAGTACCCAATAATGATGGGACACATTTAAAATGCAAATATCTCGGAATATCAAAATGACAGAGTACCAAATATATTTATTACATAAATGATATAAAAGAGTTCAATTGCACCTCTTGGCTTTTCTTAAACTCATATAACATCACGCAGTAAACCCCCTACCTTGAGTGGCACTTAGGCCTTGTTTTAGGTGAACATTAGCATATTAAAAAAATGATGGGACGCAACTTAAATGAAAGTATTTTGGATTATAAAAATGACAGAGTACCAAATATACTTATTACAAAACTGATATACAAGAGTTCAACATATTTCTAAGATTTTGCTATTTCCTACAGGTATAGGATATCTCTTCTCCTGACGGTGGACTCTCATAATGGCGTGGATTTCAAAAGAAATTGCATTCTTGCATGTTCCTTTTGTGATGATGACCACCCCAGGGATGTAATAGTCAAATCTTAGATAATATTTTGAACTCTGGCATATCAGTTTTATAATTCTATATATGGAACACTATGTCATTTTTATAATCCAAGATAGTTGCATTTAAAATGTGTGCCATCGTTATGGGACAATCTTGTATTATCCACTCACACCTCAACGCTTTCTCAGTTTTTTTTTTTCATTCTCTGTAACACTTGGCGTCTTATAGGCCATATCACCTTACCTGCGGTGAAATGTTTAAAAAACTCATATCACATGTTGCTTTGTAATAATTTTAGATTTTCTTGTCTACTCCCTTCAAATACCTTTACCACTTTTTGGAAGCTCGCTTTACAATTTAATTTAAGAAAGATAAAAATGGCATCACAAAAAGAACATGCAAGAATGCAATTTCTTTTGAAATCCACGCCATTATGAGAGTCCACCGTCAGGAGAAGAGATATCATATACCTGTAGGAAATAGCAAAATCTTAGAAATATGTTGAACTCTTGTATATCAGTTATGTAATAAATATATTTGGTACTCTATGTCATTTTTATAATCCAAAATACTTTCATTTAAATTGCGTTCCATTTTTTAAAAATATACTAATGTTCACCTAAAACAAGGCCTAAGTGCCACTCAAGGTAGGGGTTTACTGCGTGATGTTATATGAGTTTAAGAAAAGGCAAGAGTTGCAATTGAACTCTTGTATATCAGTTATGTAATAAATATATTTGGTACTCTATGTCATTTTTATAATCCAAAATACTTTCATTTAAATTGCGTCCCATTTTTTTAAAATATACTAATGTTCACCATAACAAGGCCTAAGTGCCACTCAAGGTAGGGGGTTACTGTGTAGTGTTATATGAGTGTAAGAAAAGGCAATAGGTGCAGTTCATGAGGTCATGTAAGAAAGATAACAGTCCTAGACTTGAAGTAATCAGGAAAACATCCTGTTGGGATTCTGTTTCACAAAACAGAAGCTGTCCGAGTGAAACACGACGGGAACGGGGATGATTCACCCTATTGTATGTGGAATGGTGAGTTTCAGCCTCAAAGGTCAGCGCTGGTGAAAGCAAGGAATGTAGCTCATGAGAACATTTGACATGAAAATAGAGATGGAGTAGCTTGCGACGTTTCGGAAATCGGTAAATTGGAAAATAATTAATCACCCACAAGGCTGCGTAGACGCTTTTGTATTCTATCAATTTTACACGTTGATAGAAAATGAGTAAAGGGAAGAAGCAGTTGTCTTTATTTTATATGAGAAAATTTTTACAGTATACCCGGACCTCAATATTACGCTTCTATATCTGCTTTCATAGGTCTGTCTGTTTTGGCTGATGTGGAAGGTTTAAAATCGTACAGGAAATTTAAGTGCTAAGTTCCACGTATCCCTTTCTTAGATCTATATAAACCCAATAGAAACTTTTTAAAATTAAAGTCATAACATTTTAACAATAACTACAACACTGTCACTCAAATCGAATGCCAGATTATTTTGGGGGTCTGCGAAAGTTCAACTATTGTACTGGAAATTGTCAAGAAAGGTTATAAGAACCGGGAGAGCTCTTATTTTTACAAGAAAACACTTACAGCGCATTAGTCATTCATAGTAATGATTCTGATTATAATATCGATTTAAAAATGCCGTTTAATGAAAAGAAAAAAGTAATTTACTAAGGCGAAAATATATTTGATCGAAGTAGCTAAGTGGGTTTGGCTATTGTAACCAAGTAGTACACGGTAGCAGTAATCGACCGGTACTCGTCGTAGTCGCAGGTAATAGGTGTAGACCAATAGGATAACCAATGACGTAGTCCAATGGGCGTCGTCATAGACTTAAACTCTGTCGTACCTACACGTCCGTCTGTATTTATGACGGACACCAGCCAATCATATTTCAGTGAGGAGGAACTCAGGTGTATGCATATTCCATTATATCAAGTTTTTTTTAAATATATTTTCGAGGTGTTATAAAATAACAG
The DNA here is from genome assembly GCA_963932145.1 of Acanthosepion lycidas. Lineage (NCBI taxonomy): Eukaryota > Metazoa > Mollusca > Cephalopoda > Sepiida > Sepiidae > Acanthosepion > Acanthosepion lycidas. The sequence goes on along the minus strand of OZ010584.1, from coordinate 29,482,768 downwards.
CGAAAAAACTTCCGTCTACCATTCCTTCGTTCATCAGATATTGCCGCTAGATCTTGTCTGCTGCTTCTACTATTTGGCAATCAACTCGTAGGAACTTTAATGAACATGCGTTAACAGAATTTTCCCAGAAGACATACTCAGTCGGTGGTGAGATGTTTTGTGGGCCTATGTATTGTGTGACATTCGCATTCACAAAGAAAATCGAAGTAGGTTTGTGTAGCATTTTTTTGGCATTCTATAGTAACTGCACATGCCCTTAAAAAAACCTTTCAATTACAGTCTGGATTGACTAAATGGCACCTCAATGTCAAAGACCATCGAAGTCCTGCTTATCGATCCACAGCAATGTTGACCACGCTATTCGCATCTCTGAGAACTGTATATCGCGATGTGTTTTCCTCAGTGACTTGTAGATAGCCGAAAGAGTTCTCAGTGGTCAGTATAAGAGATGCAGGGATCACATCAGGACCGTCCTGTAGACCTATAATACCTTCTCTAGATAATTAGAAATGGTGGCTGGTGGTTGGGTTAGTGATGTGTCGACATTGACGCTGTTCAAATCAAGTTGATCCAGCAGCTGTAGATTGTCTCGAACATACCGTTCCAATAAAGTTCAACTGTTCAGGCAAAGATGGTGTGGCAGGTGTCTGCACACACCCACAGAACAATTTCCCTCTTTTATGTCAGAACACAGCATTCCTTTCTCAAATTGTGTAAAATGTTGTGTTTTCGAGTTTGGAATGAGAGATAATTAGTGACAACGAGGCTGGCAAGCTCAAATGTTCCAATATAAAAAAAGAAAGAAACCAAGACAACGATCAGAAAGTCGATAGCTATGAACTATCTCCAGTTTTTATCAGATAAAACATTGTCAGCTGTTATTATTCCTTTAGTCTAGTATTTACTTTCATCTTATTTTTAATATTGATGATAGTGATTAAACTTTGTCTGAGTACATCACAAATTCATATGGAAGTAGAAAGATTATGTTGGGTTACTATTACAAGTGGAGAGAAGCTTCTTTTACCCCGGTCCAAACACCGACGAGTGGCGCCAGTGAAAATACAAAGCTCTTTTCATTATACGCGGAACTCCTTCCGTCGCTGCCTGCTTACATTTGTATAAAAAACACATTCCGAGATTTAAAGGTTTTCGCAATTCGTTGTCAGACGCGGGTCCCTTTTTACCGCTTTTCTGACCCCACTGTAACCAGGAGTGAATCAACTTTGGTCATTTTCCGACTAAGAGGATCTACGAAATGTCAATGATCCACTCTCTAGATAGTAACCTTTAACCCCATTAATGTCTGTTTTTTCCCCACTAATAAGAAAGACAGATAGTATGAGGGAGAAAGAGAAAGAGATAGAGAGAGATAGAGAGAGAGGGGGGTAGAGGTGTACAAATACCTGGTTTTCAAAATAATAATTTATTTTTTATTAATATTCTCAATTACTTACTTTTAGTTTAAATTATCGCAGAAAAGCATTTTTTAACACGAACGTGTGTGTTTTTTATGGTGGTGTTAATACATTTATTTATATATTGATATTAGGTTGGTGCAAAAATAATGTCGGTTTTTGACGTTAAAAAATACGTCAAAAACCGACATTATTTTTGCACCAACCTAATAACTTGACGCTTGGCATTTTCAACTAAATGGCACAAACTACAAAAATCACTTGTCGAATGCAAGGTGAAAAACTTTTTTTTTTTATAAAATTTAATAACAATATCATTTGACCGCTACAAATTAACAGAAAATTTTAAAAGATTTAAGAAAATATAAATTATTCTAATGAAAATAAAAAGCAATGAAAGCAATCCTTGTAAAAATCATTATTCAACGAAAATATTTTTGTCATATCTTATTCATAAAAGCAATAAAAAATACTTTTCATATTAAATAATGCCTTAGTTTATTGCATTTGTTACATTACAATTCAGAGCAGATTTTCTGTAATTGTTCGACAAAAAAAAATTAATGATTTAAATTCTCTAAGTACTTCTACTTATAACTAATATAAACATCATTTCTCGAAATTTCATAAAATTAAGCAAATGTGGCGTAACAGATGTAAAAATAAAACGTTTTTTTCAAAATTTTCCCGAAATGTGTGAATAAATCTTGAAAGTTTCATTAAAATCCGACAGTTATTTCATTTTTGCAGGAATTTAAAATCAATGCGTTTTTTCATCACAAAAAGACGCTAACATTTCGCATACTAATTTATGGTCAGTTACTGACCACCACAAGAAATGTTAACAAAATATTTGAATTTAATAGTTAAAATATCCTTTCCTCTTAATAATAACATAAGGATTTTGACGTTCATACTTTGTTTTATTAAGTTTTTTCCTCATGTATACTCATTTTTAGCGAATGTTTGGAGGTACCTATATATATATATATATATATATATATATATATATATATATATATATATATATATATATATACTAGCAGCATGGCCCGGCGTTGCCTGTGCTTGATTCACAAATCGTATGACACATACAGCAATCGCTATCACTTGACTTAAAATATTTTTGCCCTTCCTTGCCTTTAAAGGAGTGCCCTTCGCCGTGCTGATGTTGCTACATGCCTTACTTCTTGCCTATCTCACACTGCGAATTTTTTCTAAGCTCTATACTAAACATTAAATCTGTTACGAAAAAAGAACTAAACAAAATGAACACAAAACGATCAGCTTTAAAAAAGGACTCGTAACTGGAAAAACCGAATGAAAAAAGAATGTTAACAACAAATAATTTTCACACCCAACCCAGTTGTGCGGAATCAGAATCAACATTGAGTTTAAGCAAGCGAATGAGACAATTGGATTAAAGTGGCATGCAGATTTAAATTTTTCCCACTTGTGACGAATGCAGCTACTGATTTTTTTTGCATGCTAGTTAACATTCATGTCAGTCAGCTGTTGGCTCTCACGCTGGCCAATAGAATCTTCTTGCCTATTCGTAGCAGCCAGCTATAGGCTCTCACTCTGGCCAGTAGAAAATGGCCGCAAACTACATGAAAACTGCCGCAGAAACATGAAAAAATCGATTATTTCCACTATCGATGGGAGTTAGGAAATGCAAAGTTGGTGTTGGCCTTCCCGCTAACTTGGAGCATGTGCATGTAAATTTTGGTGAAAATCCGTCGAAAATTGCCGCCGTGCATTCGTTGCACACACACGCACACACACATCCTGCCTTATATATATATATATATATATATATATATATATATATATATATATATATATATATATAGTTTGTTTGCGTGTGATTGTCACTTTGACCACATTCTCGAGAGCGACTCTGACCCTTATTAATATGCCTACTACCCTCCCAATTTCCGGTTTCCGAAGTTAGTAAGAAGAGAAGGATTTGCTCCTCAGGGGTTGGGATGAAATGTAGGCGAACAAAAACAGAGAAAGGAAAGAAATTTATTTTCTCTTTTTTATGTTTATTTTTTGTGGGGAGGGGGTAGGATGACATCAGTTAAAAAAATAAAATGTCAAAGTTAAATCGCCATGACAAACATTTGCCTCTTTCTCTTTCTCTCTCTCCCACACACACACAAACTCGCACACTCACACGTGACCGTCAGCTATGACACGGTCCGGACTATTCATTTGGCTGAGGGAAATACCGAAATTCTGTGTCTTAATTACTGAAAGTTAAGCACAGTTCTACCCAGTAGCTTTCAGATTGGTGGCTAATGGTCGACTTCAGCTGCTACAACTGAAAAATAAGTAAATGGAAAATAATAAATAAATAAATAATAATAATAATAATAATAATAATAAACCAAATGGTTGACGTAAATTTTTCAATATTTTTCGACACTTAGAGAAAAAGACTATTTAAGAAAAGAAATACAAAAGAAAAGACAACGTTTGACAATGTTCAATAATATTTCGGCAGTATGTCTGTCAACTTCAAAAAAATTTTTTAGACGTATAAAAATATAAAAGGAATTCAGAAAAAATTATAAGTCTTCGTACAAACGTCGTTTGTTTTGAGAAAAACGGACGTACTAGTAATCAACGCGCCAAAACGAATGAAACGCCGCCAGTGTGAAAGCATACAACTGAAACGTGCTTAATATGATGGTGCTCTTGATTATCTTGGAATTTTCCGTTAATTGATTAGTTACTAAGATAAATTAATCAAACAGTATAAATCTTATAGAACTGCCAGTCTATTCATTCCCTCGGGGTATAAAGTTAGTAGTTTGCATACGTAACTATTCACATGCGGCCGCAAGGTCGGTAGATTCTGAATATTTTTTCAAAATATGCACCTTAAGATGCTTCTCGAAATTACAGTCGTTTGCAATAAAATATTCCGCAAGATCTGTTGATGCCAAATTGTTGTGTTTGACATCATACCTGTGGTCATTGAATCTTTTAATTCTTCCGTTGTCCAACCCACATAAATCAAGTCATGTTTGGTACATTGGGCGGTGATATATTAAATGGAAATCAGTACAATTGCCACCTTCAGAAGGGATCCTAATATTTCTCTTTGAATTTGTGATAGAACGGACATGACTCATTTTGTTGCACAACGAACAGGGTTTTCCTCCTTTCATGAATGTTTTCTGGAGTACAAACGATTTGAAACATCAACGCTTGCATTTTTTAAAATTTGTCCGATGTGTTTATTTTATTTGAAAGAAACGATAAGCGGGTTGGAAAACTTCTTTAAAACGCGGATATTTTTGCGCAATATGTTCATAGCTGTCGTGTAGTATTTTCGAGATTCCAGCAAAATTTCGATTCCAGTTGATGACTATTGAGATTTGGTCAGAATTTTGATTGTGCTTTTCGGCCTGAAGATTACGTTAAAACCTGAAACAGACTGTCGCCGCTTGGTGTTGATCTCAGTGTCCACTTTTATACTTTATATTTACATACGCTCTGATATCAAGTACTTTTACCCATCAATATAGCGTGGCATTTCTGGATTGAGTAATCGAGGAGCTGAGTTCGAATTCCAGTTGAGTTCATTACATTCCCTTACATAATAATGCTCTTGGAAAAGGTATGACTTCTCCTCCCAGTTATGGTCAAATATCGGGACAGATTGGGTTCTATAACCTTGGGAAGCAACCGGGAAACTCTGAATTAAAAACTGTATGTAGCCCTAGCGAAGCACATACTATGCCGCTAAGGACAGGATCGTTGATGCACTACGACTGTATTTTTATCATATATATATATATATATATATATATATATATATATATATATATATATATATATATATATATATATATATATATATATATATATATATATATTCTTTCATGATCTATCAAATTTCTTCTAAGACCTGCATTTGTTTTGTCAATAAACAGGTAAATGCAACAAACTGGTTCAGTGTTATCCCTGGATGGAACGCCGTTGATAGAATGATAGCTTTTCAAGCCAGCATATAATTTGGCAAACAGAGAGCATGTTGGTTTTTGCTGCTGGTTAGTTTTAGACAATCTCACATATCCCTTCGTATGGGTAACACGAGAGAATCACAGACAGATATATCTTCGAGCAAATTCTCGGTCAAAAATGACCCTCATAATTCTGGCGTCTCTTATAATGTTTTGGTGCCTCGGACAAGAGACCTGACAATTTTCTATTTCGTCGTGAACAAGATCCCGCCACTTTGATCTGTTTGGTTGTTGCTGATTGTTTTTGTTTAGCGGCATATCAACGCATCTATTTAAGTACCCCACGGTGGTGTAATGGTTAGCAAGCTTGTCTCGCTAGAACAATTACAACTAAATATTGAGATCGATTCTCACTGGGTGCCCCTCTACTTTCGGCCTTGTGCCAAATCTAAGCTACGCTTGGTAAATCACTATAAACACATCTATTGTTTATTTAACGCCGAACTCTAAATAAGTATGTTTTTTTAGATATATAGGTTGTACCTAATAAAATATATTGATGGCAATTTTACTATAAAAATGTATTTCCATATTTTAATGCTGTATTGATTGGCATTTTGCTATAAGAACATATTACTATTGGTCATATATAAATATATTGCTGGTATTTTTATACTTTCTTAGTGATTACCTATCAAAAATCAAAACGCTATTTGCCCATAGCTGGGTCCCTAACAGTTGCTACCACCTCGGGTCAGGGTGAACCTGGGAACAACAGCAATTAAGAGGTGGTTCCACGCTCCTCAATACCTTCAATATCCCAACCAGAGGAATTGCTATCGGATGTAGTTTGTCGTCATACCCAGAACTGATCTGTTCGAAACTAAATAAATGAATTTTTCAGAATTTAGTTCTAATAACTACATATTATATGGTATACTGTCTTCATATCGCTTTTTCGACTTATAAGTTGCTTTTAATAATAATATTCACCCTGTACAAGGTCCAACTGTCAAGTGAAATAGAGAATGTTCTGTTTGTATTTTTAGGCTAAAAATAACTACTGATAACATTCTTGGAACATCCTAGAATATTTCACTTGAATAATCTAGAGTATTAAAGCAATTTAAAAGTTTTAAAACCTGAATTTTGCATTGTACGAATACTTTTTTCACCCATTAAAACGGATAAAATGGAATTTATTTCTATTAAATCAAATTTTTTCTGTTTTCCTTGCATATTTCATTATTATGTATAGTTAATTATATGAAAGGTATGTTTATTCATCAGTTGGTAATACAATAAATTAAAAATGTGTGTGTGTTTGAATGTCTGTTTCCCTTCACTATACCGGGTGCAATTGCAAAATTGTTCAAATCGTGTAACAGCAAAATTGTTCAGTTGTTAGATTAAGTTCTGAACCGTTGTATCTTAGAAATTATTAACGATATCTTACTGGAATTCTCAGAGTTTTTGGGAGGGCTTGGGGGATCTACTTCGAGTAATTAGAATGTATAATTACTCTCTGTTCTGGAGTAACAAGGTGCTTCACAGGTTTCACGTACGATTTCCTTTTCAAGTCTTTTTTTCACTGTTCTTTGGACTGTTATAGATAAAACTCCTCTCTCACATGCCAAGCGTCTGATGGATTGAGTTGAATATTTTCTAATTGATCACTTTAGCTCTAAGTTGAAATGATGAGCCCTCTTGCTGTTGTGACCTCCAAATCCATTTTTCCTTTCTAATGTTCTCTTTTTATTTAAACTTATTCACTGTTATCTGCATCGCTCTTGAATGGATTTTGAAGATGGAAGCCAGAGTATTAATATTGGTACCATTACTGAAGGCCTGAATGATCTTTTTCCTCTCACCATTGCTAATTTGGAAAGATAGTAGGACTGACACAAAACGATTTTACCATGTTCTCATTCTAGATGAATAACTCAAAGAGTTTTTCAATGATTCTTACGACAAATGTTGACAAGATGGCTAATCGTCTTATCTGAAAAAATGGAAAAAAAGAAACTCAATTTAGTGTTTTTTTTAGATATTAAACATTTGTGGGATGGACAATTATGCTGTTACACCATTTGGACAATTTAGCTGTTACAACCGGTATTTGTGTGTGTGTGTGTATATATATATATATATATATATATATATATATATATATATATATGGTATATGGAGAAATATGATAGATAAATTCACTATATGACAATAATGGTGGGCATTTGAATAAGATAATGAAAAACAATTCTTTGTAGCGCGTTTCGTCTTTCAAAAGAACTTCATCAAAGTAAGATAATTTTCTTGTTGAGGTAAGTATATAAATGTAGGGGGAGGGCGTGAAAATATGAATTAAAACATCACTTATGATCATACATCCAGAGAAACGTTGAAGTTGTAGGCACGCTTAGCATTAAATTACAATTTTCTGGTGCACTGACCTCTGAGTATTCCATAGTAAATGTGCACCCAGGTTCATAACACATTTCAACTTTCATCATAAACCTTTCTGCTATCACAATGTGGAATATTTAAAAGCAACAGCGATAAAAATAGAAACAAAAGTGTTGGGAAGTTGAATGAAATCGGCTCAGCTGTCCGTCTAGACACACCGGACACTAAAGATTTGAAATCTAAAGTTTAGCGTCCCTACATATTTAGCATTTTCTCTCGATACATAGTTTGTTTTTTTAAAATATTATTTTTCTCCGAGTACTTTCGTTAATAAAGTTAATTAAAAAATCTGATAGACAGAACTTATCGATATTTTTCTGATAGACAGAACTTGTCGATATTTTTCATCTAAGCATGTATTTAAATTATATGACGCTGCTGTAAACATGCAAACGAAACTCAATCAGTGACAATCTTTTACTAATATTGATTCTATTAGGTTGGTGCAAAAATAATGACGTAATAATGTCGTTTTTTGACGTTAAAAATACGTCAAAAAACGACATTATTACGTCATTATTTTTGCACCAACCTAATACTAATGTTCTTTAATATCGAGCACTTTATTGCAAAGACTACTTACCTTAAATGTCTTTTTTCTCAATACCCCAATGACTGTCAGCATTTTTGGCTTCGTACTGCTATCTTTGAAATCGCTATACAGGGGTAGAATCTCCGACTGACGCCAATTCAGCCGGGTTTCGCTCCTAGCTAGAGGCAACCGGACGTCTAGCCACCCTGTGAGCTGTGATGACAATATATATGCTCCTGAAGAATTGAGCTCTCTCTGGAGGAAGTATGAGTTTGTAAACAGTGGCGGTTACTGCTAATAATGTAAGACTCTTCGGTAAAAACGAATCGAGTTCTCTCAGTCACTGTGTGTTTATTTAAAAATAAATACGCTTAAATCCACCTTTATCCCTGCCGTACGCCAAAGACTAAGCAGTAGAATATTCGATTGACGCCAATTGAGCCGGGTTTGATCTTAGCTAGAGGCAATTGTACGTCTAGCTACACTGATGAGCTGTGATACAGCGGAGCAGTCTGACTGTGGATGACAATATATATATATATATATATATATATATATATAGATAGATAGATAGATAGATAGATAGATATAGATATAGATATGAAGACAAAAGGAAAACTTTGCCGACACGTTTCTTTTTCTGTGGGATTTTCAAAAGGCAATATTCATATGGTGGTTTTACAGATCTATACCATATCTGAATCTCTCTCTCTCTCTCTCTCTCTCTCTCTCTCGATATATATATATATATATATATATATATATATATATATATATATATATATATGTGTGTGTGTGTGTGTGTGTGTTCAGTTCACCCTGTCATCTTTTTGATTTTATTCATCATAATTTTTGGTAGCATCATCCCACTTAATATTAGGCTCCTCGGTAATTTTGCACCGGATATTAACCAGATACTACACTTTGATCCTATTTCTATATAGAAATGCTTAATGGTCGTACAAGTATAATAATGTTATTTTTTACTACTTTCAGATCGAAGGCGATAATGTTTCCCTACGTATTTTTTTAAATTTTCTGTTGTTCGACTTCTTATAGATGAAACTGTTTTTCTGCGGCCTTTTCACGCTTTTTAATTCAAGCTACCATTCAAGGATAGACAGCCCAGTCTACGTTACTATTTAACCCAAGGCTGGGACGTGGAGAAGAGATGGATGTATACTTCTCGAAAGCATTGGTGTGCGAAAATGAGTGCAACATACTAGTCTGGTATTTGAACTCGGCTCACCCGTTCCACTTTGCGTGGGAATAACAGTCACGCTAGCTTCACATAAGATTTAGAGTAGAGATAATAATATATGAAGGCGGGAAAGCCGAGTTTGTATGATTTGAAAGCATGAAGGAAGATTTCGACGTATGATGAGTAAGTTGCCACCCGGGGTCCACATGTAGAGAATTTGGCGTTCTGAAAATCAGGCGTAATTTTAAGAGAAAATAAAGTTCATTAAAATATTATCTCGTTTCATTCTCACTTGTTCACCCACATACTCTCAGGCCTAACCACATACTTAAACAATGTTTAAGTACAATGTCTCTAGAATTTTTGCAACCTTTCGTAGAATGTAACGTTTTCAGAAATTTAAACCATTGTCGATTATTACTCAGGAAGATCACACGTGTAGAAACGGCAAGCGTTAATTATCATTTTTTCTCTTATCTTAAAAAATATCTTTGTATTTTTAAATGAATAATTTACAAACAAATCCCATCCGTTATCGTGAATTAATCCCTATGTCATTAGTGAAAATAGTATAACAAGACAACAATTTTTTAATTGTAAAAAATATTTTCTCCAACGAAAAATTTCTAAGGCAAATGCATACACGTATGGTCTTCTGTAGGGAAAAAGGCGGACGCATTATAACGAAAAATTACCTTGAATTTTTTTTAGCTCTTGCATGTGTTTGTTTAGCGGCATATCAACTCCTTATGGGTCATTTAATACATTACACAATTTCTTTTAAAAACCGTATTGCTAGTAATTTTTTTATTTACTATGAAAATATTTTGCTGGTATTTTTACTATCATTTTTTTTATAATTTCATCGTGTTTTGACCCCAGTTCTGTGGGTTTAATTATTTGCCTATAGTTGGGACCCGAACAGGTCAGGGTGAACAATAGCAATTAAGGGATGCTTCCACCCACTCAAAACCTTCCCTTGCGTAGTTTATCGTCATGCCTACGACATTTTTTTTAGTAGTACGGTCCGCCTTATGATGAAACATATCTCACGCGATCCACTTCCAGAAAAAGATTTTCCATGTCTGATTTATACTAACAAATCACGACAGTGTTGGGATCAGCAAGAATACAAAGAGAGTTGCTGAAAAATTTACGGCTATTTGCTGTCATACGAGCCATTGGGACAACTATCGGACACCTGTTGTAAATATGCAATTCATTGCAACGACATAGACACTGATGGCACAATAGTTTAAATAACACCCACGCTACCTGCACTAAGTCGTGGTATGTCAAGTAGTCTTTAACATGGTCAATTGCTTTATGGGACTTTGTTATTAACAGACGGTCATTGTAGACAACTAAATACATCTACGTCTTTGGTTAAAAGGTAGACATGCCAGTTGATTAAGTAACTGTTAAAACAATATATACTGTATTTTAAATATATATTCATCAAATAATTTATTTCTTTTTAATCGTATTTGATTATTTTCTTGATGCTTGTTCGCATCTAAAAGTAGTAATAGTTATAATAGTACTAAATTGTTCGTATTTCTTCGTGAATAATTGTCAAATATTGACTCAGGTTTCTTTCATGTTTGTTACATTGCTTGTTTACAACTGATATGAATAAGACGTAATAGCCTGAAGCCTCTAATTTCTCAAATGAAGCATTGTTATTATTATTCATTTTTACTAATAGTTTTTATAATCGTTTCACCCCAAGCAATAATGCCAATAGAACGCGGTAGGGGTGGTACAGGGCACAGGAAGTGAAAAAGAATGAGAGAGAGTGAAAGTGAAAGTGAAAGTGAATGAGAAGGCAGCGAATTGGTGGACGGTGGGGGAGGGAACTGAGGAAAGAACAAAAAAAAGGAACAGGTTCAAGAAGATTGACGTTGCATTTAAATTTTTGAAGATTGTAGTTATCAGGGAAACGAGAAATGGGAAGTGAGTTCCACAGGTGAGAAAAGAAACTATTATAATAGAAGTGACGGTTGCATGATGCTAGTTCAACAGTAAAATGGTGAGACCTAGTTGCCAATCGAGTAACACGCTTAAATTCATGTATTCGGGGCAACCAGGGGAAAAGCTCATCAGCAGTTGCTATGAAAATATTTGTAAAAAAGACAGAAGGAAGATACATCACGCCGGTAAGAAAGTGATTGAAGTCGAGATGCCGATAACATTACAATCTCTTCACTGGCTTTTGTCAAGAATCTTAAGATGTACTTCAAATTAATTTTATTTCATTCCGCCTTCACATCTTCTAGTTTTTTTTTTATACAAACCTCTGTCATTATTACTCATTTTTGACTAGCCTTTTTTTTATTTCTTTTCTATTTTATACCTCACAGCATTAAAACTTAATGGTCGTAAGTTGTCCGAATTTCTTTATGAATAACTGTCAACTATTAACTAAAATTTAATTCAAGTTCCTTCTGTTGTTTGTTTACAATCAAGTATAATAAGACGTAATAGCCTAACTTTTTTCTAATTACTCAGATGGAGCATTGTCATTGTTATTCATTTTGACTAGTCTTTCTTTCATCTTATTTATTTTACTGGTTTACATATTGCAGTGAAAACTAACACAAAAAACAGAAAAGTTTTACATTGTCCGAAATTCTTATGCAAAACTCTGTCGTTATTATTAATTGTTAACAAGTATTTTCCGTTTTATTTCTTTTACTAAATTACACGTCATAAACACTTAGTCTTAAGTTTTCCGAATTTCTAAGATGAATCTGTGTCATTATTATTAATTTTTGACTAGTCATTATCTAATCTTTTATCATTTCAAAAAACTCAAAAACTATTATAGGCGTAAAAGTTTATTGAAAATGTTCGGAATTCTCCAGCATTTTATACAGGTACCTCCAAAAAAAAAGCGATACCGAAGTTTTAAAAGACATTTTAAAAATGAAAAATCTTTATTGAAGCTTTTATTTTTTATTCATTTCCAAGATAATAGATTAAATTTAATATAAAAATATAATATTTTCCTGTACTTCAATCCGAATTTAAATTGATTGGAATGTTTTTTCTGATTAGAGTAAAATGGAAAAAATCGTCCATTTGAATAAATCTGTCAACACAACATAATTCTCTTTATTAAAAAATCTTTCAAAAATAAAATGTACTTGTCTGAAACATTATTTGAGAAAAATTAGATGATAGAAAGATTAATTAATCTAAATTAAAACAAATATTACTTATTTTCAATTTAAAGCATCGCAGAAAAGCATTTTTAAACACAAGTGGCTGTTTTTGTGAGGTGTTGATATATTTATCGACAGCATGAGGTTTGGGAAATTTATTTAAGGAGATAATTGATATAAAATAACATGTTGAATACAACATAAACGCCTTTTTATATAATTTTTTAACTACCCAGTAATCTTTAAAATTTAAAATATTTTAAGCATTTTAATATTTTATTGAGTTTTAGGTACTTTTGGCTTTATATTTTTACTTACGAAGACGCTTGGAAATGTTAGAAAATTACTAATAAATATTAAATTTACTATAGCTATCGGTCTTATTTTCTGATAATGTCGTATATGGATATCCATATTTACAAAAATCGGCACGTTTATACACACGCAAAAAGAATTCAAAATTATTTTTAAAATACTGGGGTCATTGAATTGTAGTAAGCTTTTCCATTTATGATTAATAAATATAGATTATTCAATATCAATATCACCAATATAATATTAGAAATCAATACACAAATTTAAAGTTTAAGAGTTTATAAATTATTTTAATTATAATTAAAAAAAATGAAAACAATAATTGTAAAAATTCATTATTCATCGAATTTTTATCGAATTATTGAAGGTACTGAATTTCATATTATAATCCGAATGAAAGAAAATACGAATAAACGATAGACTTTCATTAATATTTATTGAACTAGGACAAGTATTTACATGGCTACAAATGCTTAGCAACTTGTAAGAAAAGAAAACGTAAACATAGGTTCCTAAGGGAAGCTCGCTGATGTCGCGATAGTCTTAACTATATTTAAAGGGCGCTATTTTTTTTAAGCAACGAACGTTCATTTCGACACGCAAGACTGTGACTATTGTAATCAATTCGATTCACTTGATTATTCCAAACTAAAAAAGTCTTAGTTACAGGTAGTATGAAAGGTAATGTCACGGTTTCTGGTGCTTGAAAAAATCCTAATCAAATATCGCAAGTGTTAAATTTATTTATCAGGATAATAATCATTCTTATCATTAACGACTTCCATGTTATTTCACTTTCTCTGTTTTATTACAATTATTCGCAAATGCTAATAACCACTAGGCTGAATAATAATTCTTAATCCTTATTAACGTATTGTCACTGGTCTATCACTATGGCTGATGGAGTAGACTGCAGACATAGCAAGGACTCTTCCATGTTAATTAGTCTTATTTTCTTATTAAGAAAACTCACAGAAACTACTACTTAATTAACTAGTTAATTATTTAATAGGATTGGAGTAATATCCATTGTCAATCAGTCAGTGAGTTAAATGACATAGGTGATACCCACTTGGGCGATCATGTCTCTTTCGATCCATGAATGATCTTCCCGCAGTAGGCTGCTATTTTTTCTGCGGTAGACTGGTCGCTAGCCGAGTCTATAGGAACCAGCCTGTTTTGCAATTTCAACCGATTTATTGCCACTACTGACAATGAAAAGTCAGTCAGTTAAATGATATTATGTGATACACGCTAGGACGATCATGTCTCTTTCGATGCATGACCGACTAGGTAGAATGTTTTCCCACAGTAGGTTGCCGTTTATTTTTGCGGTTACCAACAAAGGATATAAGACCCAGTCTCTCCTACTATTCAACCCATAGCGAGGAGGGAAGAGATGGAGTCATACCGTTTCCAATGTTATTTGCGTGTAAGTGAATGTAATTAACACGACTGGAATTCGAACTCGGCTCTCCGAGTTCTTATTCCGAGCCATTCATTATCCATCACACCAGACTTAAAGATTTCTCAAAAACCTTGGATCGATTGGACGGGGAATTATTCTCCTCTTAACGGTATTGCGCTCACAGAAATTGCGCCGCAAGGTGCTGTATTTTGTTTTACTGTGTTAAATTCAGAAAACATACAGCAATCAAATTTTTATACACTTTGGCATCGAAAACTTTGCTTGCTGTTATTATATCGTTCGAGGGAAATGCGAAGGGTAACTAACGCACCCTACTTGCTGAGTCAGTCTACCAACAGTCTTCCTGTTCTTCCATAGCTGATAAATACAACAAAAAAATGTCAGCATCAAATTTTAACTTAAGCTCAGCAATTCTGCTAGAAAAACCTTGAAATATTTTGTCAAACTTTCAGCGAACACGATTAGGGTCGAACCAAATTTTTTTGAATGGCACGGGCGTTTCAAGGCCGGTCGAGTGGGAGTATAATATGTTGATAATTCAGGTCGACTAGTCACCATCTCGACGGGGTAGATTTTCTCGGGTTCTCTCATCTTAGGAGAGTAGATTTTTATCGGGATCTCTCCTCTCCTTCTTTTTTAGTACTGCTCTGTTATTGTTCGTTTCAGTCGGAACTGTCCGGCTAACAATACTATGCTATCAAATTCACAAACCAAATTAAATGATTAAGGATAGTGCGATAGTATTTACCATCCCAAAGAATTTCAACTAACTCATATTTCATACCAGAAGTAAAAGTCTTTTAAACGTTTCTTTTTAAATCATTTCACCCAAGCAAAGCAATAAAACCACTAAGAAACAAAGAATTACTGAGTGTGAAAGAGCATAAGAAAAAAGAAAAACATTATTAAGGAGAGAGAATAATAAATGAAGAGGAATTAAGAAAAACAAAAGATAATGACCAACATTGCATTTACATTTTTGAAGATTAAACATGACTGGAAAGCAAGAAACCAGAAGAGATTCCACAAACGAGAAGTGCGAGAAAATAAACAGTTAGCATAGAACTTACGGCTGGGCGGGCTCAAGGTACTGGCAACTCGGACAGTCTCTCGGGGCGACATCAAGGCCTAGGTTACTTTCATGCTGCCATGCCATGTGTTTAGGATTTTTCAAAGCTAAAGCTTATATAAATATACTTGCGGTCGTCCATGACTCAAGACAGATTAAAATTCTTTGGCTATTTTGTCAATAGAAAATGATTTTGTAAAGAAGATAGGTGTAGAAAGTGCCATAAAAACATTTTCAGATCTAAAGGCTAGAAAAAAATGTTTTAAGTAGGATAATGTATGTTTTCTTTAGCTTGTATTAAGTTTTATATAGTAATAAACCCGTTATTCAACATTTTCAGTTTTTTACCTTGAGAAAATTTTAAAAAATTAAACTTGTAAGAGCACCGAAGTTCATCTCGCCCCCGAGGTACCAGCACATCTTGAGCCGTCACTGAACTGCGGTTACATCTAACTATTCAATTTTAAATTAATGACATCTGTCATCAATTTAGTAATTCGCTTAAATTCATAGAGCCTAGGTTCTTTACAGGAAGGTTAATCAGAACAATTACCATGAAAGTATTTATAGAAAAATCACAAGTAAATTACATTACGGCGATGGAAAAGTGATTGAAGCCGAGCTGCCAGGACAAGACCAACGAATGGCATTGTAGATTCTTTTTTGGATTTTATCAAGGATCTGTAAATATGTAGCAGGAACACGTGGTAGAAATATTCAAAGTATGGACGAATGGTAGACGTATAAATATGTAAGATAGATTGTTAATAATCTGGTAATGAAGGAATTAATGCGACATGCGATTTTAAAGGTAAGATTTTTTTTTTTTTAAATGACATGTCCCTTCAGGACGTAATCAGTCATAATTCTCCACGGCTTCCTTTTCTTTATTACCTGTGAAAAGCTATAAATTGGGAAAATAGTCCAGTGATTTCTACCTGCTTCCTTCATAGTTTTGAATTCAGAGTTCGGTTTCTCCTAGACTGGCTGCCATCCAAGGTCAGAAAGTCCAATTTACATTGTCATTTAACCTATAGATGGGTTGGAGAAAGAAATAGATTCATACTTTGCTGGCCCCTTTTCCACTGAGTCTGTTACTTTACTACCTGATTCTACCAAAATTACTATGCCATAGACCAATAGCCTGGAGCCTAGGGTTCCACGAGAAACAGTGATAAATAGGCTAATGCATTTTTAGGTAATTTTTGCTTAATTTCATATTCGGAATTTTACTATACATGTACGGCTTATTGTTGAAAAATCTTTGGTTATTATAATAAAGGTTTCAATAATATATTAGGTTGGTGCAAAAATAATGACGTAATAATGTCGTTTTTTGAGGTATTTTTTAACGTCAAAAAACGACATTATTACGTCATTATTTTTTGCACCAACCTAATAAAATACATATATACAGTGGCAGAGGAGGGAATATTCGGACACCATGTTTTTTTTTTATTTAACATAGATTTTATAAAAGAATTTTATAATCCATACAATATTTCTATGCCACAGCATAATGCTGCAATATGCAAAAACAACTTAGAAAATGTTATTATATTAATGATATTAGGTTGGTGCAAAAATAATGACGTAATAATGTCATTTCTTGACGTATTTTTTAACGTCAAAAAACGACATTATTACGTCATTATTTTTGCACCAACCTAATATTAAATATCAGGAGGCGAAAAAGTATTCGTTCAACAATACCTATTTATTAGGTTGGTGCAAAAGTAATGACGTAATAATGTCGTTTTTTGACGTTAAAAAATACCTCAAGAAACGACATTATTACGTCATTTTTTTTGCACCAACCTAATAATACTTTGTAGCATATCCCTTACTCATTTCAACAGTAATCAGTCTCTTTCTGAAGGTTTTAATAAATGATTTACAAGTTCCCATTGGTATTTTACTTCATTCTTCTTTGCATATTGTCTTTAGGTCCAGGGTGTTTTTCGTGGCTCTTTTATTAACTTTATTTTTTAATAAACGCCACAAATTCTCTATTGGATTCAAATCTGGAGACTGTCATTCGAGTATATTGACATTGTTTTCAATAAGCCATTTTTTCGTAGATTTCGACGTATGTTTAGGGTC
Source organism: Acanthosepion lycidas (assembly GCA_963932145.1). Lineage (NCBI taxonomy): Eukaryota > Metazoa > Mollusca > Cephalopoda > Sepiida > Sepiidae > Acanthosepion > Acanthosepion lycidas. The sequence continues at coordinate 29,465,094 of OZ010584.1, read as the reverse complement.
ATTATCTTGTTGCAAAACCCATTCATTTGGCGGGGTTCAAGTTTTACAACTGACCCAAATAAATTAGAATCAAAATCATCTTGTTATATTTTTGAATTCATTCTACCATCTATTATCTCTAAATTACCCGTACCATTAGCAGAAAAACACCCCCAAACCATGATATTGCCACCATCAAATTTCACCTTTGGGATTGTGTTCTTCGGTGCAAAGGTTGTGCCGTCTTTTCTCCAATCGTGACTTCTTGAATTCACCCAAATAGTTAAATTGTGGCTTCATCTGTCCATAAAAATAATTTCCAAAAATGATTCAGGTTAATCTTCACGAACAAATTTTAACTGGGTATCACTATGTTTCTTCAATAGTAGTGGATTTTTTAATGGAGAATGCGATTTTAGTTGATTTCTTTGAAGTTCATTGCTTATTATTCTCTTCGTAACAATAATACCTGATGCTTTTAATTCTCCCTGTATTTCTCTCTGAATAGTCATTGGATTTTCTTGAATTTTGCGCTGAACTCTCCTCATTGACCTGAAAGAAATCTTGCATGGTGCACCAAATCTCGATTTGTTCTCAACTGTTTTCACCTTTTCATACTTAGCAATAACGGAACTAATAGTAGTAAATGGTATATTCAGGATATTTGCTATTTTCCTAGAGCTTTTGCTTTCCTTCCAATGTTTGATGATCAATTTTTTTTTGCGAATTTGATAGTTCCTTGCCTTTCCCTATGATGATAATTATTGTGTATGATTTGTGTGCGGAGATAAGAAATGAATTGTGGAATGTTCTAGATTGTTCCGGTATTAAGATAATTAGAAGAATCTAGCAAAATCTTATAAGGAATTATGTAAATAAAGTAAATTGTTATTAAAGACATATTTTGAACGAATATTTCTTTCGCCTTGAAATTTTATAAATAACACATAATTTATATTTATAACAAAATGTTCTAATTGTTTTTGTATATTGTAGCATTATGCAATGGTGTGGAAATGCATGGATTTTAATTTTTTTCATTTTTTTTAGTTCCACAAGTTCAGACATTTACACCTAAGATCCGCTATACTATATACGCATCCTCATTCTCTTCATATTCCAACGGCTGCTACTCCCGAGTAGATGTTTCCCTGACTACTACAATCAACACTTATCTATTCTACATATTCTCATAATCTACGATTCCTACGCCAATAAAACAACTCCATGCAATGAAACTTTACATTGAGAGGCTCTTGTGCCTTGTACTGTGTCTGGCGTTATTTCTATGGCAAATATTCTGACGAGCTAGATCTCTTAGTTCAAAATTCAAAACTCAACAGCTAAGACCCGTCACACCCACTGGGACAAATAATCCCCATTTCTTCCTGTTGTGGATTCCGAGATGAATTCGGTCTCCAAGGAATGACAAACGCAATAATTAAATATTAGAAAAAAAATGTATTTAAACAATCATACAAAGAGTAATACTGTTAGTAAGTCCAGGAACGCGGTTAGTAGCAAATACATATAGATATATACAGTCTCGAAGTCGGATTTCCTTAGAGTCTACGTGCTTGTAACTGACTTCTACAAGAGGTTACCTCACACTATCTCCGTTCGTATGTTCTCTCATTCTCCGTATATCCTCTCTCTATCCGACTACCGACTACTGACTGTAACTCTGAGTATTTAACGGCAGCAGTCCAGGTACCCTTGTTAGAGTCCACTTATATGAAAAAGGGGTGGCCTCCATAACACTTTCGTATTCTACTAGCAAGAAAGAAGTTCTTTTGGACAGTTTCTTCTCAAGAATGGCTACTTTGTGGAACAGACTCCCGAGTGGATGCTTCCCGAAGACTACACTCTTAACTTGTTCTAGTTGAGGGTGAACCGTTATCTTTCTAACATATCCTCATAAGGTGCCTTTTTTTAATCTTTTCCTCTTACGTTGATATTAGAAATTCATTCAGTAGGTCTCTACCTTGGGTGGCTTTTGGGCTGTGTATTGATTGAACAAATATTTAAAAAAAAGACTACACTGATACAGCGGAAAATATTGGGAAAAAAAGATAAAGAAAAGAAAGAAAAATGGGACAAATGTATTCACCCAACCTGCTTTTTTTGTATGTATGTGTTTTTTTTTTAAGAAAACTGAAAGATTATCTCCATGGTTACTGGAGAGGTTAGTTGTCGCGGCGCAGGCGGACAGCAAATACTATATTTAAAGACGATGACAATAGACTGTAATTCGGGTAGGCAACATTTTCAGTATCGTGACATTAAACAATGGTTGACACTGTAGACTCATCACAAAGGGTGGGTTATCCGGGTGGGTAACTTTCTATTATGTAGTACAGATAGCCGGAGCCAACACCAAAGTCTAGGCTGGTTTGTAACTAAAGCTCCTTCTACTTGACTTGAAGATAACGTGTCGAAGAAGATCAGGTTTTAGACCAGGACACTCCTTTCTATTTCTAATACCTTTGGATCTGAGATTTGTTATATGTTCTTATTGCTAGTTATAAACAACGATCCGTAACCTTCGTGTTTCTTTTCATAGTAATATGCACCAAATACAAGGTCCAAGAGCCACTCAACATAGAGATTTATAATATACGTGATATGAACACAAGAGGAGATAGAAGTATGTGAAATCATGAGGATAAGGAGGATAGATAACAATTAACACTTGATTTGAGGAAGTTAAGATTGTAGTATGTGAAATGATGAGGCTAAGGAGTATAGATAACAATTAACCCTTGATTTGAGGAAGTTAAGATTGTAGTATGTGAAATGATGAGGTTAAGGAGTATAGATAACAATTAACCCTTGATTTGAGGAAGATAAGATTGTAGTATGTGAAATCATGAGGATAAGGAGTATAGATAACAATTAACCGTTGATTTAAGGAAGTTAAGATTGTAGTATGTGAAATGATGAGGATAAGGAGTATAGATAACAATTAACCCTTGATTTGAGGAAGATAAGATTGTAGTATGTGAAATCATGAGGATAAGGAGTATAGATAACAATTAACCCTTGATTTGAGGAAGTTAAGATTGTAGTATATGAAATGATGAGGATAAGAAGTATAGATAACAATTAACCCTTGATTTGAGGAAGTTAAGATTGTAGTATGTGAAATGATGAGGATAAGGAGTATAGGTAACAATTAACCCTTGATTTGAGGAAGTTAAGATTGTAGTATGTGGAGTCATGAGGATAAGGAGTATAGATAACAATTAACCCTTGATTTGAAGAAGTTAAGATTGTAGTATGTGAAATGATGAGGATAAGGAGTATAGATAACAATTAACCCTTGATTTGAGGAAGTAAAGGTTATAGTATGTGAAATCATGAGGATAAGGAGTATGGATAAGAATTAACCGTTGATTTGAGGAAGTAAACATTGTAGTATGTGAAATCATGAGGATAAGGAGTATAGATAACAATTAACCCTTGATTTGAGGAAGTTAAAATTGTAGTATGTGAGAAAGTGTAACCCGGATATAAGAGACCCGGATATAAGATAAACCCTGATATAAGAGACTTCTCTCCGGTCCCGACAACTCTCTTATATCCGGGTTACACTGTACAGTGTAACCCGGATATAAGGGAAACCTGGATATAAGAGAGATTTTCTCTGGTCCCAAATTAGAGCCATACTAACCTAAACAAAATAGACCAAACCCTGATATAAGAGAAACCCGGATATAAGAGACTTATCCGGTTCCGACAACTCTCTTATATCCGGGTTAAACTGTAGTTCTAAATTGGACTTGAATTTCAACAGACGTTCAAAGCAGTGAGCTTTGCCGGGAATGCAACCATTCATTGTGACGGGAAGAAAAGCTCAAGGTCTGATCAGTTATCAGCTTGATTTCAGAGTTATTGAAGGTACAAGCCAGTTTTTTTCCCCCATTGAGTTCCCCTAGATCAGCGGGAAGATCAGCTATAAGGCTCTGAACATCGTGATTTTTTGGCAATGGTAATTGTAACGGTAATATTAGCCAATCCGATCGGCTCGATAAGGTCAAATTGGCGACTGATGTCAATAACGATCTTCAGTCTGTTGTTAACTAGGGAAAATGATGGTTTGTTCATTTTAACGCCTCCAAAACTACGTTTCTCTCTATTAATCATCTGAGAGACCCCTTTATGCATTCCTGCATGGCTGATGCTACCCTGCAAGAGAGTAACTCGTTACGCCTTCTAAGGCTAACGTTCTCGGCTGACATGAAATGGAAAAACTATACTGAATCCATTGCATATCTAGAAGTCCACCATTCGTCCATGCTTAGAATATTGCTGCCACATATAGTCCAGTGCTCTTGCTATATATTTAGAGAAACTTGATAAAATCTAAGGAAGAATCAATAATATCATTGGTCCTGATCTAGCAGCTCGGCTTTAATCTCTTTACCACCGCCGTAAGATTGCCTCCTTGTGACTTTTCTATAAATGCTTTCATAGTAATTGTTCTGATGAGCTCTTTGCTATAGTATAGGATTGTGGGTTTTTTTTTTTATTACTAACATTATTTTGTTTCGTTTCTTGTAAATAAATTTTTACTCATATTGTAAATACTCATTGGTTTGTTTTTTTTTATTACTAACATTATTTTGTTTCGTTTCTTGTAAATAAATTTTTACTCATATTGTAAATACTCATTGGGGCTAGTTTTTAAATTTTTGTTTTATTCACCCCCCACCCCATCCCGACACACACAATGAATTGTACATATGGAGACTAGTTAGGTTTTTTATAGAGACCATGAAGTATTATGGTGGATGTAGTAAGAAAAGTAATTAAGAATGTGTTGTTTTGGTGTTAGGAATATTGTTTGCATGTTTGAGTCAGCATTTGTTGCTTTCTAAGTTTAAATTTAAGACAGAAAACTCCATTCCCCATTTTTGGCCTTGTGCCACATTTTCTGTATTGAAGCGAAAATAAATATCGCTCTTCGCTATAGTACCTAGACGTCATGAATATTAGTACTAGATTGGTAACGAGGTTTCATCATTATACAGTTGAGTTGTTTAAGTGTAAGCGTAAGTTCTATGTTAACTGTTTCTTTTCTCGCACTTCTCTCATGCGGAAGTCTATTCCGGCTCCATGTTTTCCAGCCAATTTTAATCTTGAAAAATGTAAATGCAATGTCAATCGCTATCTACTGTCCTCCTGATTACTCTTCTTCTGAACTCGCTGCTTAGCGATGGATCTGTTTTCTGATTCTTTCGCATACACAACATATCCTCCTAGCAACTACTCGACGGTGAAACACCCAATTATTTACTTAATTTTGATTATTAATGCACACAACCTCGAAGGACTACTATGAAAAGAACTTGTAACTTGACCATATCATTGTAGCAGCCAGAATATATTCCCATCCCAGAGTATATCTAAAATTATTCTAAGCTCGGCTATTTTTTATCTCCAAGATATATGTTAGGCTAGGCCAATCTATACCTGCGGGTATATATATATTCTTGCATTTCATTACGTAATATGATAGAGAAGAGGCGAGTGCGGACTACTGGTGCCTCATAGCCAGTAGCTTCGGATTGATGGAGTTCGTCAGTTAAGGAATGCAAACTATCTAAGGGAAGAAAAATCCTGATTTTAAATCTCTGCTGCTTTGTGGTCATATTCCAAAACGGAAAAGGCGATGGAAGTAAATCTAGACAAAAAATCCGGAGTAGAGCACCGAAGTTGATTGGCTATCAAAACTAATAGACTTTCGGCGACTTGGACGGCCAAGCCTGTATTCCTTTGGATATTATATTTGAGATAGGAGCCACGTGGTCTGGCAAGCGCACGGCCTCGATATACCATCGCCCAGGACTGCGCCCTGGAGAGGTCACACCAGTCTCACCACCAAAGAACTAGATTTTGACCAAAGAAGGCTCTACTGTTATCTCGCAAGATAAACGGATTCTTATACAAACTATGACTAGCTATGCCATCAGCATGACTCTTCTCATTATCAGCACACTGGCTTCTGGTAAGAAAACGAGTTCTGTTTTCTTAGTAGATTCGTTTGGAATGCCATACGTTTGGGTTGCTTTAATTTTTACGGCTTATCAACCTTTATCAACAGAATATTTATACCTAGAAAGTATTTTTATATTGTAAGAATATTTTGTCTTGTTTTCAGATAATAACTATTTACTGATACAAGTCCAACTACGTAACCCAGAGCTGGTGGGGGTGGGGAGAATGGGTGGATTTATACCTTTCCCAAGTTTATTTGCGTGCAAGTAAATGTAAGAAACTCAGCTGCGGGAGGAATATTTCATCACCGCCGACTCAATACCAGCCAACTCATCTCCGTAACAACTCACCTTAAGCCTACTTAGCGCGAGGACAACTCAACGCTGGCATCGAATTCATAGTTTCAAACATGCTATGGTGTGCACATCTCTTAGGCTTTGAATCGTCGAGATTTTGAAAATTTGGGTGTTTGCCTTCGTGATTTATTAGTTACAACAGTCTATTTGACTGACTGGTATTTAATTGTCAAGATCGGACAAATAGTCACGCTGAAGCAAAAAGAAGACGACACACGAAGCTGGGGATGGAGGACCCCACAACATGATTCATTCCGGTGCTGCGAAAGGTGCAAAGAAACCAATATGCATTTTTCAAGTAATTAAGCAAACGAAAATCACTTCCCTCACCCCTAAACTGAAGGTAGATTGTTGTGATGTGGGGTCTGGCAAGACACAACACTTAACTCGACAGAGTGAGTCGTGGCAGTAGTATTCAATACTCAGCTTCACAAGTCGCTGCAATAGTAATATCTTCTCTTTTTATCTCCAGGGATACTTATTATGAATGGACTGATCCATTCAGGAAAATAAGGAGGGTCACTTGCCCTTACTACAACACAGATGAGAGAATTTTGCAGATTGTTTCTTCTTTTTCCCAACGGTCTCCAACTGAATATTTGAGGGGAATTGCATACAATTTTCAATAAATTTTAAAATTAAAAATAAAGTCATGTATTAAAAAAATGATCCTTAATAAATTACTTTTATTTGTTTTTAAAAAGTCGACGAAAAAATAGTTTCCATGTCGTTGAGTTGTCCTCGCGCTGATTAGGCTGATGTTGAGTTGTTCCGGAGCTGAGCTATCATGAACACGAGTCTGTGATGAGTCGTCCTGCACCCCCTCCACAACTGAAATTGGAAAATGTGAAGCCGATTTCCAATTCCGAGGTTTTATCTATTACACTACCTGCACACCCAAGCTTACAGCACCTGGCATTCTCAGTCGGTTAGCCATTTAGATACTGGCCAGGCTCGACGTTGCTTAACTTCAATAATCGTAGGAGAACCGGTGTGTCAGGCATACCGAGGCAAATTCTACCTATTTTCTGAAGGTGCTGTTGATTGTCATCTGCAGATGGTAAATTTAATTTAAGCAACAATTATTAGGTTGGTGCAAAAATAATGACGTAATAATGTCGTTTTTTGACGTAATAACGTCAAAAAACGACATTATTACATCATTATTTTTGCACCAACCTAATAGTAATCCAAGTTTCTTTTACATAAAGAGTACAGTGGATCTATCATTCAGATGAGATTTTCAATATTTTTGCAAGTTGTATGTCCTCTTACTCTGTCAGTAAATCAGATAATGATTTAAAAAAATATTTATATTCTCGCTTAAAAGCCACCCTGTTGGGTAGAATTGAAGCTAGCTCCTGTGAAGAGGTTTTGGTTGGGCCTTAATCACAATAGGTAAGGAGGAGTAGATGCGATAGGCAACAATAAACTACAGAACAACTCAAAATTAATCGCTGCATTTTAGTATTGCCTTAATATTTAAGCTTACCTTAAAAAGTTCAACGATAAATTCTTCTGTCGCCTCTTAATCTAAAGACAGTTTGATGTACGTAGATCCTTACTTTCCTTACAAGCATTTATTCTTATTTCAGAGGTGACATTCGCTGGATTTTGCAACTAATTTCAATTATTCCCAAATTTATTTCCAAGTTATAAAAATTGTTATCTTCCAAAAATATCGTCTTAAAAATCACGTACAAAAATCGTCGAAAGCAATCGTAACAATGAAAAATTGAGAATCCAAAATTTCAGGATTGCGGGTTCGGATCCGACACGGAATGTTTTTAGTTTGCTCACGAAGTCGGTCTGATTCCAAAATGGTATAATATGTTGGGCTACGGCCTCTTGGAGTAAAGTTGATTAAGTATGACTCACTGACACATTGACATTCGCATTTATTATATAGAAGCTGAGCTATTGAAAGTTAGAAAGTTGAGTCCCTTTAAAGGAAAAAGTGTGACATAGTGACACACTGACATTCGCATTTAATACAGAGATATAAGTAAAGACTGTTCTAGAACGGCTGACGGGTTATCGGGATTTAATTTGTTTTGTTTTTGTTTTCGATTTATTTTACTCTGCCAGTAAATTGAATAGTAGGTCTATCTGTTGTTTTGGTGGGGGTGGGGATATTCATGAAACAAGTATCATCTTGGTGTAGCTTATAAGATATATAGACAGGAGTCTTTGTCTTGAATCTTCTTACTCTTGAAGTGAATTAGTGATTGAAGACATTTCGTAGAAGTAACGATTTTTTTCAGTACGTTTTATGAGCTATCTAACACCTTAATCATTATACAACTGGTATATGATACCAGAATACAGATTGCTCACAAATTTTACAGCAGACCAAAGAAGCCGGGTGCACCAGGGTGTTCACCTGGGGTCAGTCCTAGCCACGGGCGGAGAAACAAATTTCAGTATTGTAAGCATGAGAACGAGCATGTGAGGGAGCTTTGTTATAGAAACAGCCATCTCAGGCATCATTGACTGCATGCATATATAT
>OZ010584.1:29441250-29451250 GCA_963932145.1 Acanthosepion lycidas | reverse complement strand
ATATATATATATATATATATCAGTGACGACTCCGGTTGGGGCTGGCTTATCTGGTGAGTGAGTCAACATTCAAGTGTATCTATTTCAACGCAACAAAGATATTTCCTAGTGTACGGTCTTAATTCTTGACTTCAGCTGGATCAAAAGTTAATAGTTTTAACTCCGTGCTTCCAAATATTTACAGACATATATTTCGTTGATATTGTTCATGATAAAGAAGAAAGAAAGAAGAAAAAAAGAAAGAAAGAAGAAAAAAAGAAAGAAAGCAGGTAAAAAGAATGATATAATATTAATGTCGCTGGTAGGACTGCGTATATCTGAACCCTTTCAAACTAGAGACATACTTAATAGGCAATGTATTTCTTCCTTTAATTTTATAAATAGTCTTTATAAATATAAATTTTATAAATAATCTCTAATGACTTTATGTTCTTTTTTCAAAGAACACATTTTTACTTCAACTTATTTCTTTCAAAATGTCCAATTTACATAATTTATTCCATACAATATAAGTTTTTAGCGAAATGTATCAATTGAAAAAAGGCCAAATTAAATTTAGCCCGTCTTAAAGTTGGCGAAAATTAAAGAAAATGGCAACCTTAAATCGTCGACTGGAAGGTTGGGGTGTGACAGAGAAACTATGATATCAGTCAGTAGTACTGATCATAAATGTATTATAAATTAAACTAAAGATTCACACACACCAACTCACACACAATGTTCATGACTTTACAAAAAATAAGACACCTCTTTCCACACCCTCACTGAGTGAAATTTATATTTCTAATTTTGAATCGTACAACAAATATTCCTCAGGCAATAAAACAATAAAACATGGAAAGCCGGCAATAAACAGACAAACATATCAATGACTTTGTCCCCACTTTTTACTTACATGTCTGGATTTTTTTTAAGTAACTGTTTATTTATATAGAATTATTACAATATTTTAATATTAAAACTCCAAAATGTGTATTTTTCTTTTAATTTCATGCACAGAGATTTAAAAAAAATATATATTTTAGTTAAAGTTTACTAAAGATTGTAATGAGCCCGAGAAACATTGACGACCTAGTATACAAGTTATACAAGTTGAATTTATTAAAAACAGGAATCACAACATCTATCTAGAGGGTTAATGTAATTTTAATAAATTTGTTTGCGAATTGTATTCGCGTCATTTATATCATTAACTTCACTAATCTGTTTTTTGTATGAATGATTCATGCAATATAAATTGAACTGCACCACATATTTGATTTAAAAAGAACTGATCCGACGTGCAATTTCTGGGATAATAGCTGCGACATTGCTCTATTTATTGAACAATTTACTTCATGCCACATCGACTGAAAAAACTACTACAACAAAAGAATTCTCCAATTACCATATTAGTAAAAAAAAAACGCACTATTTTTTAAATTTTCAAAAAATTCAACCTTAGCGTTGCGACTGCACGCTCTTGAATTTCTCACAGTTAACAATAACACATTTCTAAAAAAACATATTTCAATTCACATCTAATCTTTTGTGTCCCGTTATTACCTGGATGGATTAAAAAACAAATCAATTTCCATGCCTGATGATGGCTGTATGAACAGATGAAAGTACTAGCAAAAAAAGACCTTATACAAATTGAATTTATTAAAAACAGGGATTCACAACATTAATCTTGAGGTTCGTGGGTTAATGTAATTTTAATAAATTTGTTTGCGAAGATGTATTCTCGCCATTTATATCATTAACTTCACTAATCTGTTATTTGTATGAATGATTCATATAAAGAAATTCGGATTACAAACACAGAAAATGTCTCATATCGAGAATATTTAACATTGAAAAACAAAAGAAAAAATGAATTATTTTTAAAAATATGTGGAAATCTCCGCTTTTACCTGAAGACGGTCACGAGACCAGAAACGCGTGTAGTGTAACATTATGTAAAACAAAGCATAATATTTTTTTCTAAATAAATCCACATTACAACCAAAAACGTTTACGGCACCTCTCTTCTCTTCTTTTTAATATACATACTTTTCTCTCGTTGGAACCACTACAACCTCTTTCTTTTATATATATATATATATATATATATATGTGTGTGTGTGTATGTGTGTGTGTGTGTGTGTGTGCGTGTGTGTGTGTGTGTGTTAGGAGCCGAATCCTAGTTGGTACGTAAACTATATGAGAACCTACCAAGGATTACGGACACAAACTGTGAAAGGTGAATGCTATAAAGATGTCATTGCTGGAGAAGTGAAAAAAAGAAGTTGTCTATCAGCATAAATTAAAGGATCTAATTGAGGAGAAAATATTAAGAGGTGGAACAAGAAGGCAAGAACCTGGCTTGATCAACTCGCAGACAACGCCGAAATCAGAAAGGAAAACTATGAATGGCAGAAACGATTGGAAGAAATCGATTGGAAGATACGTACCCCAATCTCATATTTCTTTTAAGAAATTGACTGGAAGATAGGTACCCGAATCACATTTTTCTTTTAAGAAATTGATCGGAAGATAGGTACCCGAATCACATTCTTCTTTTAAGAAATTGATCGGAAGATAGGTACCCGAATCACATTCTTCTTTTAAGAAATTGATCGGAAGATAGGTACCCCAATCTCATATTTCTTTTAAGAAAATTATTGGAAGATATGTACCAGAATCACATTTTTCTTTTAAGAAATTGATCGGAAGTTAGGTACCCCAATCCCATATTTCTTTTAAGAAATTGATCGGAAGATAGGTACCCGAATCACATTCTTCTTTTAAGAAATTGATCGGAAGATAGGTACCCCAATCTCATATTTCTTTTAAGAAAATTATCGGAAGATAGGTACCCGAATCACATTTTTCTTTTAAGAAATTGATCGGAAGATAGGTATCCGAATCCAATTTTTCTTTTAAGAAATTGATTGGAAGATAGGTACTCTAGTCACATTTTTCTTTTAAGAAATTGACCGGAAGACAGGTACCCCAATCCCATATTTCTTTTAAGAAATTGATCGGAAGATAGTTATCCGAATCACATTCTTCTTTTAAGAAATTGATCGGAAGATACGTACCCCAATCTCATATTTCTTTTAAGAAATTTGATCGGAAGATAGGTACCCGAATCACATTCTTCTTTTAAGAAATTGATCGGAAGATAGGTACCCGAATCAGATTTTTCTTTTAAGAAATTGATCGGAAGATAGAAACCCCAATCCAATATTTCTTTTAAGAAATTGACCGGAAGATAGGTATCCGAATCACATTTTTCTTTTAAGAAATTGATCGGTAGATAGGTACTCAAATCCAGTTTTTCTTTTAAGAAATTGATCGGAAGATAGGTACTCGAATCACATTTTTCTTTTAAGAAGTTGACCGGAAGACAGGTACCCAATCCCATATTTCTTTTAAGAAATTGACTAGAAGATAGGTACCCGAATCACATTTTTCTTTTAAGAAATTGATCGGAAGACAGGTACCCCAAACCCATATTTCTTTTAAGAAAGACATTGAATAGATGATAGGTACCCGAATCTTATTTTTTTTGCAGATAACCGCTACACTACCCGCACATCCATAAATTGGCACAAATGAAGTAAATTTGGAAAATTACCCATTGTAATTTATTCAACAATGTGCCTTGTGCAGACAGCCATAATTGTCGTAATCAAAGGCCTCACGTCTCATGTTTAGTCACATTAAAGGTTAAAGAAAAACTTGATTAAACAGAAACAGTGACACGTAAATATATATATATATATATATATATATATATATATATATATATATATAGAGAGAGAGAGAGAGAGAGAGAGAGAGATAGATAGAATATAGTTTTAAGGCATGATATATTTATGAGTTAAAATCCTCAATGTCAGGGATAAGTGAATGTAAATATAAATGTGGACATTGAAGTCAACACCCAGATGCGACAGTTTGTTTCATTCGAAACGCAATCGTCAGGCCTTATGCGTTGTATTTTTGCTCGTCATGCTATATATATATATATATATATATATATATATATATATATATATATGTATATATATATATATATTGTTAAATTCAACCAATAAGTTTCGTCTGTTGAAATTTCTTGCTGCATTTTAAAATTTGCAAACTCAAACCAACAATCAACATAGTGGATAAACTACTCAAAGGTCATACTCAAAGGTCATACTCAAAGGTCATACTCAAAGGTCATACTTTTGCTCAAGCACTGACGACAATCTCAAACATTATATAGAAGTGGATGTTGTTAGTGTGATAAACCAAACAAGACGTGTTTTTATTGGTTGTTTTGGTCAGTGGAGTGTACACTGTGTACCGGGGCACAACTTGAGGTAGAGGGTCATTACGAAGTACAGAGGTACAGTTTAAGCGGATATGTGGTGAAGATAACGTTTAACCCTAGACTTCAAGATTGTAGTGATAGGGAAAAGATCCTCTTGGGAGTCGGTTCCACGGAGCAGTGGTTCACGGGAAGAAGCTGTTTCTCATCAATGGAATACGTGAGGAATGAGGGTGATTCACAACAATGCGCGTAGCATGGCGAGTCCGAGACTTGAAGGTGGAATGTAGTTCGTCTAAGAACTTTCCATGTTAGTAGTGATAGAAAAGTGAGAGGCTTGCGACATCTCGTCTGTGAGAGAGGGGTTGCAGGGTGGAAAATAATTCCTCACCCACAAGAACGGGGATACGCTTTTGGACTCTATCGAAATTGGAAAAAGAGAATTGGACAGCTCCTGCTCAAATATGATAGCCGTACTCCATTTTGCGTCTGATCTGACACTTATAAAGGTAGAGGATAGCAAGAGGAGTCAGGTCCTTAGTGAAGTAGTAAAAGGGAAGCGAACATTTTTCCTGCATCTTTAATGATGGATTGGATTGTACAAGTTCCATTTGAAGTCTAGATTGAGTGGAGTTCTTACAAACGATCCATCACTCAAGATGCTGGAAAAATGGTCGGGTTCCTGTATGCTTTACTTTCACAAGAATCTGGACTCAGAAAACTGTTAACATAGAACATACGGTTACATATAGCAATTTCAACTGTAAAATATATTACTGCGTTTAAATTCATAAGCCTCGGTACCACAGGAGACGGTTCATCAGAACAATTACCATGAAAGTATTTATAGAAGAGCCACAGGGAATTTACATTACAGCATAAGTATATATCTGTATTTAAATACGTAGAAAATAATCTACATATTCAATTAAAGAAAAAAAAAAACTGTTAATAACTGCTAATAAATTAGTCGAAAGCGGTCGGATCTACAGATAATTTAAACAGTTTTTACACACTCTATATCCAGAAAAGAAATCAGTTGTACAAATGCAAGAAATATTCAATAAAAATCTTAATCTCAGTGCCTTGTCAGTCATCTGCAATGAAACTTCTATCTATCTATCTATCTATCTATCTATCTCTCTCTCTCTCTCTCTCTCTATATATATATATATATATATATATATATATATATATATATATATATATATATATATATATTCAAAGTATAAATCAATAAAGTTAATGTAATGAATGGCGAATTAACTTCGCTAACCGATCAAGAAGGCATTAACTGACCACTCGCTGAATGACGCAATCCTTGTTTTTATTAATTGTACAATGGATTAGATGTTCATATTGTTCGCAAGTACTTTCGGTGAAAACATTCACCATCTTCAGGCATAGATGTCATTTTTTTCCTTTCAGTTAATTTCGGGTATAGTTCCAAGGCGAAAATGAATGTGATACTTGTCGAAAGATTTATTTAAGCTGTATTATTTATTAATAATATATATATATATATATATATATATATATATATATATATATATATATCGAGAAAGTTTTAAGATATGTTATATATATGGGTTAAAGTGCTCTATATCTGAGATAAGGCGTATGTAAGTATAAAAGTGGACATTGAAGTCACCACCCAAAGGCGACAGTCTGTTTCATGCAGAAGACAATCGTCTGGACATCTCTTTCTATATATAAAATATGTATAGAACTGTTTATACGTATATTGAATTAGAAATTTAGCATTCATCGGGAGCCTGCTTTATGTTAAATACGAAGGTCACTATTTCTTAATGTACAAATCAGAATGATAGACATTCATTTTTTTCAGATAGCGTAAGTAGCGATAAGAAACAACTAAAATCCATTATCATTATTATTATTATTATTATTATTATTATTATTATTATTATTATTACAGTGTAACCCGGGTATAAGAGAGTTGTCGGGACCGGAGACGAAGTCTCTTATATCCGGGTTTCTCTTATATCCAGGTTTGGTCTATTTTATATACATTAACACAGGCTCTAATTTGGGACTAGATAACATCTCTCTTATATCCGGGTTACACTGTATTATTATTATTATTATTATTATTTCCCTTGACTTCTGTTATATACACATTTCCTTCCACTTTTGGGGTTTATAAAACTGATCAGTGGACTGGTTAGGACGCGCAAAGAAATGAGTATATACCAGAAATCAAAAGAAATAATAATAATAATAATAATAATAATAATAATAATAATAAAAATTCAAGTCAATATTGTTCAGCTCTAACCGTTATGTTAGTGTCGAGTTTTTCTCTTATCGACTCTTTCATTCAAATAAAAAAGGTGTCCTTGGCGCGTGTTTGTTTTCATCTGTCCCGCCCCGTTTCTTGTACTTGACATATTTATGGCGACACTTATCTCAGCCTTTATACAATTTTTCTTCTAAATCTTCAATAGCAACGAAAACTGCGAGTCATAATGCAATCTTGATTTCAAAGAGTAACGGCATTGAAAGGAATTTCTGCCTTATCAACAAATAATTATGTTCCATACACAAATACGCGAAAGACCTGTTCTAAGCATTAGCTTAAAATAAACACTTGTTGAGATATTTTAGGAAAAGAGCAGGAGTGTTCTACACTTCATACAAAAAATACAGAGTTCCACTGTCATTTTGTAATGGTAATATAGTAATATTAACTGTTTCCTTATAACTTATAAGGAGACATTCGATATTCATTGACCGAACAGCCAGTGTTACTATCGATTGAAATTTATAAATCTCTCTGTTAAAGCAAATTTTCAGGAAAATAGCTCCCTCAAGTTTACAAACTGTTATTGCTCTTTCTAGTGTTGTTGAGAGGTTTCCTTCCTAACCTTTTGTTTGAAGTAGTGTGGAATATCTGTCAGCATCTTCATTATTATGTTTTCCGTTTCACTTCAAGTTACATGTGTTAATTGTTGCCGATGTTGGAAGTCCTCAAGTAGTGCCGTTTATGCTATTTGGTACAGTTCTTTGGGATTCTGTAGCGGCAGTCCACGTGATTTAAAGAAAGATTGCTTCGCTAAGTCCTAGACGCTACATTTGCTTGAATCATATTTTTTCTCAGAAAAATAGGTTTCTCAAGTGCAATAAATGTTAACGCCCTTTCCAATATCGACGAGGCCTTTCCTCATAACATTTTGTTTGAAGTAGTGTGGAATGTCAACATCTTCTTTACTGTGTCCTCTAAGGATTTTTCCATTTCTTTTTGAGAGAAGACAACGAACACGGCTGGTATCTGAACTCGAATTTCCCATTTCTCATTCTGAGTTCTTATTCATTACACTGTGGTTATTCTTTGTATTTATTTACCGGAAATTCGGAAAAAAAAACGTATTAGGTTGGTGCAAAAATAATGACGTAATAATGTCGTTTTTTGACGTTAAAAAATACGTCAAAAATGACATTATTACGTCATTATTTTTGCACCAACCTAATATATATTTGTATTCCTTTGCTTTAGAGTGAGTCCTTTAATATTCGGTGTCACAAAAATGTTCGTTTCTGAGGCGGATATTGGTAGTAATCTGGAGAAAGTCTAGGAGAGGTAGTTTTGAAGTCAGAAACTGCTAGGTGATGTACTAATAGTAGAAATAGGTCAGTGTAAATCTACTTTGTTTTTCGAGACCCTAAGTATGGCAGAAATATTATTAGCAGATGACCTCTTAACTATTTCTTCACACGCCACACATAGTTTCTCCGACGGCCGCGACTCTGTTCGTCACCCTTGCCGACCCTTTTATTCTCGTCTAGCTCAGAGATGTGATCTTATATCCTTTAGACCAGGCTCCGAGACTCTGTCGCGAACCTTGGTTTCGGCTAACATCAAAAGTCTCTTTGTATTTAATTTCACTTCAAATTACATGTGTTAACCATTTTATCTGTTGCTACTATTGAAAGTCCTCAAGTGGTGCGATTTCTGTTATTTGTTACAGTTCTTTTTGATTATGTAGCACCGGTCCATGGAGTTTGAAGAAAGAATGCTCCCACTATGACCTTCGAGATACATTCGCTCAAAAATATTTTTAATCATTGATCTGAGAAGGTACCTGTATATAGCTGATGTTTTGTTTTTTTAGAAATTTCTGAATGTGTTTAGTGTCATGTAAAACATTCATAAGTAACTCGATTTGACGAAGTTACTTAATGACACGATTCAAGTTTTTAAGTTAATGTTTCGTTTTTTAGCTTTTTTTGTTACAATGGCGTTCACCTTGTACAAGACCCGATAGCCACTTGCGGTAGAGGATTACAGAATAAAAAGCACTGTTTGTGCTGATATATGGGGAAGATAACGGTTAGCCTTAAACTTTAACAGGTTAAGATTGTAACAATCTGGGATGCATTCATTTTCGAGTCGGTTCCAGAAAGAAGCTGCTCGAGTGGAACTTATATCTCACCAATGGAATACGAAAGGAATGAGCCATTCATGGCCATTGTTCTATATTCGTTCCATCACTCTTGATATTCACAGCTAAGACCCGCCATGCCCTGTGGACGAATCGTTCTCATTCCCTTTGTATCACATTAGTAATAAGGACGTTCCATTTGAACAGCTTCTTCCCCAAAACAGCTGCTTTATGTAACAGACTCCCGAGAGGGTGCTTTCCCGATCGCTACAATCTTAACTCCTTTTGGGTTAAGTTATCATTATTTATTAAAGACATTTTTTTATGTTTAACGCTCTTTTTATAGATACAAGTATTTAAGTAAATGCTCTGTTTATAATAAACAGTATTAAATAACATTTACCGGCCTGAATGTCCGAGAAATTTTCATAGAAAATATTCGTCCTTGGACAGGATTTGAACCTGCATCCTATACGGAACCGTCATTTACGCTGAAGTTTATAAGCACTAAATTCAACCTTACCAACCGAACGATACTTTGTGGCCGAGCGGTCAAGGCACGTCAGCGTAAATGACGGTCCCATATCGGATGCAGATTCGAATCCTGTCAAAGGACGTATATTTTCTATGAAAATTTCTCGGACATTCAAGCCGGTAAATGTTATTTAATACTGTTTATTATAAACAGAGCATTTACTTAAATACTTGTATCTATAAAAAGAATGTTAAACATAAAAAAAATGTTTTTAATAAATAAACTCTGTCCATTTCGTAATATATGATGTCATAAGTTATCTTTCCGGCATATCCTCATAAACTTCGCTTCTTACGTTCTCTTATGCTCGATCAACGACCTCAGGCAGTAAGCTTCTGCCATGAGTGGCTCTTGAGACTTTTATTTTCTGAACAATTAATGAAAAAGAGGGATAAGGTCCAGATTTCTTCCTCTCCCTACTTGAATTATTTTATCAATGACTCGTGTTATCTTTTGTGGCTTAATTATTGCATTCTTTTCAACGTGCTTCTATTTTTGTACCGATTTACGTTTAAGAATGAGGATGAACCACTTGACAACAGGGCGGTTTTCAGAATTGCCAAGAGGATTGAGAATGTCTTCTGTAAATGGAGGACTGACTCTACACCATCTTCTTAACAAGATGATATATTAATGTTTCGTTTTCGCCACCGCTGTGAGTTACTCTATTTCTAGATTGCAAAAGTGCACAGGGAGGTTTTAATTTTATTTTTTTCTAATTGCTAACCCAATACAAGATCTGCGTCACAAAAAAGGTTACTGAATGATGATGCACGAACG
>OZ010584.1:29381250-29436250 GCA_963932145.1 Acanthosepion lycidas | reverse complement strand
AACTTAGACATGTTTCTGACATGACTTTCTTCCCATGATTTATCGGATTCAACTCAAAAAATAAATAAATAAAAATAAAAAAATAAAATAAGAACATTTAAAAAAAAAACGAGCTACTTAAAACACTTGTGATTTTCTTTCCTTAAGTTTCCTTTATTTTTTCACACCTGGAAAATAAGATCAGTTTGATATATATATATATTTTAATCATTTCACCCCAAGCAAAGCGGGAATGCCTCTACTACGCGGGGTGTTACAGAGAGTGAAAATGAGAGAAAAGACTGGGTATAGGGAGGGGCATTGAGGGAAGGATAAAAGATGAACGGGGTTCAAGAAGACAGAAGATGACGATTGACATTGCATTTATGAAGATTGTAGTTTTCAGGGAAGCAAGTAATCAGGGGTTCCACTGTCGAGAAGTGCGAGTAAACAAAAATTTTGGAGTAAAAGTGGCGGTTACATTTAACTATTCCAATGGTAAAAGGGTGGGACCTAGATGCCAATCTAGTAGCACGCTTGAATTCATGATGTCAGGACACCTGGGGAAAAAAAACTCGTCAGAGTAGTTGCCATAAAAATACTTGTAGAAAAGACAGAAGCCACATCACGTCTTTGAGAAAGTGACAGAAGTCGAGATGCCGGGTCAGGATCGATTACATTGCAGATCCTTCTTTGGATTTTGACAAGAACCACGAGATGAATAGCAGTAGCACCACACCAGATATGGCAACAGTATTCAATCCACAGACGAATGGTAGATTTGTAAATTTGCAAAACGAGAAAAACCTTCTGGCACGAAACAGTGACCCAATTTTCCTTGCAAGTAGATGGAGCTATTGACTCAACTTTAATATCTATATCACTGATTATGATAAGCGGTTAATTTTTAATTCATTTCTGAAAGTGTTTAGACTTTACATTATTAAATAATAACTATAGCATTGATTATAATAAGCGGTTAATTTTTAATTCATTTGAAATAATGTCTTTAGGACTGATTTTGATAGCAATAACCGTGAATTACATCTACCGGCTTCTGCATTCGAGAGCCTTAAAAAGGACTTAAGTTTCATGAATTCACAGGCGGCTAGACGTAAGTAACATTGTTTACAAAAACAGGGCGTCTGCTCAAATATGATATAAAATATAACATTTAAGCAATAAGGAATAATGTCGGAATAAGAATAAAAAAAATAAAGAATGCATCAATGAAGCCGCTGTAAAACGTGAGACTAGAAAATGTGATACTGTTAACTCAACTGTGACTCAATGTGTTTGTGAAGAATGTGATCGTTTCTGTTTATTAAAAGCGGAGCTGAAAATTCAAACTAGTTGTTATGTGCAAGAGCATCAGATTGAATATAGATGTTACCGTCAAGAAAACTTGATTTGCGCGTTGTAAGAACAAGACTACACACACCGGGCATGGAATGGTGCATAATAGCAATAATGAAAATACAGAGGAAACAAATAAATTTCTCTGAACTTTTAAAAGCCTATCTAGTTTTAAGAGTCATTGCAGAGACAATCAGTTGATATTTGCAGCAGCAGGTATGTAGAGAGAGTTTTATATATCATTTCACCCCAGGCAAGGTAGTAAAGCCACTAAGACACAAAGGGTTACTGAGTGTGAAAGGATAAGAACGGGGGGAAACATTATTAAGGCGCGATAACAATAAAAGAAGAGGAATCAAGAAGACAACAGATAAGGAGTGAGATTGCATTTGAATTAAGTTGGTTGGAAAGCATGGAGCCGGGAGAGAGTTCCACAAGCGTGAAGTGCGAAAGAAGAAACTGTTAGGATAGAACTTACGGTTATATTTAGCCATTTCAACTGTAAAATGAAGCTGCCAATCAAGTACTGCGCTTAAATTCACCACAAAGGACGATCCATCAGAAGAGTTAACATAGAAGTATTTATAGACGAGACATAGGGAATCCACATTAGAGTGTATGTATGTATCTGTAATTACATAAGTAGGAAAAATATCTACATATTCAATTAAAGAAAATAATAATAATGGCTAAGAGACCAACCAAAAGCAGTCAGATCTACAGATCATTTGAACAGCTACTACAGACTCAACGTCCATAAAAGAAATCATTTGTACGAATGGAAGAAACATTTAATAAAAAATCTTAATCACACTGCCTTGTTAGTCGTCTTCAATGAAAATTATATATATATATTTTTTAAGGTATATATGATTAAAAGTGTTCAATACAAGTGAAAGAGAGTGTAAATATAAGAGTAGACATTCTGTTTAATTCATTTCAGCATGAAACAGACTGTTGCCGATCTGTGTTGATCTCAATGGACATTCTTTCATATATATATATATATATATATATATATATATATATATATATATATATATATATATATATATATATATATTGTGAAATGGACTAGGACTATATATATTATGAAATGGACTAAGTCTAACAATTATTTTAATATATTTTTTGCGTTATTTTTATAGATACAAATATCTAAGTAAAGTAGAATAGAGGTTCTATTCCTGTCGTAGGATACATATTTTCTTTGAGATTTCTCGGGCATTCAAGTCGGTAAATGTTGTGTAATACTGTTTATTATAAACAGAGCATTTACTTATATATTTGTATCTATAAAAATAATGTATAAACAATATATATATATATATATATATATATATATATATATGAAGAAATATAGTTTTAAGATGTGCTATATTTATGGGATAAAGTGCTCAATATCAGAGATAGAGCGTGTGTAAATATAAAAGTGGCCTGACGATCACATCTAGCATGAAACAGATTATCGCTTCTAAGTGTTGACTTCTCTGTTCACTTTTATATATATATATATATATATATATATATATATATATATATATATAAATATGATAAGATAAAGAACAAATAGGAAACGTTTATCAATCTAATATGTTTCACTTTTATTAAAGCCCCATGAGAGAATAAGATATGTGTTTTTGATTGCCATGGGTTAATCATATTTCACGTGCATTCGACTTGTTAAACAATCATGCCGGCCTTCCGAATCCAAGGATAGCCGACACAACCATTTTTTGAATTCGTAACGCCGTAAATTATAGTAATGCTTGTTTAACAAGTTGAACGCGCGTGAAAAATGATTAACCAATAAAATGAAACAGCACAAAAGAAAAAATAACAGAATGTTTGTCCTCACATTTTTCTCCTTGTCTCATTTTCAGGTGAAGTCGTAATAAAAGTGAAACATGTTAGATTGATAAACGTTACGTATTTGTTCTTTATCTTACGATTCTGCTCGATTCCAGTCCATATTTGATCCATATATATAGTTATCTAAATTTGATTAGATAACTATATAAATCTGATTTATACTTAGTATTCGGTATATCGGCATCGACCATGTCTTTTTACACACTTCGCCCTACTGATATCATACAGTCGAAGACTTGCAATTCTTGTTAACGTCGATGAGTTCTAAATATAAACGAGGGACTACATTGTGGCTCAGTGGGCGAGGAAGTAAATGAGGAACAGCTGTTAAAAAGAACTTTATAAGAAACACGAAAGTAATTTCTGTTTTATGCTTAGTATAGAAAAATAACAACTTCGCGTGTAGGGACGAGAAAGCATATATATATATATATATATATATATATATATATATATATATATATATATATATATATATATTTGTATGTATGTATGTATGTATAAACCATCAACTCTGAAAGAGAAAATAATGATGCCATATTCTTGTCGGCCTTGACCGACTGTCAACAAAGTTAATGCATCGCCGATTTTAACGGCTTGTCATATTTTCTGTTGTCACTTCTCGTAACTTCGATTTAATGAGATCTCTCCTGGTGTTTCTGAGCCGCGCCCTTTTTCGACAAATTTGTCAGAGCGTAATTTAATTTAAAACGTTGCCTCCCAGGGGAGTCCATGGGCGTTGTGGCTCGTCCGATTAAAAAAAAAAAAAAAAACTTGTTCCTTCAAGTCGTCTTGGCATGAGCGGGTAACACTGTCGCATAGTGCGTCTCTCTGGTCTCATTCCATCTATGAGCTCAAAGGAACCTCATCATCAAAAGCTGTAAAAAGATGTCTTGGCTTACATAAGTAGACTCATTAACCAAACCAATTAGAATCCCCAAGGTTATCTGATTCGTTGGATCAACCTTCTTATTCTTCTATGTGCTGAGTCTCTTCTGTACGTGGGCGATCTGCACAATTTTTGTCCTTTGTAGCTCTTAATAAATTTGATCTTTTCGCTGTCACTTCTAAACCCTGTCCTGCCAAACATTTACACAATCTCTTTAAGGAGGTTATATGCTGGTTTCCTCTGTCCCTCTTACCTTAAGTATGTCTTGTGAGTGCCAAATTTCCTAAGCCCTCTTTCCTCATTATGTGGCCTAGAAATTTCAGCTGTCTCTATCTTATGTGCCCGTTTTGTTTCCATTTTTCTAAAACTTCGTCACTGCTCACATGTTCAGTCGATGGTATTCTCGGCATCCTTCTGTAGAACCACATTTCTGTTGCTTCAAATCCCTTTTTCCTTTTTGATGAGATTATTCAACATTCACTGCCATGTATGAGGACCGATATTACGTAACAGTCAAGTATTCTTTTCTTGTTGTTTTTAACGAGATTTTCCTGTTTCTTAATATTTTGCTTAGCTTTTGGATGGCATATTTCGCTTTCACAATACGCCTTTGGATTTCGGTGTCGCATTTTCTGTTATCTGTTAAAACACTTCTCAGTTGCTTGATTTTGACATTTCGAAATGGTAATTCGTTAGTTGCGTTCATCTTTTTGCCGGTAACCATACATTATGTCATGATATTTAGTCCTTTCTTCTAGCTTTCCTTTACTACATAATGTAAGAGTTTCTGTGCTTTCTATCAACACTGTTTCATCTGCATATTTAATGTTGCTGAGATTGTGGCCGCCATTAATTAATCCGGATTAATTCTCATCCTCTCAGAATCAACTTATTGTAAATAAGTCCGGTAAGAAGATACATCCTTGTCTTACCTTCCTTTCTATTTTTGCATATCAACTAAATTCATTTTCTATTCGTATGCAGAAGGTTTGCTCCCAGCATAAGTTTTGATAACCTTTCCAAATATATCAGGACAACGTATACCAATAGTTCTCTGTGACTTACTGTTGCATAATTTATAAAACATAGGTATGCGTAATTCTGCATTTGTATTGTTCTTTCAGATATCATCCTGAGCATAAAAATTGCATTCTTTGTTCCAGTGTCTTGCACTGTTCTTTTCTATTTCTGGTCTAAGTCTGCTGCACGCACAATTCAGCAGAATTTGGATGTTAAGTTTTGTTATATGTATCAGAAAGAGGCAGCTGGAGTTTTCTGCGACACATAATGAGGAAGGAGGGCCTGGAGAATCTGATTCTCACGGGTCGAAGAGAGGGAAAGAGGGACAAAGCAAAGCAGCACGTGACATACCTGACGAGCTTGAACAGGTGGATGACAGAACGTGGTCTGGGGGATGAAATAGAAGGAAGGAGCTTGCTTAGAGTTGCAAGGGATAGAGGGAGGTGGAGAGCCATCATCGCCTCCGTCCTGAAAGGACATGGCACATAAAAAGAAAGAAGGTTGATTGCCCGATGGAGTTCACATTCGTTTGCATCTGGCTTCTTAGGCAGTGCTATAAAAAATGGATCTACTTACGTCTTCCGGTATATCACCATTGTTGTATATTTCATTCATTATGTCTGTAACCTTGTCAATGCCGAAAGTCTGCTATCGACATTGTTTCATCTGTATAACTAATGTTGTTAAGATCCTGACCGCTAAAAATGAATCCTGGCAGGGCTTCTAATTCTCTCTGAATCATTTCACTGTATAGCTGGAATAATCTGATGATACCTTCTATTTTTGTGTATTTACTTAATTCATTTTCTATCCGTATGCAGGCGGTGTGCTCTTAGAATAGATTCTGGATTATTCTAATATCCCTCTCAAATATGTCATGGTTACCTGACTGTTCCAATAGTTCTTTGTAACGTACTTTATCAAACGCTTTTGTATCTCTATATATATATATATATATAAATGTATTGCATTTGTATGTCTGTTTGTTATCGAACTCCTCCTAAAGTTTTGGAGATAGACCCTCATAACCATATATATTCTGAAGCTACATTACCCAGGGTACTTAGATAAGTATATTTCATTTTGATCAAAGAGGGTACCGGGGGTGCACAACCCCTACTGAATTTTTTTTCCCTCTGATATGTAGTAAATTTAAATTTAAATAAGAGAATGGCTCCTAGCGTACTTGGATAAATATATTTCATTTTGATCAAAGGGGATTCCTGGGTAGGGGATAGCAAACCCATCAATAATTTTTTTTTCGTTTGATTTAAATTAAATTTTAATTTGAACAAGGGAATGACTCCTATCCAAAATATAGAATGAGAAATCAAGAAGATCGAGGTTACATTGACAAGATCAAAATGAGGCAATATGGACGTCAAGTTGAGCAAGAAATCACAAATCAGTGGGTAGTGTCTTACAATACATATTTGTTGCGACAATTTAACTGTCATATCAATATTGCAATCTGCTCACCAATTCATTCAATCAATTATTGCATCAAATACATAGCAAAGGAGTCAGATCAAGCAGTTTTTGCACGCCCATTGATTGAAATTAAATTTAAATTTGAGCAAGGGAATGACTTCTATCCTAAACATAGAAGAAGTAAGCCAAAAGATGGAGGTCAGATCGGCAAGATCATTGAGTAATATTGAAATGCATTATTTTTTCTCCCACAAATTATAACAATGATTTAAAATCAATCATCATTTTCTTACCAAAAAAAAAAAAAAAATAAATAAATAAATAGAAAAAAGTGCGACACGCAGCAAGGCGTGAGTAGTTCGGCTAGTATTCTATAAAACATTGCTATACATTCTTTTGTATTTGCATTGTTCTTTCAGATATAATTCATTAATATCACTGGATCAACTTAAATTACTTAATATTAAAATAGTGGTATTTTTCCTGATTAAATTACGTAATTAAATTATTGGTGTTTTACTTTCTGGGATGGTGGCTTATCGTTTTTTACACTCTTTACATTCGGACTATTGTTCTCATCTTTGGTGTTGTTATCACAACGTTTCGACCGTTGTGCTAACAACAGGGACGAACCAAAACTTTAATCCACCAGGCAATTGTCACGTCGTCAGAGCCTAGTGGACAATATCCTGGCGGATTAAGGCGTTGGTTTGGGTATTTGGTGTGACATAGTAATTGTGATCTCAATATCTGGGCCGAGCAGTGTGTACTTGAACTCAGTAGAAACAAGGCGAGCAATAACAAAGTATTACAAAAGAAAATCTAGACTAGATACCCCTAGGCATGGTCAACAAAACGAGAACAATCCGCCACTATTGATTTAAATAATGGGTTCAGTTAGGAATTCCCTGTAGTTTGACCGTATCGGGATGCACCGGATGAAAACCAGGGAGCACTACTGCCGAAACTTTGTGATCTCAACAACAAAGATGAGGACAATAGTCCGCATGTAAATAGTGTAAGTAATTAAACTACTGAGTCGGAGCAAAAGTGCATATTTTCTTTAATCGAATGCATGACAGTAAAGCTGTGGCGGATTTATTCATATGATAGCAACAGAAATTAGCCTTGTGATCATGGCGATAAAAGCATACTTGACAGGAAATAAAACGTACACAAATAACTGAAAAAAGCATGGTAAATTGTATATTAATTTCATACAATTTATTTATATTTTTCCGGTGTGTTGGTGTGTGTATTTTTTAGTTTGTAGTTGTTTTATGATACGTGTGATAAAAGGGAGAAATTATTCCGTGATGTGATATTACACGCCATATAACAAACAGAAGTCGGCATGTGTTGCCCGTACTAAGGTTCGTGGCGAGGAGATTGGATTTAAAGTCTTTTGGCGGGATGTTCGTATTTCCGAGTGGAACAGTTTTTGATGCATTCTGAGAGTATTTTTTATTATTTCTAATTTTTCTTTAACTTATTTTATACAACGTTTTTATGTAATGGCTTTATTCTATTTTATTTATAATTTTCATTATCATTATTATTATAATTATTTTTATTTATTTATAATAATAACCATAGTAATAATAATATCCATACAAAGCCACAATTGGCTACTGAGTGTGAAAGAATTAGAAGACAGCAGACATTATGAAGTATCGAGAACAATATAAGAGTAATCAGGTAGACAATAGATAACGATTGACGTTGCATTTAAATTTTTGAAGATCAAAGTTGGCCGGAAAATATGGAGCCGGATGAGAGTTCCACAAGCGAGAAGTGCGAGAAAAGAAACTGTTAGTATAGAGCTTACGGTTACATCTAGCCAATTCAAATGTAATCTAGTACTGCGCTTAAATTCATAAAGTTGAAATACCATAATTTTTAAGCGGATTTAAAAGACATAATTTAAATATGTCTACGGAGATTTAATCAACCACAGTTGTGTCATTTTGTCTCACTACCTTTCACAATCTTTGAGGCAGCTCAATCATGTCACCCCCCCATCCAGAACAGGAATTAAAATAAGTGGTACCCAAAGGTGCATGGTCAGGTGAGTACAGTGGATCGAGTAGGGCATCCCAGCCAAACTCTACTAATTTCTGACGGGTACGCAAACGGATGTGACGTCTGGTGTTGTCTTAATGGAAGGCGACGCTCTTTTAACTGGCCAATTCTGGACGCTTTTTCATCGATTACCGTTTTTGTCTCGGACCAGCTGGGAACAATCCATATCCGTATTTAACGTCTGATTTTGCGGAAGGATCATGTAACAAGACTGATCAACAGAAAAAAAAATGGATGGGCGGATCAGGTTCGAATTTCAGCTACGACTGTTCGTGTTCATTATTCACTAATCTCATTGGCAAGGGCATAAATCCACTTCTCCCTGCGCATTCTCCCATCAACAAAACACCTGAGCATCTATTTGCCTGAGAACTGCCTAAACTAAGCAGGTAGCTTAGCGCTGCCAGGGTCCCCGGCCGTTAATGGCAGCATCTCTCTCATTGCCTCTTGGTGGAGCATTTGCAACGTCCCGAAGTGTAAATTTTGAAAGTGCTTACGCAACTTCTAACCCATACCCGAATATCCACAAACATTTTAAATTCCGGGGAAACATAATGAGGAAAGAAGTTTTGGAAAGTATAGACCTCATGGGGGATATCGAAGATGAGGGTCAGATGGCAGCATCGAGTAACCTATCGAACGAGCTTGTGTAAATGAATGGTAGAACACTGTCAAATACTGCTTAAAGCTACAAAGGATAGGAAGTAGTAGAGAGCCATGATCGCCTGTGAAATATCACGGCACATAAAAGAATTGCTACAAAGGCTTTTCAACGATGTGTAATGTTTAGCAAGGAGAATGAGTTCAGTCATAACTGCGTGTTCCATACAACATTCAACATTAAGGAAATCAACAAAGGTTGATTTGTCATAAAATCTACCAGTCTAACCTAAATTTACAAGAAAGGATTGTGCTACGCCAATATTCTAAATGGTGAAATTTTATATTCCTGTATTATTTCAAACTATTGTTTTCATCTTTGTTGATATTGAGGTTATTATGGACACGTTTCGACCAAGTACCCTCCGGTCATCATCAGATGTCCATCGATTAGCTGATATGGGATATGTTGATTATCGTGATATTTTGTCCCTGTGATATCAGTTGTTGTTCGTTTTTGCTGAAATGGTGTGTCACTAATTAATCTAAGGTTTGAACTTATAACCACTAGATAATAGTATTACATATATAACCAAGTTCTACTACGCCACCGTCCCGAAGGACATTAGTGGTGTGTTTTTGGACCCATTTTTAAAATTCAATGTCAGATGGATCTGACATTAGATTATGATGGCGGGTTCGTACCGCTTTTCATAATTTAGTATTTCATTTCTGAGATAAGTAATTGTCAATATTCTTGTTTTATTTCCTATGATTGTTCTCATCTTGGTTGATATAGATTTTATTATAGACACGTTTCAACCGAGTGCCCTCTGGTCATCATCAGGTATACATTGATTGACCCATATGGGGTTTTTGTCGACATTAATAATTGCCAATATTCTTGTATTATTTCAAGCTATTGTTCTCATCATGGTTGATATAGATTTTATTATAGACACAACGTTTCGACCAAATACACCCGGGTCATCATCATGTGTCCATTGATTCGCTGATAGTGGATTTTTTCCAGATGGGTAATTGTCAATATTCTTGTATTATTTAGAACTATTGTTCTCATCTTGGTTGATATAGATTTTATTATAGACCGAACGTTTCGATCAAGTACCCTCTGATCATCATCAGGTATCCATTGATTGGACGATATGTGATAATTGACGCGTCACTACCAGATCTAAGGATTGAACTCATAACTACGAGATGACAGTATTACATGTAAAAATAAATTCCACTATTTCGCCGTTCATTGGTGGTGTGTTTTTTGGAGCTTTTTTTATATTCAGTGTCAGATGGTTTTGACATTTGGTTATAATGGCGTGTTCGTACTGCTTTACATAATTTAATATTTCATTTCTGAGATAAGTAATTGT
The DNA here is from genome assembly GCA_963932145.1 of Acanthosepion lycidas. Taxonomy (NCBI): domain Eukaryota; kingdom Metazoa; phylum Mollusca; class Cephalopoda; order Sepiida; family Sepiidae; genus Acanthosepion; species Acanthosepion lycidas. The sequence continues at coordinate 29,425,630 of OZ010584.1, read as the reverse complement.
CAATATTGGTTGCAACACTGTCTATAATGACACCTATACCAACAAAGATGAGACAAACTAATATATTTAAAATTACTTAATGGAGCACTGAATTAGTGAAATTTTAAATTTATTTGATAAGGCATTTTTAAATATTAGTATTAATAATACTAATATTTAATTATTATTAATCTGTCTCGTGAGAGGTTTATACATTTACTATCCGTGTTGGTTAATAACGATCGTAGAATAACGATCGTAGAATTACGATAACAGTCATTACGCGTGTTCATTTTAGTTAGGAAACGTGATGGTTTTCTAAGTGTAGATTAAATATGGCACAAGACCCTAAGTACGGGCGCCCAGTGAGGATTGAACTCACTACATAGTCATAAATGATCTAGCGATTAACAATTACACAACGTTAAAGTGCGCATTTTTGTTGTGAAATGCGAATGCAAATGTAGCAGCTACGAAGGAACAGAAGTCGTGACTTAGAAAAGAAAGATGAAAGGAATACAAGTAGAAAGATTAAATAATACACGAAACATATTGCGGATAGGATTGAGGAATCGGAGAGCCGAGTTCGAATTCCAGTCAAGTTCATTACATCCACTTACGTGCTAATAGCCTTGGATAAAGCTATAAAACCAACTCTTCTCCTAGCTATGGGTAAATAGTAGGATAGACAGTGTTCTATAGCTTTGGGTGGTAATAGGTCTAAAAGAAGGAAAACACGGAATTAAAAAATGTAGGTGGCACTGGAGAAGTACATACGATGCAGCTAATTCGCATTGACTCGGTGATCCAGACAACGTCCGATTCCTTTTATTAGGTTGGTGCAAAAAATAATGACGTAATAATGTCGTTTTCTGACGTATTTTTTAACGTCAAAAAACGACATTATTACGTCATTATTTTTGCATCAACCTAATAAAAGCTTTCTTTGGAAATCAATATTGGAAAGGCTTTTGTATTATCTACGTTTGAACACCAACCAAGGAGCGTAGATCTCAAGACAGCTCGAATTTTTACAGTTTAGAGGAAGACGTAAAGCTGAAAAAATGGTCTAAACACCTGATTTTTACCTTTTTTATTTGTTGATTGAAATAGCATGTTAATCGATCAAATATTGTAAAGAAACGTATTGTCAGCACGCTCCAGCTACTAACTCAACTGGCTAACGACATTAACATCTCTTCATTGTTTTCACGTTTGGATCCTTTGAAATAATTCAGCAGGCTTACTGTTTATTTATTTTTTTTAAAAAAATTACTTTCGTTTTTCAAGACTGCTACACATGAGTCATTGTTTACAACAAAAACTGAAAGCATTTCTGACTTGCTCTTCAAGTTTTCTTGAACTTCATAGCAAATGCGCAGAAGGGCACGGAGCAGAGAAGCTTATCTTGTGTCAACACCTTTTCAATCGAATCAACATAAACATGAAACCAGTTGCTTTCTTAAACAGGTTTGTTCTATCACAAAAAAAAATAAAAAAAATAAATAAAAAATAAAGATAAAAAGAAAAAAAAGAAGAAAGTTCCCCTTTTTATCTCCCTTTTCAGGGACATATAGTAGTGGTAAAAAATGCTGCAACCATTCCCAAAGAAAACAGTCGGCTTTCTAATGTCAAATTGACAGGAAATAAAAATCCCATATGCCACCGTTACCTACGTTCATTTACTTTTCATTGTTTTTTGTGTCCTCCGCCCAGCGATTCTCATTTGTTGAGATTGCAATTACGGTGGAGTAATGGATAGCGGCTCAGATTGAGAAATCGGAGAGCCGAGTTCGAATTCATTACATTCACTTACGCGCTAAGGAAAGGTATGAATCTAATACGCATCCTCCAGCTGTGGGTAAATAGTAGCACAGACTGGGTTATATTGCCTTGGGAATCAACATAAAATATGAAACCAGTTGATTTCTTAGACAGGTTTGTTCTAGAAAAAGGAAGACTCTAACTTCAAAACTGTATGTAACCCTAGTGAAGCACATAGTTAAGGAAAGGATGGTTAGAAAAAGCTCAAGATGGGAGTTACAGGCTGGAGATATCAACATTAAGCAGGTGCAGAAGTTAAAATACCTGGGAAGGGTTTTAACAGAGAATGGAAAATGTGACCCCAAAACCCGAAGGACGCATTAGACTAGCGATAGATGCATTCTGATAAACGGAAAAATTCCGTTAGAGTCAAAGAAAAGAGTGCTTGATTGCTATGTGTTATCCACCTTATTATATGCTGGTTTTCTAAGCGTAGCTGAGATGTGGCACAAGGCCTTAACCAATAATTCTACCAAAAGGAACCAGCTATCGCATTCTAGGCGCTTTGTCCAAATTACACTCCCCTATCCCTTACATTTTAAATGTTGACCTCTTCAAGTCTGGAGTTGGCTGTTATCCTGCATAGCCCCAAGAACTTCCTTTCTTACGCTAATACAACACCACATAGTAACACTCTATTTTGAGTGCTCTTGGGGCTTGCATTGGGTGAACATTAGAAACTGAACTGTAACTAGCGATTGTACACGGAGAGAATAATTTACGTGTTTACTCCAATCAAAATGAAAGCATCAATTTGAATTCGAGCCTGTCGCTTTCACGGACCCTAACATTATTGCTCATCCACTGTCTGTCATAGTACGTATGAGATGTAAAACATTCTGAAACCTTTATTCTTCAGTTAAAACTGCTGATCTACCTTAGGCTACAGCTTTCTTCTTGTATGACTGGCCCATGTCAAATTTGACAATAGTTTTTTTTTTTCTGTTATCACAACCTGGTTGGTAAGTTCGTTACGGAGTAATGGTTTTCCCAAGCGTTCCTTCATTTACCCTCTCTTCTTCATCAATCATTGTGATGTGCCAGTGACGTTTGCTGTCAAGCAATAAGGAGATGGGACAGAACGTAGTGAGGTGCTGAGTCATGTCTTTGCATTGAGCATCAGTACTAAATCAACACAAACAACTTCATCCGAAATTCGAACTCGGCTCGTCCTGTTGATAATTTTACCACAGAATTTTTTTTTTATCATTTTTACACTATTCCAGATGTTAGGCAAGTTTCGCGGGCAAATTCATACTAACCCTCGAAGTTAGTGAAATATTCAATATATATTGATATAATAACTATAAAAAATTTCAAAAATGAAATAACATTGGTTTCTAAGAAGTCGGCAAATTTTTATACCTTTTTTCTTCCGGTAGGGACTTTTTGACTATTTCTATGTATTTATTTTCAGGAGATTTAACCCTATATCAGACAGGTTATTTGGTGTTGCGATGGTTAGGATGAAGGAATTTAAAATACCAAAGAGTATCAAATAATGATTTAAACAATTTGAAACTTTGCAGGATTACATTATTTTTATATAATTATCATTGGTTCTGTAACTAGTGGCGCTAACAATCATGCAAGTTTACCGGTGGAGTAATGGATAGCGGCTCGTATTGAGGAACCGAGTTCGAATTCCAGTCGAATCCATTACATTCATTTGCATGCTTCGGGAATGGTATGAATCCTTTTCTCTCCCACTCAGCTATTGACCGGATTCTATAGATTTGGATGGCAACTGGTCTACCGCAGAAAGGAATGGCAACCTAGTACGTGAAAAAATTTGCTTCGTCAGTCAAGTATCGAAATATACATGATCGCATAAGCGTGTATCACGCATGGCACATAACTGACTGATCATGCGACAAAACTCAATTTTGAAGCTAATTTGACTGCAGTAAATGGATATATAGTTTGGTCAACGGCCTAGCCTGGGCCAGAAGTACACACGATAATTTTATATCTCGTGTATGATGCTACCCTCTTAAAATTACCTTCAAAATTAGGTCTTCAAAGTTCACATGATACGCGAGTCTATACGGTAAACCAAATGCTTTAATGTAAAAGTTTCATTATAATGCAAATAGTTCATGCTGAATGTACATTTCAATATTTGTGTACTAATCATAACGTGAATCCACCACAAAAACCCAATGGACAAAATCCCAGTTGACAAAAACACGGCGGACAATAACCCATTAGACAAAATCCTAGCTTCTTATCACAAAAGTTGACAAAATCCCAGTCTCATATAAGCTTAATTAATAAGATTAGGTGTAAAGGCCATTCACTGTCATATTAGATTATATTAAGATAACATATATTCACTGCTATGCGTTCATTTCAAGGGATCATTTATAAGTATAAATTTGTGAGCATGAAATAAGTGTATACACTGGATATAGTGTTTATTGTCCCAGTTTGACATTGGAGTATATACACTGGATATTTTACATAATTGTATAGATCGAATATTATTATTATTATTGTCTCAACTTGACATTAAATTTTAAATTAAAATTTCCTTTAATTTTCAATGTTAAATTTGTTTCTTTTCGTATATGAGATTTTTATTTGTAAGACTTGGATTTGTTTATTTTTGTGGGAAGCGGCTGGCATTTTGTCTGTTGGGATTTTGTCCGCTTACCATCATAAAGTACTTGTATTGGGCACCTCGACGTCGTGCAATGGCTAGCGAGATTGTCTCGTTATGTTAATTACGATTGAATAATGAGTTCGATCCTCACTGGGTGCCCCATAATTTCATCCATGTGCCTTATCTAGGCTACGCTTAGAAAATCATCATAAAGTATATGTATTGGAAGGCCAAAGTGAAACTATAGAAAAATTTCTAAAATTACAAAAATCATCACTTCAGCAAAAAATTGAGAGCACACACACACACATCTATATATATATATATATATATATATATATATATATATATATATATATATATATAATTTAAATAAAAACAGACCACTTTAAGGTTCCATGTAAATTATTTCACTACAGCCCTTTTAAAAGAGCTGCAGATCATCAGACTTTACTTCCAAACAAAAAATGAAAAGAAAATTTACACATATTTGACGGGCCGTATTAAACATATGTAAATTAACGAAGTAAGGAAGTGAGGAGGGAGAGAGAGAAGACATGAGTGAGTTAGCAGATATTGACACACTTAAACGGTTAACTTAACGGAAGTTATATATTGAAATCGAAGGGGTAGAGAAGAAAAACTCATAGAGAGAAAAAGAGAGAAGCAAGTTAAGAGAGAAGAGAAGATGTCACTAATTTTCTTTATAAAAAAAAGCTAGAAACAGACGCTGTTATTTTGCTTTACTTTGAAAGTGTTATTTTGGGGGTTCATAAAGATTATTAGTGGTCTGTTTTTATTTAAATTATTTGCTCTGGATTTACATTAAGCTCTCCAGATTATATCCTCCTTAGGTTTACCCATACGGATTACCGAGTTTTTCATAAACTATATATATATATCTATATATATATATATATATATATATATATATATATATATATATATATATATTTGCTGACGTTAGCAATGATGATTCACTATATGTAGGATCCACTATATTCACAATTATCTTTAAAATAACTCCACAAAATCTATTCGCGACAGTCTATGCAACATAACATATCTGGAGTTTCAAATCAATACTTCAGCCATATGGGCCAAAAAGCCACCTGACGTGGGATAGGGTTGAAGATTTATTGACAGTCACATTGGTGTACAGGGGTTTAACGTCTAAACTAGCTGTTGTATTCATATGCAAATCTCTACCTTATAGATTGCAGTTGATACAGCTGAAGGCTAAACAAATCCCAACCTTTCGGATGAGATTTGTATTCTTTAAATATTAGCCCAAGCTCCAGGGGCCCCCAGGCAGTACCTCTCCTTCGGGAGAGGGCTCGGTTTATTGCTCGGCCTTGAGTTTTAACCGGGACATGAGTGTGTAGTGACATGGGTTAAAAGGGGGCCATGAGTTTGCCAGTCATATTTGTTTACCTTAGTTTTTCAACGAGGTTGCCTGAATTTTGTTTTTTATACGTGATGGACTTGATGCTCCAAGAAGCGGGGTTAAAATTTTTATCTAAACTCAATATAAAATTTATCACAACTACATTTAAATCAATAAAAGACTTAATCAGTACAAAACAAAATAAGCCAAAACTTGAAGTAGGAATTTACAGAATACTTTAGAGAAATCTCAAGAAGTTTAATGAAAAGGCTATATGAACACAAAAGAGACATTTTAAAAAACAACACCCAAAACGCATTGGTTGTTCACCGTAACGAAACTGGTCCCAATTTTGCCATAAAAAATTCTACTTTTCATTTAAAAGAGAAAATAATTAACTAAGATATAAATGTCTAGAAAGTGATTTAGTCGCTAATTCAGCCACAGTAAATTTACGTTCAGTAATATATATATATATATATATATATATATATATATATATATATATATATATATATATATATATATATATGAGTGTGTGTGTGTGTGTGTGTGTATCCAAATGAGAGAGAGAACAGATGAAGTAAAACTCCGCCGTTCGTAGCATTTACTTAAAAAAAGTGCTCAATACAAAGTAGAGCAGAGCAATATATATTGTCGTTTACCATCTCCTGAAGTGGCAAAAAATAATGCCTCAACAACAAAGCTATTGTGTAGCGATTTCAACAATTTTTTGTTATAATATCTTATAATAAAATAATAATAATAATAATAATAATAATAATAATAATAATAATAATAATATATCTATATCTATATATCTATCTATCTATCTATATATAAATATATATATATATATATATATATATATATATATATATATATATATATATATATATATATATATGGATGGATGGATGAAAAATGCAAACAAAAACTCGCCTGACTCTACTGATAAATAAATTTACAAAGATTTTCCATATAATATATATACCGTGGGAATTTCTGTATATAATATATTTTTATTAGAAATACTTGCAATAACTCATTTAGTGGCGTGAAAATTTTAATTCAACTCAAGGACAGTGCATAATATTATAAATACAAGTTACAGCCGAAATGCCTTCAGGCCGTTTCACTTTCCAATATTATTATTTACTATTTCTTTTCCTCAATAACAGTAGATAGTGCAGCCTATCGTCCGGTTCACACTCCTCCGCGATTTTTTGATCAGGAGTAGACGTTTATTCCTTGTTTTGTATTTAGTATTGACTTCCGGTTCCTTCTAACCTCTAATTCAACTGTATATTTCTAAAGTCTCTGAAATTTTCTTTACTAATTATTTCTTCTCCTCAATAGGAGTAGATAGGTTTTTTTTTTTTTTTTAATGATTTGGATGTAGTTGTGATAATTTTTATGTTGAGTTTAGATAAATTCTTTTCGGTTGTAGTTGTGGCAGAGTTAGTGGGTTTCTACCCACTAACTCCATTACAACTAGAACTTCTGAAGTCTCCGTTTGAACTCTGAAATTACTAAATATTTTCCTCCTCAATAGGAGTAGATAGGTTCGCCTATCGTCCGGTTCACACTCCTCTCCGGTATTTTGAACAGGAGTAGACGTTTCCGGTTTTTTCTAAAGTCTAGTTCAGCTCTATACTTATAACGGCTCCGCCTAGACACTGGAATTTTATTCACTATTTTTATTTTTTATTTTTTGCCTCAATAGTCCGGCTCACACTCCTCCCCAGTTCCTTTTTTAACAAGAGTACAAGTTTATCCTATGTTTTCTGTTTAATGTTGGTTTTCCGGTTCTTTCTGAAGTCTATTTCAGCTGTATACTTCTAACGTCTCTGTCTGACATTTTATCTACTAATTATCTTACCTTCTCCCTAGTTATGATGAAAAATAAAATAAAATAAAATTTAATGCCAATCAAATTTTCACTTAGCCTTTACGATAAAATACAGAAATTTAATAAGTTTTAACTTTTGATTTAGTTTTTCTGTTAAGACACAGAGAATAAAATCTATTGTCAGTTTCATAATTCGCCCCGATTTTTTTTTATCCTTTGGCCCCTGTTTAGGATTGCGTTTTCTGTTCTTTATAATGTCTTTTCATTATCTTTCACTCTCACTAGTACCTTGCGCCTTAGTGGCATTATCGCCTTGCTTGGGGTAAATTGACCAAACCTCAGAATATTCTTAAGGGAAAGACTAAAGAGACTTGATAAACGGCGTGTCTAGTGTGATAAACTGCGAGGTAAATCTATGGAATTGCCTTTTAACCATTTTTCTTGCTCGGTGCCGAAAACCTTTCAACGGCTACCCGTATATGATGGCAGCGACTCGATTAGGAGTAATGCCATCGCTTGATCCATCCTCAAATACGTATCGTATGATGTTTTTTCAGGGACGGAATTAGAAAGCAACGAAAAATTCTTGAAGAAAATAGCAAGAAAAGATCACTTGTACTCGTAATCCGGAAGAGACAGCTGAAATTCCTTACTGCATATATATATATATATATATATATATATATATATATATATATATATATATATATATTTGCAGTAAGTATATATATATATATATATATATATATATATATATATATTTGCAGTAAGTATATATATATATATATATATGCAGTATATATATATATATATTTGCAGTAAGTATATATATATATATATATATATATATATATATATATTTGCAGTAAGTATATATATATATATATATATATTTGCAGTAAGTATATATATATATATATATATATATATATATATATATATATATACATATTTGCAAGAGTGTTTATTAACTTCACTTTCAACAACACTCTTCACGTAGTAGTCCAATGGATTGAGATCTGGGGAGTTAGGAGGTCAAATGTTAGGGATTATATGATCATAAAAAAATTCAGCCATCCATTCCTCCCTTACTTTGAGCCTTGCATAGTGGTGCAGAGTGTGCTGAAATATAATGTCTTCCAATGCGTACACGGTCTATCCAGGGGTTAACAACTGCTTCCAGGACCTTAATGTAGGTAGCAGAGTTAACTCTAAGGCCTTCATTGCTGACAACCCACAAAACCAGGGCATTTGCAGGAAATTTTGTGCGCATAACTGCTGGAACTTCAGATGTGTTTGAACATAGTCATCTGTCATTTTTTATGTTAAATTTCTGATCTGGGTCAAAGTTTTTCTCGTCTGACAAAAAAAACAAATCACATCTTCTGCTGGATTTTTAAGTTTGTTTAAGACTTTTTTTTAGATCTGATTAAATAATTTTGTTTTGTTTATTCAGGCATAAATTGACTTTTTCAACACCTCATAAGATTTATAGTTGATGTCTTCGTGGATAATATTAGATTGTTTCCTCTGACACATGGAACTCTTTCGCAAATGACCTAATGGATTTTCTGGCATTGTTCTCAATGGTTTGCTGAGCTTGCTGGATAAATTCAGGTGTTCTGTTAAAAGTTTGGAATGCTTCTTACGCTTTGATACTGATGAGACGTTTCCAAATCCGCTCTCTAACTATTTTTAAAAAATCGGGGTCACTAAATCGCTATGATTAACCTTTAAGGTCACAATTACAGCATATCTTTTCATTTCTTAAGTAAGCTGAGTGTTCTATATAGTAATTTCAGAAAAAAAAACTGATATAAAGTTTAGTAAAATGCAGTAATAACCAAAAAAGGTATGTCCTCAAATACCTGACGACACCTTACACACACACACACACATATATATATTGTTGTAAAGACATTCAACTGAATATTACTTGGCATAATTAAAAAAAGAACAACAAATATATATATATATATATATATATATATATATATATATATATATATATATATATATATATATATATATATAAAAAATAAAATAAGAAAGAGGAAAACAACCGGTTTCGCTCCCGCTCTTCAAGTTTTTTTTTTATCGGGAGTACAAAAGGTAAAATATTATAAATTTAAATTTGCGAATGATTGATGAGAGGGAGGGATATATATATATATATAATATATATATATATATATATATATATATATATATATATATATATATATATATATATATATATATATATATATATATATTGGTACTTATTTTTTTTATTTTCATATAAAGGTTGCAAGGTTGATCGAATGTGATAAGCGCTCAAAGCGAAACAAGACATTGTAACTTAATTGAAATGCGGAAACCATGACGTTGGAAATTGCTAAAATATTGTAGAGAGATCATAGAAACATCAAAAAGAAACTAACAGCTCTAGCAAGATAAGATCAAGAAAAATGGTTTTAATACTGTCAAAAAGATTTAAAAAAAAAAAGAAAGTTTAAAAGAGAGGAAAGATAATTAACCAACAGGAAAATACAAAAGGAAGCAGTTGTTACGAATGTAAACAGGGAGAAAAGATTCAGAATATTACCAGTGCCCTGTTTAATAAAGTCATCTTTTTCTGTATATTGTGGCCATTTTGTATTATATTGTGGTCATTTTACTTAATCTTTGTTTTTTCTTGATTTCACGTGAAAACCTGAAAAATTCCTAGCGTATTTCGGTGAAATGTTCGCTTTTCAAGATTTTAGTTTACAATTAGAGTTTAGAATCTGGATAAAGAAAAAGTATTTCAACTGATGTCAGGGGTATATGGATTAAGAACATGAAACGCGTTCTTAATCCCACTAAGCTAACACCTTTAAGTAAACATTAAGAGAAAAGTCTAACTTGGACGAGGAAATACAAGAACACTTATTTTTTAGTATTTTTTTTTTTAAAGGCAAAGCTAGATAGCATGTATTGGACAGAAGTTAGGTGCATCATGAAAATAATACGACTTGATTGACAAGAGAAGGGAGGTGGAGTGCTGTGTTGTGTTAGTATTGTAGGCAAGTAAGATTATAAGGATAAGCCCTTCAAAGTTAATGATGGCACACCAAGATAATGGTAGAGAGTTATTAAAAGTTCTTGGACGATATTCTTTTGAGCAGTACAAATCACAATCTAGAAATTGTTTGTTTAGTGGCATATGAACTCCTTATAGGTCAATTAATGACGAATTTTAATTTTAATTAGTAATTTCTTTTACAGAGGTGTATTGCTGGTAATATTGATTTTTTTCAAAAAATGTATGGCTAGTAATTTTTTACTGTGAAAATGCATTGAAAATGTATTGCTGATATTTTTACTATAAAAATGTATTTTCACACTTTCACAGTGTTTTGACACCAGTTTGGGGGTTAACTATTTTCCCATAGCTGGGACCCTAATATGTACTATGACCCCGGGTTTCTCCTCAAAACTATCCGATTAGAGGCCTTACAGATGTGGTTTATCATCGTACCCAGGACGTCTAGAAATTGTAAGCTTAAGAGTATATTTATACAAGACAATACTCTTTCACATTCTATAAAGCTGACTATTGCCCACCTTGCCAAAAATAGTTTTCAATCTTACCAAATTAAAGGAATGGCTTCACCTTCTCCAATTATTAATCCAATCAAAATATGCGGCAGATCATTAAAAAAGATTTGATTTTTTTCATTTATTTACTATTGTTCGCTCAATATAAGGCGTAAGAGCCAATCAAAGCAGAGTTTTACCAAATGAGATTGTTGTATAGACGTAAAATGAGGAGGTGAGAAGTGCAGATTATGAGTATATATCGGAAAGATAACGCCTAACCCTAGACTTGAAAAGTTTAAGATTGTCTCGGGTGGAGAAACATCTCAGGTGTCTAACACATAGAATACGAAGGGAAAAAAGATGATTGGTGCCAATAAGAATTGAAAACACTATTCAAGCAAAGAATATACCTGGGTAGCAATAAAAATGGCGGCAAGAAATGTTACAATCGAAATAAGAACGTTTCAGTTTTTTGATAAGCCAATGAAAGTTATAGAATGTCAAGAAGCCCATATTGACAGGTAAAATATAATTTATTCATTCATTCAAATAAACGGGGTGTTGTAGAAATTAAATATATGTCTCTGTGGTCTATACCATTTGGGTTTACTTAATAAAGATTTATGTCGACCGTTGTATCATAAATGCTGACCCCCACCAAACAAGTTAATGTTAGTCTTTTTACAAAGACAGATATTATAAATTGAAATAAGTGGTATTGCTCAAATAATCTCAAGCCTGAACATTTTCCCCGAACACCAGTTGGTTAATAGAAATTTTATTGCGAAAACATTTAGTTGTTTAATAAAATCTTACCTGTATATTCTCACGTGAGAAAAGCCTCTCACAATAATGGCGATTTTATAAGCACTGCTTCGATGTATCATAACGCCGAAAATATTGAACACCCGCTATTGAATTTTAATTGATCTAGCTAGACAAGCTCTCTAACTATTACACCACGTCGAAGTGCCCAAAACGATATTCTAAGTGTAACTTACATGTAGCACAAGGCCGAAAGCATGGAGAACCCAGTGAGGATTGAACTCACGACTAAAATATTAATTAATCTAGTAACTTGCTAACCATTACACCACGTCGAAGTAGCCAAATCATCTTACGGTAATAGTAATAATAATAATAATAACTTTTTCCTTATAAGGAAACATTCAGTATTCAGTATTCAAGAAGCCAGTGATACTCTCGGTTGAAATTTATGAGATATTTCTATTAAAACAATTTTTCAGGAAAAGAGGTTTCTCAAATTCAATAGCTGTTATTGCCCTTTTCCGTAATGATGATGGTTACCTTCCTAACGTTTTGTCCGCAGTCTTATGACATTATTTTCTCTTCTAGTTACATGTGCTATCGATTTTAGTTGTTTCTGCTGTTGGTAGTCCTCAGGTGATGTGGATTCTGTTATTTTGGTCTTTGTTTTTGTGATTCTGTAGCGCCAGATTACGAGATTCGAAGAAGGGTGATTCTCGTTCGAACCTACAAGCTGTGGAAAATATTGTGTCTCTAAGCTGCGGGTAGCTGAGGGTATGATGATCATCAACCGACTGAAACGTCTAAGAGTCAGAGAGGATATTGAAACAAATAATAAAACGAAAGGTAAGTAAAAAAATATTCTTTAAATCCAGCAGGTAGGATCTGAGGTATGATAATCACCAACTGGCCGAAACGTCCAAGAGTCAGGCAGTATATCAAATCAAATAATACAACTAAAAAACACGTAAAAAATTATGAAAATTTAACGTATTTATTTCAATCCTGCAAAAGTTTTGCTAAAATGTGCTTAATAGACAACTAAAGCTATAATATTGATTAAATCAACATAAAGTTCAATTAACGTCAATTGATCTCAGCTCATCAGAGCCTGAAGTTCGACAAATCTATCGATTTATTGAACATCTGTCTCTGATGACAGTTTCCTTGAGTCAATTGATCTTTTATTGATTTATTAAATAAAAATGTAATTATATAGGCAAATAAAAAAAATAAAAAATAAAAATGACTGATCCAGTTTCACAGATTTAAATCACATTGTTAAAGTTACAGCACACGCGCTTATAATACCTCTCTACCGTCCACATCGAGAATCACTCGCTATCAGTTGTTCTCTAAAAACTGAAAAACCAGTTAACGCAATAATTATATAAAAAATATAACTAAAAAAAAAAAAACCCAAAAAAACGAAAAATTTAGGAAACTAAACATTTTAATACAGACCTTATAGATCTTAGCATTGGTCAAGTGTTGCGACTGTAATGACTTCAGGTACTTTTCGAGAAGTTTAGGTGGGCGCCGTCAATCACAAGATGGAGTGGCTCAGTCATAACCAGCAGCAGTTAAAGCTCAAGTGGGGTGAACCAGGTCAATCTGACGGCACTTTCATTCACGATATTTAATTACTTACAAGGCGTACATTTCTTTTCCGTACATGTCTAAATTATAAACAAGCAGGATCTGAAATAGAGTAATTCCGGCCAATGTGAAAGTACTTTTACCCAGTTCTTCTTCTAAAGTATGCCATGTCACTTCAGAACATTATTGATCATGACTCTCCACATTTTCCAGTCCTTTATAGTCATTTTGCTATCTCCCCATAACTCTGTTCTGCCAACAATTTACACAAACACGTTAGGTAGGTTATACGCAGTTTTCTTGCCTTCAATATGTTCTGTGAGTGTCAAGTTTTCCAAGCCCTATTTCCTTATTATATGCCATTAAATTTCATCTGTCTCTTTCTGATAATAAGTATAAGTTTCTTTTTTTCCTTCCATTATCTTTAAAACTTTCTCGTTGCTTGCATGTTCAGTCCATGGTATTCGCAGCATCTTTCTGTAGATTCAAATCTCTTCATAATCTGTGAGGAGATTGTCCAGCATTAACTGCCATATAGGAAGACAGATATTACATAACAGTTCAGTAAGTTTTTCTTTGTTTCTAATGAAATTTTGCCTGTTTCGTAATACTTTGCTTAGTTTTGGGAAGGACTCTTTTGCTACCCCAATGCGCCTTCGGATTTCAGCCTCGCACTTTACGTCCTCTATTAAAGCACTTCCCAGATATTTAAATTTTTGGATTAGGTTATGGGATGTTTTCCCCTGTCACTCTTGTCTTCAATATTCCCTGTGAGTATCAAATTTTCTATGCCATCTTTCCTCGTTATGTGCCATTGAATTTCAGCTGTCTCTTTCTGATGTTAAATATGAGTGTCCTTTTTGTTTCCAATTTCATTAAAACTACTTCGTTGGTCACACGTTCAGTCCATACTAAATTTAAAAGCCATCAATGTTGAGAGTTACTAAACGAGATTGTTGTAAGGACACCTATTGAGGATCGACCTCACTACAATAGTAATGGTATGCAAGAATATTTTTAGCAGCTGTCCCTTCGTAAGGCTTAGTTCAAAGCAAGAAACGTAAGTCACCCAGTGAGGATATAGTTCAATATAGTGTGGTAGTGATCATTTTTATACTATTGTACGCCAAATACAAAGCCGAAGAACAACTCAAGGTACAGGATTACTGAATATGGTTGTTATAAAGATGTAAATTGAGGGAGCAAGAAATACATATTATGAGGATATGTAGAATAGATAACTGTTGACTGCAGCGGGTCCCAGCTGTGTAGGTATGCCATGGAGGAACAAAGGAATGCAGCTCAGCCGAACATCTACCATGAAAATGCTGTTAGAGTAGCGGGAGGTTAGCAGAGTTTCGCCAGTGGAATGGGGTTGTAGGATAAAAAATCAGTCATCACGTCGCGTAAATGTTCTTTTTTTTTTTTTTTTTTTTTAACTCTAACAATTTTCCAGATACAGTTTTTTTTTGTTTTTTAAAAAAAAAAAAAACTATTTTTTAGTCGTACACATTTTTGTACTCGAGTTTTGCACTGATGAGAGAAAACCGATAAAGCGATTTAGTTCTGATAAAAGAGTACCGATAAAGCGATTTAGCTCTGATGAGATAGGACTGATAAAGCGGTTTAGTTCTGATAAAAGAGTACCGATAAAGCGGTTTAGCTCTGATGAGATAGGACTGATAAAGCGGTTTAGTTCTGATGAAAGAGTACCGATAAAGGGGTTTAGCTCTGATGAGATAGGACTGATAAAGCGGTTTAGTTCTGATGAAAGAGTACCGATAAAGCGGTTTAGCTCTGGTGAGATAGGACTGATAAAGCGGTTTAGTTCGGATGAGATAGGGCCGATAAAGCGGTTTCAGCTGTGATGAGATAGGACCGATAAAGCGATTTAGTTCTTATGAGAATGTTCCGATAAAGCGGTTTAGTACTAATGAGATTGGACCGATAAAGCCGTTTAGCTTTGATAGGAGTGGCATATCAATCTGTATGGTTTATTTAATGCCGCTAAACAAAAACAACCAAAAGTCACCAGAGCTAAAGCGCTTTAACGGACCGCCCCCATCAGAGCGAAACCATTTTATCGGTCCAATCTCATCAGAATTAAACTGCTTTATCGGTCATATCTCCTTTGAATTAAACCGCTTTTAGATTTTTAATATATATTATCACATTAAACGTTATTTTTAATGGATGCTCATAATTCAGTAGACGCTCTATTAAACTGTACATTTATTTATTTTCCTCTACTGGTGTGAATATTCGAGAAATTTTATTAAAGAAAAGATGTGAGCGAGTTGATCGGAGTTAATCGGATCTAACGAAAGTAACCTCTACTCAAGTTGACACAGGGTCGAATCCTGTCGGAGAGCGCATAGATTTCTCTCATAAGATTAATTGAATAATCAGGCCAATAGACTAAAAGGGATTAATATACTCTTTAATAAATAAACGGAGCGTATCTATATATCTATCTCTCTCTATATATATAGGAAGCCTTATAATAAAATAACCTGTGCAGTATACAATTATTCATTAAAGAATAAATGTTGGAAAATTCATTTAAATCGGATAAATTTTGGTAAACTTTTTAAAATAGAAAAACGTATACATTTTGACGAAAAATACACACACACACACACACACACACACACACACACACACATATATATATATATATATATATATATATATATATATATATATATATCGTATATTCCCGCGTATAAGGCAACCATATATATATATATATATATATATATATATATATATATATATATATATATATATATATACGTATATTCCCGCGTATAAGGCAACCTTTAGATAAGACAATAAAATATATTAAATTTTCATGAATTTATCTTCTACCTGTAGTATAAGATTAGTGATTAAAGATGATGTTATTGGAAATGTTACTTACTCAGTAAGTCTTACTGTATCCTTAGAAATTAAAAATAAACGAAATAACAAAACCGATTCTATATAATGTTTTTCCTACAAGTAGTAATAGCCACTTACTTATACTTCATCGACAATCATAATATATAATTAATTAATTAATATAAAATTCGCAGCATCCTTCGATCGTGGGCATGTGTTGCTTTGTTGCACCAAAAGGCAAAGCATTGAAGCAGATAGCTTGCAGTTCGAAAAGTATCGGTAATTAATTTACTATTTTTACCATAGCATTTTATTTTTATTAAACAGAATTAATCAGAACTATTTTAATAATAAATTTTTCGAGTGTTGATTAATTGCTTTATCTTAATTGTTATTGTAAGTAACAGTGACTTTATTGTCACCCTACCTACGTTTAGGTGTTTCGCTGGTTTTCCAGCTCATCGGGCACATGATGATAATTCATTTGCTTGCCTTTCTATGCCCGCCAATATGCGCGTATACGATTGCTTATATCCGCTCATTTGATTTATCCTAATCTTCATATATATGTGTGTGTGTGTGTGCGTGTGTATGTGCGTAAAAATTCAGATATAACTAATATCTTTGTCAAACAAATATCTTTCAGTCTCTGGTTGACATTATCAAGGAAAATATACGTTTTTTATTTTCCAACAAATTTTCTTGAAGAATAAAATTCTAACATTAGCCTTGATAAAGTTTATCAGAGATGAAAGGCGTCGGCTAAGAAAAAGATTTCTTTATTTACACACACACACACACACACACACACACACACACACACGTGTGTGTGTCTGTGCGTGAGTGTATGTGTGTGTGTCTGTCTGTGTATGTGTGTCTAATGTCTGTCGGCAAGTTTTGGCACTTGGCTTATATTGGCTTTATAATGACCTCGCCACAAGAAAGCAGATCTCAAACTAGAAATACGACACGCGTCATGAGGACGACAACTCAACCAGTGACGGGAAACCCACACTCAAGTCTTCATTTTACAAGACAGCCAATGACAATCAACCTTTGCATCTACAATCTTGAACTGGGTTAACACACTTTTATGAAGTGCCTTTTGGCTAGGTCGAGACTAGCTTGAATGATACGGGCAAAAAGGCTGCCGCTATCAGAAATTAAAATATGTTTGTGTTCAGAAAGTAATTACATTTTACCAGAAAGGATATGAAAACAAATGTGAGTTAAATATAATTTAACAGAACTAATATTGATAAAAAACAAAAAAAATTAATGATTTCCATGCATTTTCAATTACACCTTTGAATTTTCTTCTGAAAGATTTTAAATGATTATCAACTATCAGCTTGTTTCGGTGAGGAAGTAGATAGGTTCACCTACCGTCTGAGGCTCACGGTCATATCACATTGAGACATCGGTTTCCCATACGATCACCGAAGTTAAGCAACGTCGAGCTTGGTTAGTACCTAGATTGGTGACCGCTTGAGAATACCAGGTGCTGTAAGCTTGGATTTGCGGGTGGTGTAATGGATAACAACTTGGAATAGTTAATCGTAGAGACGAGTTCTAAATCCAATTGGGTTCGTTATATTCACTTACACGCAAATGCTATTGGGAAAGGAATTAATTTATCGATTCTACCCCCAACTATGGGTTAATTAGTGAGAAATGTATCACTAAAACATTATTATCTCCCAAAATAAAATAAAATTGCGTATAAAATATTTTTTTTTGTCATTAAATAACCCATCGATGTTGATATGCCGCTAAATAAAAAACAACGAACTATCGTCTGGTTTTCACTCCTGAACACTCTTTTGAACAGGAATAGTAGTTTATCCCTTGTTTCTTGTTTGAGATTGGGTTTCCGGTTCCTTCTAAATTCTTCTCAATCTCTTTCACTCCCAGTAGCCCCCACAGTGGCATTATCACTTTGCTTGTGGGGAAATGCTTTAAAATGTTCTAGTATTCAAAATTGTGTAGTTGCTAAATTTGGTGTATATGGACGATGTGGAAAGAACCTTCTGTCCTAACGATCTTATATTTTCTTTGGTTTGTTTAACAGGGTGTCACTTTGCATTTTCATGCTGGAGAATAACACATTTACTTTACCAAAATAGGACACGTTCGACTTAATGCTTCATTTATCAGACCAAGTTTCTAACAATAGACGACTGAAATGATGATCCTTCCATGTTCGAGTAGTTCGTATGGGACGGCATTTTTCAGACACAGGGCAAGGATTTCGGCGGATAGAGACCTGGTTATGGTTTTGGCACTTGTTTCTCATTTTGTGATAACCACTGTCTTTTGCGTTTTCCGTTTACCTGCAAATCCCATTTTTCATCACATGCAAAGATTAACGATTGAAATTCCTGGTTAAGATGGTGGAAGGTTGTGTTCGTTTTTTTTAGGTGAAAGCTCATGAAGAAACTAAATTTTCTCTTTGCAATCTTTTCATTTAAACTCTAAAATGCTCTATAAACAAGCTGTTGGAATAGAAGCGATAATAATCTGACACTAAAAGCAGTTTCCTGTCATTAATCATCAGTTCTGCGTTGGTTTTCTGACGCATAAATCATAGCGGGGAAATACGTAAAATACATTCCTAACACTTTAATATTTTTCTCTAAATTTGAGAAGAGTCTAACATGTTCAACATTAGTCGACGCTCAAATCTCTTCGATGTAGTTTTATCGATGTTGTTAAAGAATTTATTATTTAGACATTGTCACATGTAACCCACAAGATACTTCGTTTGTTTTGGGGCAATAATTAAAATATATGACATGAGGCGGAAAAATTGCATGGGAAATTTGTTTTTTTTTACTTAGTTGCTTTTATTACCGTTTATTTCATCATAATATCGGATTTATTCTGTAATATTTTATGCTACTTTTAAACAAAAAGTAAATCATCTTTATAAAAATTCTAACTGAAAACATGTCTATAATTTCATGGAAAAGTGGTTAAATACAGACTATTAATATAATGATAAATATATTGGATAATTCACCCCTAAATAAAAAAGAATTTATATTTACTAAAATTCACATCAAATTCTCCCTGAGCAAAGTCCTACCATTCCGCATCGGTTGGGTTGATCTTTGCGATCGCTTCAAATGTGGTCGACTCGGTTTCTAAATATGAGCTCTACGTTCGCGTCTCAGTCCGATGCACAAGCCAAAAACGAATTTTCTTTTTAATGTAAAAAAATCCTTGTAAATACCACGGATATCATCTGCATTTACGAAATGTGAATAACTCCCTGATTTTTTGGTATTTTTTATTTTGAGGGTTGGAGTTGTTGCGAGAAAAGCTAAACAAATTTTGATTTAAAATTTATAATTTCAAAAAAAGTTCTAAAACTTTAATAAAAAAAAAAAACAACACAAACAAACTTTGATTTAAAATTTAGAATTTCTTGGGGGTGAATTAATATTTGCGATAAGTAACGCTACATTATTTGGGGCGAATTAACATAAAAGAGCTGATATATATTTTTGAAATGTTCGATGATTTAAATGAAATTAAATATATTTACAAAAAAAATTTTTTTAAAATGAATAAATAAATAAATAAAAAATAAAAAAAACAAAATTTGTTAATGTGTTTCTTCGCTCGTGACAATATAATTTAATGGGCTATATAGAGTAATACGATAAATTTAATGGGCTATAGAGTAATACGATAAATTACATAAAAATAAATTAAATATAAACATAAGTAATAATTAAAAAATAATCGATATATTCTCACATAAGTAAAGAAGTTTAATTTCTCTCATTTAACAGAAAATAAGGAAAGTAGGCAACAGAAATTAGGAGAACTATTAAAAATCAACCAAGTAAAAATTCGTGCGCTAAGTTACGCATGACAAAACAAAGACACCTCGGCGCGGTTAATAAGTTTGTTTCGCTAGAACAATTACGACTGAGGAGTGAGTTCGATCCTCACTGGGTGCCACAAACTTTCGGTAGCCTTGTGCTACATCTAAGTTACGTTTAGAAAATCACAATAAGAAAATAAACATAAAATACTATTCTCCCTTAACTTAGGCTGGGCTGACACATATATATATCTATATATATATGTCAGCCATATATATATATATATATATATATATATATATATATATATATATATATATATATATATATAAATAAATAAATAAATAAATAAATAAATAAATAAATAAGTGATAGAATTTTGAGTAATTAAAATAATCACTATAGTAATTCATCGAGTCTTGAAGAATCCTCAACAGAATACAGAAGACCGGCGTTTCGTCTTACAGTGTAACCCGGATATAAGAGAGTTGTCGGGACCGGAGAAGAAGTCTCTTATATCCAGGTTTGGTCTAATTTATATACATTAACACAGGCTCTAATTTGGGACCAGAGAAAATCTCTCTTATATCCGGGTTACACTGTATTTGGGACACATCAACAGTGCGCATCCATTACCGAGAATCAAACCCAGACCGGTAGTGGATGCACACTGCTCATGAGTCCTAAATAGGACGAAACGGCCGTCTAGCAGTGCTGCCTGTTGAGGATTCTTCTAGGCTTGATAAATTACTATCTATCTATCTATCTATCTATCTATCTATCTATATATATATACATATATATATATATATATATATATATATAGGGCTGGATCTTTATTAATCCGACAGATTTTTATTACTTAAACGTTATTTTTAGTGCAGACTCATATTTGAGTAGGCGCTCCGTTTATTTATTCCTTTTAGTCTATTGGCCTGATTATTTAAGTAATCTTATTAGAGAAATCTATGCGCTCTCCGGCAGGATTCGAACCTGTGTCTACTTGAGTAGAGGTTACTTCCGTTAGATCCCATGAACTTTAGACCAACTCGGTCACATCTTTTCTTTAATAAAATTTCACGAATATTCAGGCCAGTAAAACGAAAATAAATAAATATCCAGTTTAATAA
The DNA here is from genome assembly GCA_963932145.1 of Acanthosepion lycidas. NCBI lineage: Eukaryota > Metazoa > Mollusca > Cephalopoda > Sepiida > Sepiidae > Acanthosepion > Acanthosepion lycidas. The sequence continues at coordinate 29,404,203 of OZ010584.1, read as the reverse complement.
ATAAATGGAGCGTCTATATATATATAATTTTTATAAGTTTCCTAACCAGTTGTCTCAACTTATTAATGCTCAGTATCCCAAAAATAAGACGGTAGGTATTAATAGTTATTGATAGAAACTTATAATTGAAGCCTGATTTTTATAAACCTATAATCAATCTCTGATTTTTATTAGGTTGGTGCAAAAATAATGACGTAATAATGTCGTTTTAGACGTTAAAAATACGTCAAAAAAACGACATTATTACGTCATTATTTTTGCACCAACCTAATATTTTTTTCAAAAAAACTTTTTCAAAATTAATATTGGATTTTTTGGTGGGTCTTAATGGGTTTAAGATGATACTCGAACTTAACTCCTCTTTTATAATGGAGTCCCTCCACGTTTATTCAGCTTTCACCGAAGAGTCTCCCTTTATGATTTGATCTTAACCTTGAGCTGGTGTTTAAATAAGGCTTACAAAAGGCTTAAATAAGGCAAACACCTTTTTTGCTCATTTCACGTCAAGTGGCAATAAAGCCACTAAAACGTAAAGAGCCGCTGAGGATTAAAGACAACAGTGTGAAAGTAACTGAGAAAATCTTACTGAGGATGAATAAATCAAATCCTATTATAATTGTCTCCCCCCTCTCCGTTAGTTAGCACGACCGTTATGTCCTGTCAATACCTAATGAACTAATCCGCGTTTTGATCGCGTGGAAAGAAGGGAAAAGACATTACTTGATTTCAGTGATAAAATGAAAGACAGAAGAAAGAGGTAAAGATGGAGAGAGAGAGAGTGAGAGAGTGTGTGTGTGAGAGAGAGAGAGAGAGAGAATTAGATTAAGCTGATAAGAACAGATACTGCACTTTGATTTCAGTCAAACGGGCAAGAAGAGAAAGTGACCGCAATAAAAGTGCCATTTTTTTTCAGACGGAGAGTATTGTACGACAGAAACCGAATAATAAATAAAAAATATCGTCTGCTAAATAATTTTAAAATTGTTAAGAGAAATGTTCACAAGGCGGGGATTTGACCAGAAAGAAGGAAATTATGCAAGTGTTTAACGGCTCCTTGTTTATTTGTAAGTGGGCACGTGTGTGTGATTGCTTGTACTTAGTTTGACTTGTATACGTTTGTTTCGGATGTAATTTTCTCTTACGTTTCTGTTTGTTCGGTTTTTTTTTTTTTCCTTTTTTTCTCTTTTTATTCTTCATTTTTACTTTTATTTTATTTTCCTTTTTTGAATTTTTTGAATTTTTTTCTATTTTCCTTTTCCTCTTTTTTATTTCTATTTATTTTTTCTTTCTCTTGCTTCACTTCTATTTTCTGTGTCGTTCTTATATTTGCCTGCATATATGTTTAGTTATATTTATGTGTCTGTGTATTAGGATGCGAATGTGTTTGTCTTGTTGTCTGCATTATCTAACTCACTCGTGCCATAGGTTTGTAGCGTTTATTGATACTTTTCGCATCAGCATCGAATTTCTCCGTTCCATTTTTGAATAACTTTGTAATATTTTAAACCTAATGCTATGTTTAATTCAGAATTTTAAATTTCAAATTTTACCGTGAGATTAAAATTATTATTAATTTATTTCATATTGATTTCTAGTTTATCTATCATTGAATTTGATCAACTAACAATTTGTATTAAGTATACACTGTAACGTTTTTTTGAATTTTCACATACTTGTATTCTGATTGGTCATCATAGGTTACCTAACAAGGTTTCCTCTATTGAAGGGCTTTAATTTGGTTTTGAATTTTCCCCAAAACTCTTTATTTCGCAATCAACAACACCACTTGATAAGACACCAGAAGTATTCAAACAAAATGGCTATTTTTGTAGTGATTTTATAACATGCTTATAATATAATTTTTGAATGAATATTATTTGCTCTACTGTGTTTGGGGAACTTTTTAAAAAAAATAGTGGTTTTGGTCATCGGAATGTTATTTTATTTGGTCTATACCAAGCTTGTATTCGGGTATATATATATATATATATATATTATAAATTAATTGATTTAAAATATGGTTTTTCCGTTACACAGTTCTAACCATGTTTCAAAAATGGAAGGTCCAAATTTAATTTAATTTAGTAGCGGAAAAACCATATTTTAAATCAATTAATTTATAATATTAATACTCTGTAAATTTACATTGAGCACTATTTTGTAAAAATAAAAATATCTATAAGAACACCGGATTATATATCTTACTGTTCTTTCTTTATATATATATATATATATATATATATATACACTCTTAATCTGTGATAAGATTGCCCAGTATTCACGTCCATATAGAGGGATTGATATTAAGTAACAGTTCAGTATTAGTTTCTTTGATTCTTTTCTGTTTCTTAATACTTTGCTTAACTTTTGATGGGCATCTTTCGCTATATCAATGTGCCTTCAGAATTCAGTGTCGCAATTTCATACCTCTTTTAAAACACTTACCAGATATTTAAATTGTAGTAGTTGAAAACCACAGAGATGTTACAATTTTTGCTCACTCACGTAAGGAACACGTCTTGAACAAACGTGATGGAAATTACGTATTTTTAAAAAAAAATAATTCAGAATGGTTTTCTTCGATAATTGCCTCCAAATGAAGAATTTTAGTGCAGTCAGTCAGTTTTGAACCATACGTGATACACGCTTGGGAGAGTATGTCTCTTGAGAGTCATGAATGACTAGACAGAATATTTTCCCACAGTAGGGTGCAGTTTTTTTTTCTGCAGTAGACTGGTTGCCAACGAAGGATATAGGACACTGTACTAATATTTAACCCATAACTGGGGACAGAAGTGGTGGATTCATACCTTTCCCAAGAGTATTAGCACATAAGTGAATTTAAGGAATTCGACTCGAATTCGAACTGGGCTCTCCGAGTACAGTACATGTTCGAATAAATCCAATTATATACAAAGCATCATTTTTTTTTGTTTTTTGGATGAAGACCTGTATTTAATACGATTGGTTTTAGCTCGGTATGAACGCCCAACGAACTCTTGTGTTCAGTGTTATTTCAAAAGATAGACATTTTGTCAAAATGTGTTTATAAACATTGCATACGGAAAAAAAAAAAATTAGGTTGGTGCAAAAATAATGACGTAATAATGTCGTTTTTGACGTTAAAAAATACGTCAAAAAACGACATTATTACGTCATTATTTTTGCACCAACCTAATACTTTCTTACTATTTACGTAAATGATACCCGTAACCTAGGTAGACAAACTGGCGAAAATAATTTTCAATGCTTCGTGTGGATAATTTAAGTATATTCATTATCTTTCGCGTCATATTATCAGAGTGATTATTTCTGGATTTTATCTACCCGACCGTGGAGCATCGTACAGCGAAAAATGTCCAGCATGAAAAAACTGAAAACCCCATTTGTGATATTATAATTGTTTTACCGCACCTTCTCCATAAATTGCACATCTCTCTATGTGCCTTGTCCTTTTAGGACTTCGACGATGATGGCTCTCCATAACTTTCTATTCCTTGTAGCTATTAATAACGTGTTATTACTTTTGCCATCCCTCCCACACCCCGTTCTGCCAGCCATCCACACAAGCGCGTTGCACCGCGTTGTTCCTTTTTACCCTGAATATGTTATGTGAGTGTCAAATTCTTCAAATCTTCTTGACCACTAAATCTCAACTGTTTTTGATTTTGGCTCCAAGAGTTTCGATTTTCCTTAAATTTCTAAACTTCCAGGTCGTTTTTTCTCATTAGATGAACCAGAAATGTCAACTCTCTTTTTCTAATATTATGCCTCTATGTCTGCATCCGTTTTGTTTCTATTTTGCTCAAAACTTCCCTATTGCGCCCATGCTACGTCCATGAAATTCTCAGCATCTTTCTGTTGAACCACATTACTGTCGTTTAGGACGGAGGATATTACATAATAATTCAGTACCCTTTTAATATTTTCTAGCGAAATTTCCATTTTTCTAAATACTTTCTTTTGATGTTACTTTTGATGCATCTTTTACTGTTCCAATGTACCTTCGGATTTCGGTGTCACAATTTCCATCCCCGATATTTAAACTTCTGTACTTATTTGATTTTGGCAGCTCCAATTCGTAGTTTGCATCTTGAGCTTTTACTCTTACTGGCAACCATAGATTCTCGCTTCGCATAACTGACAGTTATTCCATTCTTCACGCTTTCCTTTACTGCTTTGTATACGAAGTTCTACCGTTTTTCTTAAAAATAAAAATTCAGTGTAAACAGTTTAAAAATCCGGTATCAATTTTAGGCCTCAAAACCAATTCGACAGTAACCCTTTGAGCCCTGCGTTCCTGGACAATGTTAGCCCTTCTGTCTGAGCTCCTGAGTTAAAATTCGCAAATAATTGGTATGTTATGTTTCACGGTAGATATAAAAATAGTTACAAAAAATATAAGCATTATACTTAGCAGGAAGAGAGTATGATTGCATGCCTTCACTTTATCGACAGAATTCTTTCCTTGTGTCCCAGTCCAGCCAAATAAGATAACCAATAGCAAAACACGACGCAAGTGTTTACCCAGCGTTCAACCGTTGGCTGGGCATTAAGTTATTTTACTCTACCACTGGTAAAGCGGTGGTCAGGGCTCAAAAGGATTAACTATAGATTTCTAAAATATGCTGTCTTACTTCTGTTAGTTAAGTGTCATACGCGATAGACGCTTAGGCGATCCCGTCTATTTCGATTTATGACTGACAAGGCAGAAGATTTTCCCGCAGTAGGTTGCCGTTTCTTTCTGGGGTAGACTGGTTGTCGTGCTATTCAAATCATATTTGGGAGAAGAGATGGATTCTTACCTTTTCCAAGGTATTTGCGCGTAAGTGAATATAACGAACCCGATTGGAATTCGAAGTTGGCTTTCTGATTTCTCATTCCGAGCCAATGTCTTAATTAAAGGTTCATAAACATCCTTTATTAATACTTTTTTTTTTTACTTATAGCCCATTAATGTCCATAGTTCCACAATATAGTTGGTTAAATGGTAGTCAGCTAGAAATTTATCTTCAATCAATATTAAGACAAAAAAAAAAAAAAAAATCCGATGACGATTACAACAAAAAATCCAGTATTAATTAAGACAAACAGAGCGGTGGGCATTAACAGCTTAAACAGGAGTCCGCTACATGTTTGTCTTTTTTTACAGTCCGTTATTATTCATATTTTTTAAAAGTATAACTCATTAAAACATGCCGTCACAAAATATTACGACGTTGATCAAAATTGATATACAGGGTGTTTCACAATTTTTCAAACAAAATGATCAGGCAGAAATCAAAGACTACAAATGATAGAGTAATGGAAATTACATTTATTTAAAGGTAAAAGGATAACATTTTAGGATCTGCAACCATTTAGTCTTGAATTCACACTTTTGGGTCCTGTGTTTGATGGATGTCAGTTATCAGTTATTTCCTGTTACCCTGTTCTTCCAATATCCGGTTAAGGCAGTGGAGAACTTGGCGAGGGGAATTAACAGGAGATAACTGATACCTGACATCCATCAAACATGGCACGTGGAACGAGAACAGTCTACTCCAGTGAGCGAAATAAAGGGTTCAGTTCGACATTCCAACCACCTGCAGAAGGCCGGAGCGTACAGCGGCCGAAACGTTGTGATAAATATGGCGACAAAGATGAGGACAATAGTCCGAAAATTGTAAATAATGTACATAATACCTCATCTCAAAAATATAGACAGACTATGATCCCTAGAGTATATACTCCAGATGTCTACCTTTCAGTTGAATGCAAAGTTTTTGATAACACATTGCACATTCCTCTTAGGTGATCGCTTGAATCTTCATAGTAATCGCTGCCTTCAATGCGACAATGGCGCGAGAGTTGCCTTGGTAGATGTTATCCTTGAGGAACCCCCAGAGAAATAAATCTGGTGGGGTGGTTCAAGTCTAGCGAGTGAGCTGCCCATTCCAATTGAGACTTACGGCTGATGAGACGCACCCAAACTTTTCACGGAGTCATGCCATGGTAACATTAGCAGTGTGAGAAGAAGCATCATCCTGCTGGAACCACTGTTTGTCCACATCAAGGTCCTCCTCACGCTTTTCGAGCTTTCAACATCTGGAAGACCGCTGCTTTGTTTCAACAATTGTGAAACACCGACTACTCGATTACATTTTTGCTAAAGAATATTTAAATAACAATGGACCTTTTATTTTTACTTTCTAGTAAAACGTAATTACTCCCCGAAAACCCTAATATTATTAGAAGTCATTTGAATTTAAATTTTGAATAGGGTACCCCATATTTCTGTTTGGCTATTTTTTTTTTTAACGAAGGGTGAAAAATGTCACAACTAAATCGGAATTCGCACCGGATTAGGACAAAAATGCATTCTAAAAGCTAAATTGTATATTAAAGAACAACACGAAACTTTCGTTAGAAAAAAAACAAAAAACAAAAAAAAAAAAACAACAACAACAACAACAAAAACAGAGCTCTGAATTGCTATTTGATATCAATCTTCTTGTGTGACAGTGAATGCTGGATAATCTCACTACAGATAAACAGGTAACTGGAGACAGCAGAAATGTAGTTCTACAGAATTATGCTAAGAATTCCATAGACGGAGCGAGTAAAAGAAGAGGAAATCACAAAGGAAATGACAACAGAAAGAACACTTATACAGAAAACCTCGAATTAACGGTCTCAGAAGCAACAGCCTCCGGATTTAACAGACAAAATCAGCAGAAATGGTACTGTCATTGGAACTCAAAACGCTCCGCGTAGCGAACAAAGTACGTTAGTTCCAGAATTGGCCGCTGTTGTTTACTGACGCAAACAACAGACATAGACTGGTAGTTCTGGAAATAGCCGCTGTTGTTTTTCTTATGCACTCACACATGCATCGTCTCTCAAAAATTTGATACGGATTTTGGTGTAGTATATGGTATTGTTTTTTGTCAAGACCTGCACTATGGCATTCAGTTGTGTGTGTAATTTATTTTAAGTTACTATATAGTAACTTAAAAATAAAATAGGCATATATATATATACTGTATTTAGATTTATTTACAATAATTTTGTACTGTACTGGGTGTTTTTAGGTCACGAAAAATAGTGTTTCAAATTAACGGACAAACGGTTTTAACGGACGACCATCCTCCTATTAGACCGTTACACTGAGGTTCTACTGTATTCAGAATCAGAAAAAAACACAGATGAAATTTTTGGGAGTCATAATGAGGAAGTGGGGCTTGGAAAACTTGGCCTAGGGGAGAGAGATAGAGAAAGGTAGCGGGCCACCTACCTTGTGTGAATGAATGTCGGAATGAGAGGGTGGGGATTTAGACTTGCGGAAAAGGATAAGTTTTTTTATTGATTGATTTGTTTTTGTTTTGTTGATAATGATTTATTGATAATACTCCAACTGATTAACCCATAGTTGGGGGTGGAGAAGAGGTGGATTCATACATTCCCCAAAGGAATTTGCACGTAAGTGAATATAAGGAACAGGATTGGAATGGGAACTCGGCTCTCCGATTTCTAATTCCAAGCTTACATCATCTGGTATTCCCATAGCGGTCACCCATCTACGTGCTGACCAGGCTCGACGTTGCTTAACTTCAGTGATTGTACGATAGCCAATGTTTCAACGTGATATGGCCGTAAGCAGGTTGCTAAGGGATACTAGAGATAGAAAATTGTAAAAAGCCATGATCGTTCACGTCCTGTAAGGACACGGCACACGAAAGAAGAGGGGGAGGAAGAGGAGAAGAGGGGGATGAGGAGGAGGGGGAGGAGAGGGAGAGGAGGGGAAGAGTAGGAGAAGAAGGGGAGGAGAAGAAGAAGAAGACAGGTGGAGAAGAAGAATCTGCTTTAATCCAGGTACTTTACGAATCAATTTTTTCGATGCACTTTACTGACGCAAACACACATATATACACTCAAGTAGACACGTGTCCTAATATTGAAACCGATCTTGTAACACAGTGACGCCATATAGATTTTTCGACATAGTTACCACTCCTGTTTGATCTTACCATCCTTTGAGCAAGCTAAGTCAAAGATCATTCATGCTTTGGTGGGTAAAATAAAGAAATCTCTTCAGTTCATTGATCTCCCAGATTTTTTTATTTTATTGCGTCTGTTATTTTACACATGTCAAATGACAGGATATACGCGCGTGTAGCTCAAGACTTGATATCGCTTAACTTTAACTTTTGAAACCCTTCACGAACTCTGAAGAGACATGTGTATCACTTTGCGGCCACGATGGCGCCTACCATATTTCCGAGAGCTTGGACTAGTCGGCAAACATCTAAACAGACAAACCCATTTTTAATTCAGCAGGTATCATGGTATTTATATATAGACCCATCACCCCCCACCAAAAAAAAAAAAGAAAGAAAAAAAAATGGAAAGAAAAAAGAACTAACAACAAAAAATAACAGAAGAAAGTTACCTCAGGTTTAAAATGAATTTTTGGAAAATGAAAAATCATTCTGAAGCTTTTATTTTAATTTCAAGCTAATAGACCAAATTTCGGTACCTCCAAGAATTCGCTGAAAAAACAGCATAGCATGATGAAAAAAGACCATAAACTTAATAGAAACAAAGTTTTATCGTCAAAATTTTTATGTTATTATTAAGAGGAAAGACCAAAGTCTTTTTGTTATTTTATTAATTTTTTTAATCCTTTCTAGCACGTTTTAAATTTTGATTCAATTTCTTTTTTTTGTCAGAGGTGGGCCAAAGATTATTATGAGTGTTTTAGCGCCTTTTTTTCCAGTAAAAAAACAAAACAAAAAACGCATTGATTTGCAAATTCTTGCAAAAATCAAATAATTTTCGAATTTTAATGAAAGAAAAAATCCATTCGAATCAATATAATTTCTATTTGAAATGTATTAGGTTGGTGCAAAAATAATTTCGTTTTCTCACATAGTAACATATGTTAGAAAACGAAATTATTTTTGCACCAACCTAATATTTGTTTACTGAAAATAGTACATTTAACCCGTTAGCTTTTAATTAAAGATAAAATGAAAGCTTCAAGAAAGCTTTTTCATTTTTCTAAATTTATTTTAAACCATAGTTATCGCGAATTAATGGAGGTTCTTAATTAAATTTAATATTTCCAATAATCAAAACACTTTGCAGTATTTCAAAAATTAATTTTAATTAATTTGAAGGAGTTATTTTTTTCTAAAATAGCTGATTATCTCCCTTTTTTAGTTTTCTTTCATCGTAATATAATTCTCTTTATAAAAATATCTTCCAAAAATAAAATATACTTTTCTGAAAATTTATTTGAGGAATATTAACTGATTCAAAGTAGAATTAATCTGATTTGAAACAAATATTATTTACTTTAAGTTTAAAATATCGCAGAAATGCATTTTTTTAACCAGACGGTAACTGTGATTTAACCCGACAGTAGCTGTGGTGACGTGTTTGGCAAGGCGATGAAATCTGTTGTTACTAGTTTATGAGATATAGTAAAATTGGGCGGGGGTCACTGTATCATAGATACGGGAGAGATGTATCATAGCTTGAGTGGAGTCAAGAGACCTTTGCACCGATTATGCCCATTAGCGCCTATGGTCAACTTCCATCCACGCTATCTTATCAACATTTGCTTTTTTCTACCTACATTTATATACGTTACAAAGTAACTAAGCACAACTGACTATTAGTATAAAAGACGAAACTTTTTGCGGTTTCATTCTGTTTTTTTTTTTTTTTTTTTTTTTTTTTTTTTATCCAAATCCGTGAATTTGTTTTTCTTATGTCTCGAAAAAAAAAAAAACACTATATAAGATTCACTATTTTTTATCCATAATGTTGAATGTGTTAAAATTATTCAACGTTTTAACAAGAAAAATTTCAAGTTGATGCATTTTATACCTTATGAGAGAATATTGGACGATCAAAGATGATGAAAAAGAGACGAAGCAGCAGAGGTTCTACAGAAGGATGCTGAGTATACTATAGACTGAACATGTGAGCAACGAAGAGGTTTTGGAGAGGATGCAAACAAAAAGGAAACGCATACTTAACATCAGAAGAGGCAGATGAAATTTCTAGGACACGTAATGAGAAAAGAGGTCTTGGAAAATCTGATACTCACAAGATGGATAGAGGAAAAGAGGGACAAAGGAAAGCAACGCTTGACATACTTGATGCGCTTATGCAAGTGGGTGGCAGAACAGGGTCTGTGAGAAATAACAAAAATCAAAGATTATTGAGAGCTACAAGGGGCAGGAGAAAATGGAGAGCAATGATCGCCTACTTCCTGAAGGGACACGGCACTTAAAAGAAAGATGACCTTATGAGATGTAGTAGACGATGGGGGCTCCGTATCATAGATTCTGGGGCTGTATCATAGGTTCGGTTGGGGTATGGCCCTGCCCATTAGCGCCTATGGTCGACTTCCAGTGTTATGTAGTTGTGGCCTACTCTGACAGTGAGGGAATTTTTTTATAGATCTTACTGGTGCCTATATTAAAGTCACAATCCTATTAGTTTTGGTCGTGGTCTCTGGTTGAGGTTTATTTACGACTGGATTTTGTGGTCAGTTGATCTGCATATGAAGACGGTTGTGAGGCATTGACGCCGCTCTTTGCGGCTGAAGATAATTTTATTGAACAATCTTTTTTTGTTGTTTATCAAGTTGGACATGTGTACAATTTTATTTTTTACTTCACTGAATATATTTGTCTATTTTTTTTTAAATATTACACTTTGTTCTCAATTTCCCTCTTCGACATGTGAATGTTGGTAAAACAAATTAAGTTGGAGTCAACATCAGCGTCACTCTGCGAGACGAAATGCAAGAAGAGGCAACAATGCCGGAATCAGCTCTCAACCTAACCTCACGACATTGACTTCCACTTTCACTTTGTTTAGTATTACGTGGTCTTCGCCTACTTTACTGGCTCATTAACCCTACTGAGCACTTGTCCTTGCAATTATGTCTATTTTTATTGGGCGGTCCCTTTTCTTAGAGGGAAAAAAACAAACAAGACAAAGCAAAAATGTTTCCAGCCTTGACAGAGATCAAAGTCGTCTATGCGGCTTTGTGGGCGAGGAATAAATTCCCCACTCGAGAACCCCTTTTCTAAAGACGCCAACGTAACATGCCTATCTCTTTCTTTCTTGCTGTTTCCACGGACAATGTTCAAACTAATGCTACCAGTTCAGACCTTTACAGCAAAGACCCGCCAGGCCAAACAAAAGCGAACCATATTCATCCCATTTATCTTCCATTAGTAAGAAGGAAGACCCGGAGAGGTTGTTTCAAAGAGCTGCCGCTTTGTGAAAAAGACCGCCGAGAGTTTTCAACAACGATGACAACTGGTCTATCGCAGAATGAAATGGCAACCTACTGCGGGAAAAAATCTGCCTCGTCAGTCATGTATCGAAATGATCGCGTAAGCGTGTATCACGCATGGCTCATAACTGACTGAATCTTTTTATTCATTTTGTCTCTTCTACACTCCATCTGAAAACATTTACATAAATGTTTTCTAAATCAAGAACAATTTTATGGCAAAAAATATGGCAAAGTGGAAAAAGTCTTCGTGCGATGCCTTTTGTCTTTTAGGGCTTCAATGGAGAAGGCGGTTGGGGAAAATAGATGCTTTTTTTTTCATCAGTAGTCTACGGGTTTATTGACCTACTTACTTCTATCAGTTAAAAAAAGAGACGTAGCAAGATGGAAAAGAGGACACTGAGGATTTTGAACTTAAATGTTTTTGAATATATAGACTGGCTGATTTCATTTAGAGTCTTTTTCGTTTTGTTGATGTTTTCGTCACTTTTGTTATGTCCCACATTGTGAAAAAAGAAGATCTACCAAGAATGGTAAAATGTTTTAAGAACCTGGACGTAAATTTGTTGTGGATTATCGAGCAATTAAAGCATTTTCTAAATATTAGTCTTAGTAAATTGCTTTCTCTTTTAATTAATTTTTTAAAATCAGAGATATAGTCAGACTCATTACGGTGAGCAACTAATGCATTTAGTGCTGTTTGGTAAAAGATCCCTTTTGCGTTCAAATTCCTTGAGGTTTCACCCATGGATTACTTGTGGCAATTTTTACTTGTGAGTAAATTCTTCCTTCAAGTTATTATTTTGTTTTGTATTAAATATTTTATTAGTTTGTATGAGAAGTAGTTGTATTAAATTTTACGTTGAGCTTGGATAATTTCTTTTCAATTGTATTTGCAATAGAGTTGGCGGGTAGAACAATATATTTTGATTTTTTTGAGTTTATCAGGAGGGTTTGATTTTCTATTTTTAAATATTTGACAAACCTTTTTGTTTCGCGTTGAATGCATATACAGGGCTACACTATATACCCAATATATATATATATATATATATATATATAAAAATTAATTTTAAAATTTTCTACGGCCCTTCTGATTCGTGCGCATGCGTAGTCGCATCAATGTAAACATCAGTTTAGTTTGATGAAGTCCTAAAGAGCGAAATGCGTCAAACGAAAACTTCTTTTTACACATGTTGTTTTTTTCCTAAAATATTCTCCAGTTAAGTTACAAAACGAATATCCATGGCAATGTTAATCTATAAATGAACTGTTCCCGTTAGGCAAAAATTTTCAACTCCTCAACCCACGGGCAACCTTTCCCACAAGGATGACTGCTCTAAACCCACCAGTTCACGGAAAACACCTCCCACCGCGATTGATCTATCTTGACACGCCTTTTCGACATATATATATATACATCAATTGGGCACCTCGGTGGAGTGTAATGGTTAGCAACTTTGTCTTGCTAGATCAGTTGCGACTGAAAAGTGAGTTCGATCCTCACCAGGTGTCCCATATTTTCGGCCTTGTGCCACATCTAAGTTAAGCTTAGAAAGTCATATTTAAGCAGCTTGAGGCGGTGTAGTGGTTAGGAAGCTTGTCTTGCTAGAACAATTACAACTTAGTGAGTTCGATCCTCACTGGGTGCACCCCCTCTTTCGGCCTTGTATCACATATGTTACGCTTAAAAAATCCCTATTGGGCACCTCGAGGCGGTGTAATGGTTAGCGAGCTTGTCTCGCTAGAACAATTACGACTGAGTAGTGAGTTCGATCCTCACTGGGTGCCCCGTACTTTCGGCCTTGTGCCACATCTGAGCAACGATTAGAAAATCGCTATATACATCAATAAGCCCGTAGGCGAATGATGAAATAAAGCATGTGTTTTACTCAACCGATCAAGAGAGTGAAGAGGAAAGATTATATTGGATCAACTGATAGTTCTGTTGCTAGGAAAGTTGGTTCACTGTATCGTCCTAGACAATTTTTCTAGCTCGGATTTACATATTTATGTCTACCATTCGTCCATGCTTTGGCTATTGCTGCCGCATATGGTCCGGTGCAACTGTTATGCATTTAGAGATTCATGATAAAATTCAAAGGAATATCTTCAATGTCAATGGTCCTGACCTGGCATCTCGGCTTCAGTCAATTCCCCACCATCATAACGTTGCTTCCCTCTGCCTTTTCTATAAATATTTTAATGGTAATTGTTCTGATGAACATTCCTCTATGGTACCTAGATTCTATTAATTTAAGCGCTTTATTAGTTGTAACCGTAAGTTCTATGCTAACAGTTTCTTTTCTCGCATTTATTGCTTGTGGGTCTCTCATCCGGGTTCTTGCTTTCAAGTCATGTTTGATCTTCAAATATTTTTAAATGTGATGTCAATATCTATTTTCTTAGTTTCTGTGTTCGCTCTTTAATAATGTTATTTTCTTATTGTTGCAGCATACCTACGGACGATAAAGGGTATGCCCCCATTCACATAAATACAGTAGTAAATACTGTATGTTGCTCTGCAGTGGGAGATTCGTGTCCAGCTGTGCTGGCCAAACTCGCTGTCTCCGGGCAGGGAGGATCCCCAGACGAGTCTATGTCGAGGGGTACAGTCTCGTCTCAGGAAACTGCTGACGAACCCCGTTTTATACGGTGTTTACGGGGAATTTTTTGTAGAACCTACGGGCTCGGATACCTCATATTAAATTCAGCCTTCTGACGGTGTGGGGCGGTTGTTAGTTATCCTGCAGTTGGAGATTCGTCTCCAGCTGTGCTGGTCAGACTCTATGCCTACGGGCAGAGAAGATCCTCAAACGAAGCTATGTCGAAGGCAAAGTTACGTCTCGAGATACAGCTGCCCAACCCCGTTTTATACGGTGTTTACGGGGAATTTTTTGCCGACCCAACGTGCTTGGATACCCCATATTAAATTCGGCCTTGTGCCACATCTGACCGCGTGGGGCGGTTGCTAGATACCCTGCAGTTGGAGATTCATTGTGGGATTCACTTGACTCACTTCTAGCAGTTGACTACTACGCGCCGCTGGCGAATCTTATATGCGTTGTTCGTGTCCTAAGTATTATCGTTCATTACCAACATTCGTTTGGTTATTCTATTCAGTAACCGTTCTTAGGTTACAACACTTATATTCTTTCTCACCTAGTAATCCCTTCCAACTTAGTGGCTTTATTCCCTTGCTCGGTGTGAAATGATTAAAAGTATATTCTTCAACAAGCGGTACAGGTTTTATTACTGACAGAAGATTAGGATAAGCGATTACTTTCTGATTCTTTTTTGTTTTATCTTTGAACTTTACAGAAATAAAATAGAAATTGTTACTATGATGTTTTTTGGTTCCCTCCACATCAGTGAAATTCCAAGAACACGTGCTTTCTTTTTGTCCTTTGTCAATTGTATTAGCTCTTCAACATAAATAGGGCAGACACTGTGTGAGATCCACTTTTTGTCCAGCTCTCCAAATTTATTGCAAAGTCGGCGTTATATGCTTTCATTTTTTTTTTTTTAAGTAAAATCTTTTAATCTCTTCTTTAGTGTTAATTTTCAACAATTATAGCAAAAATAAAAAAATATAATCAGGCATATTCACACACTCAATAGACATGATATTGTGATTTATCTGTAAAAGAAAAAACAGTATCACTATGTCTTCAAAAAAACCAATGATACTTCATGTGGCATATCATATATTCTATGTTATCTATCGATCTTTTTTGTTCATATCTATCTATTGTTCATATTTCAGCCTGTTCATTATATATCCTTGATTAAATATTAATACAGTGTAACCCGGATATAAGAGAGTTATCGGGGCCGGAGACGAAGTCTCTTCTATCCGGGTTTCTCTTATATCCGGGTTTGGTCTATTTTGTTTAGGTAAGTATGGCTCTAATTTGGGACCAGATAAAATCTCTCTTATATCCAGGTTTCTCTTATATCCGGGTCTCTTATATCCGGGTTACACTGTATGTTCACATCTATTTATGTCTGTCCTTCCATGTTTAAAGTAATTTTCCAAGCGTAGCTTAGATGTGTCACAAGACCGTAAGTGGGGGCACCCAGTGAGGATCGAACTCACTACTCAGTCGTAATTGTTCTCGCAAGATAAGCTTACTAACAATTACACTACGCCGAGGAGCCCATCCTGTCATGTTTAAATCTATCTTTTCTGTTTTTATCTATTTGTACATATGTCTTATTCTTATCTATATTTTCTGTTTTTATATATCTTTTCTGTTCATATCTACCTGTCTGTCTGTCTGTCTGTCTGTCTGTCTATCTATCTATCTTCCAGTTCATATCTATGTTTTTGTTTATATTTATCTATTTCAGCTTGCTCATTACCTATCTTCCTGTTCATATCTATCTATCTATCTATCTATCTATCTATCTATCTATCTATCTATCTATCTATCTCTGATTAAATTCATCATTGTTCACATCTATTTATATGTTTATCTATCCATGATTAAATTAATCTATCTATCTATCTATCTATCTATCTATCTATCACTATTTCAATTCATCTTAATCTGTGAGCCAACCAAAATGAGCTGACTCATTTTATAGTCTACCAAGAGAAGGGTTAACCAATCAGAAAGCTCAAAATATTCAATCCGACGTTTATAAAGGCGGCCGTATTGTTTTTTCTCCAAAAAAAAAAAACGCCCCCAGAACTAAACTTCGCTTCATTAATCATCTGCAAGACCCCTCCCTGTCTTCCATCAGTATGGCTGATGCTAACCTTCAGGAAAGTGACTCGTTGCGGCTTCTGGGGTTAACGTTCTCGACTGGTATCAAGTGGAAAGACTATATTGAATCCATTGCCAAGTCAGCTGCCAATAAGGTCGGTTCCCTGTGTCGTACGAGATAAATTTTCTTTCAGGAATCTATCTAGCATATCTATAAGTCTACTATTCGTCCATGCTTAGAATAATCCTGCCATATATGGTCCGGTGCCCCTGCTATTTACCTTGAGCTCTTTGATAAAATCTAAAGAAGAATCAGCAATACTATTGATCATGATCTGGCGGCTCGGCTTCAGTCACTTGCACACCGCCATAAAGTTGCCTCTCTCCGTCTTTTCTATAAATGCTTTCATGATAATTATTCGGATAAGCTCTTCACTATGGTCTGTAAACATTATGGATTTAAATGCAGTACTAGTCTGGCATCGAGATCTCATTAATTTACAGTTGAGCTGACTAGATGTAGCCGTAAATACTATGCTAACAGCTTCTTCTCTCGCACTTCTCGCTTGTGGAACTCGTTTCCGACTCCATGCTTTCCAGCCAACTTTAATCTGCAAAGATTTAAATGCAATGTCAATCGCTATCTATCTATCTATCTATCTATCTATCTCTGATTAAATTCATCTATCTTAATCTGTTCACAACTATTTATATATCTATCCCTCCATGTTTAAATCCATCTATATTTATGTTGTATCCTTAAAGAGGTTAAAAACAAAGTGGGGTATTCGGGTGAAGGAACAGCAACAGGCACGTAGATGAAAAAAGGAGAGGATTATTGTAAAAGAGAATACACTGCTGAAAGACAAGGAATCGGGTGGCAGGCTAGTAATTTCCGAAGCAAGGATATCTACCAACCGCCCCACGCGGTCAGATGTGACACAAGGCCAAATTTAATGTGGAGTATCCGAGCGCGCAGGCTCGGCCAAAAATTCCCAGTAGACCCCGTATAGAACGAGGTCGGATAGCCGTTTCTCGAGACGAGACTCTGCCATTCGGCATAGCCTCGTCTGAGGATTCTCTCTGTCCGAAGACGGAGAATTTGACCAGTACAGCTGGAGACAAATCTCCAACTCGAGACTAATTCCCGAATCAAGGATATTTACTTGCCTCCCCGCGGGGCAGCATGTGGCACGGAGACCATTTCTTAATGCGGGGAAAAACCGAGCCCGTAGGCTCGGGCAAAAATTTCCCCAGTGTGTGTGTGTGTGTGTGTGTGTGTGTGTGTGTGTATGTGTTTATGTATATTTGTGTGTATGTGTCTGCGTGCGTGCGTGCGTGCGTGCGTTCGTATATGTGCATGTTTATGCGCCCGTCTGCGCTTATGTGTAGAATGTCGTGGTTATATGTGTGTGTGTGTATGTGTGTCTGCGTTTGTATGTGTGTGTATATGTGTATGTGTGTGTATATGTGTATGTGTGTGTATATGTGTGTGTGTATGTGTGTGTGTGTGTATGTGTGTGTATGTGTATGTGACTGTCGGCTGAAATTTATAAAATCTTTCTAGTAATACAACCTTTCAGCAAAATACGTTACTCAAGTCTAGTGTTATCTCACTTTCCCGTCTTGACTGGGGCTTCCTTCCTAAAGTTTACTTAAAGTTGTTCGAAACGTAAACATCTTGATTAATGCCATTATTGTCTCTTCGAGTTACATGTGTTGTCCATTTTAGTTTTTGCGGCTGTTGGCAGTCTTCGAGTGACGTGATTTCTGTTATTTGGTACAGTGGTTTGTTTCTGAGTCTGATGTGCCAATCCACAAAACCTGAAATGCAGGCATATATACACGCGCAAGCAGCTTACACAGTTCATATTAAGCTGAACATTTAGGTATATATTATAGGAAACCTTATTAGTAAGAAAACTTTTGAATTAAGTATTTTTTAACGTCCACTTAAAGAAATTCAGTCGTACGTAGCTCCGGACTTCGATTATCTGGACGCGCACAAAGTTTGATAAAAACGCTCACAAAATGTTTCAGTTGGTCGCTCTTTCAACCGGAAGCTGCTCTGACAAATCCACCTACTTTAATCCAGTTTCGGAGGTCAGCGGCAGAAAAGGCAGGGTCAAAAACTGGTATATTATTTCATAAAAAAAATTAATGGACAAAACTTTGAACGAATCAACTGAAAATGTTATTTGATGACATAAATGTTAAATTTCTTAAAAAAAAAAAACAACTTTTTTCTCAATTCTTTTTTGATAATTTAGGTATTCATTTTTTCAGAATTTCAAATTACTGGAAAATATTTTTCAACCCATGTCCCAAGGTATCCGGATAAACTTTATTTTTTTGATAATTTCACCCCAAGCAAGGCAATAAAGCTACTAAGACGTAATGAGTTATTGACTGTGAAAGAATATGAGAATAAAAAAACATTATTAAGAGAACAATAAAAGAACAGGAATTAAGAAGACATAAGATAGTTTGACATTGCATTTAAATTTTAGAAAATCAAATTTGGTTGGAAAGCAAGAGATCTGAAGAAAGTTCCAAGGGCAAGAATTTCAAGAGAAGGAAATGGTAGCATAGGACTTACGGTTACATCTAAGAATTTAAAAATTGTAAAGCGATGAGACCTAGCTGCTAATCTAGTACTGCACTTGAATTCATAAAGTCGAGGTATCAAAGAGGAAAGCACATCAAAACAATTTCCATGAAAATATTTGTAGAAAAGGCATAGAGAAGCTACGTTACTAGGGAAAGTGACTAGAGCCAAGATGCCAGGTCAGGACTGATAACATTGCAGATTATTCTGCTGGTTTTTAACAAGCATGCCTAAATACATAGCAGAAGCACCAGACTAGTTGTGACAGCAATAGTCAATGTATGGACGAATGGTAGACTTACAAATATATAAGTTTCTGACGAGAAAGATTATATAGCACGACACAGTGAACCGATTTTATTTTTCACAATGCCACAAGAGCCACTCGAAGTATAGAGTTACAGTGTAAGAGTTACAGCTTATGGAGATATGTGGGGACATTAACAGTTGACCCAAGACATGCACAGGTTAAGATTGTAGTGACCGGAGAAGCATTCTATTGGGAGTCGGTTTCACAAAGCAGCGATTCCTGCAAAGAAGCTGCTCGAGTGGAACTTGCATCTCACCAATGGAATGCAAAGGAAATAAGGGTGGTTCGGTATGATGTGTATGTCATGGCTGGTCTTAGTTGTAAAAGTAAGAACTGGGGGAACTAAGGAATGTTGTTCGTCTGAACACTTTCCACGGA
The DNA here is from genome assembly GCA_963932145.1 of Acanthosepion lycidas. Classification (NCBI taxonomy): domain Eukaryota; kingdom Metazoa; phylum Mollusca; class Cephalopoda; order Sepiida; family Sepiidae; genus Acanthosepion; species Acanthosepion lycidas. The sequence continues at coordinate 29,384,893 of OZ010584.1, read as the reverse complement.
AATAGCGATTGAGCAGTTTTCGCCTGTGAGGAAAGGGGTTGTAGAGTGGAAAGTAATTTGTCACCCACAAGGACGCGGAGACACTTTTGGACTCTCTCGCGACTGGGAAGTAAAGACTAGACATCTCTATTTTCAGCCTGATTGACACTAAAGATAGATGATAGTAGGTATCAGGTATTTACTAGAGCGATACAGAGAAACGACCATATTACCAGTATCTTTAATTTTGTTGATTATAGCTATAAGAAATTTACAAGTGACACTGGAAAGGGAGGAGTGTTCGCTCGCCTTCTTGAAAGCAGGGTAGACACTTGACACCTTTCACAGACTTGGGAAGGATTTCTCCTTTAAGCAGCGGTTAAATAATTTGCTAATATCGAGGACTTTCATGACACCAGAGCGTGCAATTGATTCAATATAATCTTTTTATAATCGAAAAAGTATTGTAGTACATCGAAGTAATTGTCGTCCTGGTTATGACGATAAACTATATCCAGCAGCAAGGCCTCTGATAGGCAGATTGGAGGCATTGACGAGTGTGGAACCACCTCTTAATTGGCTGTTGTTCCCAGGTCCACCCTGAACCGGGGTGGTAGCACCTGTTAGGGTCCCAGCTATGGGTAAATATTGAACCTCAAAACAAAAATCATCAGTACATTTTTATAAAAAAATAACCAAAAATACAGTTTTATAGCAAAATGACAATCAATGCGACATTAAAAAAGAATATATAAAAATACATTTTATAGTAAAATTACTAACAAAACATTTTTTGATATACAACACCATATATCTAAAATCATACCTTTAGTCGTAAAATATATATATATATATTTTTTACACAATACCTGTTGTTGAAAGCATACAATTCAGATTTCCTCGTTAAATAACCCATAGAGGTGTTGATATGCCGCTAAACAAAATCAACCAACCAATATATATATATAGTCTTGAAATGTTCTCAGTCAGATTTACTTTCCAAAATAGTTAATAAAAGTTAATCGAAGCAAGACCCCCCATCCCCAGTACCATTTATGAACAACCTCTTAAGTTGGTTGAACAATTTCCAACATCAATAATTCTGGATATGACGATAAACTACATTCAACGGCAAAGCCTCTGATTGGGGTCTTAAAGATTTTCAGGTGCCTATAAACACTTCTTAATGACTGTTGTTCACAGGTCTACCCTCGCCCAGGGTGATAGTACATGTTAGGCTCCCAGTTATGGGGAAATATGGAACCCCCAATCAAAAGCAAAACACTATAAAAGTATAAAAATATATTTTTATAGTAAAATTACCAGCACTACCTATTTATATAAAAAATTACCAACAATACATTTTTATAGAAAATGACTAACTTTTTATTTGTAGTTAAAGGCATACAACTGCCTTCAAAATATAGTTAGTTGCAGCCATAAATCTTTGTACAACATATTTAGATTTCGGCGTTAAATAACCCATGAAGGTTGATATGCCGTTAAACAAAATCAAGCAGTCAACATAAAAGATCTCATTCCTAACATTAATCCATATAATATCCTACAGTTTCTTAACCATAGAACACTAACCATCAATTAAAGTTACCTCACTACTAACCATGGGTATATCATACCCGATTTTGAAAATATCAAAAAAATATTAAATAAAAATCTTTATCTGAAATATTTTACACGCAGGCACTTCACACTTTGTACTTTGAGGTAACGTTAATAGGAACTGAAAAACATTATTTAGGTAAGAAAATCAGGTACTGAAAATTGTAATTAAAAATAGGAAAATTTGCGCTGGGTACTATATACTATATACTATATATTAGTGTTCTAGGGGCAAAGAAATTAAACTGAATTCCAAAGCATAATTTCAACAAAACTACAACATAAAACACACATATCACAGCCTCTAGTAATTATGTCAACACAAACATGTTACTCATGTTTGTGTAGATATAGTTATTAATAGTAGACAGATACAACAGCTGAGTATGATCTACCATATATTCAATTGTGAAAGCAGAATAACATATAAAATTTATCAATCCACCCACGGGGATCGAATGTGGCACAAGGCCTTTTTAATGTGGGTATCTCCGAGTCCGTAGGCCCAGCCAAAAATAAATAACCATCCAAACCCGCCGAGGCGGGCCAGTTCCGTCAACCTCCCCCAACGAAATCCTACCCTTCGGCGGAGCTTCGTCCGGGTTCCTCTCTGCAAGCAGAGAGTTCGACAAACACCGGACCCGGCAGTTCACAAAGCGCAGATATCATGTTTGTATTACTTCCAAGGCCCCAAGATTTAATTTAAATTTAATTTCGGTATTAAATAACCCATAAGGAGCTGATATGCAGTTAAACAAACAAATCACTCAATCAATCTACTGTATTAATCGACGATAGAAAATGTTACATAAAAATTCGAAAGATGACAGGAATACGAAAATGCTTTCCAGAAAATAAGCAAAGTATTAAGAGATATAAAAAAATATCGTTAGAAACGCAGAAGAGTGCTGAATTGCTGTGTAATATCTAGATTCTTAAATGGTAGTAAATGTTGAAAAATTTCCCCACAACTGAAGAAGAGGCTTAAGAACGAGACGTCGGTGTCGTTACACGGGTAAGTAATGGGAATGCGATGCGCAGGATATGTAGGTAACAGGGAAGTTTTAAGGAAAGTACATGATAACGTAAAATCGGAAAGAGACAGTTGCAATTTCTGGGACACATGAGGAAAGGAGGTACGAAGAATTTAACACTCAAAGGACATGTTGAAGGCAGCGTAAACTAACGAGATGTAAAAAGTCAAAAGGAACTTAGAGTGAAAAAGAGACAAGAAGTTGTGGAGATCAATGATCGTTCAGTTCCTAAAAGGATATGGCGCAAAGAAGAAGAGTTTAAAGAAATATTTGTGCATAGGAAAGGCTTTATCCACTCGCAAATATAATTCACTGGCCTACCGGATCACAAATCCACTGCACAATTCGCTTATTTCCGTCGAGGATTGGACCGGATGAATTCTACTGAGAATTAAAGAATAAATTTAACGAAAGATTTTAAGTAGCGTAATTCCATATTCGGAACACAGAAATATCAGTGTGTTCTTGTCAGTGTGTTACTCTCGGTGAACGGAACTGAAAACTTATGCTCAAAGCGGTGATGTGAACAATGGCGCCACTGTCTTCTTTCCTCTCTTGTTTGGCTAGCCGCACTGGATGTGAGTGTGAGCATTTCCGTTTATATTTCCTGACCTGCGCATAACCGACATACCAATGCTTAAAATTAGCGAAAACATTTTGCTGGTTTAAGATTGTAAAAGTCTTTTATATTAACGAGCTGGAATCGTGAAAAATCCACGTGTGTTGATAACTAATATATCGCTATAAGTCTCGCATATGTTTCTACAATTACTGACAGAATAGGGCGATTATACGCATATTAAATCTAAATTTACACATAAAATAAACAAAACCGATAAGGCTATAAAGTGATAAACGCAATAAAGACAGGCAGAAAGAAAATAAGAAAGAATTGGAAGATGAGTAGAAAAAGGACAGACCGTAAGAAAGAAAGAATAAGGAGATATTTAGCAAAAATACTACCGATAAGAAAGAAAGAAAGAAAGAAAGAAAGAAAGGGGAGGTATTAA
>OZ010584.1:29323750-29378750 GCA_963932145.1 Acanthosepion lycidas | reverse complement strand
CTGAAGTGAGGTATTATGTACCCTATTTACATTTCTCGGACTATCATCTTCATCTTTGTTGCCACATTTATCACAACGTTTCGGCCGTTGTACGCTCCGGCCTTCTTCAAGGACACATGGCACAGTGGATAAAGGCGTTAGTTAGATCCAGTGACGGGACCTAAAGAGTGTGAGTTCAATACCTGGTTAAGGCGGTGGAGAACTTGAAGAGGGGAATTAACAGGAGGTAACTGATAATTGACTTCCATTAGACATGGCACGTGAAACTAAAACAGCGAAATAAAGGGTTTATCTCGACATTCCAGCCACCTGAAGAAGGCCGAAGCGTACAACGACCGAAACTTTGTGATAGATATTGCAATAAAGATGAGAATGACAGTCCGAGCAATGAAAAAAGGACGCCTTTACATAGAATCAGAAAAGAACAGTTGAAATTTCTGTAGCACATAATAAGGAAAGAGGATTTGATATAAGTAAGACATATTTTAAATAAGAAGAGCAGAGAGAAACAGCGAGTAACTTACCTAACGAGTTTGTGTAAATGCTTAGTAGAACAGGAAAGTTGTGGAGAGCCATGATCCCCTATCTAACGAGCTTGTATCAATAGATGGCAGTACATGGAATGGGGACATAGTAAAAAGAAAACGTTGCTAAGAGCTACAAAGGGTAGGAAGTTGTGGAGAGCCATGATCACGTGCCTAACGAATTTGTGTAAATAAATGGTCGAACGGGGAATGGGAGAGATAATAAAAAGGTGAACATTGTTAAGTGGTACACAGAATAGGAAGTTGTGGAGATCCACGATCACCTACATAACGAGTTTGTGAAAATAAATGGTAGAACAGGAAATAGGAGGAATAGTAAAGACTAACGTAACTAAGAGGTACAAAGGATAGGAAGTTGTGGAGAGCCATGATCTCGTATCTAACGAACTTTGTGAATAGTTGGCAGAACAGGGAATGGGGGAGAGATGATAAAAAGTCGAACAGTGCTATGAGTTTTTTGTTTGTTTGATTTTCTTTTACTAAATTTCACCCAATGCAATGCATAAGAGCCACTCAAAGTAGAGGGATATTGAATGATGTGTGTGATATGAATGTAAGAGATGGTATTAGAAAGTGAAGGTTACTGAGATATGTCGGATAGATTACGAATAACCCGAGAAATGAAGAGATTAAAAATAGTTATGGTTCATGCAGGAGTCTATTTCCGCAAAGGAGCGATTCTAATAATAGAAAGTTTGTAGAAAGTTGTAGTCCTCCATGTCATGAAGGGATACGGAACATAGAAGAAGAAGAAGAAGAAGAAGAAGAAGAAGAAGAAGAAGAAGAAGAAGAAGGAGAAGAAGGAGAAGGAGAAGAAGAAGAAGAAGAAGAAGGAGAAGGAGAAGAAGAAGAAGAAGAAGAAGAAGAAGGAGGAGAAGAAGAAGAAGAAGAAGGAGGAGAAGAAGAAGAAGAAGAAGAAGAAGAAGAAGAAGAAGGAGAAGAAGATGATGAAGAAGAAGATGGAGAAGAAGAAGAAGAAGAAGAAGAAGAAGAAGAAGAAGAAGAAGGAGGAGGAGGAGGAGAAGAAGAAGAAGAAGAAGAAGAAGAAGAAGAAGGAGAAGAAGAAGAAGAAGAAGGAGGAGAAGAAGAAGAAGAAGAAGGAGGAGGAGGAGGAGGATAAGAAGAAGAAGAAGAAGAAGAAGAAGAAGAAGGAGAAGAAGAAGAAGGAGGAGGAGAAGAAGGAGAAGAAGAAGGAGAAGAAGAAGAAGAAGAAGAAGAAGATGATGAAGAAGAAGAAGAAGAAGGAGGAGGAGAAGAAGGAGAAGAAGAAGAAGAAGAAGAAGAAGGAGAAGAAGAAGATGATGAAGAAGAAGAAGAAGAAGAAGATGGAGAAGAAGAAGAAGAAGGAGAAGAAGGAGAAGGAGGAGGAGAAGAAGAAGAAGAATAAAATTTTTTAAATTCAAATTAGCAGCTGAATAAATGAAACAAATATAAAGACGGGATTAGCTAATGCAACAGAAGTAATTAAAATAAAAAAAAAATAAATTAAAATATCAACAGAGAGTTAAGTAATATGAACAAAATGGAATGTTCCTGAATAACAAACATGTAATGAATACATTTGTGTGAAAATGATTTTCTTATTTTTCTTGTAAGGAAAAGGTGGACAGTAGTTTTAATTGGTTTAATTAGGTTTATTTTACTTTAAATTGATAAAAAAGTTTATAACCAGGATTTTGCAAAGTACAGGATGAGTACATTGGTGAACAGATACTCCAAATGAAATAAGCTGTACTTCAAAAGAATGTATTATAATTACGTAAATCTTTCTGTTATCAACGTGCTGATTGTGTGACACCATTGAAAAGGTTCCAGTAAATTGAGAAAAACACAAACAAAAACTAGAAGACAGAAGATAGACTGGAGATATAAGGGTGACCAGACGAAGAAAGAACAAGATATTTGTTTTTTACTAAATAATCTTGAAAATAATATTTGCAAAAAAAGAACACGTGAAAACCAAAAATGTCAAAGTGAGATGAGAGATGAAACAACAAATAAAAAAGAAGAAAATACTGAAATTTCAGACCAAAATTGAAATTGTTTATAACCAAGATTTTGCAAAATAAAGGAGGAGTACATTGGGGGACAGATCCTCCAAATGAAATAAACTATATTTTACAAGTATACATTTATCATTATTAGATAGATTAATAAAAATCTAACTAGTGTCAAGCTGAGTGATAAATCCATAATAATATTTTTATGTTTAATAAAGAGGAGGCAAATTTTGGGGCTGATTTTGGTGATTTTGATAATTGCTGTTAGGACCCCATTGGATATATTGCATATTTCAGTGTCTGGTTTAAGGCATTATTGAAATATGATGGTTATTTTATTTCCTTTTGGGGTTAAAGGGATATAAATACTATAATTAGAATCGATAGCTACATTATAATTCTAATTTATCTCTCTTAGAACGGTCGTTACGTCCTGCCATTACCGGAGTGTATCAGGAATGTATCAACTGATAAAAAGAATGAATTAAGCGAGAAGAAAGAATGTATCAATTAATGAGAAAAATAAAACTGATGGGGAAATGAGTCGATGGAAAGAAACTATATATCAACAGAAAAGAAAGAAAGAAAGAACGAAAGAAAGAAAGAAAGAAAGAAAGAAAGAAGGGAACCTTTATCGGCGTAAAGAAAGAAAATATGTATCAACTGAAATGAAAGAAACAAACAAACAAAAAAGAAGGGAAGATATATCGACGGAAAGAAAGAAACTATGCATCAATTGAAAAGAAAGAAAGAAAGAAAGAAAGGGAACATTTATCGACGTAGAGAAAAAACTCTGTATCCACTGAAAAGAAAGAAAGAAAGAGAGAGAGAAGAAAAAAGAAAGGGATATTTATCGACGTAGAGAAAGAAACTACGTATCAACTGAAAAGAAAGAAAGAAAGAAAGAAAGAAAGAAAGAAAGAAAGAAAGAAGGGAACATTTATCAACGGAAAGAAAAAATATGTATCAACTGAAATGAATGAATGAATGAACAAAAGAAAGAAAGAAAGAAAGAACGCAACATTTATCGACGGAGTGAAATAAACTATGTATCAACCGAAAGGAAAAATGCGTCGGCTGATAAGAAAGACAATAAATTAGAAAGAAAGAAAGAAAGAAAGAAAGAAAGATAGGAGGCAAATATATCGATAGAAAGAATATATTGGCAAAAAAAAAAAAAAAAAAAAGAAAGTGATTGAATAAAAATTGAAAAGAAAAGAACGAATGAATGAATATATCGACTAAAAAAGAGATGAACTGAATGAAAGAAGGTATATTCACAGATGAGAAGAAAAAAAATAAAGAAAGACAGAGGAAAGAAAAGATAGTAGTGTTTAACGTCTTCTCGCAAATACCTCATAAATAATGAACTATATCGTTTTGATCGCGTGAAATATCAGAGACGCTACATGGGTTCCCTGTGAAAATAAAAAAAAAAGAATGAAGGGAGGAAAAAATAAGAGAAGATAGAAGTGTTTAGCGGCTGTTTCAGTTAAATGAAAAACGTTTTTTGAAAGCATGCAAAGTCGGAAAAGGTGCTACTTTGTTTCAGTGAGAAAATAAAAGAAAGAAAGAAACAAACAAACAAACAAGGGAAGATAGAAGTATTTAACGTCTTCTCTCAATACCTCATAAATAATGGACTACTCCGTTTTGGTCGCGTGGATAGACGGAAAAGACATATCAGAAACGTTACATGGTTTCTGTGAGAAAATGTAAAAAAGGAAGACGATAAGATAAAAGTGTTTAACGTCTGTTTCTGTGAAATCGAAAAAGTTGTTAATTTAAAATTTTTTTCATATCTACCTCTTCTTTAAATAACGACCAGAATTCATATTTATGTTTGCTATTTCAATAAAGTTGTTAAGTTTAAATATTCAACGATGCGACAGGAGAATTTCTACGGATATTTTATTGTCGTCGAACTCGCCATGAGCTTATTTAATCATTAACTTAAGAGAGGAAAACTGTGAAAACTATTTCTAGTAAGTAGATCCTTTATTTCGCGAGTATTTCTAGAAAGTAGATCCTTTGTTATTTTGAAAACTAAAGGATTATGTTTAACATGTAATAAAGTTTGTTTTATGATAGCTATATGTTGGAGATGGTTAATGCTTTGTTGATTGTACTAAGGTTACTTGGTGACGGATTCATGGGGCGGGGTGCTTTGGTTGGGTAAACTGGGTATCGGAACAAACTCTCACACCTCCCTGATTTCAGGGAGGGCTTCCATGTCAACCGGTAAAGTTTTAAGAAGTTGAAGTTATTTATAAGTTCAAGACGAATATATTGGTGGACAGATACTTCACATAAAAAAATAAAGGGAAATATAAAAAGAAGAAGAAGAAGAAGAAGAAGAAGAAGAAGAAGAAGAAGAAGAAGAAGAAGAAGAAGAAGAAAGAAAGAACAAAAAGGATTTTGTAACCAAGGATGTGAAACTCAAAATACAGGGTGATTCACATTTTTTTCAAACAAAATGATCAGAGACGAATCAAAGATCACACATCATAGATCAGCGTTTCCCCGGAATCCTAAGCTTCTGCAAAAGGTCCCTAAGGTTTCCGCGAGGACCGGTGAGATAAGCTAATGCAATTTTGACTTTTTATTTAATTTCATATACGTAATATTACTAAACACACACAATATATTCTTGGTTATTTTAATATTGTAATATAGACATCATCCTCTCTAACCTATTATGTTATTAAAAAAAAATATGACAATCATTGGGAATATATTTAGTGATGTCTGTCCGACGCCAGTGTGAAACCACTTTCACGAGTCAGCCCGTCCTGGGTATGACGATAAACTACATCCGTGTCCTGGGTAAGACGATAAACTACGTCCAACAGCAAGGCCTCTGATCAGGAGGTTTTGAGGAGCGTGGAACCACGTCTTAATTGCTGGTGTTCCCAGGTCCACCCTGATCCGGGGTGGTAGCACCTGTTAGGGTCTTAGCTATGGGCAAATAGTTAACCCCCGGACAAAAGTAAAAAGTATTATGAAAATGTAAAAAAAAAAAAAAAATACTTTGTAAAACATTATTACCAGAGATAAATTTTTGAAGGAAAAAAAATATTACCAGCAATACGTTTTTGAAAAAAAATTATTACGAGCAATATATTTTTAAAAATAATATTACCAGCTATACATTTTTTGAGAAAAAAATAATATTACCAGAAATAGATTTGTGATAAAACAAAATATTGCTAGCCAGCAATAAAAGCTGTCGGCATTAGATGACCCACGTAGGTTGATATGCCGTAAAGCAAAATAACTGACCACTTTCACTAGTCAGTGCCCACTCAGCGAACGGGACCTCTACTTAAAGTTTCTTATTTGTTTTTCCTTATTTTTACAGAAAATTTGACAAAGAAGTATTAATTTTTCCTTAAACTAGTTATTCAAAAATATATACTATGATATTTACCACGTGAAGTACGATGAAAAAAAAATGAGAAAGATATGGTATATAATTTTGATTTTGCGCAGGGGTTCCTTGAGACATGTAATTTATTTTAAGGGTTACGCAAGGGTAAAAAGGTTGAGAAACGCTGTGATAGGGTAGTGGAAATTACATTTATTATTTATTTTAGGATCTGCAAACATTTAATCTCAAACATGACCCAAAAATGTCAAGATGGTCCCTAGAGTAGATACTCCAGATGTCTACTATTCAGTTGAAGGCACTGTTGAATGCAAAGTTTTTGATAACACATTGCACATTCCTCTTGGGTGATCGTTTGAATCTTTTCAGTGATGGCTGCCTTCAATGCAACAATGGCGCGAGTGTCGCCCTGGTAGATGTTTTCCTTGAGGAACCCCCAGAGGAAGAAATTTGGTGGGGTGGTTCAGGTAAGGCGATGGAGATGCCTATTCCACTTCAGTTTTGCAGCTGAAGAGACGCTCTTCAAATATTTCACGGGGCCATTCCATGGTAACATTAGCAGTGTGAGGAGGAGCACCATCCTGCTGGAACCACTGTTCCTCCTTATCAAGTTTCCTCATGCTCTTTGATCTCTCCCCAATCTGAGAGGCCGCTGCTTTGTTTCAACAATTGTGAAACACCCTGTACATGATGTTCCTCCAAAGTTGACATAATTTAAAATGTGAATATCTGAATAGCAACATGTAGCTGCCAAAGAGAATTAAATAAGCTTCACGTTGAACAATAAAAGATTTATTTATCAAAATTCGAACAAGATGTTCAAAAGGATGTAAATTCTATAACCGATTTCACTGAGCTTCACAAACGTTCAATAAGTGCACCACCTGCGACAAAACACACGTCAAGTCGGTAGTCCAGCTCCTGCCAGACACGATGTAGCATGTCTTGCGTAACATTCTCCAGCGCCTCAGTGATTCTCAACTTTAAATTCCTCTAGCCTTATGGGAAGAGGTGTGGGATATAGACCTGCCCTTTTATATAGCCACATAGAAAAAAATCCAAGGTGTCAAGCCAGGTGAACATGGTGGCCATTTCAACCGCACATTGTCATTATCACTTGCAGGCCCGACGATGCAAATGAGAAGATTTACAATTGACACGTTTTCCCATTCCATTTCACTGAAATTGACGTGTGATTAAGGCCATATTGCGTTGAAAAGCGTTCCCGTACGATCACCGAAGTTAAGCAACGTCAAGCCTAGTCTGTAACTAGATGGCTGACCTGTTCGCAATACCAGGTGATTTAAGCTTGGATGTGTGTGTGGTATAGTGGATAATCTCTCGGAATTGTTAATCGGAGAGCTGAGTTCCAATTCCAGTGGAGTTCGTTATATTCATTTACACGCAAACACCTTTGGGAAAAATATGAAGCCACCTCTTCTCCACCCAGCTATGGGTTAATTAGTAAGATTTGCATCACAAAATCATTATTATCTAAAAAATAATTTCAGGCTTTAAATAACCTGGAATGGGTTGATAAGTTAAAAAAAAAACGAATCAACTTTATCAACCATGAGAATATATATAGTTTCTTTCTTTCCGTGGATAAATATCCCTTTCTTTCTTTCTTTCTTTCTTTCTTTCTTTCTTTCTTTCTTTCTTTCTTTCTTTCTATCCAGTTTATATATAGTTTCTTTCCTTCCATCGATAAATGTTTCTTTCTTTCTTTTCAGTTGATATATAGTTTCTTTCATTCCGTCGATAAATTTTCCCTTCTTTCTTTCTTTCTTTCTTTCTTTCTTTCTTTCTTTCTTTCTTTTCAGTTGATATATAGTTTCTTTCATTCCGTCGATAAATTTTCCCTTCTTTCTTTCTTTCTTTCTTTCTTTCTTTCTTTCTTTCTTTCTTTCTTTCTTTCTTTTCAGTTGATATATAGTTTCTTTCATTCCGTCGATAAATTTTCCCTTCTTTCTTTCTTTCTTTCTTTCTTTCTTTCTTTCTTTCTTTCTATCCAGTTTATATATAGTTTCTTTCCTTCCATCGATAAATGTTTCTTTCTTTCTTTTCAGTTGATATATAGTTTCTTTCATTCCGTCGATAAATTTTCCCTTCTTTCTTTCTTTCTTTCTTTCTTTCTTTCTTTCTTTTCAGTTGATATATAGTTTCTTTCATTCCGTCGATAAATTTTCCCTTCTTTCTTTCTTTCTTTCTTTCTTTCTTTCTTTCTTTCTTTCTTTCTTTCTTTCTTTTCAGTTGATATATAGTTTCTTTCATTCCGTCGATAAATTTTCCCTTCTTTCTTTCTTTCTTTCTTTCTTTCTTTCTTTTCAGTTGATATATAGTTTCTTTCATTCCGTCGATAAAGTTTCCCTTCTTTCTTTCTTTCTTTCTTTCTTTCTTTCTTTCTTTCTATCCAGTTTATATATAGTTTCTTTCCTTCCATCGATAAATGTTTCTTTCTTTCTTTTCAGTTGATATATAGTTTCTTTCATTCCGTCGATAAATTTTCCCTTCTTTCTTTCTTTCTTTCTTTCTTTCTTTCTTTTCAGTTGATATATAGTTTCTTTCATTCCGTCGATAAATTTTCCCTTCTTTCTTTCTTTCTTTCTTTTCAGTTGATATATAGTTTCTTTCATTCCGTCGATAAATTTTCCCTTCTTTCTTTCTTTCTTTCTTTCTTTCTTTCTTTCTTTCTTTCTTTCTTTTCAGTTGATATATAGTTTCTTTCATTCCGTCGATAAATTTTCCCTTCTTTCTTTCTTTCTTTCTTTCTTTTCAGTTGATATATAGTTTCTTTCATTTCGTCGATAAATTTTCCCTTCTTTCTTTCTTTCTTTCTTTCTTTCTTTCTTTCTTTCTTTCTTTCTTTCTTTTCAATTAATATGTAGTTTCTTTCTCCCTATCGACTCATTTTCCCTTTTGTTTCTTTCTTTCTTATTAGTTGATGCCTTCTATCTTTTCACTTCACTCATTCGTTTTATCAGTTGATACAGTCCTGATACACTATGATATTGTAAAATATCTGAGTTTAAAATATTGTAATAAAAGTCGTAAGTATTAATGCAGGTTATTATTGAAAGAAGTAGGGGGGTACAAATGAGAAGATCTAAAATTGACAAGTTTCCCTATTCCATTTCACTGAAACAGGCGTTAAACACTAACTCACTAAAACCAAACAGCATCAATGATATTCCGCATTTTCCACGCGATCAAAACCGAATTGTCTATAATATATATAAGGTACTGGTTGGACATAACCTACGTGCTAATTAACTAAAGATCAAAGGAACAAGCAGCATTAACGTGTATGATTTAATTAGCGTGAAGGTAAACTTCAATTATACGTCATCAGCGAATTTAAGCAATGTGTACAAAATAGAATGTTCGTGAAAAAAAAATAAAAAAAAATTTTTTCCGGATTCATAAATGTAGAAACCACAGAATTTCCCGCTTAAAAAAACAACAAAAAAGAAAAAAAAATAAGAGGAAAACCAAACACAAATGGAAACAAACTTTTTTTTATGTTATAAAAGTTGAGGAAGAAATACAATAGAAAAATGTAAATGTCAACAAGGCTAAAAGAGGAGCAACAGGAAATTGAAAATTAATTTAACATAACAACCATCAACAGTATATATATATATATATAGATATATATATATATATATATATATATATATATATATATATATATATATATATATATATATATATATATATATATATACAGGATTTCGATCAATGGTCATCGTTTGTTCAATCCTCAAATATGGACAGCGAGGATGTGGCTTTTTAGTCCTGCTAGGATATTACATAGTCTTGCACAGATGTGGCAACGTTGTGCGTGGTTGTTACGTAAATGTCGCTTCTCGCTTTCTTTCTTTCTTTCTTTCTTTCTTTCTTTCTTTCTTTCTTTCTCTCTCTCTCTTACACACACACAAACAAACACACACACATACACTGTATGTGGCGTCTTTGATGAATTTTGAGGCCCGCCCTACTTAGACGGGATCAAATTCATTACAAGTGAGATCAAATTTTGTTGCAAAATTTTCAGGGAAATTAACTTCAAAAGCCTTACGTATACTCTTATGCTGAAACAGTCCCACAAACACACACACACACATATATATCCATCTTACACCATTACTGTTATATATAACATCAATGAATTGTTATACAATATCAGTCTTCCTGTATAGCAGTGAATATTGGACAATCTCCTCGCAGATGAAGTAGAAAATTGATGCAACAGAAGGATAGTGAGAATACCATCAACCGAACATGTGAGCAACGACAAAGTTCTAGAGACAATAACAATAAAAAGGACACTTATGCTTAACATCGGGATGAGGCAGTTTACATTTCGAGGGCACATAATGAGGAAAGACGGCTTGTAAAATTTGATACTCACAGGACAGATGGAAGGCCAGAGACACGGTGGAAAACCACGCATAACCTACCTGGCGAGCTTGTGTAAATGGATGACGGAACAGAGTTTGGCAGAGATGACGAAAAGACAACATTTATTGCAGGCTAAAAAGAACAGAAAGTTGTGGAGAGCCATGATCCCCAACATCCTGAATGACCATGCCCCATGGAAGAAGAATTAAAACATTGTGTTAAGTTTCTTTGATTTTGTTAAGTTATATTTTGTTATATACAGCATTTGTAACGCGAGATGTTATCCAAATGTTTAAGGAAATTGGATACAAAATATATATTCAGGGAGTCCATAAAGTCTCTTTATAATTAAAAAAAACATTAATACAAAGGCAATTGATGTGGAACTACAACTAGACCTTCATCCAACCATCATTTGCCAGCAAAATGGTGCACCACCACCATGGGGACTGTATGTTCGTAGGTTCCTTAATCAAGCATTTCCAGAACTTTGGATTGAACTTTTGAACTCTGTCAAGACTGGAAAGTGTGTACTTGGCAGCTCCGGCCCAAATATAGCCTGGCCTGACTTCTCATACACAGAGTGTCCATAAAGTCTTTTTATAATTTAAAAAAATATTACTAAGGCAATTGATGAGATATCGTAATCAGATTTGTTCTATACATTTATTGTATCGAAAAATACAATTTTGGCACAAGGCTAATCAGATTTGTTCTATGTAGTCACGAGTACTGTCTTGACGTGTTTCGTGCAACTAATGGTACCCAGATAGAAGTGTATTAACTTAGTTAAAAAAACAAACTACAATATCTAATCCTCATTTTATAACAATTTCAAAATATTTGTCTGTTCATTTGCTTGTTTAATAATGTTTTTAAATTGCAAAGAGACTTTATGTTACACCATATATATATACATACATACATACATACATATATATATATATATATATATATATATATATATATATATATATATATATATATATATATATATATATGAACTTCAAAGGATACTGAGATAAGTGCATAACGTCTTAAGGAGATTACTGTGAAGAGGACTAAAGAGTCAGTCTTCTTGATTTACGATTTTTCCTTAATATGATATACAGGCTGTCCATAAAGTCTCTTTACAATTTTAAAAATATGTTACAAAGGCAATTGATAAGATCTCTTAATCAGATTTGTTCCATGTACTCAATAGTTATCAAAGTTTTAATCACATTGCATTTGCGTATTTGAGATACCCTGTTGGTGAAAGAGGTTATGTTAAATGAACCCCTAACATTTCCAGACCGGTGGATTGGAAGGAATGTCCCAAATTCCCTGGACACTTCATTCACTAGATATCACTGGACTTCTCTCTATGGGGTTATGTTAAAGATATCGTGTATCGAACAAAAATACTGGACATCACTGATCTAAAGCAAAAGATCACTGATGCCATTGCCACCATTGATGAGGCTATGCTACAGAAGTCATAGCAAGAAATCGAGTACCGTCTTCATGTGTTTCGTGCAACCAATAGTGCACATACAGAGGTGTATTAAATTTGTTAAATAAAAACTTTAATATCTACTACTCATTTTCACATATTTGTCTGTTTATTTGCTTTTGCAATCATTTGTTTTTAAATTGTAAAGAGATTTTATGGACACACAATATATTTATTTAATCTAACACCTATTTTTTTTTACCTGACTTAAATGTACATTCTAAATTTTTGGTCTCCGCTTGTGCGAATGATTGGCAGAACGGGGGTCGTTGGCCTTAGTAAAAGAAGAAAAGATTGTTAAGCGTCACCCCAGATAGAAAATTGTGGAGAGTCCGTCTTTTTTTTATGAAAGAACGCAGCACATTAAAGAAAAAGAATGTTTGCTTGGAAGTAGAAAATGAAAGAAATGCATTCAACTCTTCGACTTTGTTCAGCAGGGCGAGAGATTAATGTCGTCGCGGGTGGCTGGGTGATAGGGATATTGGTTTGGGATGGCTGGTTAGCTTTTACCGGACGATGCAGTGATGAGACATGATTTGTTTTTTATTGATTGATTCGTTTTCTATGGCTTGTTAACACTTTACAGGTTATTTAAAGCCAGAAAATATTTTAGATTGTTAGGATTTTTTTTTTTTTTTTTTTAGATAATAACGATTTAATGATACTAATAAACCCATAACTAAGGGAAGATGTACAATCATGCCCGAGGGTGGTTGAGTGTAAGTGAATATAACGACCCCAGCTGAAATTGGAACTCGGCCCCCCGATAAACAATTCCGAGCTTTTATCCATTACACCACCCGCACATCCAAGCTTACAGCACCTGGTATTCCCAAACAGTTACTCCTTTAGGTACTGATCAGTCTCGACGTTGCTTAACTTCGGTGATTGTACAAGAACCAATGTTTCAACGTGATATGGCCATAAACTTAACAATCCGCACATAAAGCTTACAGCATCTGGTATTCCCAAGCAGTACCCATCTAGATACTAACCAGGCTTGACATTGCTTAACTTCACTGATCGTTCGAAAATGGGTGTTTCAACGTGATATGGCCGTAAGCTACAGGCGATTATTAATTGATGAACTTTTTTTATATGTATTCTGAAAGCAATTTTACTAATTTCTTAAAACTAAGAAAGGGTTAAGCGAAAAACAAAAAAGGGACTATAAAGAAAGAGGAACTAGAAAAAGAAGTTGAAATAAATAAAGAAAGAAAGAAGAAAGAAAGAAAGAAAAATATAGAAAAAAGAAAGAAGGAAAAAAGAAAAAGAAAGAACGAAAGATTATGGAGAAAGAAAGAAAGAACGAAAGAAATATAGAAAAAAGAAAGAAGGAAAAAGAAAGAAAGGACGAAAGATTAGAAAGAAAGAAAGAAAGAAAGAACGGAAGAAATATAGAAAAAAGAAAGAAAGAAAAAGAAAGAAAGGACGAAAGATTAGGGAGAAAGAAAGAAAGAAAGAAAGAACGGAAGAAATATAGAAAAAAGAAAGAAGGAAAAAGAAAGAAAAATGAAAAATTAGGGAGAACAAAAAAGAAAGAAATATCAAAAAATAAAGGAGTAAAGAAAGAACGAACGATTAGAAATAAATAAATAAATAAAGAAAGAAAGAAAGAAAGAAAGAAGGGACAAAGAAATAAAGACAGATTAGGAAGAAAGAAAGAAAGAAAGAAAGAAAGAAAGAACGAAAGATTCGAGAGAAAGAAAGAAAGAAAGACGGCAAGCAAGAAATATAGAAAGATAGAAAAAAGAAAGAATGAAAAATAAAGAAGGAAAAATTAGGGAGAAAGAAAGAAAGAGAACGAACGAAAGAAAGTAAGTTTGGGGAGATATTAAAAAAAAAAGAGAGAAATATGGAGTTTATTAGTTTTATGAGTATTAAAAGATAGATCTTCAGAAAAAAACAGAGTGGGAAAGTGAATTACGAATGAAAAAACCGAAAGAATAACGATAAACTTTGATTTCAAAGAAAGACGTGAGCCAAAAAAAGAAACTATTGTCGCAAAGAAAGAAAAAGAAACTGAAAGAAGAGGGTATTACTTAAGTACATTCGTAGACACGCCCATCTCATTTGCATAAATGCACTGAATAGTCGCACATAGCTAAGCTTCTCCCCCTTTCAAACGATTGATTTAGCGAATGTTTCGGAAATCGATAATACATCAAAGTGATAACGAGTATTAATTTCAAATGGTTGCTGTTTGAATTTATTTCAGTGCTAACCACAGTAGAAGTTGAATAACAAAAACATTTAATGCTTTATATCACTATGCGAATAAACACTATTCCTTGAAATGATAAGTAAAACTTTTTCGAGAAAACTCATATTTTGAGTTTATGACTGGGTCCTGGATAGATCTCAACCTGACTAAGAATAGCTTTTAAAGTAAAAGAAACTTTGATTTTTGGTGATTTCACATGTTTAAGTTTGTTGGGCCATAGACAATTTTAAGAACTCATTCATTCATATATATCAGTTCTGGGTATGACGATGAACTATATACGCCCACAAGGGCCCTGATCGAGAGATTGGAGGTTTTGAGGAGCATGGACGCACGTCTCAATTGCTGTTGTCCCCAGATTCACCCTAACCCGGGGTGGTACCACCTGTTCGGATTCCAGATATCAGCAAATAGTTAACCACTAAAGTGGAATCAAAACACTATGAAAGTCTAAAAAAAATTATAGTAAAAATACCAGCAATAAATTTTCATATTAATAAATTTACCAGGAATGCATTTTTGTTTAAAATAAACAAAAAAAAAAAATTTCCAGCAATACATTCCTGTAAAAAAAAAAATTACCAACAATACATTTTTGTAAAAAAAAAAAATACTACCGCTCTCAAGAAAATTAAATTTTGGCATTAAATAACCTATAAGGAGTTGATATGACGCCAAATAATATATATATATATATATATATATATATATATATATATTATGATTGTCGATGAAGTATAAGTAAATGGACATTAGTACACCAGACTATTTGCAGCTGTTTAGATACAGGCGATTCCGCTACCTTGGTTTCAACCTTTCCGTATCTTCAAGCGATTACGGTTAATTGATCTTCTAATACTTTATTTTTTTATGCTTAAAAGCTCTAGATGTTAAATTTTCATCGTTTTATATGTATATTGAGTACTTTTTAATACTACTATTCCCTGGTCTAATTCAACTCTGACCATTTTTTATCATTCATATATATATATATATATATATATATATATATATATATTATCCAAAACGTGTAACAACATGGGATAATTGTCTATCCTACAAAATCTTTAATATCTGAAAAAGTACTAAACTAATTGTGTTTCTTTTTCCCAGGTGTTCAGATAAGACATTTAGCTATCTTGACATCATTTGTTGTAAGAATCATTGAAAAACCCCTTGAGTTATTCAGCTAGAAAGAGAACGGGTTAAAATCATTTTCTGTTGGCCCCACTATGTCTTCCCAATTGAGCAATGGTGAGATGAAAATGATTAGTCAAGTTTTCAGAAATGGTACCAACATTCATATTCTGGTTTCCATTCAAAGTCCATTCAAGAACCATGAAAGGAATGGTGAATAAGTTTTAAAAAAAGGGAACAGTACAGAGCAAAACTGAATCAGGAGATCACAACAGGAAGAGGGATCATCCTTTTAACTTAGAGCTAAATACATTTTGATTACTCAAAGTAGAGCCCAGTAGTGTCATAAAAACCTCGGTGATTTCCAGTAAGATATCGTTAATCATTTCTAAAACACAACGTTTCAAATGTTAATCTAACCTTTGGACAATTTTGCTGTTACAAGATTTGGACAATTTTGCTGTTACATGATTTGGACAATTTTGCTGTTACATGATTTGGACAATTTTGCTGTTAGATGATTTAGACAATTTTGCTGTTACATCGGTATATATATTACTAATTGTTCATCCAATACAAAGCCAAGAATTAATATATATATATAATACAACTCGGGGTTTCATGCCTGCTGCAATCTTCAGGTACTGAACGTTGTTTAGAGTTTGGTTAATATTTCAGGGTATCGAGAGTTTGTGATGTTGTTTAGATGAATTATTACGGTTGAGTTAAAAAAAAGAGTTACCACCCTTAATTTTCAACCGTTTATCTCCAATAGTGTCTGTAAATGCCTTTTTTAAACAAACATTACTATTTCTAATTTCTATTTTCAACTTTAAGTGTAAGTTTGAGCCCAAATTTAAATTCAAAGTTAGATTATAGGTGTAATTAAATATTTAACAACTATAATAATTCATCCAAACATCACGAACATGCGAGACCCAGAAATAATAACCAAATTGTAGACAACGTTCAGTACATGAAGATTGCTTTAGGCATGAATTTTCGAGTCGTGCTGTCGCTGTGGGCTATTAAGTATTTTTATTAATATAAACTTAATAGCTCCATTATTTAGTACTAGCAGCATGGCCGGGCGTTGCCCGTGCTTGATTCAAAAATCCAAAAATACAGCAATCGCTATCACTTGACTTAAAATATTTTTTAATCTCCCTTGTCTTTAAAGGAGTGCCCTTGCCGTGCTGATGTTGCTACATGCCTTACTTCTTGCCTATCTCACACTGCGAATTTACTCTATAAGCTCTATACTAAACATTAAATCTGTTACGAAAAAAGAACTAAACAAAATGAACACAAAACGATCAGCTTTAAAAAAGGACTCGTAACTGGAAAAACCGAATGAAAAAAGAATGTTAACAACAAATACTTTTTCACACCGAACCCAGTTCTGCGGAATCAGAATCAACGTCGCGTTTAAGCAAGCGAATGAACCAAATGGAGTAAAGTGCCATGCAGATAAAAATCTTTCCCACTTGTGACGAATGCAGCTATCGATTTTTTTTTTTGGGATGCTAGCATGCTAGTTAACATTCGTGTCAGTCAGCTGTTGGCTCTCACGCTGGCCAATAGAATCTTCCTGCCTATTCGTGGCAGCCAGCTATAAGCTCTCACTCTGGCAAGTAGAAAATGGCCGCAAACTACATGAAAACTGCCGTAGAAGCATGAAAAATCGATTATTACCACTATCGATGGGAGTTGGGAAATGCAAAGTTGGTGTTGGCCTTCCCGCTAACTTGGAGCATGTGCATGTAAATTTTGGTGAAAATCCGTCGAAAATTGCGGCCGTGCATTCGTTACACACACACACACACACGCACACACACACATCCTGTCTTTTATAGATAGAGATTGAGCACTGTTTTCTTACGCCAAGGAATCTGTAAGTATCTGTATGCGAGGACTGAAACGTACATTTATTTATATTATTCATTTGATTATAATCGTATATATATATATATATATATATATATATATATATATATATATATATATATATATATTTGATATTTAGGCATCAAATTCTCTTTTAGATATGCCTGATTGAATAAATTACAGACACTATGTTTGTTAATTTTTAATAAAATCCGTTCATACTAAGAAATAACCTTCCGTGTATTGATGTTAAAGGATAAGAGAAATATGCTATAGCTGTTTAAATTTCTTTTATTTTCATTTCACAAGCATAATGAAAAAATTACCATTTGCACCCCTGAAGATGATCTTAAGATAAGATCGAAAGTACTTTGGGAATGAAAATAAAAGAAATTTAAACCGCAATCGCATATTTCTCTCATCCTTTAACATCAATACACGGAAGGTTATTCGTGAATATGAACGAATTTTATTAAAAATTAGCTGACATAATGTCTGTAATTTATTCAATGGAACATATATATATATACATATATATATATATATATATATATATATATATATATATATATATATATATAGAGAGAGAGAGAGAGAGAGAGAGAGGAAGAGAGAGAGAGAGGAAGGAACAAGGAATGAGATATAACAGAGAAAGATGTAAGTACACTGAGAACGTAAAAGTCACGTCATAAAGGCCTAGTATTGTGTATGATACATTCTAACCCGACAAAATGTACCAACTAGACATGGTATCGATCCTACCAGTGCTCGGAAGACTTCTGTCTAGTGAGGTGTTAACCGACGCTGTTTCGATAGCTACCTATAATTGTAGGTATATGAACTTGCGTGTGAATAGACCTTGCCACCTCGTCCTGTAGATATTCGATTTGTCTCGTGTCGAGCGAATCCTGTGGTCACGCGTTTCGTCAAAAGGCTCCAGAATGTTTCAAAAACCAATTCTGGGCGGCCTAGTTCGGATGAAGAGGTCCATTCTCCTTTTGGAATATAATATAGTGGTCCCTGTTCAAAGACCTATTTAGGCGAACCAGACGACTCAACTTCTGCCACATAACCAGATCCAACACCATTATGGATCCATCAGCCTTCAGAGTATTTTGTTGATAATTGGGGCCCATGACTTCATTGAAGTCTGTGTCTGATCCCTACTATCAGCTCGAAACAAGTAGAATTATGACAAGCTGCCAATCATCTATGTAGCTTATAATAAGCAACGTCACGAGGGTAAGTTCTGGTCGCTATGTCGCCGTTTTAACAGGGGAAATCTAGTGAGGGTTTTCAGGGTTAATTATCGTGGTATTACAAAAGAAAACATTGTTTTGGATAGAGTGTCGATTGAAGTGTTTCGATACAATGCTTCAGATTATTTTCTTGTAGCGAACTCTGATTTATAAGGGACTAAATTAAGACTAGCATAAGATAGAACAGGTAACCAGAGAGAGATATATATTATATATTGTTTTTGATAACGTCGCCTAGTAGAAATTATTTGACAAACAAGTGGGTAATCTGACAGTGTTAATCCAATAATAATAATAATAATAATATTAAAACAACATATTTTTTTAACTTACATTATTTACATTATTCGGACTGTTATACTCATCTTCACTGCCATATTCACGACGTTTCATTGTGTGCTACAGAAATTTCAACTGTTTATTTCTGCTTCTGTGTAAAAGCGTCCTTTTGACATTGCTCGGACAATCATCCTCATCTTTATTGCCATATTTATCACAAGGTTTCGGCCGTCGTACGTACCGGTCTTCTTCAGGTGAAGGGAATTTCAAACCGAAACTTTTATTTCGTCCACCGCGGTAGATTGTTCTAGTTCCACGTGTCATGCCTCTTCTCAGTTATTTTCATTTAACTCAACTCTCCAGATGAAGATAACAGTCCGAATAATGTAAATAATGTAAGTAATCATAATACCTCATCTCAGCTACAGACAGATATTTCTTTAAATACTAAATGGTTTGGTGCTACAGTACTTAAATGAATTCTTTTTAAATGATTTGTATTAAGCACCGCAGAAATATCCGCTCGGAATAAGTTCCTCGTTTATGTGAGACTATATTATTTTAACCACACCAAGAGAATATTCAAAAAGTGGTTGGAAAATAAGTAGAAGGAAATATGACCAATGACTGTGTGTGCAACATTCCAGAAATTTGTGGCGGGAAGCATGAGGACGAGAAAGGTATCTAAAAATAAATAATGATTAATAGCAAAAGTCTATCATCTCTATACACACATTGAAAGCTTGCATATCTGAACATTGAATCTGAAAAGTTGTTAATTAAACACAAAAATACTAAAGAAATTCGGATCATCAATCTGACGGTTCTTTCCTAGTTTATCAATATATTTGCATCTATAAAAAATATAAAAGTGGACATTGAGGTCAACACCGAGCGGTGACAGTCGTTTTCATGCCTAAACGTGATCTTCAGGCCATGTGTGTTGTGTTTTGGCTCGACTATCTATATATGCTGGTCAATGGTGCATTGTGAGTAGAAGGACTGATGCTATAATCTCTATACATACATTGAAACCTTGCATATCTGAACATAATGGATACTACAAAAGTGACTGTATCATATATGCAGTCAGAGAGAGAAATGAGAGAAGAGTTGATGTAATATTAGAGGTATGTATGTATAGCTGGCCACACCTAATTGAGTAGACCTGTCTACTAGCCAATCCCTATTGCAGATGCTTGCTCAGGCGCGTTTGTGTTTATTCAACACCAACAGAGCCCACCATTGGTTTATACTGCAACTATGATGAGCAGACCTTAGTTACAGTTTCTGGGAAAGAGCTTATTATCTAGCGTGATCAGCAATTTGAACAAGGCCATCATGCTCAAGCCCTCGGCCACGATGACTTTTGACTTCGTGCTAGCACAGCTATCGACGGCACCCAAGGGTTCCGTCTGCCCAATTTCACTCACAAGGCTTGGGTCAACCACAAATGTCAAAACACATTCAGGATAACCATTTATTAATAAAAGTTGTTTTAGTTTCTTCAGCTTGGCGTCGAGTCTACATGTTGAGAGCACAATAGAGTAAGGGTCCTAATAAGATTAATCTTCCTGGATCTGAGTGCAAAAGAATCATAGGTTAAATAAAGCCCAGAAAAAGTGGGTTTACGATAAACACTGGGAAGATAACCTATAGGTGTTCTCTCTACCAATACATCCATGAAAGGAAGCTGAACATACCCTTCTATCTCCATTATATATTTTAGACAAGGATGGAGATTATTAAGTCGAGAGAAAAAAACTTCTCCGCTTTATCTCCAGTTGAAAAAGACGTAAAGGTGTCATCTACATAGCGGAAGTAGCAATAAGGATTATTAATCTTATTAAATAGCTGTGAAAGCCAACAAAAATGTTGGCCAATTGAGAACCCAAAGGACTACCCATCGCTACACCATCTACCTGCTGGTACATATAGTTTTAAAAGCTGAAGGAGACAGACTTCGTAGCCATCTCCATCAACTCAACAAAAACATTCTCAGGGAAAGATGGAGATGTTACAGGGTCATGATACAAAAAGTCCGAATAGATCTCAATTGTTTCATTCAGTGGAACATTAGTGAATATACTAATTATATCGAACGATACAAAAATCTTAGTATCGAAATTTGGTTTCAGACAACGCATATAATCAGCAAACTGAAAAGTGGCACAAAATATTGAGAATCGTGCGGACTTTCATCGTGCATTGTTATTGCGCTTTGAACATGTAGACTCGACGCCGAGCTGAAGAAACTCAAACATCTTTTATTAATGAATGATTACCATGAATGTGTTTTGACAGCTACCATTGAACAAAAGATCAATAAGTTTAATGAGTCTAAGAGATATGGCACCTCCAAGTGTCCTGTTTATTTGAAACTCCCGTAGGTTGATACTGCGAGTCCAACATATGCTGACAGAATTGTTAATTCAATTAAACGTCGTTTTAATGCTGTCACTGTTCGAACAATTTTTATTAAGAAAAAGGCTCCCCCCTCACCGTAAAGATGTCTTGCCTCCCTGTCGACAAAGTTCTGTTATATACCAATATAAATGTCCATGCGAGATCGACTTTATGGGCAAGACCATTCAGCGGTTAGAGGTAAGGATCGCCCAGCATGTTCCGGGCAAGGTTTCGAAGACACGAACCTATTACATCCGGGTATTCGCAAACTCATGAGTCTGCGACTGTAGAGCACCTATTAAATTCTGTTGCTTGCAGGGCAAATTATTCTCCTGACTTTTTTTCTGTCATACACAGGGCTAGGACGAGACTTCACTCAGACATCGTGTCATTAATATGCAACGTACTGCCCTGTGTAGACAACGGGAGATGAAATTCAATTTGTCCCTATTCGGGGAAACCACTGCCTGACTGGGAACATATTTAGTCGGCCGAAAGGCGCCTAATAACCTTTTTTTAACGAGATACTTTTGTATGTATTTTAATAGTAAAAATATGGTCCTTTTCTTTAAAGTGATCTTGTCTTGGTATGGCAGTAGGAAAAATCTCTCTCTCTCTCTCTCTCTCTCTCTATATATATATATATATATATATATATATATATATATATATATGTATGTATATATATATATATATATATATATATATATATATATATATATATATATATATATTAGGTTGGTGCAAAAATAATGACGTAATAATGTCGTTTTTTGACGTTACAAAATACGTCAAAAAACGACATTATTACGTCATTATTTTTGCACCAACCTAATATATATATATATATATAGAGAGAGAGAGAGAGAGAGAAAGAGAGAGAGAGAGAGAGAAAGAGAGAGAGTTGACACAATACTTGCCAGTAAAAATAAATACCCTATCTTAAAATGATTGGTTTTCTCCATATCCATACAAACTAATATTATGGATGTATATGCTTATAAAGCTCCGTAAATTTCAAAATAAGTTATTCAATTTAATCTCTATAATTGAATCGGAAGATCTTAGCTTCTGTTTTTGAAACATGTTAATTCCTGTGTAGCAATGGAATCATATTTTTTAAAAACATTATTATAATCTCGGCTCTACATTAGTATTGAGCACTGTTTGTTTGTTTAAAAAAAAATAAAATAATAATAAAGAACTTTGGATCATCAATCTGACGGTTCTTGCATATTTTATCAATATATATATATATATATATATATATATATATATATATATATATATATATATATATGCATATATATATATATATATATATATATATATATATATATATATATATGATAAAAAGAGTTTTAATGTATGTCATATATATGGATTAAAGTTCAGTATCTGGGATAGAGACTTTGTAAATATAAAAGTGGGCATTAAGGTCAACACCGAACGGTGTCAGTGGTTTTCATTTCTAAACGCGATCTTCATGCCATGTGTGTTGTGTTTTGGCTCGACTATCTATATATGCTGGTCAGTGGTGCATTATGAGTAGAAGGACTTTTGCATTATCCTACTGGCTATTGAATAGGCGGTAACGGTTATTTTTAAAATTATTTTAGAGGCTGTTGATTAGAAATAATTGCGGATCCGAATGAAACTACTTCATAATGTTCTTTGTTAATTTTTTACTCATTATTTATTATTAATGAATTTATTACTTGTCTTGATTGTTATTATTATGTTTACTTTTATTCATGTGTGTATTTGTGCTTTGTCAATTTGTTGATAATTTACTTATTTTTTTACTTACTTTGTATTGAGATTTTTGTTTATTTAGTTATTTTACGTCTTGTTTTTCTTTTATTTTTCATATACATAATATATATATATATATATATATATATATATATATATATATATATATATACACTGCGTGCCAAATTATTATCGAGATAACTTTTTTCTAATATTTTAAAAACTGTCAATCAATTCACACAAAATTTTCACACAATGTTGGCAACACTAACCTGCGCAATCACTGATCACAATTTTTGTACTGATCTGCGCAATGTAAACAAACTGGAGCCATATTTGTAATCAACACGGTGATTTGATCGTGCCAAATTATTAGAAAGGTTTAGTAAACTTCCCAGAATTGAGCAAACGAAACGTTTATTAATGTTGCACGTGAATGTTTATGATCAAAAGAAGAATAAATAAGATAATCAAACAAATAATAAGATACAAACAAAGGCACAGTTTTAAACAAATTAATAGGAAATGTGCTTTCCCTGTTTTGAAATTACTTGACGAAGTCGACGATCCATAGAATTTGCTAATTGTAGGATGTCATCTGCTGTAATGCCGCAAGATATGTCAAGAATTGTTTCCCACAACTCAGCATTGCTCCTGAATTGCCGTCCGTTGGCGTACAGTCTTCGCTTCATGATGCTCCAAAGGTTTTCTATTTGGTTCAAATCCGAACAATTTGCTGGCCACTTCATTTTTTTGAGATCCATCGAAGCCTAACTGTTTCAAATATTCATTAGTCTTGTGAGCAGCATGTGAGGGAACATTATCTTGCATAAAATCAATGGCCCTTCTGAAGGCAACTCTTTGCCTTTTCATCTAGAGTTCAAGATGCTCCTTCATATATTCCTATGTATGCATCAGCAGTCATTTTGACGCCATCTGGTACTCTCCATGGGCCCACTAATGTTTTTCCAATAATACCACCCCAGATCATTATGCCTCCACCGCCTTGTTAGCGTCTCAAACGCTGATGGCGATTCTGTCCGTTCATTACCCAGCCTTTGCACCATCTATCTGGCCCCTCAAGTGTTGCTCGAGTTTCGTCTGTGAACAAAATTTTAGAGAAGTCAATCTTCATATTGTCCTCGGCCCATTTCCATCGATTTTGAATGTGATTTCTCGTCAACAGAGGCTTCGATACAGGTGTGACTGTTGTTGCTATTTCCCTGAGATACCGACACCGAGTACTTTTAGACACAGTAGGATCTCCAATACGACTGAAAAGCTCTTGATTGGTAAGTCCAGGGTTCTTCGTGGCCTCTCGTTTAAGACGTGACATGAGACGACGTGAAATAACCCTCGGCTTGCCTGTATCTGCCCTATTGCGTACTTGTGTAGGGTCGGCGGTGAACTTTTTCACTGTTTGATGACACCTCCCTATCATTTTAGATATTTCTAGGTTAGATTTAGCTTTTGAGAATTCTGAGGTGATAATTTTCTTTTCAGCATCACTTAAACTGCTTTTACGGCCCATCATTTCACTAAATTCTCAGACTTTTCTAATAATTTGGCACACTTAAATCACCGTGCTGATAACAAATATGACGCCAGTTTGTGTAGATCAGAACAAAAATTTCAGTGATTGCGCAGCTTAGTATTGCCAACATTGTCTGAAAATTTTGTGTGAATTAATTGGAATGTTTTTGAAATATTAGAAAAAAAATTTATCTCAATAATAATTTGGCACGCAGTGTGTGTGTGTGTATATATATATATATATATATATATATATATATATATATATATATATATATATATATATATATCGGGGTAGCCACAAATTTGTCAAAATCGTGAAACACCAAAATTGTCCAAATTTTAGATTAAAATTTGAAACGTTGTATCTTAAAAATGATTTAAAATATCTTACTGGAATTCTTCGAGATTTTTTTTTTAAATAAAACTATTGGAACCTACTTTGAACAATAAGAATGTATTTAGCTCCATGCTGAAATGATGATCCGGCTTTCTGTTGTGATCTCCTGATCCAGCTTGCCTATTTGTTTCTTGTATTTTAAACTTATTCACCATTCTCTTCATGGTTCTTGAATGGACTTTGAAGATGACAGCTAGGGTATAAATGTTGGTAACATTATTGATGGCCTGAATGATCTTTTTCCTATCACCATTGCTCAGTTGGGAAGACATAGTGTGGCTGACGCAAAACGATTTTAACCTGCCCTCTTTCTAGCGGAATAACTCAAAGGGTTTTTCAATGAATCTTAAGACAAATGGTGTCAAGATGGCTGAACGTATTATCCGAAAACCTGGAAAAAAGAAACTCAATTTGTTTAGTGGTTTGTCAGATATTAAAGATTTTGTAGGATGAACAATTATCGCATGCTGTTACACAATATTTCAAATGTTTTATATGAATATAGCGTGTTAGATAGAACTGATCAACCCAATTTCAATTTTTTTAATATAATGATAGCAAGTTGGATAGAACAGACTAAGCTAGTTTCAAATTTTTATATGAATATAGTCAGTTGGATAGAACAGACCAACCGAGTTTCAAATTTTTTTCCCTGGTTATTCTCACTGTATGCGGCCTTGCATTGTCATGGTACACCCGTTAGACGTATAAACGTGCAAGCAGTTTTTCGTTGAGTTTTAAGAACTTTCAGTGAATGCCCCAACAATCCCACGAGATGCTACATCATTCTCCTTTCTTGGAGCTCAGCTTTCGGTATCGGTTGTGGAGATTTATCCTTGTCAATCCACTGCTTTTTTGCGTTGAACATTATTGGATGCAATCACCTGGTGTGATATTTTTAAGAATCATTTAGTTTGGACGATACATTCTTCATAACAATTGGCTCCCTAAAACAGAAATTAATTACTGAATCTAATAGTTAAGATGCAGGTTCAGCAAAGAAAGGATACTGAGTTCTATCTTGACAGGCTACTCCAGCGTTATGGCCTTGTGTCCTCCTATTTGAGAGTGAATGCTGGAAAATCTCAAAGATGAAGAAGGGACTTGAAAACAACAGAAGTGTGGTTCTACAGAGGGATGCTGAGGAGATCATGACCGAACATGCGAGCAATGACGAAGTTTTAGAGAAAATCGAAACAAAAAGGAAACTTATATAGGGTAGCCAAAAACCTTTTTGAAGTCCGTATTGCCAGACATGAGCAAGTGGCAACACTGCGAGACTGACCTTGAGCAAGTAAACATTTCGCCATTTAGAATTCAAGATGAAATTCAGAGTATCCCAGCTGAGATGTTGCAGCACTCAATGAGGAATCTCAACAGCAGATTTCAAGAATGCATTCATACAGGAGGACGCCATCTACAGGACGTAATTTTTTAAAAAAAATGAAAATTCCATCATTGTTTCTTAAATGGCATGTTTTAAGGTTTCAATTACTATGAATAAAATATTTTTCTTCCATCACTTTTGGTTTTATTGGATTGTTAAATAGTTCCCGTGTCTTGGGTCACCCTGTACTTAACATCAGGAAAATACAGTTGAAATTTCTAGAGTACATAATAAGGAAGGAGGGCTTGGAAAATCTGATACGCACAGTACAGATTCAAGTTAAGAGGGACAAAGAAAACATATAACCTATTTAGTGAGCTCGAGTAAATGCATGGCCAGCGCCTACTAAAACGGGGAGGTGGGCAGATTTTGACGTCATTCTGGGATCTTTTTATGTCCAAATCTGTGAATTTGTTTTGCACATGCTAAATCTCAAAAAAACACTATATAAAATTTACTATTTTTTCAACCTTAATGCTGAATGTGTTAAAATTATTAAACTGAAGAAGAAAAATCTTATAATCTCAAGTTGATGCTAAAAATTGCCGCAAAATATTAATTTAAGATGGAATGATATATTATGACATGTCTCTAATTGTCAATGAGATACATTTTATTTATATTTGTTCTCCTATATTACATATGACCCATTATTATGCATAAAGATTGTGATGTAATAGAGGGAAGGCATATCATAGATCCGGGTGTAAGCTGTATCATAGACTAGCAGTAGTGCCCGGCGTTGTCCGGGGATGTAACAGTAAGAGATAGATCAAGTATCGACCATCATAAAGACTGAAAAATAAAATTGACAAAGATTATTGTTTAAGGTTGACGGACACACATGTCTTAATTAGTTTTTTTTTTTTTTTTTTTTTTTTTACGAATTGGTCAAATCCAAACTCAAACAAAAACATTGTTTTCAATTGAATAGAATTTTATTATAAACAATTGTCTTGTAAATGGAATTTTTAAAGCATTCTGAATGTAAAAATAAAGAAAAAAGTGTCCAAGACAATAAGAAACACTACCTGCCAAAAAAAAAAGTGAAGTTTTGTTGAAATCGGTTGAAAAATGTAGGAAATCCGATCCCATATATAAACGAACACACACACACACAAACAACCTGGGTTTTATAATAAGTATAACTCGATATGAGTTGTCACCCTTTCATTCTCGTGATGCCTCTTAATCGTGTTTTCAAATTGATTTCGTGCAAAAACAATTGTGTTTTTCCAATTTTTGGCGCTGTCAGAACCACCGCAAAGTAATTTTACGTAGTCCTGTGAAGTTTTGTTGAAATCGGTTGAAAAATGTAGGAAATCCGATCCAATATATAAACGTACAGACACACACACACACACACACACAACCTGGGTTTTATAATAAGTATGATTCGTGGGCGGAGAATCTTTTACCGGCCCTATGAAAATGAACTATGAAACAAGGTTTAGAAGAGATGGCTAAAAGATAACATTTATTAGGAGCTACAAAGGACAGGAAATTGTGGAAAGCCATGAACGCCAACCAGAAGGGACACGGCGCATAGAGAAGAGTCAGATTAAGCTTAGTAGATATTTCTCATGGCCGCGGCAAAGGCGTGTTAATTCGCATGTCATGTCTAGTTAATACAATAGGATGCTACTAAAAATTGTGTTATGTTGTTTGTTAATAATTCTACTTATAAATCTGGAAATTTATGGGAAAACAAGCCTGAAATCCGCCTTCATAATCTCTGGTTTAACCACTTGAAATTGATCAAGCACCTGTCGACGCACTTCCGCCACAAAAAATTAAGACAACTAATTGGGCTGTGCTTAAATTTTATTTTTTTAATACATAATCGCCCTCGGCAGTTGACCTAAAACCTGTCTATTTTTTCAAAACAATAAAAACATTTTATGCTATGAATATTTTTTGACATAACCTTTATTTTTTAGTCGATAACCATATTTGAGTAGACGCTCCGTTTATTTATTATACAATATAAATATTCATTTTTGTCGACCGGCCTGAAATAAAGGGTGTTCCAATAACTTGGACCGATTTTAATGTGAATTAAGTTTAAGTGTCTAATGATTTTTTTTTTCTCTTACTTTCAGATTTGGCGGACATTTGTGCAGTATTATTTTTCACGGGTAATTGCCATGACTTAAATAACAAGATCCAATAAAGAAATAAGTAAATGTTCACCAATAACACTAATTTATTTACTGCTGACTTTGATCCGTCTTAATGAAACACCCTTTATTTCTAGAATATTCAGAAAAAATGGAAAAACAACAACGATTAAACAAACATCATTGGATAAATTTAACAAAACTTTTTCATATATATTTTATTCTTTAAAAGTTATTTTTAGTGGATACCCGTATTCGAGTAGACGCTGCGTTTATTTATTAGATAGTATATTTATTTTCGTCTATCGGCCTGAATATTCGATTAAATCTTGTTATAGAAAACATGCGCTCTCCGGTAGGACAGACATTTGTGTCCCCCTTAGCAGGAGAAACCGTCGTTAGATCCTGCTTATATCCACTCAGCTACGGACTAAATAAATATCCTCTTTAATACATGAACGGAGCGTCTACTCAAATATGGGTATCTACTAAAATAACGTTTAAGTAATTGTTGTAATAGTTAAAGATATAACAAAACAATTGTTGCGGATATATCATATATTAAACAGTAAGTACAACAGAAGAGTATTACACGAATAGTCAGTGTGTGCGTCGGTTGATCAAGTGTTCAATCTATTCGACTATTCCCCCAAGGCCTTCTCTCCTACTAATCTTATAGTAGGCGGATGAGTCCAATATAGACTCTTTAGAGGGAGGACACCACAACAGTAAAAAAATTAACAAATAAAAAAATCCATTCATTCGTTATAAATATATATTAATTATAGAAAGACATGAAGTCAAAAGTGTGGATCATCTAACATGGATCGAACTAAAAGCAACAGACTCCATGTTTAGCTCGCCAACCACATTAGCGCTATGAGGCGCCATAATCCCATTGGTTTTTACATCAGATATCTCAGTTATTCATTTCACATTATTATTTTATAAATTTGAAATAATTTATGATGCTTCATCGAGGAGATACGAACAAATTAAAACAAATCGGCTTGCTCCTATTTTTAAAAAAAATCATTTCATCCCAAGGAAGGCAATAAAGCCACTAGGACGTAAGAGATTACTGAGTATTAGAGAATATGAGAAAAAACTACTATTAAGGAGAGAGAACAATAAAAGAATTATGAAGACAAAAGATAACGGTTGACATTGCATTTAATTTTTTTGAAGATCAAAGTTGACTGCGAAGCAAGAAGCAGGAAGAGAGTTCCACAAGCGAGAAGTGCGATAGAAGAAACTGTTAGTATAGAACTTACGGTTACATCTAGCAACTTCAGCTGTAAAATGATGAAACCTTGCTTTTGTACTGTTGTATCTTAGAAATGATTAAAGATATCATACTGGAATTCTTCGAGGTTCTTATAACACTGTTGGAGTCTACTTTGAACGGTAAGAATTTATTTAGCTCTAAGTTGAAATGACGATCCCTCTTGCTATTGTGACCTCCTGTTCCAGTTTTTCTCTATAATGTTCCTTCTTTTTTAAAAATTATTCACCGTTCTCTTGATGGTTCATGAATGAATTTTGAAGATGAAAGCCAGAGAATGAATGTTGTTACCATTACTGAAGGCCAGAATGATCATTTGGGAAGATATAGTAGGGCTGACACAAAACGATTTTAACCTGTTCTCTTTCTAGCTGAATAACTCAAAGGATTGTGATTCTTACGACAAATGGTGTCATAATGGCTAAACGCCTTATCTGAATACCCGGAAAAAAGAAACTCAATTAGTGTTTTTTTAGTTATTAAAGATTTTTTGGGATGGACACTTATCGTATGCTGTTACACAATTTGAACAATTTTGCTGTTACATCCAGTATGTAAGTGTGTGTGTGGAAGTGAAAACAACGAATTCGATCGCAATTTAAAGTCTAGTTATTATAGAGGAAAGTTCGTCAGAACAATTACTATGAAAGTATTTATCGAAAAGCACAAGAAAACCACCGTACGGTGATGGGAAAGTAACCGAGGGCGAGATGCCAGGTCAGGAGCAATAACATTGCAAAATCTTATTTGGGGTTTATCAAAAATTTCTAAATATATAATAAGAGCATCAAACCAGATGTGGCAGTAATATTTGAAGAATGGACGATTTGTAGACTTATAAATATGTAAGACAGATTCTGGTGAGAAGGTTTTTTTTTAAGCACTACACAGAGAAGAAGCTTTCCTAGCAGCAGACTTAGCAATTGATTCGATATAATCTTTCTCCTTTATAATCCGTGTCATCAGAAAACGTTAACCAGAGAAGGCGCAATGAGTCGGTCTCCTGGAGGTTAGCATCAGCCATAATGATGGAAGGCAAAAAGGATTAAAGTTAAATTGAGTTAGAAAAAAAAAAAAAGAAAAAAAAAAAAAAGAAAAAAAAGAAAAAAGCAAAATGGTGCGGAAATCATGCGCTACACAGTGTCTTTTTTTTTTTTGTTTGAGAGATTTATATATACCGTCAATAGACTTACTTGGAAAAAGAGAAAAATATTTTGTTTCTCTCCAGTCTCCAAGGCTCATATTAGGCATTTATGTCCAGGATATGACACCTTAAGAGCGTAGTGAAATTAATTTTTAAAAAATGTATTGTGTCTGAAATGATTTTATATACTACACTAGAACAAACAAATATATTAGGTTGGTGCAAAAATAATGTCGTTTTCTCACATATGTTACTATGTGATAAAACGACATTATTTTTGCACCAACCTAATATCTAAAAAGACGTTTTGTTGTTTGGCATGTCGTCCGTTTAATTTTTTCATATCATGTTTCGCGTGTTTGTTTCGCGATGAAAAAAATATTTAGAAAAATAAGCAAAATAAAAACCAAAAAAAAAACATGAACTTTCGCGTAAATATCTGAAACGCTATAAAAGCTAACACGCGATATAAGCCAAACCCGGATATAAGATACCCGGATATGAGAGAAACCCGGATATAAGAGCGATTTTCTCTGGTCCCAAATTAGAGCCTATGTTAATGTATATAAAATAGACCAAACCCGGATATAAGAGACTTCTCCTCCGGTCCCGACAACTCTCTTATATCCGGGTTACACTATATTTAAAAAAAGAAAAAAAAAGAAAAGTTAAACTGACAACATAAACAACTTTAGAAACGGCTAGTATCAACCGAAAGTGCTCCAACACGGACATATATTTACGAATACGAACCGGAAATCAAGAAAATTATGAGAAATAGTTTAAAAAAAATCAACATGGAACGTTCGTTGCTTTTCAATCAAACTTAGATAAATATTCCTTCGCGACTTGAATAAATACGTTGACAGAAATTCAGGATACTTTTGTAAAATCTTCCTACGTTTAATGTGGCATAAACATATTGCAGCCTCCCCAACCCTGTGTATAAAGGAGCGTAGGAGGATTTTTTTATGAGAGTTTCCTGAAATGTGTTTTGTATGCGATTAAATTATGATGCTTGATTCGTGTTATTTGTTGGAGTGTGAAAAAAATCACCGTAGATAACCTCATACAAGACTTAAAAAATAATGAGAACTTTCGCCCAAATTCAAGAATTGACGCCCTCACCAGATTTGTTTGAAAACGGGTATGCACGGTAGATTTAAATTGTCTGATTGTTATTCCAGTTCTCATTCGTCCTCACATTCATTTTTTCATTACACATCTTTTTTTCTTCAAAAATGTCCCTATACTTGATCTTTTCAATTCTCGGTTTATTATTATTATTATTATTATTATTATTATTATTATTATTATTATTATTATTATTATTTACCAGCCTAAATTTCACAGTAAACAAATGACGTCATATATTATGAAATGGATATTTGAACGATTCGTGGCAGCCAGCTATAGGCTCTCACTCTGGCCAGTAGAAAAATGGCCGCAAACTACATCAAAACTGCCGTAGAAGCATGAAAAAATCGATTATTTCCGCTATCGATGGGAGATGGGATATGCAAAGTCGGTGTTGGCCTTCCCGCTAACTTGGGAACAGTTATTTTAATATATTTATATATTATTGTTTACTAGCAGCATGGCCCGACGTTGCCTGTGCTTGATTCAAAAATCATACAGCAATCGCTATCACTTGACTTAAAATATTTTTGCCCTTCCTTGCCTTTAAAGGAGTGCCCTTTGCCGGGCTGATGTTGTTACGTGCCTTACTTCTTGCCTATCTCACACTGCGAATTTTTTCTAAGATCTATACTAAGCACTAAATCTGTTACGAATAAGAACTAAACAAAATGAACACAAAACGATCAGCTTTAAAAAAGGACTCGTAACTGGAAAAAACCGAATGAAAAAAAAGAATGTTAACAACAAATACTTTTTCACACCCAACCCAGTTCTGCGGAATCAGAATCAACGTTGAGTTTAAGCAAGCGAATGAGCCAATTGGAGTAAAGTGACATGCAGATTTAAATTTTTCTCACTTGTGACGAATGCAGCTATCGATTTTTTTTTTGGATCCTAGCATGCTAGTTAACATTCATGTCAGTCAGCTGTTGGCTCTCACACTGGCCAATAGAATCTTCCTGCCTATTCGTGGCAGCCAGCTATAGGCTCTCACTCTGGTCAGTAGAAAATGGCCGCAAACTACATCAAAACTGCCGTAGAAGCATGAAAAAATCGATTATTTCCGCTATCGATGGGAGATGGGATATGCAAAGTCGGTGTTGGCCTTCCCGCTAACTTGGAACATGTGCATGTAAATTTTGGTGCAAATCCGTCGAAAATTGCGGTCGTGCATTCGTTACACACACACACACACACGCACACACACATCCTGCCTTTTATAGACAGAGATACATTATTTTTATAGATACAAATATTATATATGACGTCATTTGTTTACCTTAACATACGCTTGGGACAGATATGAACGTTCGAGAGAAATCATGGGAAATTTGTATTTTACAAGCAGTAATTTGACCTTGCTAACTAGACGCTTTTTCTGTATCTAAATGGTATAGCACATCAGTCTATATGACGGCTCCGTGTAGGATACAGGTTCTATTCCCGTCGGAGGACATATATTTTCTATGAAATTTCTCAGACATTCAGGCCGGTAAATGTTGTTAGTACTGTTTATTATAAACAGAGCATTTATTATTATTATAAAACAAAAGGATTGACATAACTCTTTTAATATTTTTCAAAGCTTAGAGAAGATCGCTATTTAAGAAAAGATACAGTGTTTGACAATGTTCAACAATATTTCGACAGTCTGTTTCAAGTTATATTTAAAAATAAGTATAAAAAAGTATAAAAATATACCAATCTGCAAAAAAGATATATCTTTGTACAAACTTCGCTTGTCATAATTATATGTTTTTGTAGGTTTTTTTTATATATTTTTATAGCTGTATATATTTTTAAAGCATAACTTGAAGAAAACAGACATATTGTCGAAATATTGACTTTTTTTTTCTTAAAACGCGCTTTTCTATACGTATTAAGGAAAATGATTGATGTAACTCTTGCAATATTTTTAACTGTTAAGAGAAAAGCGCGAATTAAGAAGAGAAAAAGAAAAGAAAAGGCACAGTGTTTGACAATGTTCAACAATATTTCGACGATGCGTCGCGGTATTATTATTAGGTTGGTGCAAAAATAATGACGTAATAATGTCGTTTTTTGATGTATTTTTTAACGTCAAAAAACGACATTATTACGTCATTGTTTTTGCACCAACCTAATAGGTTGGTGCAAAAATAATGACGTAATAATATCGTTTTTGACGTTAAAAAATATGTCAAAAAACGACATTATTACGTCATTGTTTTTGCACCAACCTAATATTATTATTTCTTTTATATTTCTTTTTTTTTTTAACTTTGAACTCATTTATTTAGTTAATTCATTAAAATTTCCCTATTAGATTCTTCTTTCTTCATTTCTTTTTTATTAAAAATCTCATTCATTTCTCTTTTATTACGAGCTTATTTTTCTTTGATGTTTTAGTTTTTGTTTCTGTTTCTGTTCTGAGTCCTTCTATCGTTTCACTTCTTTCACGGCGTTTCTTTCGTTTTCCCGCTTCTTCCTCATTTTTTTTCCCAGATATGTTTTTTTTTTTTACTTCTCCTTCTTTCTTCATTTTTTAATTCCTGCGTTTTCTTTTTCCTTCTTTCTCATTTAATGTTTAATCCATTTTCATTTGAATTTTTCCTCCGAATATTTCTCGCATTCTGACTGTTTTACGTCTTTCTTCCTCTTTCCTTTTTTGTCTTTCCTTTCTTCTTTCTCTTTCAATACCTCACTCAATTCGTTTGTTTTTTCTTTCTATTACTTTTCTGTTTCATTTTTTTCATTTTTATTTCCCCTTTCTTTCTTTCTTTCTTTCTTTCTTTCTTTCTTTCAATATGTCACTCATTTATTTTGTTTCTTCCTTCCATTATTTTTCTGTTTTATCTTTTTCATTTTTCTTCATTTTTATTTCCCTTTCTTTTTTAAATAATTATTTTTCTTTCTTTCCTTTTTCATTCTTCAATGAATTCACATCTTTATGAATTCTATTTCTTCTTTTATTGTTTCATTTTCTTTTTTTTTTCTTTCGTTTAATCGCTTTATTCCCTCTTTTTATTTTTATATCTCTTATTCTTTCTTTCTTTTTACACTTTTATTTCCTTTTATCATTCACTCATTCCTTCATTTTTCTTCCTCTCCGACTTTGTTTGTTCATTTGTTATCTTTCTTTCTTTCTTTTATATCTCCACTTTTATTTGCTTTTTTCATTCTCTCAGATTCATTTTTCTTTCTTTCTCTCCGGATTTTCTTTTTTCTTTCTTTTTTCAATTCATTCATTCGTTGATTCTTTCTTTTATATCTTCACATTTCTTCACTTTTTTCTTTCGTTTTCCATTTCATTTATTTTTTATTTTTATTTTGTCGTTCTTTCTTTCTCTGATCATTCAATCGACAATTGGCAATGGCAAGTCGACTCCTCATTGCTCGACCAAGTCATTATTGGAGCGGCCCGCCTTTATGTCGCCCTGTGGTGTGGAGTGATATGCGTTCACCTTTCGCTGCGAGTCAATTTCTTAAACATTTATGTTGAAACTTCCTACCTGAAAGCGAAAATCCTAGCCAACCACCTTTGTATATCACCGTCAGATCTTTTAAGTTTGTCTGCCAAACTGATGTTTTTTTTTTCCTTTATCGTCTTCAGTAATGTTAGGATTTTTATTCTTCTTTTAAATCTGGACGTTTACGATTCAGCACTTTTGATTCTCTTTTCTTTTCTTTCTTTTTTTTTTCTATTTTTCGCCTTCTTTTTAAGCTCTCCCCCATTCGTTCTCCATCACCGTGGTCCATTCTCCCCGCCCACACAAAAAGACAATTTTTTTTTTCGTGCTTTCGGCTAAACAACTAACACAGGGTACGCGGGCGCACGCGTAGGCACACACACACACACACACTATCTACTGTCAGGGCGTTATTTGTTTTGCGGCTTTTGCCGAAAGAGAATTTGTTGTATTTTCAGCCTTCTCATTGCTTACCTTCTGAAAATACATTTCAGAAAAGTCTTTCAGCTTCTTTTTTCGTAAACAGCTTCGCGA
Source organism: Acanthosepion lycidas (assembly GCA_963932145.1). NCBI lineage: Eukaryota > Metazoa > Mollusca > Cephalopoda > Sepiida > Sepiidae > Acanthosepion > Acanthosepion lycidas. Next base: position 29,342,979 of record OZ010584.1, on the reverse strand, counting down.
TTGTTTATCAACAGTTTCCTGTAATACTGTCGAAACATAAATAAAAATTAAAACTAAAAAAAACTAAAATAAATCTAACTAAAAAAAACAAAAAAAAAAGTCGAATAAAAAGCGGATCTTTTATTCCTAGAAATAGTTTTAAAAAAACAACAAAAAAAAAAAAAAAAAAAAAAATCAAAACAAAACAAACAACGACAGACCAACATTAAGACTTGATTCAAAATAGTTTATTATATTTAAAATTTGCTTAACTACAAGACACGTGTTCTTTTGATTACATTTTATATGGGATTTTCTATTTAACACCGTGCATCTTTCAAATATCACTTGTCAATGAGTATCAGAAAACAGTTTGCAAGAATTAAAACAGAAACACAGTATATTGGAGACAATCTTTAATCTTCGTGCTTCATATTATTAGGTTTTATTAAAATTCTAATTGTTGCTTTTTAAAGCAATTAACATTGCCGAGGATAATGGTACTTAAAATAATAGCGGCGTCAAGGAAAAAAACTTTACTTTACACACCGTTTTTTGGGGGTTTTTTTTGCGGGCATGAAGGTCAAAGTTTGCCATACAGTAATACACATTTACGAACAATCCGTTAAAAGAGTAACTTGTATGACGAACGGGCTTTCCTTAATGAAAATTATTAGGTTGGTGCAAAAATAATGTCGTTTTCTCACATGTGAGAAAACGACATTATTTTTGCACCAACCTAATAATTTCAGCAAACTAGTTTAAATTTGAACAACGAACCATGAGTTGGCAACGCATGCTTATTTTTTTATTTTTATTTTTTTTGCGGGGGTTGGGGACTCATCCTCATCGCCGACTCAGTCTCCATATTGTATTTATTTCGTGCCGCAAGATGCCAAGCCTGCGCATTTTATTTTTTTTATATTGAAAATATATATTTCACACTAAAAACAACGATGAGTCGACAGAAACAAGTAAAAAAATCAATTACTGTGGAAATTAAAACAGTAATGATTTCTAAATACGAGAGTGACCCGGATATAAGAGAGTTGTCGGGACCGGAGAAGAAGTCTCTTATATCCGTGTTTCTCTTATATCCGGGTTACACTGTACGAGAGTAGGGCCAGTGTTAGTAAACTCAGTGCGGAGTATGGAATCTTAAAACGAACAATGTGCATCAGATTAAAAAAAAGAGATTGAATCAAAAGAAATTGCTCAGGCACTAACCAAACTTAGTAAATTGCTCAGCAATTCATCTCTGCATTAAATAATTACTGTCACATCTGGTCTGGTGTTTCTGCTATGTTAATAGAAGTAGATAGGTTCGCCTATCGTCCGGTTCTTTTGAAAACTGTTTAGCATTGGGTTTACGGTTCCTTCTAAAGTCTAATTCAACTCTATACTTCTAACGTCTACGCCTCAATTCTGAAATGTTATTTGCCATTTAATTAGTTTTCCTCAATAGGAGTAAATAGGTTCGCCTATCGTCCGGTTCACACACCATCGAGGTCTTTTGAACAGGAGTAGCAGTTTCTCCTTTGCTCACTGTTTAGGATTGGGTTTAGATTCTTAATAAAATCCAAAGAAGAATCCGCAAAGTTATTCGTCCCGACGTCCGGATCTGTCATATCTACTTCAATCATTGTCCCACCGCCATAAGGTAGCTTTCCTGTGCCTTTTCGACAAATATTTAAAGATAATTGTTCTGATGAACTTTCTTATTTGGTACACCGGCTTTAAGCGCAGTACTAGATTGGCAGCTAGGCCTCATCATTTTTAAGTTGAAATTACTGGATGTAACCATAATTTCTATACTGATAGTTACTCGTGTCGCACTTCTCGCTTCTGCAACTCTCTTCCGGGTTCTTGCATCCAATCAACATTCATCTTCAAAAGTTTAAGTGCAATGTCAATCGTTATCTTCTCTCGTCTTAATTCCTGTTCTTTTATTGTCCTCTCTCCTTAATCTTTTTTTCTTGCATCTGAATGGCTTGGAGTGAAATATTTAAAAATAAATTATTGAAGAGATTAGAAATGTGTCTTTAGTGTGTATTAAAGTAAAAGAAAGCCGCTGACTGTATCAGTGAATCAATAATTTATGCGAATTTGATGGTCTTACGTAGGGTCTCAACCCACTCCAACTTTGATACATACCCCCTCTACTCCATGTCGATTTCAGAGTGTACCAACCTGGGGGCCAATAAGCCGTCGAAGGAAAATTGAAGAGAAAAGGCAGCACTTTTTTTTTAAATGACCAAAAATCAGAGAATTATCCAATTTGAATGAAAATTCTACTACATATTCTTTATTTACTTTTATAATAAATGCGTTTTTTATTTTAGAAAATCTGAGATAATGCTGTTTTTTTTGGGGGGGGGGTTGTAATGTTCACCAATATTTTCATAAATAAATTTTACTCGAAAAAACATGTTTAAGTGGCAAATTTTTACATTTCCATAAAGATTAATCGCCGTCGCATCGCCGCTGAAAAAAAGAAAGAAAGAAGACTTCCAAAGATTCCAACACAACACAAATGGGATTGTCTTAAAAATTTGTTTTAAAAACAGTATTTCAGTTTTCGGGAAAATTTTTCATGTGTTGAAATCTTTAAACATTTCTATTTATTAAGCGATCATTTTCTCAGTTTTATCATTCTAGAAATGTAAAAAATAGGGACTTGAAATTTTATTTTAATTAATAGCCGTGGACCTCTGGTTAGTATTACTATTATTAAAAAAAAATCAGATATCCTCCATAACGGATGATCTTGGAATAAAAATGACCTTACCGAAATATATTACCCTCTTTATTGATTTAAAAGAACTGTTCAGTAAGAAAATTACAATGTAAAAAAAATAAGGACTACTGAAATTCGCACGTCTGCACTTCCCCACTTCACCGGTAGGCATGGGGTCCCACGCGGTTGAGAGGTTCGGGGTAGTAAGCACCGGCCCTGTCGATTATTATAGTTGCTGATTGACAATATAACTTAATTAGAAAAAAGCAAAAAGTACAAAAAAAAAAAAAGAAAAAAAAAGAAAAGTAAAAAAGATACTGAAACTAGCCCTTTTGGGGCTGCTACCTTGTCTGGAGTCCTGGCGTAGTACGTACCGCACTGGCCATGCAGATACACGATGTATATTATTAGTTGATGAATGACAATGTGGATGGCTATAAAACAATGCTGAAAAAAATGTTAGAGGCCACAACGGGGCCTAAAAAAAACAAAAAATAACGCGCCAGTCCGGTCTTAGAGCTTATACCCCTTGCAGAAGTTGTTTTTTTTATCATTTCAACCCAGGCAACGCAATGAAGTCAAAACGCAAGGGGTTAGAGTGAAAGAAAACGAGAAAACGTTAAGAGGAGAAAGGACGATACCCTCCCACCACAAAAAACAAAACAAAACAAAAAAAACAAAAAACAACGGAACTCAAAAAAGCGGAAAATGGCGATTCACGTTACCATTAAATTTTTGAAGATCGTAGTTGATAGGAAAGCAGGTAGCCAGAAGTAAGTTCCACACTCGGGAAGTGCGAGAGGATAACATATTAATGCTTACATATAGTTATTTCAATAGTAAAATACTGAGACCTAGCTGCCAATCTAGTACAATGATTAAATTCATAAAGTCGTGGTACAAGAGAGAAAAGCTCACCAGAACAAAATATTTATAGAAAAGGCACAGGGAAGCTACGTGACAGCGGTGGGAATGTGACGGAAGACGAGGTAACCAGGTCAGGCCAAATAACATTGCAAATTATTCTTTGGATTATCAAGAATTTCTAAATACATAGTAGAAGCAACAAACAAGATGCTTATATATATATATATATATATATATATATATATATATATATATATATATATTATAAGTTAATAGACTTAAAATATGGTTTTTCGCTACACAGTTCTAACCATGTTTCAAAAATGGAAGCTAAAAGCCCCTAATTTAATTTTGTACTTAAATTAAAGACATCACTTTCATTTCATCCTCAAGCGTCGCTTGAGGATGAAATGAAAGTGATGTCTTTAATTTAAGTACAAAATTAAATTAGGGGCTTTTAGCTTCCATTTTTGAAACATGGTTAGAACTGTGTAGCGAAAAACCATATTTTAAGTCTATTAACTTATAATATTAATGCTCTGTAAATTTACATTGAGCACTATTTTGTAAAAATAAAAATATCTATAAGAACACCGGATTATATATCTTACTGTTCTTTCTTTTTATTAATATACATATATATATATATATATATTGTCAGGCTTGTTTCTGCATCACAGCTCATCAGTGTGGCTAGACATCCGATTGCTTCAAGTTGGGATCGAGACCCGACCGCCTTGGCCTTAATCGATATATATATATATATATATATATATATATATATATATATATATATATATATAAAGAAATATAGTCTTAAGGTGTGCTATATTTATGGAATAAAGTGCTCAATATCAGAGATAGAGCGTGTGTAAATATAAATATAAAAGTGAACATAGAAGTCAACACTTAGAGGCGACAGTCTGTTTCATGCTATATGCAATCGTCAGGCCACGTGTGCTCTGACGATTGCATATAGCATGAAACAGACTGTCGCCTCTAAGTGTTGACTTCTATGTTCACTTTTATATATATATATATATATATATATATATATATATATATATGTGTGTGTGTGTGTGTGTGTGTGTATTCACCCAATGCAAGGACCAAAAGCCATTCAAGGTAGGAAGTTACTGGGTGGATTTATATTAATGTAGGAAAGGAAAATTGTTAGGAGTATAGAAATGAAGTAGACTTTAGAAGGAAGCGGAATCCCAATCCTAAACAGGGAACAAGGGATAAACCTCTACTCCTGTTCAACAGACAGGGGAGGAGACATTAGAAGTATAGAGTTGAAGTAGACTTTAGAAAGAAGCGGAAACCCAATCCTAAACAGGGAAGAAGGGATAAACTCTCTAATCCTGTTCAAAAGACAGGGGAGGAGACGTTAGAAGTATCGAGTTGACGTAGACTTTAGAAGAAACCGGAAACCAAATCCTAAACAGGGAACAAGGGACAAACCACTACTTCTATTCATAAGAGAGGGGTGAACCGTTAGACGTATACAGTTGAAGTAGATTTTGGAAGAAACCGGAAAAGAAATCCTAAACAGGGAAAATTGGATAAACCTCTACACTCCTGTTCAAATGACCGGGGAGGAGACGTTACATGAATAGAGTTGAAGTAGATTTTAGAAGGAACCGGAAACACAATCCTAAACAGGGAGCAAAGTTTAGCTACAATATTCACTGCCGGGACGAATGATAGATATATAAACATGGTACTGCAGAGGTATATTTTATTGTTTTAGTTTATTTTTGCATATATTTATTTACTCTTTATTTATGTGATTATTTATAAATTTATTATGTAATTCTACCATTTTTATACGCATTTTTGTTGAGTTTGGTGGGGCTTAAAACGGATTACATTTAATTCCCAGCATCGTATAAACTATTATTTTAAATTAATTAATGGATTTTAATCCCACATTATTTTCATTAATATAAAAGTATTTTTAATGAATACACGTGTGTGAGTGGGTATCTCCTTTTTCTAAACAGTAGCATTAATGTCCCCCGGCCGATCTACGAATAAATATCTCCGTGACTGAGTAAGCCTCCATTTTTTTTTAAATTATTTCACACCACACAAGGCAATAAAGCCACTAGCACGAAAGAGGTTACTGAGTATTAGAGAATATAAGAAAAAACTAATATTAAGGAAAGAGGTCACCAAAAGAAGAATTAAGAAGACAGAATCTGTATATATTTCTGAGATGAGATATTATGTACACTATTTACATTATTCGGACTATTGTCCTCATCTTTGTCGCCATATTTATTACAACGTTTCGGCTTTTCAGTATCTGTCTATATTTCTGAGATAATGTATTATGTAAACTATTTACATTATTCTGGCTATTGTCCTCATCTTTGTCGCCATATTTATAACAACGTTTCGGCCGTTGTAATCTCCGGCCTTCTTCAGTATCTGTTTATATTTATGAGATGAGGTATTATGTACACTATTTAAATTATTCGGACTATTGTCCTCATCTTTTTCGCCATATTTATCACAACGTTTCGGCCGTTGTATTCTTCAGGTGTTTGGAATGTCGAACTGAACCCTTTATTTCGCTCACTGGGGTAGACTGTTCTAGTTCCACGTGCCATGTCTAATGAATGTCAGTTATCAGTTATCTCTTGCTAATTTCCCTCTCGGAGTTCTCCACCGCCTTAATCAGGTATTGAACTCACACTCTTTGGGTCCTGTCACTGGATCTAGCTAACGCCTTTATCCTTGCTGATATCTGTGTATGAATTTCTGGGTATTATAAACCTAATGTCTTCAGCAAGCATTCAGTTCAACATTCCAACCACCTGAAGAAGGCCGGAGCGTACAACGGCCGAAGCGTTGTGATAAATATGCCGACAAAAATGAAGACAATAGTCCGAATAATGTAAATATTGTAAGAAGACAGAATATAACGATTGACACTGCATTTAAATTTTTGAAGATCAAAGTTGATTGGGAAGCAAAAAGCCGGAAGAAAGCTTTACCAGCAAGAAGTGCAATAAAAGAAACTGTTTCCATAGAAATTACGGTTACGTCTAGCCATTTCGGCTGTAAAATGATGAGACTATTCCGCCAATCTCGTATTGTGCTTAATTTCATAAAGTCTAGATACGACAGAAGAAAGATCATCAGAACAATTATCATGAAAGTATTTATCGAAAAGGTACCGGGAAAGATACATTACAGTGGTGAAGAAGAGACTGAAGCCGAGATGTTAGGACAAGGCCATTAACATTGCAGATTGTTCTTTGGATTTTATCAAGAATTTCTAAATATACAGCAGAGACACCAGGCCAGATGTGGAAGCAAAACAAGGATAAGTGGTAGATATAAATATTTAAAATGTTATTTCTAAAGACTGCAACTACTTCACTCTTCATACGTTTATATCACACAGCATTCAGTACCTCTCTACCTTGAGTGGCACTTGATCCCTGTATTTGGTGAACTGTATAGTAAAGAAAGATATTCTAACCTGAAATTCATACTATATACTGAAAATATAAATATGTACTGAAAATGATACCAACATTGGATGTTTAAAACTAATTTTATTGTGAAAATATTGACTTGCGAAATAAAATTCGGCGTCATGTAATCTGCAACAAATTTCGAAATATGGACCACCAGTTAAAATCGAATTCACTACAGAAATAATGGATTACCGTATATGACTTCATATAAGACGCGTGGGTGTATAAGACGCACCCCAATTTCAGCAGAACGAATCAAGAAAAAATTAGTACTTTAGTAAAATTATTAGTAAATGATACAGCGTAGTCTATATTTATGAGATATTGTTTTTGTTAAACAAGTCATGATTACAATTAAACGAAAAATAATAGGAAAAAAAGAACACGAGTCTATAAAATCTTTATTATAGCCTTTATATGATCTGTAAAATTTGTGTCTTGTAAACCTCTTATTAGAATAATTAGTATATAAAATTTCTGATTTCAGTGCAACCGGAAGTCATCCCAAGAAAAATATTAATGAAAAAATATATTTTACAAATATATAATTTGAATTTATTACATATAATTTTAGTGAAACAAAGTACTAAATGTGATGTAATTAATATAATGAGTGTTATCAATGATAACACTTTTAATCTGCATAATAGCCTTTTAAATAATGATAATAGATATATGAAAGTTACTCTCTAAAGCTAAAAGCTAATAGAAGTTGCTAGGTAGCTTATTTCGGCCGACTATCGCGAATTTTAAACATACATATGGCAAATAAGACGCAGGAGAATTTAAAGATATTTTTAGTAAAAAAAAATGGGCCTTATATGCCATCAAATATGGTAGTTTGCTAACCGTTGCCTGCATGCTGTCTGCACAGGGTTACAAGTCTGTAACATTAAAACTCCAAATGGTACTTGAAAAAATACATCTGAATTTAAACCTGTGTTCAGTAAATCATCTGGAATCTGATGAAGTCCTAGTAGAATTAAAATTGAAATAGAACAAGAATCGTGTGGTCTTTGTAAAGACACTGAAACAAGAAAAGCGATATCTTTGATCAGAATAATATAAGAGAGTACAATAAAAAAAAAATTTGATAAAGTAAGACACAAAAACCTGCTAGGAAGACTTATTTGAGAATAACCCTAGGTATGTCTATATTTCTGAGATGAGGTAATATGTACATTATTTACATTATTCGGACTATTATCCTCATTTTTTGTCGGCATATTTATCACAACGTTTCGGCCGTTGTACGCTCCGGCCTTCTTCAGGTGGTTGGAATGTCGAACTGAACCCTTTATTTCGCTCACTGGGATAGACTGTTCTAGTTCCACGTGCCATGTTTGATGGATGCCAGTTATCAGTTATGCTAGGCCACAAAAATCTCCTGAGTCAACCAAGCATAGAAATAAATACAATATGGGAACCAGTAAAAAGGAGTGCCAGAGAAAAGCAATGATAACAGCAAAATTGCAATATGAGCACTGGTAAAAATGGCTGCTGAAGACAATAGATTTATAATACGCAGAAATTCATACCCAGATGTCCTCAAGGACACATAGCACAGTGGATAAAGGCGTTGGTTTGATCCAGTGACAGGATGCGAGTTCAATACCCGTTTAAGGCAGTGGAGAACATTCAGAAGGAAATTAACAGGAGATAACTGATAACATCCATCAAACATGGCACGTGGAACTAGAACAGTCTGCCCCAGTTCGACATTCCAACCACCGGAAGAAGCCCGGAGCGTACAACGGCCGAAACGTTGTAATAAATATGGCGACAAATGAGGACAATAGTCCGAATAATGTAAATAATGAACCCTGGGTATGACGATAAACTACATCCGGCAGCATCTCCTCTGATCGGGAGGTTTTGAGGAGCGTAGAACCACCTCAATTGCTGTTGATCTGGGGTGATATCAACAGTTGGGGTACAAATAGTTGACCCTCAAACTGGGTTCAAAACACGATGAATATATAAAAACTTTTATAGTAAAAAATACCAGCAATACATTACTGCAAGGGGAAAATAATTACATTTTTGTAAAAGAAATTATTGATGTTCCCAAGAAAATTAAATTTCGGCATTAAATGATATACCTCTAAACAAACAAATATATTCCGGTTTCTTCTAAAGATTTCTCATTGTCGTTAACTCCCAGTAAACCCCTTACATCTTAGTGGCATTATCGCCTTGCTTGGGGTGGAATGATTAAAAAATAAACAGAAGAATATTGCAGAACATATATTAAGAACAAACAGATTCATATGGATGGAGAAATAAGTACACTAAGTTAGGAACGGGCGTGAGACAAGGATGGGTCTTCTCACTGGATTTATTTAACATTTAAAGCGAGGCGATCCCCCCCCAAAATAGAGGTCCTCCCAGATTTTAGTCAGGTTTCTAATTTTTCACTCTATTCTGATGCATGCTTTACGCTCCGTTTCAGCCGTAGTTCGCCAAGTTTATGTTTGCTAGTTCTGAAGGCATCATGACTTGTTAGTATCTATAAGCAAACAGAAGTCAGAAGGACTCTATAAAGTTCGTTAAAACGACTGCAAATTAAAAAATAACGAAAAATACAATTTTTTTTTCTTAGCCCTTCTAGTCTTTCATTTTAAATTTCTTGATATTTTCTTCTGTTATTCGTTCTTTCATATTTTATTCCTTCATATTTTAGCTGACGTTTCATTTGATATTCTTCGTTTTTTTTTTTTTTTGTGAGATATTGTTTCTTTTTTCTTTCTTCCTTACTTGTTTGGTTTTCTATTGTTTTCAACTATTTCTTCGTCTCTCTTTGGTTGTAATATCTTAGCAATTTTTGCTTATTTCTTCCTTTCTTTTTTTTTCTTTCTTTCTTTTCTATGGATGCATTCATTGATCTTCAGTTGATTTTTCATCTTTCTTTGCATTTTAGCCAATATAGTAATTTTAATGCTTTCTTTCTTTCTTTCTTTCTTTCTTTCCTTCTTCGCCTGTCCTTCTTATTCTCTCTCTCATGTTTATAATTTGTGCCTTTCTTTCTTTTTTTTTCTTCCATTTTCTCGTTTTCTTTCTCTTCGACTATCTTTGCTACTTCTCTATCTATCATGTTTATAGTCTGAGTCACTCTTTTCTTTGTTTGTTTGTTTGTTTCTTTCTTTCTTTCTTTCTTTGTTACTCCTCTGTCGATACATTCATTCATTTTTCTTTTCATTCGATTCATTTATTTTATTCTTTGCTTTTCAGTGGATTCATTCGTTATTTATTTATTTACTTTCATTTTATTCGTTTTTTCGATTTTTCATTCAACACTTTTTCTAAAGGAACTTCATTTAATTTATTTTAACACTCCATTGCTTTCAAACACCACATACACAAACGCCCACACTTTTATTTTGATGACACCTCTTACTTTCTCTCACTATTATCGCTACCATTATATATATATATATATATATATATATGTGTGTGTGTGTGTGTGTGTGTTTGTGTGTACACCTACAAAGCAATAGGTATCTACAAAGAAGCTTGACACGTAAGGTTTAAATGAATTTTCAAAAAAATGAAAAATCTTTCTTGGGGATTTTATTTTAGTTTTAATATCATGCTAATAGATTAAATTTTATATTCCCGATATGCAAAATAGTTTTCTGTATTTCAAAACTAAATTAAATTAACTAAAAATTTGTTTTTTAATCACTGATTTTAGCGCCATTTTTAGCCATCTGTCAATACAATGTAATTTTCCTTATAAAAAATATTTCAAAAATAAAATATACTTTTCTGAAACTTAATTTGAGGAATATTAGCTGATTTAAAGCTTAATTTTGATTTGAAAGAAATATTACTCACTTTAAGTTTAAAATATCGTTGAAATGCATTTCTAACAGAGTGGTATCACTTTATTTTTGTTCTTGATAGGTTGGCAGTTTGACTGACAGAGGGAAGTTAATATGATTTTCTTCTCGGTGGATGTATTTGTGAAAATTACTTGTCGGATAATACGTGAACATCTTTTTTATATAAAATTAACTATCTGGTAAAATTAAAAATTTAGGAATATACTTTCCGTAATCTAATATCTTATTGAATTTTAGGTATTTTAGCCTTAAATAGTTATCGCTCCTATTTTCTGATAATGTCATATACGGTCGCCCATATTTACCAAAATCGGCACGTTTATATGTACACAAGAAAATCTCAAAGTTCTTTTTAAAGTATTGGTGTTCGATAAATTGTACTAAGCTTTTTCATTTATGATTAGTAAATATAGTTTCTACTTAAAAAAATATCACCTAACCGACTCAATAAAAGCCGAAATTTTAAAATTAGGATTTAAATTTTAATAAATTATTCTAATAAAAATTTTCAAAAACTGAAAACAATTCTTGTAAAAATTTATTATTCATCGAAAAACAATTTTCTGAAGACAATAGTGTCCATATAACTTATTCATAGAAGCATTTAAAAGCTATTCTAATTAAATAATGTATTAGTTTTATTCCATTGTTTATTTTACGAACAGATTTTTGGTAACCGATATTCTTATTTTACAAAAGAAAACTAATAAAAACATTAAGCGGCCCAAAATTGAATTACACGGAATTTCATAAAATTAAATTAGCGGGGGTAACAGAAAAATGTTTTTTTCCAAGATTTTCTTTCAAAAAAAAAAAAAAAAAAAAACTAAATAATAATTTCATTCATTTGTGAATAAGTCTTGAAAGTTTCATAAAAAAACAGAATTTAATAATAAAGAATCCTTTGAAAGGTAAAAATTATTGACGATAAAAATGTGTTTTATTTTTTCGTCATGTATGATGGCACACACACACACACACACACACACACACACACACACACACACACACACACACACATACATATATATATATATATATATATATATATATGGTTCATACATGTTCTCTGTGAATTTACGAGTATAGATTTTCACACACACACACACCCGGGTATATAACACCCGTTTACTAGGGCGGTTAGCCAATCCCTTTTGATGACTCTCGCTCAGGCATATTTGTGTTTGTTCAACACCCACAGATTCAACCTGTGTTACAGTTTCTGGGAGAGAGATAGCGCTATCTAGTATGATCAACAAATAGAACAACGCCAACACACACAAACCCTCGGTCATAATGTCTTGTGGCTGGAGTAGTACAGCTATCGACGACCCTCAATTTCACTCACAAGGCTTGGGTCAACCCGTGGTAATGTTTTCAGGCACGTTTCAAATCTGCCGCACGCTGGGATCGTCCACCTCCAAACCGATAGCATCAGGAAGTTTCTTTCTTGACAAATCAACCATGGTGAGATTCGAACCCGTGACTTATGATCAGAAAGCAAACGTTCTAACCAATCGGCTACGCGATATATATTTATATGCATGTATGTGTGTGTGTGTGCGCGCGTGTATATATATATATATATATATATATATATATATATATATATATATATATATATATATATATATATATATATATATATATATATATATATATATATATATATATATATATATATATATATATATATATATATATATATATATATATATATATATATATATATATATATTAATTTCCTCGTTGTATTTAGTGGATTGTCGTGTTTGAGTAGATATCCCCTATTTGAATCAGTTTATATATTAGTCTACTTCCCTATGCATTGAAGAGACTTAATAAACTAAATGTGTTTTAGTAGCGTTCAAATATATATAAAGATATGTGTGTACACACACACACACACACACTCCCACTCTATATAACCATTTTACACTTGCCATCCCTCATACGATACTAGTAAATTTAAGTTTTTACGTACCCCTAAACGCTACAGCGTAACCAACAAAAAATTGTCTACCTTTCTAACAAAAAAATATCAAGTTCTGAGTCGGTCGAAAATGTGAAACGGAACAAATATGAACAGTTAACAATTTAACCGCAAATTTTCATCCGTTGTACAACAACTGAGTAAAATTTTGAAAAAATACAATAAATATTTAAACAGACAGACTGAATGTAATTAAAAAAATTCCTTGGATGAATTAATACTGCGTAAATATATCTTTATATATATATATATATATATATATATATATATATATATATATATATATATATATTTATGAATAAAAATGACAATAGGAAAACTGGTTATCAAAGCAAAATACGAAAATGAAATTAAATGAACAAAGTAACTAATAAAAACAAAAACAGAATGTACCTAGCAACTGGAATATAGAGAAACGCTATTTTCATATTTTTAACTGAAAAATAACGTCAGTAATTGTCACGTGTGGAGAATATTGTCATTATAATTGTGTTGATGTATTCAACCATTTTCTTTTGATTTTATGAATCTGTTGTGTATATTTGTTTGTAAGAGCAATAAATTCAACCATAATTTTGATTTTAAAAATGCTACACTCATAAAAAAAGAAAATAACTCACTCAGAAGGAAAATTCTGGAGAGTGCCGCCATAGTAAACTACCCAAATATTAATCTACGCCCAGGTTTTTTCCCTATTTCACCTTTCTTAACAAAATTAATGCTCTTACAAACAAATATACACAACAGATTCATAAAATCAAAAGAAAATGGTTGAATACATCAACACAATTATAATGACAATATTCTCCACACGTGACAATTACTGACGTTATTTTTCAGTTAAAAATATGAAAATAGCGTTTCTCTACATTCCAGTTGCTAGGTACATTCTGTTTTTGTTTTTATTAGTTACTTTGTTCATTTAATTTCATTTTCGTATTTTGCTTTGATAAAGTCCACATTGGACGAAACGCGTCAGCAATTACCAGTTTTCCTATTGTCATTTTTATTCATAAATATTGTCTCTCTACTGATTAATTCGGAGAAATTTTCATATATATATATATATATATATATATATATATATATATATATATATATATATATATATATATATATATATATATATCCAAGTATGGGATTGGTGTATACGGAATAAATTCCAATAACCAAAAAATACTATTTTTAAAAGATTGCTCAATACAGAATAGCGCAAATATAATTTATTTGAAAATTATAACATAAATATGTTATAAAATCACTGCAAAAATAGGCATTTTATTTCAAAACTTCTGGAGTCTTATCAAGTGATGGTGTTGAATGTATAAGACCCTTTATTCTAAATTCAACTCCATCACTTGAAGTGTTGAAAAAAATGGCTACTTTTGTAGTGATTTTATAACATATTTATGTTATAATTTTCGAATAAATAATTACATATATATATATATATATATATATATATATATATATATATATATATATATATATATTGTATTTTAATTGTGGTTCCTCATCTCCTCCCATTTGGTCTATTTCCTGCTATTATCTTTATTTTACACTGTTCGCCAACGAATCTTCTGATGAGATGATGGCCGAACAAAAAGGTCACCTTTTCAAGAAAATATGTGGTCATGCATGTTTAAAACTATCTATCAGTTCTGTGGTATCACACACACACACACACACACACACACACACACACACACACACACACACATATATATATATATATATATATATATATATATATAATCACTTTAAATGTTATTTTTAGTAGATGCTCTTATGTGAGTAGGCGATCCCGCTTGAATTTTCGAAGATTCTTATTAAAGAAAAAAATTCGTTCTCCGACACCACGCATTCAGGCCGGTAGACGAAAATGAATAAGTTTACTGTTTAATAAATAAACAGAGCGCCTACTGAAATTCGAGTATCCTCTGAAAATTAAGTTTGAAGTGATAAAAAGTCCTAAAAAAATTATTCTAAAATTATCTTTGTTCTATCTGGGCAGATATGAAAAAACTTCGAGAAATCTGTGACAGGAGAAATTTTTCTTGAAGGCACAAAACTTGGCCAACTGCTCTTCGTGGCCAAGATTGTAAGGCGTGCCGTACTAAGCGAAGGCTTCCTCTCCCCTGAAGGACGTAGCTTCGTTGTCATTCCACAGAGAGCAAATTTTCTTTCGGTAGACGAAAATAAATAAATTTACTGTTTAATAAATAAACGGAACACAAACTTAAATAAGAATGTCCACTAAAAATAACGTTTAAAGTGATAAAAGTTAGTCTGTCGAATTAATAGAAAATTCATTTTAATATATTAGGTAGGTGCAAAAATAATTTCGTTTTTTCACATAGTAACATATGTTAGAAAACGAAATTATTTTTGCACCAACCTAATATATATATATATATATATATATATATATATATATAGGATGTATGAAAAATAATTTTACAAACTTTGGGGGCGAATTTTTCACACCAAAACAAGAACAAAATTACATATAAACATATCCTTCGTTTTTGAGTTATTATGTTTAACGTTCAGTGTAGATGTTGTTAAATGTACAATGCAAGATACAAACCAAAATACTTTTTACTATAGTTTGTGCTGCCACTGATCCTGTCTTAGTAACGCGATGATAAACAGCAGCAATGGTTAGATGACTCGGTTGCCTTCGGTCTGGAAATGCAAACTGATACAGCCGTGCAGCCTTGCGTCCATTACCATTCGTCCGGCCGTATGTAAAATTCATATCTCGCTGCTCACGATATGAATGTCCTGCCATTGTTCCCACTCGCTACTAAACACGTTAATCGCTGACGACAGACTAGTCACAAATGCAGACGAATGACAAATGCAAATTAGTCTACATGGCAACACAACGCCATCTACCGCCAATTTACGTTAAACTTAATATTTGAAAGACAAACGATTTACTGATATATGTTAATATGAAATTTTTGTTTTCATATTTTTATATGGACGTCTGTTCTTGTTTTGCTGTGAGGAACTCACCTCTAAGTTTTGCACCAGTATTTTGATACACCCTGTGTATGTATATATATATATATATATATATATATATATATATATATATATATATATAAATATATATATATATATATATATATATATATATATATATATATATATATATATATATATATATATCGCTCTATTTTCCCTTTTTAAGAAAAATACACGTCGTAATTAGGATTATTTTTCTCAAAAGATCATATCTACTCAGTTTTGTACCCGAAACATAAACAAAACAATTTCTACAGAATTATTGGATTAATTTTAAACCCGACATTTTCATTACTTCAGACGTTACAATTAGTGGATACTCATATTTGAAATAAACGCCCCCTTTTTATTTTTGTTTTAGACAGTGTTAAATTATGTCTATCGACCTGCACATAACGGTGGCTTCTCCTATAAAGTGGGACGCAAGTTCGACCCCTACCGGAGAGCACATTTTCTTTATTTCACAGACCGATAGACGTAATATATATATATATATATATATATATATATATATATATATATATATATATATATATATATAATAGCTGGCCACTGGCATTCGAGGATACTCGTCGATACACGTCTACTACTAGGTAGGCTAGCCAATCCCTATTGCAAACGCTCGCTTAGGAACATTTGTGTTTGCTCAACACTCACAGAGTCCACCTGTGGTTTATACTGTAACTATGGTGAGCAGCCCTTAGTTACAGTTTCTCGGAGAGAGCGTGTTTTCTAGCGTGATCAACAATTTGAACAAGGCCAGCACGCTTAAGCCCTCGGCCACGATGACTTGTGGATTCCTGCTAGCATAGCTGTCGACAGCCCACAAGAATTCTATCTACCCAATTTCACTCACAAGGCTTGGGTATGGTTTTTAAGCATTTTCCAAAGGTGCCGCACGCTGGGATCGAACTCTCCAGTCCGATAACATCGGAATCCAATCGTAATATTTGTCGCGACTTTTGAGATTTCTGTGTACTTGTCATTTTAATCATTTTTTTTTTATTCAAGCCGAAATTTAATGAAACTTTTGACAAAATTTCGTATATGCGTGTGTATGTATATGTGTATATTTAGTTTTTATTCTGGAATAAACCTGGTGGCAAATAAAAAAGGTTCTTTCAATTTCCAAGAATTTAGTAAACAGGTGGAGTTCTAAAAATAAGCTTTACTTCTTTTTAAGAGACAGTTTGACACTAATTAGTAAAATTTATTTGTAAGTTAAGTACGTATAAAGCTGGGTGGGAAGTGTTGAAATTTCTTAGGTAATAGATTACACGCAAGGCCTGTATGTACTAACCCTGAACCTCCTGACCGGGAGTGGGTGCCAGTCCTGACTGGGGGCCCCGGGCAGTGCTTTGTGACCCTTGCTATCTTATCAACATTTGTTTTTTTTCTACCTACATTTATATTCGTTACAAATTAAATTATTAAGGGATGCAAAAAGTTTTGACGTCATTCTGTGTTTTTTTTTTTTTTCGTCCAAATCCGTGAATTTGTTTTGCTCGTGAAAAATATATTAAATTTACTATTTTTTCATCCATAATGTGGAATGTGTTAAATTCTTCAGTTTTTGAAAAAAAAAATCTGTTAAAAATTGCCGCAAAACATTGCTATTTTATTTCAGATGGAATTATCTATTATGACATGTCTCTAATTTGTATTTAGATAAATTGTTTTTATTTTCAATTTTTCTAGTTCAATTGTTCACCTATATTGCATATGATCAATTACTGTGCATAATTAGTTTACAATAAAATTCTCATATTTGTAGGTTATCGGTCGCCGCTTTTAATTACGTATTAGTGATCTTTTATAAAGTTAGATGTGGTATTTAAAATATTTTTTAATTAATTCTTTCTTTTTTATTTCAGACTGCTAAATGAATCTTAGAGATAGTATATTTTTTTCACATCTATATCTGTGAAGAATGACCGAGTGGTTAGAACGTTCGCATTCTAACCAAAAGACCAGGGTTCAAATCTCACCATTTCGAGAAATCTTATTAAAGTTCTCCGACAGCGAACATTCAAACTGGTAGACGAAAATAAATAAATTTACTGTTTAATGAATAAATAAGGAGACTTACTGATGTTATGATCGACACCTTTGTAAGTACCTGAAAACCATACCACTTGTGAGTGAAATTGGGTAGGCGGTACCCTTGGGGACCATCGATAGCTGTTGCCGAGGGCTTGAACGTGCTGGCCAGCTATCAATGGTCCCGAAGGGTTATTGATGGTCCCCAAGGGCTTGGACGTGATGGTCATCTATCGATGATCCCCAAGAGTTATCGATGGTCCCCAAGGGCTTGAACGTGATGGCCTTGATCACGCTAGATAACACGCTCTTTCCCAGAAACTGTAACTAAGGTCTACTCAGCATATTTGCTGTATAAATTACAATATTAAATAAACACAAATGCGCCTGAGAAAGCGTCTGCTAGCCGCCCTAGAAGACTGGTATCCTCGAAAACCAGTGGCCATATATATATATATATATATATTTGCGAAAAAGTTGAAAAAAATTAATTTAAAAAGTGGTGACAGATAACCCAAATTTTGTATTTTATATGAATATTGCCTTGTGAAAATTGAGATATAGTAGCGAGGGGGGTTGCGTACCCTAAAATGATACTCCTAGAATCTGCGAGGTGGGGGGGGCGAGACCCTTGCACCGACCCTGATTATATTACTAATATACAATCAAGATCCATTTTTCACGTTTCATTGTTTGCCGTCATGGAATTTTAATAAAGAGGGAATTCAAATAAAATATGGGGTCTGTTAATTTAAAAAAAAACAAAAAAAATAAATAGTGTCCTTCATTTATTCGAGTGACAAGAGTAAAGCGACATCAGGTATTCGGTTACCATACCTACCTATCTAGACACCATATATTCTTTTATTACCTCTTCTTTTCACCTAAACTCTCCATCTTATTTCATTCTATTTCTATTTCTGCTTCTATCTCCGCCTATCTTTTTCTTTTGTCAGTGTGTCTGTGAGTGTATATGTGTGTGTATGTGTGTGTATGTGTGTGTGTATGTATCTACGCAAGAAACGCAAAAATAAAGAAGCGAAAGAAATAAGCCCTTTTTATTGACTAAGAATCTATTGGATTTTCTGCCTAAATGATTTCAATTGTGTGGCCCCGTTGTCGAGAAGGAAAGCACTGCCACTTGTCAACGCTTGAGTGTTTATCATTATTTTGTGTTTGTGGGTATTTTTTTATACTTCGTCTTCTCTGAATACTGAGGGCCCGAGGCTTGTTCCTCC